>CM012445.1:3723405-4323405 GCA_003999625.1 Oryzias javanicus
TTCTGTTCTGAACCAAAGCTTGTAAACAAAACCACGTGACTAAAGATCTCTTCAGTCATTGGACAGGAATTACAAGGTTGTGGCAAGACAACAAAAGAGAGAATAATGTACGTTCTACGATTGGCAATCCTTAGATAATTCACAGATTTAAAATTTATATTTCAGTGACCAGTTTTAAACGTCTGTATCAAATTCAAGTACAACCCTTTTCACTGGTACTTTGGTACAGAACTGGATATATTTTGTCATTATTAAAAAAATCAAATATTAGTTTTAGACATGTCTATTCTATATTACTTTTTTCTGTGCTGGTTTTTCTTTCTTTTGTAAAAAAAAATAAAAACAGTAAGAAATTGAGACGTTTCCTGATCAAATACAGCAGAAATCGGCAGGTGAGAGGCACCTCCTCTGACTTGAACTGCAACTGACAAATGCTCTGTTTTAAATAAAGACGCTTTATTTTTAACTATTTCATTTCACTATCTCTCGACATCTGTCTGATTACTTTGGTGCTAATTTGTGATTCATTTAGTCTTTTTTATCAACTTTAGAAATACACTAGGTGATGCTCAAGGCAGAGGGCGCTCACAACACCCTTCAACTGTTGTCAGTCAGATGGTGAATAAGCTGCTCTGTGGGGTTCATATGTTTGTAAATCTGACTGACGTCAGTGCCTCACCAGGAGGCATGATGCAAGGCGGTTACCGAGAAGACGAAGGGACGCTGATCTGTGTTTATGACAGATTGTTGGGAAAAGGTTCACCATGTTTTCCTGCAGCTTTTACATTCCATAATGTCCGACTACGGTGGCCTTTTTGGTCCACTTTTTCTACTTTGACCACAGAGCCGAATCAGACTGAGGAAAATAACAGGAGATCAGTCCGACTGCAAGAGCACCTTGAAAGACGGGTCAGAGAGCAGTTCCCGGTCCTGGACCAGATCAGAGAGCGGTTCCTGGTCCAGATCAGAGAACGGTTCCTGGTCCTGGACCAGGTCAGAGAGCAGTTCCTGGTCCTGGACCAGATCAGAGAGCGGTTCCTGGTCCTGGACCAGGTCAGAGAGCGGTTCCTGGTCCTGGACCAGATCAGAGAGCGGTTCCTGGTCCTGGACCAGATCAGAGAGCGGTTGGTGAGAGTCAGAGCGGTTGGTCTACTGGTCCTGGCCACGGCGCCAGGAGCCAATTCCTGGGAGACATCAGATAGGAACGGTTCCTGGTCCTTCAGAAGCGGTTCTGGTCCTGGACCAGAGTCCAGTTCTGTATCATCAGGAAAAAACAAACTGGATCCATTTAAGCGAACTAGTCTGAAAACCCCCTAAGATTTAGCTAAAATTCTATTCATCCTGCTTGATTAAAGGAAGCTTAGATGAATATTTCTGTTTCTTTTTGGGATTCTTCCTCCTCCTGTGGAGGACTTTAGGGTATAAAATGAATTCTTTTGACATCAGCATTCTCATGACAGAGTGTTTCAAAGCTGTGTCAAGACTTACCGATAGCTTTAAAAAGACACGGAGTGGAAGTAAAACAGGGGTCAGCAGAAAACGTGCCTGGGAGCTGTGGGCTATCAGCTTACAGAGCGTGAGAGTGCATAAAAATAATATGAGCGGGCGCTCTCTGGCACAATCTGACATTACTGTCAGACATAAGGACAAGCTGATAACCCCCCCAAAAGGTTCAGATTTTCTCTAAATTACCGTTTTTGACATTTTAAAACATTCTCTTTCATGCAGCGACTTGACTTTGAAGCCGCTCCTGCATCGGCCAGAGAGTTTACATCGGACGGTGAGATGCTCTAATTACTTGAAAGGCACGAGCATCCACAGCTGCGAGCAACAATACCGCTGGAGACTGCTTTCATTATGACTGTTCTGAGTCCAAGTCTGCTACAGTGAACAGATCAGATGTCTGCCGCCTTCTGCTGAGCATGTGACAAGACGCCCGGCCAATCAGAAAGTCTCTCCATCAACACACAGAAGAGGATTCAACAACAGGGGTATTAAGCGACGTACTCAGTTTATGTTCCTATGATCAGTTTGATGTGTCTGAGGAAAGTTGTTAAATTGACCTAAACTATTAGAAAATAGTTCAAATTGATTATTATCAATCTTAGAAAACACTCATTTGAATTGAGACGTGGTAGGTTTGTTTCACTGGAACTTAAAAACGACCAACAAAAACTGATCAGAAATACTTTGAATTTAAATTTATGTGACCATACAGCGTGGTAGAATGAACTTCATGAACCTAAAATAGGATTTATGTCTGGATGCATCCAGAATGGACACCGATTAGCTTAAAGTGAACCAGTTTGTTTCCACCAAACACATTTTCAGTCTGAAAACACCCGAGCGGACTCTGATCCAGGACCAACAACCACTCTTGGACCCATATATCAACATAGGACTGAGCTCCGGTTGGGAGTTTCCTCAGTCTGAAAGCCACCTGAACAACTGAACCAACATGACCACCGTAGCTAGGCGACGCGGAGCAGTGATGCAACTGGCTACTCGTTGAGATGTGGTCAGATGAATGCAGGCTCATAAAAACAGCTTTTAACACAATTATTTCACACTGTTCTCCCAATAATCTATATGTCATAAACACTTAACAGTGTAACTTCTTTGCCACCAGGAGTGTCAAACTCAATCACACAGGACGGACAGAATAAACATTTACTGAACACTCTAATATCAAATGTTTAAAACTTTTTGACATAATTATGAATAGATATATAACATTACCTGTGATAATAGTGTGAATACTGTAAGCTGAATTTGGCTGCTGAAGATGCTAGTGATGACAGCTGAAGATGCTGAAATTGATAGCTAAAAATGCTGAAGCTGATAGCCAGCTAAAATTTTTGTTAAATGCAAAATTGGCCTAAAAAACTAAAAAAAAAAAAAAAAAGCCAAAACCCTAAGTTAGCCAAAATATGAAGCTGAAAAATCAGCTAAACTCCAAATACAAGAAAGCCTAAATTAGCCAAAATAGCTAGCATGCAGCTGAAATATTTGCTAAACTCTAAAATAGCCAAAAGAACCTGAAAAAAACAAAAATAGCCAAAATAGCTAGCATGCAGCTGAAATATTAGGTTAACTCCAGGTAAACTGTTTAGCTATTAAAAAGTTGAGCTTTTAGCTAAACTGAAAACGCTGAAGCTGATTGCAAGATAAAATACCAGCTAAACTCCAAATTAGCCTAAAAAATTATAAAAAACAAAAAAAAACAATGAACCTTCGGTTAGCCAAAACAGCTAGCATGTAGCTGAAATATTAGATAAATTCTAAAACAGCCTAAAAAAATCTTGGTAAATGCCAAAATAGTCCACAAAGCTAGCAGAATGCCATTTTTTAAAACTTTAAACCATAACTTTTTTATATAATTATGAATAAAAACAGGCAGGAATATTATTCCAGAATAATTCAATTTAAACATTAAATAACTCTCCATATAAATATGTTTTGACCCAATTATACAAGCTAAATATAGACACAAGATAACATCGGGCCATTAATTACAATTAAAAAAAATGATGTGGAGGGCCGGATAGAATTACCAGGAGGACCGGATCCGGCCCCCCGGGCCTTGACTGTGACACGTGCTCTACACTGTACCAAAGTAGCCGTAAAAAGTGTTAAACCTGATGTTGACAAAGACATTAAAATTTGGTCAACGACATATAAAGTTTGTAGTTGTGAACTATCACGACAAGGAATTGAAATTTTGGAACAGGAAATGTCCTCTTGACAGCAGTCATGAATACAGATCAAATGCAAGGTTGAGGACTTGATCTAATCAGATCCGGACCAAATCAAGCGGAATCTAACAGACTTCTCCAACAGACTAAGGTCGCGGGCCGAACAGGATAAACATTTATTGAACACTCTAAAACTACATTTTTAAAACTTTGCAAAAGTGCCTTTTTAACGCGGCCGGTACCGTTACTCTAGCCTGGTCAGCGTCCGGTACAGCGTCTACAGCCGGTACAGCGTCTACAGCCGGTACTGCGTCTACAGCCGGTACTGCGTCTACAGCCGGTACAGCGTCTACAGCCGGTACAGCGTCTACAGACGGTACAGCGTCTACAGCCGGTACAGCGTCTACAGACGGTACTGCGTCTACAGCCGGTACTGCGTCTACAGCCGGTACAGCGTCTACAGACGGTACTGAGTCTACAGCCGGTACTGCGTCTACAGCCGGTACTGAGTCTACAGCCGGTACTGCGTCTACAGCCGGTACTGCGTCTACAGCCGGTACAGCGTCTACAGACGGTACTGCGTCTTCAGCCGGTACTGAGTCTACAGCCGGTACTGCGTCTACAGCCGGTACTGAGTCTACAGCCGGTACTGCGTCTACAGCCGGTACAGCGTCTACAGCCGGTACTGCGTCTACAGCCGGTACAGCGTCTACAGCCGGTACAGCGTCTACAGACGGTACTGAGTCTACAGCCGGTACTGCGTCTACAGCCGGTACTGAGTCTACAGCCGGTACTGAGTCTACAGCCGGTACTGCGTCTACAGCCGGTACAGCGTCTACAGACGGTACTGAGTCTACAGCGTCTACAGCCGGTACTGCGTCTACAGCCGGTACTGAGTCTACAGCCGGTACTGCGTCTACAGCCGGTACTGAGTCTACAACCGGTACTGCGTCAACAGACGGTACTGCGTCTACATCCGGTACTGAGTCTACAACCGGTACTGCGTCTACAGACGGTACTGAGTCTACAGCCGGTACTGCGTCTACAGCCGGTACTGCGTCTACAGCCGGTACTGCGTCTACAGCCGGTACTGAGTCTACAACCGGTACTGCGTCAACAGACGGTACTGCGTCTACATCCGGTACTGAGTCTACAACCGGTACTGCGTCAACAGACGGTACTGCGTCTACATCCGGTACTGAGTCTACAACCGGTACTGCGTCTACAGCCGGTACTGCGTCAACAGCCGGTACTGCGTCAACAGCCGGTACAGAGTCTACCGCCGGTACAGTGTCTACAGCCGGTACTGAGTCTACAACCGGTACTGCGTCAACAGACGGTACTGCGTCTACATCCGGTACTGAGTCTACAACCGGTACTGCGTCAACAGACGGTACTGCGTCTACATCCGGTACTGAGTCTACAACCGGTACTGCGTCTACAGCCTGTACTGCGTCAACAGCCGGTACTGCGTCAACAGCCGGTACAGAGTCTACCGCCGGTACAGCGTCTACAGCCGGTACTGAGTCTACAACCGGTACTGCGTCTACAGCCGGTACTGCGTCTACAGCCGGTACTGCGTCTACAGCCGGTACTGCGTCTACAGCCGGTACTGCGTCTACAGCCAGTACTGCGTCTACAGCCAGTACTGACTGTTTGGTTTCGACTGTCCAGCACCCGGTTAGGATACTGGTACGGATCTTGTCCCAGAACAGTACCAGGTTGCGGCCTTGAGGTTGAGAAGCTTTAATTTAATTGGACGTCAAATAACGGCAAGTTGTCGACACCCAAATTGTACATTTTTTGACGCAGAGGGGTCCTTATTCAATATGTGACGACTTGTAAACGCAAATGTGTTGCATTATGTCACCAGACCGGATCCGGCCCCCGGGCCTTGACTTTGACACGTGATTTACAGCATTCATGATAGGAGACGGTCCATACTTGGTCTCTTTCTGTTGGTGTTCGCTGCTACCGATGTCTTCTTCAACGCTGTAGTCCAGCACGGAGCCCACGCCAAAGGCCCGGTTCTTCTCAATCAGGGGTTTGATGGCGGTCTGGTCCTCCCCAGCTACGAACTGGCCGTAGAAAGTCATTTTCAGGATCTGGTCGAAGGCCTTCTGGCCCAGAATGGTCTTACCCAGATCCATGATCTGATCAGAAACAGAACGCGGTCATGAGCAGCAACAGAATGGACCAGTTCTACTGCATGTATGTCAACAGCAGCAGCTGAAACTTATGTAACAGAGATGACAGACAGAATATTCAGTTATAGGAGAATCCTCTGATCTAAAACTCATAGCATCTGTTTAAAATCCTGTTTATTTACAGAGTTATTTCATATACTTTAACTTTACCTCTTGGTTCTTCTCCACCAGGACGTCAAAGGAACAAAGTTTCAGAACCACCAAACTTCTAAGGAGTTCTAGAGAGTCTTTGCTCTTATAGGCTCCTCTGGTCTCGGTGAAGTCCACAGAGATTCCGGACGCTGTGGAGGGAGAGCGGGACGGAGGGCCGCCGCTCCGGTCATCGGTGTTGGAGGACAGCGGGACGGTGGAGCGCAGTCTGCGGCCGCAGGGGACGCGCGCGCCCCACGGCGCCGCCGCCGCCGCCGCTGCGGCTCTGGTGGCGGTAAACATCAGGGCCGTACCAAGAGGGGTGTCCGCGGGGGTGAAGTGAATTCAGCGGCGGGTCGTTCGAGAGCCGGTCCGGGCTGAGGCGGAGAAAACAAGGAGGAGTAGCGGGAAGAGGAGGGGGAGGAGGAGGTCACACCTTCATGGGAGCGTCACCTGGAGCGAGCGCGTGACAGATAGTTTCCGTCCCGAAGGTTACATGATCGAAACATCAGAAGAGGACGACCAGAAAAAGACAAATGTTTAAGAAAAGAATGAAAGTGAACACTGGGATCCGTGTCTATTTTGACAAATAAAAATAAATATATTTAAATTAATAAACAAATAAAATAAAAACATAAATAAAAGATCAAATAAAAAAAAAGATAAATACATAAATGTTAAATTTAATGAATTAACAAATAAATACATACATACAAATAATAAAAATGTATGAACAAATATATATAAATACAAAATAAATAAAAATAATTGACTACAATTTAGACAAAATATAAAATAAAAAGAATGCATAAATAAAAATAAAAAAATGCATATAAATGAAATTAAATCATTGATCAAATAAATAAAAAATAAATACATGGAAATTCATTTCTAAAAATAAATAAATACAAATAAGATCAAACAGAAAAATAAATAAAATTTAAGTGAGAATTCAAAATAAATGCATAAATACAGATACATTAAATTAAATAAATGAACAAATAAAATAAATTCAATTTAAATAAAAGGAAATTATTTTAAAAAATATAAAAATAAATTCAAGTTAAATAAAATATTAAATATAAAAATTGAAATAAATCAATGAACAAATAATACAAATTAAATAAATAAATACATTTCAATAAAAATAATGAATAAATAAAATACATAAATAAAATAAATAAATACAATTAAATAAATGAACATATAACTAAATAAAGTTCTTCATTCTTTAAAGAAGTTGTGTGTTTAAAACTTCTATATGATTCATTCTCCATATGTTTTCACATTGGAAGCTGTTAGTATTAAAACAAACTGATCGTGCAGTTCTGGATTCCGCCACTAGAGGGCGCAGCGGGATGAACTGGGTACTTCACAGTCAGCAGCTCAATTAAACAATTTAAGCAAATCCAAGAGATGTTAAAAATATAGAAGTCAAAAAATCATATTTAGCTTCACAGCTTTGTTGTTTTTTGATGTTTTCCAGAATCAGTGAAAGTTGATAAACATTTGTTTGAATGATTTCTTTTGTCTTTTTTTATTTTTTCAGGAGATCCCAAACCTCCCAAACAAGTTCTATTTTTAGTCCCTCTGAATCCCGCCTTAGGGCCTGCATGGGAGGGGAGATACTGTGTGGTTTGGATGAGTAACACTAAACTGAACAGGTGCTTTCACGGAGCCACTGTGAGGCTGACTGAGGACATCTAGAGGAAACAAGAGGAACTGCAGGAGAACTCAAAGCCTCCAGACCAGAAAGAAGCAAAGAACTTTCAATTTGTTTAGAAACTTGAAGTCTGAATGTAAAGAACTACAATTCTAATTTGACCTCATATTGTTGCATATTCATTTGACTTTAAATATATTGTATTACTAGTCAGACACGCATGTTTATTTGCACCATACACATTAAAACTCAAAGTGCTTTACATAAAACATCAAAACATATTTTAATATAAATATTAAAGAAGTCATATTTTAATTAAAATTTAAAGAACTTTAAAATAAAATCAAAGTCAGCTCAAGGTAACAGAACAGATTTAAACATATAAATCAGATGCAGCTGAACAGGTGGGTCTGTAACCTGGATGGTATAGACGTGTGGCACATAGAAGCTGAATGCAGCTCCTCCAAGTTGAATTTGGACTAAGGGATTTTTTTTTTTTTTTTATTACTGTATAATTAGAGACCGTGTCATTTGAATTGCTACTGGCGATTCTACATTCATGAAATAAAGAAATGTTAAGATATACAGTTCCAGACCTGCAGCCATTGTTTTCATGCTCAACAGAGCAGATGACTTTTACAGATGAACGTCCAAATCTGGACATGAAAAAAACAGCTTTCATTAAACTTAATAGTAAGTTAAAGTTCAAAAGTTGACCAAAGTTTTATGTATTCAAGGGGGGGGGGGGGGGGGTATTTGTTGTGAAAACAAAAGGAAATAAATTAATTGAAAACTTTCTACAGATGTCACATCTTTCTTTCTGTTTGCCTTTTCTCTCCCCACAGGTGTTCAGGATGAGGGGCGGGGCATCGACACACACCTGCCACTCATCACTAGGACCAGTTCCTCTTCCTTGATCCTGCCGGTTCCTCTGAGTTTTGTTGACCTCTGGTCAGTTTCTGCTCTGGACTCGTCTCTGCTCTGTCGTTGCATCCTGGAGAAGAGTCTTCTCAACATTTCTGTTTCCGTCTCTTCCTTCCCTCCTTCTCTGAGCTTCACTGTCTTAAAGGTGAATCTAGGATTTTATTTTAAACTTGTCCTGTTCAACAGCTTAGACAGATTTTACTATTACAATAGGGGTTATGTATATTGTAACTTTCAAGGTACATATGTGTATAAACCGCTTGTATTTATTCATTTTTGTTATATAAACATATCTTTTTATTTTATATTTTTCCTCTGTCAAACAAGATATTTCATTTAGACAAGCGTTCAACTTATTGCTATATTTTATTTACTTGTATTATTAGCTCATGCTTTATTGTATTGTTTGTATTTATTTAATATCGATTTTTAAGTACTTTGAGAATTATTTTTTGTTAAACGTCTTGTATAAATAAATATTTATTAAATATTTATTATTAAATATTATTAAATAGTCAATAAATGATATCGTCATCACCATCACATCAGCTCCTTCCCTCTTAAGTTCTTAAATCGCTTTTTTTTTTATTTAAAATGAAGCCTGCGGAGTGTAAAAAGAGAAACATTGTATCAATTTTAAAAAAAGTTCTGTACTTTTTTACATTTAAAATGATCAGTTTTCATCAAATACAATATTTAACTGATAGTTTACTCAAATTAAACACGTAACCTAATATAAACTAATATTTTTAAATAAAACAAATTACAGAACTTGTTTTAATTGATGGTTTCACTCTTTTTTTATTGTGTGGAAAGATTTAAATAGTTGTTAAAAACAATCAAACTGGATTTTTAAAAACATTTAACTTGTAATAAGTTTAATTTTAACTTCAAATAAAGTTCATTTTCGATTTAAAGAAAACAAAAGAATGCTCTGAGGTTTAATATTTTATTTTTGGACACAAAAAATAAAGAACCAAAATTCACAAACAATCTGAAACGTTTCTGTTCATTTATATTATTTACCCCAAATGTTTGTTATTTTATAACTTAATAAAAGTCCGAGACTGGATGTCATTAAGTTTCTCTGGCTCGGATTAAAGTCGTTCTGCGCGTGCGTTCTTCAGATTTGCGTCAGATTGGTTCCATATGGTCACTTCCTGCTTTAGACAGAGGGGGGCGCTGTTGTCTTGGATGAAACTGTCTCTCACACACAATTGTTGGATCATTAAAAATACTTTTTAAGTTCCAATAATATTTTTGACCAAAATACTTTTGTTTTAGTCGCTATTTAGTCAATCTGAGTCAAATTCTCATGAAAAGATTTTAATTGTAAATGTCGTTTTTGATGAATACAGAATCAATAAAGTTGAATTGTCTGATTGTGGGCTGCGCTCCTGCGCGCGCACAAAGCCAACTTTGGAGTAACGGAGCAGGAATTTCCCTCCTGCCACTCCTGAGAGCGCAGAGGACCGGAGTCACGGATTAACCACTTCTCCTCCGGAGGGACAGAGCAGAGCCCGGAGGAGCTGCTCTCCTTCTTTTCCTTTCTTTTTTTAAATGAAGATGACCGAACTGCACGAGAGGAGCTGAAGGAGATCCGTGGTTTCTCCTTTCCTCGTGGTTCCTCCTGGAAGGAATAAGGCGCGCGCTGCTGGAGCATCAGGAATGCTGAGGCTGCTTTTGGAAGTTTGGCTTTTATGACTTTTTTTTTTTTTTTTAGCTGCGGCTGGAATTACTGCTCCATTTCTGCAGCTCAGTCCCTCAAACACCTCAGGAGGAAGGATTTAAAAAGTTCCTGAGAATCCAACTTTATCTGGAATACGTGCGTAAAAAGGAAGCAGGAGCGCGCGGGGTTGTTGCTTTGGAGGAGGAAAACGCGGAGTCGAATCGGCGTCTAGAAGGATGTTGCTGCTTGTACAATGGAAGTAAAGAAGGCTGTTGGTTCTGCCGCGGTGGCTTGTCTGTTCCTCTGCTCAGTTTGGAGCCAAAACCTTAATCCAAAAGGCAGGAATGTGTGCAAAGCGCCTGGGTAAGAACATCTGCATCGGCTTTTGCGCATTTTACTGTTATTTCTTTTCAAAAAGTACCTCTGTTGAGTTTTTTTTCTTCTTCCTAATCCTCAAAACGGCCTTTTTAATTGCAAAAACTCAACAATTCTCCCACAAAGTTGCTGCTCAGGTTTTATTTAGTGTTAATGTCGCGTTTTGTGCGTAAATGTCAGTATTAAAGTCTGTATTCTATCCAGGTTGACTTGTTTTTTTAATTTTTTTTTCTCTGCATAACGCAGCCTCTGTGCAGTCACAACAAGGGGAGGAGTCCACATGCGGCCATGCAGATGTGCAGCGCGCATCTGTAGGGCGTCTGTCTCTTTATGACCTTTAGGGGGCGCTCTGAACCGTTCACAATAGAAAGAACTGTAAAAAGAAGTCAACTTTTCTTTAATGTATCTTTCAAAACTGTAAATCTTTTCTTAAAAACATGTTTTCTCCATTGTGGCTCCTCAGTCAAAAATAGAATAAGTCATGGAGACTGCTGAGTCAGCAGCTCCTTCTAACCAAAACTAGCTAAAGAAAACAAATAAATAAAGCCTGAAAACTAAGACTACTAAGGTCCAAACTAAAATAACAAAACCCAGCAGTGTAAGACTGCTGAGGACAAAGAGGAGAAAAACGAACAAAAATATATACTAAAGAAAAATAAAACTGTCTTTTTTTAAAATAAGGATTACTTAATTAGTATTTATTTAACTTAGATTAGTTAAATTTATTAGTTGGTTCACATATATGATAAATTCTGTAGGTTTTTCATCCCTGTTGACCTGAAGACGTCTCGTTTGTTTAACTCTACCTCCACAATGAACTGATTTTAAATGTAAAGAGAAACTTTTTGAGAGGTTCTATTCATATTTTTGCTTTTGTTCTGGACAAAAAAATAGACATAATTAATGTTTATAACTTAAAAACAGAAGGTCTTAGAAGCAAATCCAAATTTCTTAAAGGCTTTAGTAAAACTCTGCGGCTCCTTCTAGGTTTGGATCAGTAGAAAATGACTCTTTTACTGACCAAAACAAACAGCATCAAACTGAACAATATTATAGTCAAATTGTGACTTTAGGACAACATTTCTGTCAAATATCAGTAAAGCGAACACATTTGAAAAGTTTTTTAGTTAGTGAGAATGTTCAGTCTGTTCGACTGATGTCTCTCCTGTGAGGCGAACACGTTGCTTGATTTGTTTTCATTTTAATTCGATTTTTTTGTGTTTAAACAGTATTTTTGGATTTTTTTTTTTTTTTTAAAGAAAACATTGTTTTTGGTGAAATCCTTCACAGTAAACATAATCAGCAGCTGCAGAGAGACTCTAGCTTCAGTTTTTCCGCAGCGGTTTGTTGTTAACATTACAATCCGAGTTCTGTTATTCTCTGTGAAGCGGCTTTGTGGCCCGAGCTGCTCTGGACGTTTGACATTTGGCCCCCCGCTGTACTGGAAATTCATGACACTGACCCCACCCCCCAGCACCCCCTCGTTTCTTTTCCTTTATGCCGTAATGGGTTTGTTTCTGTTACTGATCATATGAATAGTAGGAAGTAGCTGAGAATTTAGCGTTTCTATTTAAAGACCCACTCTGATAAAAATGATGTTTAGAGCTTGTGGCATGATGGAGGACTTATGGAAAGAAACTTAAGATCAAAATCACATTTCTTTACTCGTTGTGAATCGGGAGAAGATGGAAAAAAAACGTTTGAAAAAGATGGGATTTGTAACGCTGCTCCATTCTGATGCATCTGCTTAAAGCCGTAAAGCGTCAATGTAAGACAATCTGTGTGCGCGACGAGCACCTCAACCAATCAGGGACTCAGGTTTTAGCATGTGACGCTTTCAGTGACCAGATCAACGGGCAGAAAGAGATTCAATATGGCGGCGCGATGCGAGGATTTTCCTCCAGAACTTCCATCCAGAACCCGCTGGGGCTCCAGACTGCTCTGGTTACTGTTTGGCGAAATAAGATGCACTCTGGAGAGGTCGCCGTCCTGCCACAAACAGGGTCGGGCAAGTAGGAACGCGGGTCTAAAAAGAAACTGATGCAAACGGTTCCTTACTTCGGTCCTTAGTTTAATTGAAGGTCTATTTCTCTTAGGTTGTGTCAATCATTTCTACTCTCTTCAGTACTTTGAAGTTCTAGCCAATCCTTCTGCTTTTCCTGTGATAGTGGGCTGGAGTCATAAAGACCACTGACTCAGCACGAGCACAAATATCTGGTTGCATTTCACAGCAGATCACAGACGTGCATCGCATCAGCCAATCAGGAACTCAACTTTGGACATGTGACATTTTCAGTGACCTGATCAGTGGGTAAACTTCTAATCCAATACGAGTGTTTTTGTTCTTTTGCAACGCGGCGGTTCTCTGGCTGCAGCCTCCCGGATTTCAATATGCTGGCAGACAGACAGCCGCTGCGGGGAACGGGGGCAGCCTGCTCGGGTATCCCGAACCAGGACTTATTTTCGTCGAGACAACAAAAAAAAAAAGGTCCCCTATTTTTTCCCCCTCAAGGGATAACGCGGGGACAGCCTTCAAACTCAGTCACAGAGACAGAGAAACACAGTGGAAAGGGCTGTCATCCAGACAACCCCCCCGGATGAGATCAAAGCCCTGGTAACACTTTAGACATCGTGGCCCCTCAGTCACAGTGTCTAAATGTGGCGGGCCACTGGTTTGCAGCTCGGAGGTTTGGGGGTTCTGATTTGACCTCAATAAGTGACGACTTGGAAATGAAAATGTGTTGATTTGGGAAGATGTTGACATTATTTTTTAGTACTTAAGTACTGAAACGGGCACCAATTCGGAGCCAAAACTGCAACCAAAGAACCACTTTGGCACTAGAACAGAACCAAACCCAATCAATGCCCAACCCGAGTCACAAAGCCGCTGGAGCGACCGCTCCCGCGAGGCTAGCTAGCCTCCTGGTAGATAGTATAGCAAACGCTACCATCCAGCGAGCATCGGACTAAGAGTCCGGCTAAGCTAGCACACGCCACGGCCCAAGCTGTCGGTTCCTTGGCAGCGTGACCTGCCGGGGGCTGGCAGCCCGCGACGTGCGCTCCAGCTTTTTAGGCTTGTTTTTCTTTGTTCCATTAAGGAAATAATAAAAGGTCTCTACATTTTTATTTGTATTTTTCCCTTTTCGAGTTAATGAAAGCTCAAACTCAGAGGTAACGTTAAAATCGGCGTATGGACAGCCCGCACCAACTGAATGATCTGAACCCAGACACGGCGGCGTGTTTGCTGGAAAAGCTCCTCGCTCAACATCATCCTTGTTTTCCATGATGGCAACCAATGAACTCCAGAAAGCCTCAACTCGTTAAGCAGGCGTCATATTTGACACGCCTGCCGCGTTCAGCGTTGTTGCTTTGGCAGTTATGCTAGGCTGGCGGTGTGCGAGGCTGTAGGCTAGCGGGAGAATTTGTAAACAGAGAGCTCTCACTTATTGGTAACGGCTTGTTGGGCAGGAAGGGAATTCCTAATGAACTCCTGCCACTCTGCAGAAACTATGTCCTGGAAGTTCTTTTATTTTTATTTTGGCTAAAAATTGCATCAAAATTTATTCAGTTATTTAAACTATTAAATGTACAAAACTAAAATTGATGTTAAACAACTTAAGTGCAAGGCAAAAAATGAACAACCAAGATCTACAATATGTCACAAACCTGGCACGACTCTATTACAATGTGCAGTCATGTGTAGTTTGATTACATCACGCCTCTCTCTGCAATATCCATATATTTCTACTCTTTTTAAAATCTTTTTTTTAATTTATTTTTATATTTTTATTGATGATTCTAGTTTCAGTTTTGTTTCGTTGACTTCTGTAATAATCCTGACAAATAAAAATTCCAATGTTCTCGTTTCTGACCTTTAATATCCACACACGGCGATAAACGTCGGTGGTCGAGCACCACCATCGCAGCAAAAACAGAGGAAAGGCAAACTGTACAAAAAAAATGTGATGTAAACAAGAAAGCTGCAACAGAAGTTGATTCTTTTTGTGATGGACACACCAGACGTGGAAGATTTTTATCGTTTAATTTTTCATTTTTGCTCCAATCACTTTTTTTTTTGCTGAAATCACTTTTATGTTTGCAATTACTTTTTATCTTTACAAAAAATTGCTTTTTTGTTTGCATAAATAAATATTTCTTTTTTATTTTTCAGTTTATTTTTTATTCGCTGTAACGTTTTTATTTATTTATTGCTGCAATGGTAGTTCTCGGCCACCGTAACAAACTATCATCATAATTCAAAGATCACCAGGAATGCATTGAAAATGAATCAAAAGATGAGTGTAGGGCTGCCACGATTAGTCGACTAATCGACGACAAATCGACTATTAAAGTAGTCGACAACTAATTTAATAGTCGATTAGTCGTTACTTTATAATATATGGAGTCAGAGTGTAGTTAAGTTGAAAGTTATAATGACATTCTGCTAGCTTTTTAGACTATTTGGGAATTATTTAAGAGTTTTCAGGCTATTTTGAAGTTTAGCTCGTATTTTAGCTTCATGCTAGCTATTTTGGCTAATTTAGGCTTTTTCAGTTTTGTAGGTTAATTTGGAATTAAGATAATATTTCAGCTACATATTAGCTATTTTGGCTAATTCAGGAATTTTTTCAGTTTTTTAGGCTAATTTCGAGTTTAGCTAATATTTCAGCTACATGTTAACTTGCTAAGTCAAAATGTCTACAGTTTTTTAGGCTAATTTGGAGTTTCGGTAATATTTCAGCTATATGTTAGCTATTTTGACTAATTTGGAATTTTTATAGTTTTTTTTAGGCTAATTTGGAGTTTCAGTTTCAGCTACATGTTAGATAGCTAATTCAAAATGTTAGCTAGTTAATTTGGAATTTTTACAGTTTTTTTAGGCTAATTTCGATTTTAGCTAATATTTCAGCTACATGTTAGATAGCTAATTCAAAATGTTTACATTTTTTAGGCTAATTTGGAGTTTAGCTATTTCAGCTACATCCTAGCTATTTTGGCTAATTTGTGATTTTTACAGTTTTTTTAGGCTAATTTCGATTTTAGCTAATATTTCAGCTACATGTTAACTAACTAATTCAAAATTTTTACATTTTTTTAGGCTAATTTGGAGTTTAGCAATTTCAGCTACATCCTAGCTATTTTGGCTAATTTGTGATTTTTACAGTTTTTTTAGGCTAATTTCGATTTTAGCTAATATTTCAGCTACATGTTAACTAACTAATTCAAAATTTTTACATTTTTTAGGCTAATTTGGAGTTTAGCTATTTCAGCTATATGCTAGCTATTTTGGCTGATTTAGGATTTTTTAGTTTTAAAACTAATCATGTTTAAGATTTTCTTTACATCCAGTTTGTGCATGACCCGATTAGTCGACTAATCGGAAAAAATAATCGATGATTAGTCGACTATTAAAATAATCGTTTGTGGCAGCACTGGATGACCGGAAAAACTTGCAAAAGTGTCTGCTCGCTTTTTAAGTTATTTATTGAAGGCACATTGTGTATTTTGCAAAGCTGCTTGACTTCTAACAAAAGCAGAGAAAATGTAAATATTGTTTGTGAAATCAAAAATAAAAGTCTCTAATGACTTTCATGCGTTATCCATGTGCTCTCCAAACAGACTGGATTTTAAGATAAATAGATAGATTAAAAGGATGTAGCTGTTAAAAATGTTAAAAACTGTCCTAAAACCACATATCAGTTGAAAAGTTCACTAAGAACAAAGTAAAAATGAAGCAAAGTATCACAATCAACTTTCTGGAGGACAGGAAGTAGTTCTGGTTTCTGATCTTCAGCTCCCGCGACAGGACGTGTTGCTGGGGTCACATGACATCAAAGATTTGGGAGGGAGGGGGGGGGCTGACGTGTTGAAGGGGCCTGAAGAGGTCGCAGGCGTGTGAGGAAGCGGAGCCGCATCCTGTCAGGCACAATGTGGTCCGTACCATCAGACGGGAGGAGGGGGGGAGCCGGAGAGGCTGATCTATCGCACAGATTCAGAGGTTAAAGGATTTCTGCTGGGATGATTACATGAAAATGTGCAGAACTTTTTGCATTAAAGTCTGACTGGATTATTGATGGTACCTCCGGGATGCGTCTCTTTCCTTCTTTGTTTTTGCAGGTCACCCGGGCTGCTGTGCTGCAGCGGATGGGGGCAGCAGGGGGATGAATGTCTGACTCGTACGTAAAGCGGCGCCCGCATTTCTCCCAGCGAGTCTCGTCCTGCAGGAACTTTAAAATCATTTTTACGTTTTTCTTTTTTTGCATGACAGCTCTCTGTGAGGGAAACTTCACCTGCAAAGAGAACGAGGTGTGCGTCCGGCCGAACGAATGTCGCTGTCGTCATGGTTACTTCGGAGCCAGCTGTGACACCAGTGAGGATCACTTTTCATCTATTTTTAAATTTTTTATTTAGGATTTACTAGAGATAAAATCCAGAAATAAGAACAATGCAAATAAAATGTGCTCAAATCTTTCACTTAAACTTGATTTAAGCCTAAAAAAACCCTCAAATGTTCCATAATCTTTTGTTAAATTTTACGGATTTTAGTTTGTGTGATTTGCGGCAGTTTTCAGTTTAGACTGATATTAATTGTGATTATTTTGGAAACAAAAATGAAGATTTATGTTCTAAGAATAAGAGCTACTCTCAGATTTTATATGGATATATAATGATTGGCCACATGGTACTAAAACTACTAAAATGAGTGATTTTAAGGCTCTTTTCTGCACAGTTTTTTTGAGCGATTTTAGCAATCTTTGTATCAAAACGTTCAGTTCGTTCCAGACTTTACTGCTTTTACTTTTGGTATTGATATATTTTACAGTTTTTAAGATTCATGCAATTTATGTGATTTTATTTTATTTTTTTTACCATTGAAAATGAACAAAACATTTTTTAAATCTTTCAAAAACTTTGTGCACTTTTGAAATTTAAGCAATCTTGTTATCGAAACGTTCAGGACATTCATGCTTCTACTTTTGGTATTCTTACCTTTTATGCATTTCAAAAATGTACGTTATTTTTCAATTTTTTTAAAAAGAAATTCTTCCAATTCTTTGTGCTTTTTGAAAACCAATAAAATAGTGGTATTAAAATATTCTGGACATTATTCGACAATTAAAGTAAATTCTCTGTACAAGCTGCGGAAAAAAGAAAGAAAAACTTTTTTTGGTGATTTTCTTTTCCTTTTTTTGGTAGTTTTAAAGGGTTAAATAAGCAAAAAAAAAAGTATTTTTAAAAACTAATATTTGAAAAAAAATCACTTAAATATGCCTTTATAAACTAAGATTATTTGGCTAATCTTGATCAGATTATCTTTCTTGAAAGACAGAAATAAGCCTTTTTTTGTTTTGAAGCAATGCTTTTGTTACTTTCTTGAAACTCTGTTTTCACATGGAGTATCTGGTCTTTTCTCTCTAAAAGTCACAAGTCGGACACATTATCTATTAAATGTGACGTTTACAGAGTTCAGAGGAAGAATCTTTGCGGTCGTGTTGAACATTCTCCTCGTTTTTTGTGGCTTGTGTAAAAGTTCCCTTCATGTTTTCTCTTCATATTTCTGTCACCATGACTTTGTGTCATCCTGTTGATCCTCTTTTATATCCTGTCATCTCAGCGCTGTGAGCAAATATCCAAAAAATGACATTTTTTTTATTAAATCAGCCTCAGCTGATTGAGCTGAATGGTGGTCTGCACACAAACATGAGTCACGGTGAAGACTGAACCAGACTGAGCGCACTGAATTGTGGGAAACGGGATCCTCTTTAGGTGGGAGGGGAACAAATCAGGATCACAGCAGGATTAGATCAATGAAAGACACAAAATGAATAGATTTTAATTCAGATTCAAGAAATCTTAAAATGAAAATCTAGAAACAAGTCCTTCCACACAAAGTTAAATGATAGAATTGCTTCAAATTAAATGTTTTGCTTCCCAATAATAGGGATTTTTATGCTAGTTTAAAGTAAATGGTTTGTATTATATGTTATCTCGTTGTAGTTCCTATTGACAAAGTGACAAAAAGCTAATCAATAAGTGAGAATAACTTATATTAGAACAAAATGTGGAAAAAAGAGAAAACCCTCTTAGTACTATGTTAGTGTAACTGAAAAAATCCTCATAAAATATAAAACTAGTACTTATTCTTAGAGCATAAAGTTTACCAAAAATAATGACAATAATGCTACTCTAAACTCTAAAACAACATCTTCAAAATCAAGAAAAAAAAACCTGGGGAGTTTTTTGAATCATACATCAAGTTTTTTTTTTTTTTTTTTTTTTTGTCCAGAGTTTGAAACAAAAAGATTTGGATTCATTTTAAAAATAATTTTCTTATTCTAGATTCTTACGGAGCCGATAAATAAAAATAATTCAGGTACCTAACTGGTGCGCCCTAGCTAGTAACCAGAAAAAAAGTACTTAATTTTTAAGAAAAAAAAAACACTTTTTACTTCCTTTTAAAAAATTTTTTCGGTTACTTCAATATTTAGAAAACATTTATTTTAACTTTGAATTTTTTTTCAGTTACTATCTGGGCCGCACTAGTTAGTAACCAGAGGAAAAAAATGTCTTTTTTTACTTACATTTTTAGAAAAGACTTTTTTTTATTTACTATTTAGAAATAAATCGTCCAATTTTCAGAAAAAAAGTCAATTTTTAGAGATTTTTTTCAGTTACTATCTGTGCAGTATTTACTAACCAGATAAAAAAAAAGTTTTTTTTACTTACATTTTTAGAACTTTTTTTAAGTTACTATCTTGTGCGCACCAAATAGTAACCAGGAACAAAAAATGTACTTTCTTTACTTTGATGTCCCTTTCAGGCCTCCATAGATTCTGTCTGTTAATGGGACAAAAATTCTCCACTGTACTGATTTTGAGGAAAGCTTGAAAAGATTGTAGAGAATTTTTTTCCTATCAAAAGATAGAATCTAAACGAAGTTCAACCAACGTTCATCTTGGATAATATATTGAATTTCTGAAAACAGTTTAAAATCTTTGCAAGTATCAAACAATCAGGTTAGATCTGTGCTCTTCTGAGCTCTTAAAGTGTTTGGATCCTCACTGAATATTTAGTTTTTTAAATAAGTTTATTTACTACTCCTGATTTGATTATTCTTCACTATTTCACTTTGACAACTGTAAAAACTGATCTCCAACCCAGAAATGTTTTGGTTTTCCTCACAAAGACTTTGATTCAAACACATTTTTTCTTCACTGAAATTATATTATCATTTTTTAAAGGTGATAGCATATGAAGCATATATAGGTCACAAATCAGTGCTTTAAAATGAAGTGCAGTAAATGTGGCTTAAACATTATTGAGGTTTTGTGTCTTTTTTCATCAGTTTTTCTCCATTTTTGTCATTTCTTGTTGCTCATCCATATTCCGTTGTGTTCTCAGAGTGCCCGACCCAGTTCTGGGGTCCTGACTGCAAGGGCAAATGCAACTGTTACCCCAACGGCCAGTGCGACGACCTGACGGGCAAATGCACCTGCAACCACAACCGCTGGGGCCCCAACTGCGAGAACGTCTGCCTGTGCCAAAAGGGCAAGTGCGACCAAGACACGGGGAAATGCACGTGCCACCACGGCATCTGGGGTCCCCAGTGCACCAACAACTGCTACTGCAGCATCAACTCCGTGTGCGACGTGATGACGGGCCGCTGCCTGTGCAACCCCGGCTGGATGGGGAGGAACTGCGCCAACCACTGCAACTGCCAGGGCTCGCCGTGCGACCAGTTCACGGGCCGCTGCCAGTGCCGGGAGAGGCTGTGGGGCCCGCGGTGCGAGCGGCAGTGCCAGTGCGTCCACGGCAAGTGCAACCAGAACGACGGCTCCTGCACCTGCAACCCGGGATACCGCGGGAAATTCTGCCGGGAACCGTGTCCCGCCGGCTTCTACGGACAGAACTGCAGGAACAGGTACGGAGGGAGAAAACATGTTCCAAAACATGCACTTTTCCAGAGACATGGATTATAGAGCAGGTTTGTGGCAGGATATAAATTTTCAATGCGCTGTGACTTATAACCCTTAAAATCCTTCTAATGTGGAGCAGCTGATCTTTACATTTTCTCAGCAGAACGAGCTTTCATGAAAAAAGCTATTCAGGTTAAACTCTTCACCTTCTGTCGGCTGTAAAACGCAAAAGAGAAATCCCAAAGAGAAATCCGGAAAGGTGGGGGGAGCATGTATGGTGACTGTGATGACAAAAAGGCAGAAAAAATCCGGATGATGGGTTGTCAGATTACGGAGCCCCTAAAGGGACATCGAACAAAAAAAATAATAATAAAGTTAAAAAAAAAATTAAAGTAAAAAAAAAAAAAAAATTCTAACTCGTGGCCACGACATACTGGAGCCCCTAAAGGGACATCGAAAAAAAAAAAAAACAATTTCTAACTTGTGGCCACGACTTACTAACTCGTGGCCACGACTTACTAACTCGTGGCCACGACTTACTATCTCGTGGCCACGACTTACTATCTCGTGGCCACGACTTACTATCTCGTGGCCACGACTTACTATCTCGTGGCCACGACTTACTATCTCGTGCCACGACTTACTATCTCGTGGCCACGACTTACTAACTCGTGGCCAAGACTTACTAACTCGTGGCAAGACTTACTAACTCGTGGCCACGACTTACTATCTCGTGGCACGACTTACTATCTCGTGGCCACGACTTACTATCTCGTGGCACGACTTACTATCTCGTGGCCACGACTTACTATCTCGTGGCCACGAGTTACTAACTCGTGGCCACGACTTACTATCTCGTGGCCACGACTTACTATCTCGTGGCCACGACTTACTATCTCGTGGCCACGACTTACTATCTCGTGGCCACGACTTACTAACTCGTGGCCACGACTTACTATCTCGTGGCCACGACTTACTAACTCGTGGCCACGACTTACTATCTCGTGGCCACGACTTACTATCTCGTGGCCACGACTTACTAACTCGTGGCCACGACTTACTAACTCGTGGCCACGACTTACTAACTCGTGGCCACGACTTACTATCTCGTGGCCACGACTTACGGATATGATACGCAGTTGCAGCCCATTCAAAACAACAGGAGCGGCTTTTAGGTTTCGTTTTGATCACGTGGTCGGATGTTTAGGTTTCTCCGGATCACGTGACTTTATGTGTTTATCTTTCTTCATTTTGTCTGAAAGCATCCCTCGTTATTGTCACTTAAAATAACCGACATTTGTGTTTGTTTATGAGGCAGAAATTAAAGAAACATTATTTTATGTTTGATACTCTTCGTTTCGGGATCACGTTTGACCGTCTCCTGGACCGGAAGTGGTCAGACTGAACACATTCTAGCTTTACAGAAGTCATTCGGGGCCCGATTTAAAAGGTTCCGGGCGGTTTCTCCGAACCTACCCTAACCCTAACCTTGACCCGGTACCGATGCGGGTCGGTCCCAAATCCTGCTGATCGCCCGGTTCCGTGATTGTTCCGTGCACCCCAGACGTTGCTGTTTTACGATTTTTGAGCCCGAAAAGTCAAGCAAAACAGACAAACTACGAACTGTATGTCCAAAATAAATGCATGTCGTGATAGTAACGGGTACATTTCTCGCTAGAAATATTACCAAATTAAAGATTAGTCCACAAAATATTTTATTCAGAGGGATTTTACACCAAAAAAGTAGTGGATCTACCGCCATATTGTTAGCCGGCTGTCAGACAGAAATCGGCAGAAACTCAAAAGTCACGTGATCAGTCACGTGATCCGGAGAAACCTAAACATCCGACCACGTGATCAAAACGAAACCTAAAAGCCGCTCCTGTTGTTTTGAATGGGCTGCAACTGCGTATCATATCCGTAAGTCGTGGCCACGAGTTAGAAATTGTTTTGTTTTTTTGTTCGATGTCCCTTTAGGGGCTCCGTATCAGATAGAGTAAAAGGAAAAAAACGCTTTCAAAAAGAACATTTTTTTTTCCTAGATTAGATTCCTTACTATCAAGGCCCAGGGGCCGGATATGGCCCCTCCGGGTAATTCCATCCGGCCCTCCAGATTATTTTTTATTTTTTTATTTTCTTGCGCTCATTTCTAACTTGTATAATTTTGAAAAAATATATTTTTATGGAGAGTAAAAAATTGAAAGTTATTTAAGGTTGATTAATTCTGGCATTCTGCCTTTTATTATTATTTATGATTATGTTAAAAAATTACGCTTCAAAAGTTTTAATAATTCTGCTACCTTTTTGGACTACTTTGGCATTTACTACGTTTTCTTAAGCTGTTTTGGAGTTTTGCCAATATATTAGCAACATGCTAGCTGTTTCGGCTAATCTGTTTTTAAGGTTAATTTAGCTAATATTTTAGCTGGCTTTCAGCTTCAGTGTTTTTAGTTTTCAATTTCAGCATCTTCAGCGGCCAAATTCAGCTCACAGCATTCACACTAGCATTATCGCAGGTAATCTTGTTCATAAATATTAGGGCTGCCACGATTAGTCGACTAATCGATGACTAATCGACTATTAAAATAGTCGACAACTAATTTAATAGTCGATTAATCGTTACTTTATATTGTATGAAGTCAGAGTGTAGTAAAGTTAAAAGTTATAATAGCATTCTGACAGCTTTTTGGACTATTTTGGCATTTATTAAGTTTCTTTGGCCTTTTATGGAGTTTAGCTAATATTTAATCTACATGCTAGCTGTTTTGGCTAACTTAAGGTTTCTTTTTTTAGTTTTTTAAGCTATTTTTATGTTTAACTAATATTTCAGCGACATAGCTATTTTGGTTTATTTAGGATTTTTCTGTTTTTTTTAGGCTAATTTTGAGTTTAGCTAATATTTCAGCAGTATGCTAGCTATTTTGGTTAACTTTGGCTCTTTTTATTTCTTAGGCTAATTTGGCATTTAATTAATATTTCAGCTGGTTATCAACTTCAGCGTCTTTACATCCAGTTTGCGCATGACCCGATTAGTCGACTAATCGGAAAAAATAATCGGTGATTAGTCGACTATTAAAATAATCGTTTGTGGCAGCCCTAATAAATATGTTAAAAATGTTTTTTAAAGTGTTCAAAAATTAATAATCAAAATCCAAAACACACCTCAAGTCGCGAGCCGAACAGGATAAACATTTATTGATCACTCTAAAACGAAATTTTTGAAACACAAACTGTAACTTTTTAACATAAATATAAAATTAAAGTTTGATTAGCCAAAATATCTAGCATGCAGCTGAAAAAAAAAAAGCTGAACTTCAAAATTGCCTAAAAACACTGAAAAAACACATAAATTAGCAAAAACAGCTAGCATGTAGCTGAAATATTAGCTAAACTAGCATCACTGGAGATGGCATGCTAGCTTTTAGCATCCGCAGAGTTGGACGCCATATTATATATTCCTGTTTACTGCTGCGTTACAATTGTAGAAACAGATCTGGGAAAACTAGAATGTGACTTTTCACCAGCAAATGATTGCTGTCAGCTGACACTTTTCAATAACCCTCTTGGTGATGTCACACTCACTCGGTTCGGTTCTCAGATACAGTCAATGGTTCAGATCTTCGCAGCTGTTTGTCGTTCGGTGCTGCAGAGGGAAGGACGTGATCGCAGCTGTATTTGGATTGGATTTCTCTGTCGGAAATCCCAACAATATCATTTTTCCTTTACTTCCTTGTGGATTCCAGCCAAATAAAAGAGTCCAGCCCATAGATGTTTAGATTTCCCTGCAGTTGCATCATTTTTGTGTTATCTAAGAGTTTTGTCTTTGAGTAAATCTATGCATGTTTGTTAAATCTCTAAATTACTGATGCAAGTATCATGCTTGGATCAATATTGAAGTTTCCAGGCTTCAGTTTTCTCCAAAGCTGAAAGCAGAATCCCGTCTTCACTTTAGACGGCCGGGCAGAGAGAAGTGTGTTCAAACACATGAAAAGTATTCAACAATAAGCTTTCAATGAACTTTCAACAGCTGTAAAAGAAATTTATGAGATCCAGTTTACACGTATTTACATTTTCTCCTTATTTTCGAGCTGTGATGTTTGTCAAAGTGGACGGGGGGGGGGCAGGAAATGGAGGGACACCACCCTGTGATGTGGTGAGGTTGAGTTTGTGACCGAGAAAGGAAGTCCAGCTGCAGCAGATCGGATTGATTATCATAAGTGTAGTGGGTTACATCATTGGAATGTAAATTGGAGAGACTGTCACTGACGAGATGCTGCAGAAAGATTTCTGATGTTGAAGGTCCCGCCCATCCGTTACATCATTCACTGACGGTTGGAGTCATTAACCAGGAAGATTAAAATCAGATCTTGTGTCGCACCGTAAATTACGTTTTTTTTTTTTTTTCATCTTAACAAGGATTCTAGTTTTAGAAAATGGATCTTTAATCCCTTTGTGTTTCTCTGTCCCCAGTTGCTAAGTCGTCCAGCTATGTTTTTTCTATCCTAAAAGCATTCCCTGTGGTTTTAAATTATGATCATGCATATTTTAGCTTATGGGCTGTGGATTGCTGCTCAGGTGGAGATCCGATCCGGTTTACGAATCAAGCTCAACAATTCTTACTTTTCAAAATTATGTTTATTACTATGTGTATGTTTACGAGATGGAGGAAAATTGAAATTATTTCTATTAAATCACCAACATTTATACCTTTATTTAGAACAGTAGATCAGAATCAATAAAACTGATTTAAAAAAAAAACCCAAAAAGATTCAGATAAAAAGAAATTTTGTTTTTCATTTTAAACTTTTTTTTGTCAACCTTCTGGTTAAGTTGAGCAGTAACAGAAACAACATAAAAAGGATAAAAATTACTGCTGTTTTGTATCATTAAAACTTGAAAATGTTCCCCACAGTTCTGCAATATTTTTCGGTGCAGCAGAGCCCGTGTGAAAAAAGTATTTTTTTCCACAGCTGATTCACGTTGATTCCATCCTCCTTTCAGCAGTGTGAGGCTGCGTTTCTTCAGAATAAGATGGAGTTTCGTTAATTGCGTCAACTGTCGAAGAGTTACCAGAACCAAATGAAAGTAAACACTTGGGCTAAAGCTCCGATGTTAAAGCTAATTCATATTTTCAAAAGTTATGTCAGTGAACAGAACTTCAGCCTCAGTTTTTGAACGGAAAAAAAACTCACTAGTTTTACTTTGAAAACCGGAAGTTTCACTGCAACGACGACGTGTGTTTACTTCCGGTGGCTACCGCGGCTCATCCGGCCTTGTTTTCGATCGTAAACTTAAAATCCTACATTAATCTGCATTACAGAGGAAAAATACGTCGTTCCCAGGTAATATTTTGATCATATTTTACTACAATTTACTATATTTATGAAGATCACAATATTCGTACTCGAATTTTCAGGAACAGATTACTCGAGTACCCGGATACTTGTAACAGCCCTATTTTAGCTAAAAGCCTGTGGCATTTTAAGACATATTTGTGTCTGTTGACATGGAAGTTACCTGTAGTTGATATCCCAGCATGCTTTTGTTTACACTCTCTCCCACTAGCTTATAGCATCTCACAAGCTAACATTAGCATAGCAAAAAAAAAAACATTGAGCAAAAATGTCCCGTTTTGATCCAGATAGCAGCTCAGCCAAGGAAAAATGAAGGCACCAGTTCACCTGTTTGTCTGCAAGTGGATCGGAACAGGTAGACTTTGGCCACGCCCATTTCAGTAGCCGTGTCAGTAGTTTGAGGAATTTTCAAGCATTCAGTTTCATCTGCTCCTGATCCAACATGAATTAAGAAATTCTCACAATATATTTGTAAATTATGTTATTTATATCCTCCATTACTAAAAAAAAAAAAAAAAAGCTTCAAAAACATGTTAAAAACACAAAAACATGACTTTCATTGAAGTGGAGTCCACTGAATTTATCACCTTGATTGGAAAAGTGATCAATATTTCTTCACCTTACCAGGCAGTTTTATGTCAGATAATCTTTCCAACACAACCTTGTGTTCTCCAGACACAGAGAGACCCGGATTTGCAGCAGCGTGGAGGAGCTTGACTGGATAAAACTGAATAAAACTAGTTTTCTTGTCAGTCCTACACACAGCCAACTGAGCCATGTGGCTGCAAAGACTTTTAAATATATTTATTTAATTTTATATAAAGGGTTATGAGAACCCGCATTGAGGAAATTGATAAAGAACAGATATAAAATACAGAAAGAGATGGGTGTTCAGTGTCTTAGATGTTTTGTAGAGTCTAAAGGTTGAAATTGAAATTAAGTTAAAAAAAAGAAATTAGAATTCTGAACAATAAACAAACTGTTTCATTTTTATGAATTGAAACCGATCACAGAGAGACGTTTTTTCTTTATCATCACGTTTACTGTCGTTTTAATAAGAGAGGTAATATAAAGTGATATTTGTGCCACCACCGTAAATACAAAACTCAGTTTTATCATCAACATTTCCTAAATTGCATCCAAAACATTCAGTTTTGTCAACAAAAAATACTTTCCTATTTCAATCTACATTTTTGCGGCACAAATGTTTTTAGATCTGGCGTCTCGCTTTTTCCCTATCTTTGATTTTGCGTTGACATCTGAGAGTTTAGTGTAATATTTGTGCCAACAAACAGCCAATCACAGGCAAGAGGCTTTTCTGCACTTTAGTTTAGAGTCAAAACTGTGATCTTTGTTGCCAACGTGTTGGCACGAATATCCCTTCATACAGAAAGACAGGAGTTCAGGAATTTAGTAATTTGTGATATTGTAAATAAAATTAATTTCAAACTCTTTTATTCAGTGTTCACATTCATCTCGCTCCCACTCCTCCGTTTTAACCTCAATCTCTCCAGCCTGGTTATTTAAAACAAATGCGATTAGAAGATATATAAAATATAAATGTATAAACATTTTATTAAAATATTCTACACCTATAGAACTGTTTTAAATGTGATCATAAGTGTTCCTTAAAGTTCCAAACTTCCCCGTCTGATATTAGTTTGACTTTAATGCACTTATTTTTTTATGATTATTACATTATAAATGAACTTTTTCCAGTTTATTTTGATGTTTATCTACTGAGGTGCAAGAATTTCCAGGTTGTTATTGCAAATAAGAACTTATTCCTAATAACTTCCCTGGTTAAATAAAGGTTTAATTTTACTTGCTGAGTAAATAATTCTGCCTTTAAAAGTTAAGAAGCAAATTCTGCATTTGCTTTTGATGAATCCAAAACAAAAAAAAACAGTTTTTTTTTCTTTTGTCATCCAAAAAACAATTAAAAATGACATCCGTACAAACAAATGTCTGCAAAGAAAAGTGAAAAGTGCTTCTAGATTTTCATTTTTTTGTTTTGTATCTTGAGAAATTTGTCATCTATTGATGTTTCTTTATATTTATAAAAGAAGAATTTGTACTTGAAGGAGAAACTGCGATAGAATGACAGTTTCTCTCTCTGAAAAGTTATTTAATGAATATTTTCTCAGTGAGATTTCCTTCCAAAGTGACTGAGATCTTCCTCTCGTGGTCTCCTCTGCCAGGTGTGGTCACTGCAAAGGCCAGCAGCCGTGTAAGGTGACGGAGGGCCGCTGCGTCACCTGTGACCGCGGCTGGAATGGAACCAGGTGCGATCAGCTCTGCTCCAAAGGCTTTTTTGGAGAAAACTGCCAGGAAGTTTGTCCCACGTGTAAAGACGGACATCACTGCGATCCCATCTATGGAAAGTGCTCTCACTGCAACCCCGGCTGGATTGGGGACAGGTAGGAAACCTTTGACTGAACTCTTCAATAATGTCACTTTAAAACCAGGGATGTTGGCTTTTTTGGGATAAAATCTCTTCTCTGATGTCATGTCGACTGTCTGAATCAGCAGCTCCTGAGCAAAACTACCTAAAGAAAACAAATAAACAAAGCCCGCAAACTAAGACTACCAAGGACCAAGCACAAACTAAAATAACTAAACCCAGCAGTGGAAGACTGCTGAGGACAAAGAGGAGAAAAACAAAAAAAAAAAAATAAATAAAACAGATTTTTTTCAAAGTAAGAATTACTTAATTAACATTTATTTAATTTAGATTAGTTACATTTATAAATTAATGGTGCACATAGATCAGGGGTCGGCAACCTTTAACAGTAAAAGAGTCATTTGGGCTTGTTTTCTACTCATCAAAACCTAGAATTACGTTAGCCTTTAAGAAATTTGGATTTGCATTCATAAACATCTTTTTGTTTTTTTAATATATATGAATAATGTCTATTTTTGGGACGAACAAAAGCAAAAAAATATATAAAAAGAAACTAGCATTCGGAAAAAGGGATTTTTATTTTACATTTTTAACTTTAGCAGCAAAAAAAGCTAGCTCGTTGCTTAATGACTAGCTGAACTTCAAACATTTCTCTGTACATTAAATCAGCCAAAAATGTTAGCATGTTGCTGAAATAAAAGCTGAACTCAAAACTAGCATAAAACCCCCAGAAGATAACAAATTAGCTAAAAATGTTAGCATATTGCTAAAATATTAGCTAAACTCCAAATTAGCATAAAAAACTAATTAGAGACCAAATTCACCAAAAAAGCTAGCTTGTTGCTTAATTACTAGCTGAATTCCAAAATAGCCTAAAATTCCTCAGTAAACAAATTTAGTCAACAACTTTAGCATGTTGCTAAAATAGAAGCTAAATTCTAAATTATCCCCCAAAAAATTTCAGTTGATAACAAATTAGCTGAAAACATTAGCATTTTACTAAACTTTTAGCTAAACTCCAAAATAGCATAAAGTTCTTCAGTAAACTAACTTAGTCTAAAATGTTAACATGTTGTTAAAATTGAAGCTAAATTCTAAATTATCCCCCTCAAAATTTCAGTAGACGACAAATTAGCTGAAAACATTAGCATTTTACTAAAATATTAGCTAAACTCCAAAATAGCATTAAATTCCTCAGTAAACTAAATAGGTCAAAAACGTTAGCATGTTGCTAAAATAGAAGCTAAAACTCTAAATTAGCCTAAAAATCCCAGTAGAAAACAAATTAGCCAAAAACATTAGCATGTTGCTAAACAATAGCTAATCTCCATTTTTATTTTAAAAATTACTATTATTGTATATTTCTCCACCATGGAGAGATAAAAGAGCCACATGTGGTTCTGGAGCCACAGGTTGCAGACCTCTGACATAAACTATGCAGGTTTTTACATCCCTGTTGACCTTTTATGAGTTAAAAGCATCTTATGCTGAACAATATTGGTTACTAGCTAGTTACTAATGGTTACTAGAGATGCTTTATATTTTCTGTATTTTTGCTTGTGTCAAAAATAGACATAATTCATATCTATTATTAGAAAAGAAGAATGCATGAATGCAAATCCAAATTTCTTAAAGGCTAAATGATTGATTGTGCCACACCAAACAAATTTACACAAAAAGGATCAATTGTAATTCTTCAAGAAAAAGCTAACCAGCTGAGAGAATCCGCTTGATTAAAATAAAGAATAAAATGAGGTTTACAGAGCTTAAAGTGTTTCCAGAAGATGTGTAACCTGAACATGAATCCAGACTACTGGACACAGTCCCAGTCTGGACACAAACATTCTTATAAGTTAAAAAATCCCAAGACTCCAAGTTTGAGGGTGTTCTGTTGGTAAGTGCAGCAGGACCACCAACCCGTTCCAGTAACGCTGTGGTGTTTCAGGTGGTTTGGTTGCCGTGTGAAAGCAGACCAAACTCACCAAAAAGATGTTTGCATTCTCCACTCACTGAGCTGAACCTGCCAGACCGCCTGCTCAACCTGGAGAGAGAAGAGTTTTCTGAGCGTCAGGTTGAACTGGAAGGAGAAAGAATCCGGATTCTGGAGGGAGTTCGGTCCGTGAAGATCTGAGCGGACATCCGGATCAGAACCAAACGGCTGGACATCACCCAGATTGATAGACGTTTATATAAAGATTTATGCTTGTGAAACAGAGATGGGGGGCGGAGCTCCAAAAGCCACGCCCCCCTCAGAGGAGATTTTGGAAACAGAGGCGTCAGATCAATATAAAAATAGCTTTTTAAGACATTTAGGTTGTTGGATTTTATTTTATATTATATTATATTATATTATATATATATTTTATATTTATTTTTTTTAATTAACACACTATTGGAAACATTTATTTAGATAAAAAAATATCATAGGGGGACTTCAAAAACCATTGAAAACATGGTTTAACATGGAGCATTTCTCGCAATTATGAAAACCGGCGGTTTGAAAAAGCTCAGGTTTGAGACACAGAAACTGCCATGTGTGAGCGAAAGTCTCCCTTTCCCGCCACAATTCTGCAGACAAATATCTCAATTAAAGTCCTAATTTTTCTATTCTGAGCTTCCATTTGAGTCAAAACTATGCCTGAATAGCTTTTTTTTTTTTTTATTCTTTTGCTGCGCTAATGCTAATGTTAGCTTTTTCTTGTGAGGTGCTATAAGCTAGTGTGAGAGAGTGTAAACAAAGGGTTGATGGGAAATTAGCAAAAGGCTAACATCCGTGCAAACATTCTCAACTCTTTCTAATGAGCTCCTGATGTCTTAAAAACGACACAGGCGTTTACATTTTTGTCTAAAAATGGAATGATCACAATTAAAAGACCACTAGGAATGGTTTTTCAAAAGATTAAAAATTAAATTATATCTATTTTTTATGTGAACTGATTGAAACCACGCCCATTGAGGCCCTGAAGGTATGACACTGAGAAAATAAAACGATCCATATGTTTTTGAACTTTAAACATGATTTAACTCTTTTACATTTACTGCATGCTGTGAATTTTTTTTTTTTTTCTACTTTATTAATCCTTCTGGAAATTAAGTGGCTGTCCTTGCTCCATACACACAACACAGTTCAAACAGTGACAGACACAAAGTAAAAACTAATAAGTTACATACCATAAAAGCAGCTAAAAGTCAGATAAAAATTCAGAGATAAAATAAAACGTAGTAAAATACTCATTTTTAGCGAGCTGGAGGGAAATAATGAATAGAAATCAAGCTAACTGTGGTGATGGGATTCCTCCTGTGTGCGACAGGTGTGAGGTGCGCTGCCCCAACGGGACGTACGGCGAGAACTGCGAGAACAACTGCAGCCACTGTTTCAATGGCGTCTGCCACGTGGTCACGGGGGAGTGCCTGTGTGACCCGGGGTTCCACGGCATCTAGTGGGTCCAAACTCTTGACCATTGACAACATTTGAGAAGAATAAACTTGAAACAGCTGCTGTTTTTGTCTTCCCTTCAGCTGCAACATGACCTGTCCACCCGGCCAGTATGGAGTCAACTGCAACAGAAGCTGCTGGTGCCACGACAAGAACTGTGACCCCGTCTCCGGCGCCTGCTACCTTCGTAAGAAAGCCATTTTCTTTGGAGAATCAAAGCGTTCGTGGCGAGCGACGGCCATTCTGGAGCTGCGTTAATCATGCGACAGTTGGCTGCAAGTGACAACAAGCACGTCTGTTCAGTGGGAAACCTGATCGCGTTTCCAGGCTGAGGCCGGTGTCTCCTGGCTCCGGTCCTGTTCGGTCATAGTAGAGCAAGAGGAAGGAAGGAAGGAAGGAAGGAAGACGAAATAAAGAAAGGGGGAAGAAATTCAGAAAGGAGGCACAGACCAGAAGAAAGGAGCAGAATGAATGTGAAGCAGTTTTAAAGTTCAGTCGTAGTAAATCAATGTAATCAATCGGTTGTCTTTTAGGGTGTCGGGAGTACTAAAAATATACAGAATCAGAACATTTGCTGACCTGGTGACCTTCAGGTTCCGGATCTTCTGTGATTATTTAAACTACGTTGGTCAAGTGAAGTCAGGAGACTTTTAGAACCAATTGGTAGTAGTGCTGGGCGATATAGAAAAACAAATTGTATTTCACAATAAAAATGATTTTATATCACAAAAACGATATATATCATATTAAACCATAAAGTATATTTCCAATCATAAAAAAAGCTCTTGCTAGTTTTACTTTGAAAACAGGAAGCTTCACTAGCTGCGTTTCCATTACACTTTTGCGTAAAACTTTATCAAAATTTCTAGAATTTCGATAAATCACTGTTTCTAAAAAACAGCGTTTCCATTAAACCATGATTATGCGAAAAACTCGAAGTAATTCCCGCGATAAGTCATTAAAAAAAAACATGGCGACGGATATAAACACTATTTTGATGTGCAGTAGATTCATTCACATTTCTGCCACGGCGCTAGCTCTCATCCTTCCATTCAGAGAAGACGTCTACGTCTGATCCGAGCCTTGGAGCGGCAGGCTCCTTATACGTGGGAGCGACGTAGAGTCAAACATTTTTGGGAAATCGTGGTTGAAGAATTCACCGAAGAGCTGTGGATTCAGCATTTTCGCATGACACGCTCAACTTTTGATGAGCTGTGCGACGCTGTGGGACCTCTCGTGGCGACCGCTGTGCGGTGCCCAAGGCAGCCAGTTGCTGTGAAAAAGCTTTTCCTGCTTCCTGTCCGAAACGTCATATCCAGTTAATGGTCACGTGACTCGTTTGTTTCGGAAAAAGTGTTTCCATTACAGTTTTTCAAAAAACTACTGTTTCGATACGGCCCAAATACCACCTCCTCTAAGCGCAAAAACTTTATTTCGAAAAAGGCGAGTTTTTTCGAAATTGTGGTGTTTCCATTAGGAGAATTTAATATCGAAATTCCGTTTTTCAAAATTTCAGAGTTAATGGAAACGCGACTACCGACACTTTATTTTGAAGATTTGTTCACTTCCTGTGACCGTAGCGCCGCTCATTCGGCTTTGTTTTGGTTCCTAAATTAAAATCCAAACAACATTAAACAATTATTTTTTTTTTATCAACAAAACAAAAAAGTTAATTTAGCATTAAACTAGATTTTTAAATATAAGGAATTACTAACATGAAAGTGAAAGATGTTTGAATTCGTTCTGCAGGGAAAGTTTTATCTACATTTTGATGCAAGAAAACTTCAAACCACGAAATGTTTTAACTTATAAACTCTCCGTATATTTTTATATTTTGTGTCTTTTAAATTAACTTCAATGTATTAAAAGATTTAGTGTTTTACGTTTAAAGATTTTAAAGTTTTTAATACTTTACATACTATAATTTACATTTTTTTACCAAACAAGTTGCCATTTTAGAAATGCTTACTTTTGTGTATTTTTATGTATTTTCTTTATCAGATAAGACAAAAAAATACATCTTTTAAATATGTTTTTAGATTTCAAATTCATTTGTGCTCAAGCTGAGGTTCTCAAATTAAATCACCTTCATACACGTGGAGCCTTGCAGCCTTAAGGCGCGTTACCAGGACTCTAAATGAACCTTTCTTAAGTCTACCAGCCACGTTACATTTCTACTATTTACATTTCTATGGAAAAATATTTGCAAAACAAAACAGTTATTCCCTTTATTTAAAATGTTTCAAACAAAATACTAATAACAGTTGAACGTGTCGTCCTATATCAGGTTTTTTAACATTAAAAATATTTAATAAAAGACATTTATGATCCCTTAACGTATCCGTCGAATGTGACTATAAAGTCTGAATTAAATGTTTGAAGAAACTCTTGCGAAATGGGAAGGTAGACACTTAGTTTTATCTGCATTTTGCAAGAAAACTTCAAACCACAAACTGTTTTAACGTATAAACTCCATATATTTTTATATTTTGTGTCTCTTGAGCGTTACGTTAAAACTCAAAAACTAAAACTGAAATTTTAAAACAATTAAAAAGTTAAATATGAAATCAATGACACAGGTGAAATAATAATTATGAGAAAAAACTGGCTGTAAAAAAGACTTTTTTTTTCAATTTGAGAGTAAAGATTCGTGCAGGAGGCTCAGTGGCAACTTCAAAACAAGTCGGGTCACTCGTTACATCAATCCCCGTCCAAAAGTTAGAAAGTTGTGGGTAAAAAAGCCAGAAAGCCACACCCAGACGGCCTCAGATTTATGCGAGCGCCGCAGCAAAAAACCTGAAGTCTGCTTCTCCTCCGGTTCTCATGCTGTCCACAGTTATGCAATAAAGAACACATTATCTTTGGGGTGTATTTCACCCTGAAAAGGAGGGGTGCTGATAAATCACCCGTGACTTATGATGTGCGTTTAAATATAGAGAAGGTTAGGAGGAAATCTACAGTGAAAAGGGGAAGTGCTTTCAATTCTTTGGGGAGTGTTTGCACAACACAAAGCTCTATGTTTGTTAATAAAGAACATATGTGAGAGTTTTCATAGTAAGATGTGATTTTCAGAAGCTGGCTCTTTATCTTCCAGAACCCAACCAGCGGATGGGCGTGATCGCCGCCGGCTCTCTGGTCTCCTTTTTGCTGGTCGCCCTCCTGACGCTGCTGTGCTGCTGCTGCCTCTGCCGGCCCAAAGACGACCACAAGTGAGTTTTCTTTTGGGTCACATGGTGAAAAAGTAGACACATTTTTAAAAAAAAAGGGGGAAGTCTGTAAATACTTCTTTTCAATGATTCATTTGGGTTTCCATAGCGTCATCGTTTTCCAGTGCTAACCCAAAAAAAAACTCTTCCAACAGCAAAAAAGCCAAGCGGATCCTGTGTGGACGATTCAGCAGAATCAGCACAAAACTTCCCCGGATTCCACTGAAGCGACAGAAACTGCCCAAAGTAGTCGGTAAGCCCCAAACTCCTGCTTTTTTTCCCCCTTTATGTCCCACTGCAGCGCTGCCAGAAGATAGATTTGATGTAATAAATCGACAAAGAACAGCCTCTTTATTAACAAATGAGCCAGCAAACACATACAGATTCAGGAGCAGATTTTATGGAGAGAAAATAGACTCACTCTCAGTTTTATGTTTGTAATTCTATAACAGTACAAAATACAATGTAAACAAAATTAAAATTACAAACTAATTACACATGCAAATCTTTAAAATCACTTGCTGAATTTAAGCTTAATAGATCAATAATCGATTCATGAAAGTAAAGTTGTCCTTTTAATTGTGCATGTGTACATTGTATTTTGTTGAAGTTACATTTTTTTAAAAATGTATTATGAATTATGTACCCACATGGGGGTGATACTTATTTCTGAAACTCCTGCATGTTTCAGCCTGACAGCCTTTTATGGAGAGAAAATAGACTCACTATGATTTGTGCGTGCATAATTCTTGATTTGTGTGTAAATTAGGATCTGTGCGTGCGTATTTATGATTGGTGCATGCATAATTCTTGATTTGTGCATAACTTTGGATTTGTGCGTGCGTGATTCTTGATTTGCGCATAAATTAGGATTTGTGCGTGCGTAATTCTTGATTTGTAACTAATATAATACAGTTTTTGCAAAAGTAAAAAAAATAAAAAAATGAAAAAAAATACTAAATGCAATTTACACATGTACAAATCAAAATTACAACAGCCTGAAACTAATTACTCAAAATATATTTTTAAAATACGCACGGATCACCTCTTACGCACACACACAGCCAAAGTTACGCACAAATCTACCGTGAGACTCTTTTCACGTCTCTCAAATTCGTCCGTGAGGGATGCGTTCAAGTACTATCAGGATGCTCGTTCACCATAGTTTTTTTGTGAGCCGTTTTAAACTTTGATTGTGAATAACATCCGGTAAAACTAGACATTTTCCCACTTTCTTAAAAATATGTTCTCAATAATTAATATAAAAAGTCTAAATAACCTCTTTTAAAGCACTTAAACTTTTAAAAATAAGAATATTTCTAGAAAAGAGGCTTCCAGCTGCAGCGGCTTCTCTGACACCGCTCCTCATCAACGCGGGGGTGGTGGGGGGTTTCTCTGGTCTGATCCCCCCGGGGGAGAACGGTGGAGGAACGCGGTATTGAGATCTGTCCATGTGATCCCGTGATCTTAACCGGCCCGGTGGGCTGATCGAGCCCCTCTGCCCGGCGGTTGTTTAGAAGGGTCTCATGGTGCAATCGCCGCGTTCTGCTGCCGGTCCCCCGCGAGGTTCCGCGGGAGGATCAGACCAGAGCGCCCGCGGAACCCCGGCCCCCCAGCGCGCTTTCTGCTGCCGTTTATGAAGAACATGCACAGAGTTCTGGTCGGAAAACGCGGCGATTACAAGCGGTACCGGCCCGCTTGGAACTGAAAAAGTTTAGAAGGCTCGCTTCCCTGTGGCCGGTGACCAGCCCTCGGGATGGAGCCTCGTGTTGGAGGAGCTGTCAGACGAGCCGCTGCAGCTGGAAGCCTCTTTTCTGGAAAAATTCTTATTTTTAAAAGTATGAGTGTTTTAAAAGCGGTTATTTAGACTTTTTATATTAATTATATTAATTATTGAGAATATATTTTTAAGAAAGTGGGAAAATGTCTAGTTTTACCGGATGTTATTCACAATCGAAGTTTAAAACAGCTCACAAGAAAACTATGGTGAACGAGCATCCTGATAGTACTTGAACGCATCCCTCACGGATGAATTTGTGAGACGTGAAAAGAGTCTCACGGTAGATTTGTGTGTAACATAGGATGTGTGCGTGCGTAAGAGGTGATCCGTGCGTATTTTAAAAATATATTTTGAGTAATTAGTTTCAGGCTGTTGTAATTTTGATTTGTACATGTGTAAATTGCATTTAGTATTTTTTTTCATTTTTGTATTTTTTACTTTTGCAAAAACTGTATTATATTAGTTACAAATCAAGAATCACGCACGCACAGATCCTAATTTACGCACAAATCAAGAATTATGCACGCACAAATCATAGTGAGTCTATTTTCTCTCCATAGCCTTTTCCTTTCTACCTCCGCGCGCCGTCGATGATCAGTCGAGGGGTGTGCGGCGGCCGCCAGCAGAGTACGCGGTTTCATTTGAAAGGAATGCTGTAGTTTTTGAGACCATTATTTTTCTTGGCACTCTGGAGCGCCATGTGTTGGTATTAATGCGAGCCTTTTCTTTGCCTCCTTTTCTCCCTCACCAAGAAACTTTTTCTAGAGATGGAGGTTATTAAAAGACAGCAAGCGGGGGTGGGGTGGGGGGGGGTCGTCTGGTGGTGAGTGACGCTCTATCAAAGGCTTCAGTGTTTTGGGTGAAGGCTCGGGTTCTGCCGCTCCATGTGGAGGTCTCGTGGTGTGTGTGACAGAGCAGACGGCGACCGCAGCCGCCTTCTGTGCAGTAGACACAGGACAGATGCTAATCGGAAGGATTAGCTTTGTTTTGGCAACAAACGTTCTCAAATCTGATGTTTTCTGAAGATATAGTCGGAAACCGTCCGTGTGCTGCCCCCTACAGGTTGAAATGAGGTATTACAGTTGAATTTTGTGATTGGTCGAGAAGTTTCACGTCATCATGTCCTGCTAATCCAGTCTGAAAGTCCCGCCCATCTTTGATTCTGTAACGGTTGGTCGTTAGCGAGTTAGCTTTAGCATGGCTAGTAGGTGTACTTCTTTGGACGTGGTTGATGAAAATGGTGTTTTTTTTGGTATTTTTTTTTTTTTCGAAAACTGTTTCTTGTTTTTTTGTCAGAACTGGTACAAAAAACAGAACAAAAGCATAAAAGTATAAAATAAACTATGGACCTATAGACAGTAGCCGCAGATTGCCTGGATATTTATCAATGTAGAATGAGCCACATATTAAGAAGAACAACAAATATACATTACAAAACTAACAAAAAAAAAAAAAATTAGAACTCAAATGAGACACGTGCACTCCCCTCCAACAACAATATACACAAGTACAGACAAAAAAAATAAATAAATAATAAATTAAAAAATTAAAAATAAATAAATAAATAAATAAAATTACACATTAAAGGACGTGTTTTTGGTATTTTAACATGCTGTTGTGTTGTTTTTTCTCATGAAGGAAGATATATTGTGGAAATAGCTCAAGACTTCGATTTTGATTCATTGCGATACTTTAAATAGTGATACTTGCATCAATTTAAAATACTACCCAGGCGGCATTTTATTAATTATTTATCTGTAGTCCAGACATTTTTGAAGAGCACATAAACATGGCTAACCCTTCAGATCTCGACCAGTCCTGACTTATGGAGTGATTTTTGTGCCATAATGTATGCAATTTTCAAAGTTGAAGACAAAATGTGAAATGTTAGGTATAAAACTTAATAATTGGAAGAAAAAATATAGATATTTACTTTCAGAAATCTTATTTTTCCTTTCAAGAAATATTTTTGGGTTTATAAACGTTTTTTTTGCTTTCAAAAAATATTTTTGCATTTGCTGCACAAATGTTTTTAGATGAGTCGTGCCTCATTTTTTAAAGAAAAACAAAGAAAAAATGTTTTTAAAATTAAATATTTTAATTTACAAGCTCTAAAGTTTTATTCTTAACACTTTACATTTTGTTTTCAAATTTGCTTGCAATATGTTGGCACAAAAATCCCTCCATACAGCTTTAAACGACCTTTTGAAACCATGTTGGTTTTCATATTGTCAAGGATCAACTGAATAAAAGTCACAAAGTGTGTAAGTTACGTAAAACCAAAATTAGATATGAAAGCAACACAACAAATTTGTGAAATCACAATGTGCCGTTAGCTGGAGACTATTTATTCAGTTTAAGGTGAGTTAAAGACGGTTTCATTCAAGCTGATCTAATAAAAAAATTAATTTATTTAACCTTATTGAGTTCAGGAAACATTTTTCCCATTTGATAAAGTGGAAGATTTTTTTATTAGCAAACCAAATACTTTTCATGTCAGAATGACATGTTCTCAATAAAAGTTAAACAAGTAAACTGATCTTGTCTTTGCGTAAAAATGCACTTTGGTGGAAAAAAAAGGGGATATTGGTCTAATGTCTTGTTGTAAAGAGAAACATTTCTAAAAAATAAATGCAGATCTGGGATTCACTGGTAATTATTTCATAATCTGATCATTAAGCACTGCAAGGCATATTTTATCGTTTTACTTTTGTGAAAGATTTATTAATATCCAGATAATTCTTAATTCGTTATTCTAAAAAAAAAAAATAGTAAAAGATTGTCTGGTAATGTTGTCACAGAACAGGCAGACTGCTAATTCCAACTGCAGCAGGTTTATTAACACAGCTAAAAGTCCACAAATCTAAATCAGAGTCAGTTTTTGACTTCTGCCTGCCAATCATCAGAGAACGACTAGAGTGGTCAGGATGCAGGCAAGGGTCGGGGCAGGCGGCAAACAGGCAGAATCAAAGACAAAGTAGGATCAGGGGAACCGGAAGTAAGGTCAGGATGAAATGTCCTGTGTCTGATTGACTGATGAGAGTCAGGTGTGGAGACATCCAGACACTGTGCGCTGGGGCTGATGGGAGATTTAGTGCAGTTTGTACTCAGGAGACGGCTTCCGACGATGACCTCAGGGGAGACACAGCGTTGGTTCCTGACAATTGTATTAGGATATATCGGGAAATATCATGACACATGTATCGCGATACGCATCATATTGCCAGGTTGTTGACGATACACACCCCTACTGTCTGAATATTTCATTATTCAAATTGTGGAGAATTGAAGAAAATATCGTTTGAATAAGATTTTTTTTTTTTTTTTACTTGTCCTATCCAAAAGCTGAGCAATTTAATAAGAGCTGAAGGCCTCTTGTGTTGGCCGTATTTTACTGCTACACGAGTTGTATATTTGTATAAACCCCTTTTGTATTCGTGGCTTTATGGACCGGACGAAAAAGGGAAGAGAGAAGAAGAGTCCGAAGGGGGTTAAAGAAGTCTGAGAGGCAGAATCACAAAAGGTTGTATTTGTGAGGTAAAAAAATCTGCTGGGCGGGCCACAATCTCTGCTCCATTCTGATGCATCTTTGCAAACAAATAGATCTATGAACGTCTTTGTTTTCCTCATCTAAACTGGAATCTGGATCAAAACTGCTGGATAACTCTAATATATTATATAGATATAAATGTTAGCTTGAAGGTCTGAGGGAATGTAAGCTAGTGGGAGAACAAGTCAACAGAGAGCTGTCGGCAGTGGGAAGAATTTTTGATGAAATTACGGCATTTAATTAAAATTGCTTCCTAAAAAAATGACACCTTTTTTGCTGCTAAAAACAGCTAAATCAAAACGGATCCAAAGCCAATCAGAGTGGGACTTTAAATAACAAATGTTTAAAAAAACAACTTCAAAGAAAACAAGCCTTCATACAATGGATTTCCATATCAATAGATTATGATTGAAGTAAGTTTTGTTAAAGTTAGAACCTTTTAAATGCCAAATGATGAAAGCATGCTTCTGATTCTGCTGTGGTCAGAAGGATGCTCACAAACACAACCTTTTAGTGTCAAAATAGTGTGGGAGGAGACATAACAGTTTGTCCTCCATGTCCATAAATCAACCTGATTATGTTGTTTTAAATACACTTCCATCTCAGGTCAAATCTAAAACTATCCGAGGGTTTTTTTCCTCTACGAGATTATGACCTTTATAGGTTGTAAATAAACAGTAAAGGCATTTTTAAAGCTTTTATTGTGAAAATCTATTGGTATGAGTGGTATTAAAAGCGCTATCTGTTTCTATCGTCTTTGCTGCCTGGCTTTCTGTCGGTCTGCCCACAGCAGCGAGGAGCTCTAACTCTGTCTGGAGCTGCACACATTCCAGAGGGGGCCCGCTGGGGCTGGAAACAGGAAGTGGTCAAATTTAACCAAGCTAGTGTCAGAGCAATGATTTATCCACACTGAGGTCAGTGGCAACAGATGTGGCAGAGCAGACCTGACGGAGGGCTTTAAGGGCAGCAGGGGAAGACGGGACCGACGACGCTCGACCCCCTCCACATACGGGATCATCCGTTCCCCTTCCTGGCAGGGCCAACGCTGTTTGCTTGTAGTTTAACATTCCACTCTGAGCGTATTTACTCCACGCCCTGCATATCCACGTCGGTCCGACATTCCTGGTACCCTCTGAGTCCGAGTGCTCCCTCGTGGATCTGCTCTTAAAGAGCGGCGCCACCTGCTTCTCGTCCGGTTTATTTATACGCCACAAACTGGTTCTGGATTTGTTTGCAACAGCACTCACTGAATCATTTCACCAACTCAAAGTTGAATGTTTCAACCACAACAACAAGAGTTGTGTCTTTTGGCTGACTGAATGTTTGATTGAGATCTCTGCACGGAGCGGCGTTCACCACATAAAAGATCAAAGTCTGGGGAGAACGCCGGATTTCTCCTCGAGAGTTAAAAGACTGTTCTGATGTTACGCTCTCCAAAACACACAGTCTGTGTCGTATCGATGGGTTTGAACCGTTTACTATTCTCTTTCTTATAGTAGCATTTAAATCTTCTAGAGGCGGCTGGTCTCTCTCTTAGAAAGCAGGTTAGAGTGAGCATCTTTCCTGGCTTCTTGTGCACGAATAAAGAGTGGAACCAGCTTCTCTGACAACCCCCTACAGCAGGGGTCTGCAACCTGCGGATCCACAGCCACATGTGGCTCTTTTCTCTCCATTTTGAGTTTTTAACACGTATTTGCATCATTTTTCTTTAGAAAGAGAACAAATGTAATGAGAAATCATTTAGTTTTTGCATTTCTGAGTATTTCTCCTTTTAAATCAGGCTTTTAGAGGAAGTTCTGTTCACGAAAGCATATACTTATCTATATATGTATAGAGTTTTTTCTACCTTCCTCAAAGGCCCACAGCAGTTTGCAGTCTGTTACGTCCCCTGGGGTACCACACAGCTCGAGTCTAGGGGTAAGGGGGGGGAAACGAAGGGGACAGTAACGACAACAACTTACAAAGAAACATAATTTATTAAATTAATCACCTTTGTCCTGAAAAAAAAGATCAAATAGTGAGTTGAAAAAAACAAAAAGACAAACCAAAACAGAGTTGGAACCATGGCCAAAATTAAAATAAGTCAGGGAGACTGCTGACCCAGCCATGACGACCGTCGGAGTCAGCAGCTCCCTGCTAAAGGCTGCCTAACAAAACTGACTAATCAAAAGAAATGAAATAAAGCCCGCAAATCAGAACTACCATGGTCCAACTCCAAACTAACACAACAAAACCCAACAATCTAAGATTGTTGAGGACGAAAGAAAGAAAGAAAGCCAAACCAAACCAAACCAAACCAAACCAAACCAAACCAAACCAAACCAAACCAAACCAAACCAAACCAAACCAAACCAAACCAAACCAGTACCTACCAACCACCCTAAAGCCCATCCTGCTGCTCTGCTCCCTGCCTGGCTTGGTGTGGCCTCCTCTGCCTTAAATAGGCAGCTTGTGGCGATCAGGGGACATTGGCCACACCTGCCAGGTGAGTCAAAGGAAGTGGAAGGGATGGCAGCAGCAGCAGGACATAACACAGTCATACACCCAATCCCCCATTCGCACACTAGTGGTGGCTCCGCTGGCAAACACTGGCGCCGGCCTTCCAACAGAGGCAATTCATGGTTCAGTGACTTGCCCAAGGACACTTCAACACATGGGTGTGGATGGTGGGAATCAAAACCCCGCAATCTTCTGATCAGCTGTCGACTACCCTACCACTGCAACACAGCCGAAGATTTACTCTCATCATCTCTGCTCCATTGCTCTGGCCTGGTGCAAAGTTTTTGTCTGAGGCCTCACTCACATACAAGCTGTAAACATTGTTTTGGTGAAACAAAGATCTTTTGTTCGGGTCACCAAATCAAAATTATTTGGATAAAATCAAATACATTTGGATTTAGCGACCCTAACAAAAGTTCTTCGTTTCACCAAAACAATGTTTACAGCCAACACATTCTCACTCCCGACTCATTGCTTATCGACTCATGGTTAAAGTCCGTCCTCGCCGGAACTCGAAGCTTTGAGGGAACCCTTCTCGTCAAAATGTGCCGAGTTGGATGGTCCAATTAGACCCGCAGCTGAAACGGGACCGACCCGGAGCGGTCCTGAGTCAAAAGGAGCTGGCAGATCTAGCCTCCCAACCACAAGCTACCAGGACGGGGAACGGCACCCGACACATAACGGTCCCGGGACCCGATCCTCAGGGGTATCAGAACCCGACCCGAAGCGGGTCGATGCTCGTCTTTTGATGCGCTGGTTGATAAATCAAGGCTTCCAGCCTCCGGGTCTCCTGATCACATTTGTCAATCGCGGCATTTTATTGTGAAAAACTGGTTATATTTTGAAAAGAAACCGGATTTTCTCAAACGCGGACTATACCGGCGCGCTCCGCGTCCCGCTAGGAGACTTTAAACTTTTATTTATTTAATGCCACTTTTAAATAATTAATGACACATTTATTTATTTATTTCATATTAAATTTATGTATTTCGATTTGACTCTTTTAAACCACACTGGGCAATGAAATAAATAAATATGTCAGAAAATACTTAAATGTGCTATTTTAATATTTTAATGCCACATTTATTTCAACATTTATTTATTTATTCGCCACTTTTAAATAATTAATGGCACATTTATTTATTTATTTAATGGTGTATATATTTATTTAATTTTGGCTCTTTCGAGACTCCATAATTTTTAGGCTACTTTGGAGTTTAGCTAATATTTTATCAACATGATAGCTTTTTGGCAAATGTGGCCTCTATTGTGATTTTTTTTCCTTTTACGTGAATTTTGAGCTGCATTGTTGGCATTTTTGACCTGGCTGGTCTCTCCTGAGGTTTATTGGGGTATTTTGGAGTTTAAGTAATATTTTAGTAATGAGTAGGGATGTGAATCTTACAACAATTCACAATTTGACTCTAGATGGATTCTCGATTTAAAGTTCAAAACACAAAGGAAATCTTGTGATAAAGAAATCGCTTTGATTTATGATGCTGTGCAAACTTGTGTTATTCAGACCCTCCAGGATTTCGCCGCAGACTTTTATGTTTGTTGCGGTCTGCAGCTTTTTTAAAAAGTTGTACTGTTTTTGAATACATAATTCTTTTGAAAAGCACTTACAAAATTCTAATCATGAAATAGAAATCATATTCTTATATTCCACCTCTTTTTATTGTGACACATGCAAAAAGGAAATACAGCATCATCACCATATAAATGTTGTTAAGATGTCATTTAACTTAAATGGAACTGTCAAACACAAAATGAACTTTGGTGTTTCCTGCTCACAATAACCAAAATATGTGTAATAATTGATTTAAACATATTTTAGAATAAAATATTTTCCAGTGAAAAATCATGAACTTAATTAAAGTGAAATGGTTTCAGATTTCTCTGTTTTTCTCTTCATACTCGGTTCCAGTTATGCCACAGCTGTGTCCCGCGTAATATGACGGACCGATCCTTACCTGCGCCCCACCCCGCCGTGTGCACGCAGCGCATGTCCACCGCGGGGTGTCCGTTCTCACACGTTTTAGAGAGGTAAAAACTGAAAGCTATAAAACGATAATAAAAGAGAGCACGGTTCCCGGGAAAGAGTCGGAAAGGAAACGGTCACATGGTCATCCATGACTGTTGTAACTAACTGACCCCATGTTCACTGCACACGTTTCATTTGTCCCATAACTGTTTATTTTGCATTGACTTGTTTTAAATCACCCTCTTTCTAAGTTTGCTAAACCTGTAAAGTAATTTGAAATAAAACAAAGAAAACTGAGAGCTTCGGTTTACTGCGTCTGATGGGAAAAACCACCAACTGTAAAGTTTGGAGAGTTGAAAGCAGCATGGTCTGACTCACATGATTACTCTCAGTTTTCTTTGCCTCCATCAAATCTTTATGTAATTTGGTTTGGTAGATTTTTAAGTATAAGAGCATTTTTATATATCCATAACAGCCTTGAGTTAAAATATTGACATATCCAAATGTTCTTTAAATGTTTTATTCTTTGAGGTCAGAAAAAACAATTCCAATAAAAGCAAAGAAGCTCGGATTTGTTTCTGAGAAAATCCATTAGTTCTTCTATGACTGGGTTTTAACAAATGGATGGAACCAGGTGTCATCGAGCTCGTATAGAGAAGAATCTGATTCAGTGTGTCGGGTTAAGAGCCATGGAAAAAGTTTAGCACCGAACAGGACTGTTGACACCTTGAGTTGAAGTATCTCGTAGAAACCTCATCTCAGGTACAAAAGAATTCCAATGGTTGTAGTGGTTAATAAAATAAGGTCCTGACCTGCATGTAGGCGTATAGAATATGATCTGAGCTCATGTTACTGAACACCAAAAGGCCAAAAGTGAAGGACCACCACTGTGTACCATTAAAGTTTGAGAGAAAATTGCCTGTTTGTATCCCCTTTCTCCAAAGATTTTTATGAATTAATTGCAAGCGGATGCTGGTTTTAGAAATTTAAATAAAAATTGAAAATAAATAGAGACAAGAAAAAAGGCTCTGTATATTTATTTTTTTAATGTTAAGGTGTAAAAAGAGAGTAAACACCCAGAAATACTCTCTGATCAGGAATTTTGCAACATAATTTAATTCAATTCAATTCAATTTTATTTATATAGCCCAAAATCATAAAGAATTTTGCCTCATTGGGCTTCATGCAGGTAATTTTACAGTTGCAAAAAAAATAGTCATGAAACATGAAAGAAAGATCACAAAAGACTAAACAGACTAAATAAACTGGATATCCCTGCTCTTAGACCCTCCCTCTCGGTAAGGAAAAACTCCCAAAAAACCTGAATCAGGAAAAACGAAGAAACCTTAGGGATTCCCACATGAGGGAGAGATCCCATCCCAGGACGAACAGGCGATACCAGAACTGGTAAGGGAAAATTAGCTTCTAAAACTGAGTAAAAGCTACTGGAAGCACAGACAAAAGACGTGATTACCAACATTTTTCAAGTGTCCAGAGTGAACCTTTGTGAGAAGTAGTTTTGAGAAAACCCAATAACATTAGAAAAGACGAGAGCCTCCCTGGACACTGGTAGATGCATTGGTTGATGCAGGATTGTGGCATAAAGCATAGTCTCAATTACCCCTTTGGGTGGATACGGGCTGTCTGTGGGTGAAAAATCAGTCATGAAGGAAACAATACTTGTTATGACTGGAGTGTGGTGTAAGGATACCGTACAACGGCATCACCGGTACGTCATAATTTCTGTTAGCCATGCAAATACTTCATGAAACACTTATGATATACTTTATGTCTTTTGAGGTGACCGTATGACCTCAAGGGAACTGCAAGATACATTTGCACTCCTCTTAAGATGCAGGTCTGTCTTTGACCCTCCTAGGACCAAGATAGCCCAAATAGCCTGTAGCCTCCATATGGGTCAACCCTCATACAGGTGAATGTGACTAAGGCTTTACATTCTTTCTTTAGTTATGGTCCTTAGATCCCCACATTGACTAAGATCTAAAACCCCCAAAGCTGCTGGCAGGGTTGGGTCAAGCTAATTTTTGTAGCATAGGCATTATTTGGTGCTGGTGGTCATCTAAATGGCTCATTACCAGTTGATGTGAGATGTAGCTTTCATTCATCTGAGATGTAACTATGATGCTGATTTTACGACTAACTTATGGTGCATTGACACTAGACATGGCAGATGCAAATTTGACCTTTTTTGATGGACATCAAATCTACTACTTATAATCTTGAACCTTTGCCGCCCTGGGAAGGATGCTAGCTTGCTAAGCTATCTACTGGGCGGCTGGCTAGCTTAGCGGTTGATCCAACTCCATGGGCTCTTTGACAGTGTGGCGATCTATTCAGGGTGTATCCTTCGCCCAACAGTATTCTGAATTCTTCCATTTGAAGAGGGGGTTTAACTCCAAGTGTGTCCAGGAAATGGATCTTTTTAAATCCGACATAAGAAGCTGAACCACAGAAATTTACATTTAAATGTAAGTGATGACTTTTTGTTGTAGCATGATCTTTTAAAAAGTTATAAAACCGCTGTTGCTATGTTTATTCAATTGCTGGAAGCTCTGTGCTAAAGCTTGCGACTATTGACGACGTCATCCACGAAAGTGACGTCTGAACATGAAACACTATTTTTTCATAATTCTCCGTTGGGAAGACCAAATGAAGAGGAAGGGGGAAGGGAAGGAAAATCCAGATTGGGCCTAACTGGAACAGTCTCTGGCTAACCCGCAGCCCTAGCGGGTTAAGAAAACGGATGGAAGTTTAGGACAAAAATCCTCATTGAGCCGCCATATTGAATTGGCTTTTGCTACTCTTTGATCTAGCTGGCTTAACATTGAAACTGGTCCAGAAACTGCATCTGGTGTGAATGCACCATTAGCAGAGTTTTGGAGTTTGAAGGAGCACGGACAAAAGCTTTAAGACACAGACAAGCCACTGTTTGCTGTTTCTTCATAACAACCATTTCTATGGTAATCAGTAAAAACAAAAAGCTTAGCAACACAAACACACATACAAGTACATGTATGTCTAACTATGGTATGAACTGTATTGTCATAAACAGTAAAATTGGTCGTGTATCTATGCAGTTGATGCAAGCTGCAGGCGTTTAGGGTCTCGTGTTTGCGGTGATGGCATCGCTTCAATTTTCTGAGTTTGAAATGTAACCTCAGGCGGCCTTCCAGTAGAGACTTCTGGCGAAAAACTTGGAAATTCTGACTTCGGCAAATACTGAAGCTTAATTTACTTCAATTTTTGCAGCCTCAATAATGGAGGAATCTAAAACAGCCATGTGGGGTTGTCTCAACATCACTTAAGCGCTTTGCCAAGACGAAAACCGACCATTCCAGACCACTAGCAAAAATGGAGGATTAGGACAAACTGGCTGAGGACTGTACACGATAAGCCACTTTTTTTATGTGGTTCCCAAAAACTTAGACTGAGCCATTCAACTGTGGAGGTTTATCTTCAGCCATCAGAATGGAAAAATACCACAGAGCTGTACAAAAATATCAGCTTTCGCCTTTAAAAACCCATAATGTCAAATGTAGGTTTGCTCACATGTATAACCAATAAAACAGATTCTATTCCACAGAACTCATTGAAACCACCAAGTCTGCTTTGAGGCTTTGAGTGAGAGCAGACTGTTGTTCTTGTAATGCAGTACAAAAGCCTCTGAATGACCTTTTGGCTCGTGCATTTGCTTTCTGTTCTCAGTAGCCCACCACGACCCAGAAAACACCTTCAACTGCAGCTTCATCGAGCCCCCCTCTGTGGCCGAGCAGCCCTCCCCCTCCTCGTGGTCGTCGTCCCAGGAGTCCTTTTCCTCCTTCGAGAGCGGATACGAGGGGCCGGTCTACTGTGTGCCTAATGAAGGTTGGTCATCACGTGAATGCATAAACGGTTGGGTTACCTAGAATGATGCAGGGAAATCCACAATTTATCTTTGGAGTCTGGGATTTTCACCCGCATGTGCACAACTATAGAGCGGTGGCGGTTTCTGGAAGTCCAGCACTGTGGTGTGACCGTGCAGTGACTCATGCACTTCTGTAAATCTCATTATGAAGATATTTAGCTTTTAACCATATGCCATCCAGTTCCATGTTTTTTTCAGAACAAGTATACAGGAAATTGAATGGTCTAGTCAGCACTGAGCTCATATCCACACAATGACTTACAGAGTGTACAGAACGCACTTTCCATCTGTGCTTTCCTGTTCACAAACACGTCTCTTTTGAGAGGAAGCAACTATTTTTAAGCTTATGAACTAGGGGTTTTTTATGCTTTTGTTTTTTTTTGTTAAAAGTTGCTTAACCTTGTTTTAAGATCCCTACATGGTTTAAAAGTGGGCAGAAAATGTGGGCCCCAAATGGGTTTGTTCAGTTTCTTGCTCACTAAATACAGCTGAGCTCACTAGTTCAATAGAAAAAAGCTTGCTACAATGGAGCTCGCTAGCTCAATACAGCAGAAGTTGCTAGCTAAATATAAAGCAAAGCTCGCTAGCTTGCTTAAGAGACGCTTGCTAGCATGCTACAATGGAGCTCGCTAGCTCAATACGGCAGAAATTGCTAGCTCAATACAGCAGAGTTAGCTAGCTATACAGAGAAGCTTGCTAGCATGCTACAATGGAGCTCGCTAGCTCAATACAATGAAGCCCACTACAGCAGCGCTCGCTAGCGCAATACGGCAGAAATCGCTGGCTCAATACAGCAGAAATTGCTAGCTAAATATAAAGCAAAGCTCGCTAGCTTGCTTAAGAGACGCTTGCTAGCATGCTACAATGGAGCTCGCTAGCTCAATACAAGGAAGCCCACTACAGCAGCGCTCGCTAGCGCAATATGGCAGAAATCGCTGGCTCAATACAGCAGAAATTGATAGCTAAATATACAGCAGAGCTCGCTAGCTTGCTTAAGAGACGCTTGCTAGCATGTTACAATGGAGCTCGCTAGCTCAATACAAGGAAGCCCACTACAGCAGCGCTCGCTAGCGCAATACGGCAGAAATTGCTAGCTCAATACAGCAGAGTTAGCTAGCTATACAGAGAAGCTTGCTAGCATGCTATAGTGGAGCTCGCTAGCTCAATACGAAGAAGCTCCCTACAACAGAGTTCGCTAGCCCAAAACAGAGAAGCTAGATACAGCTGAGCTCACTGGTTCAATAGAAAAAAGCTTGCTACAGCAGAGCTTAGCTAGCTCAATACAGAAGAATTGCTAGCTAAATATACAGCTAGAGCTCGCCTTAGCTTGCTTAAGAAGACGCTTGCTAGCATGTTACAATGGAGCTCGCTAGCTCAATACAAGGAAGCCCACTACAGCAGCGCTCGCTAGCGCAATACGGCAGAAATCGCTGGCTCAATACAGCAGAAATTGCTAGCTAAATATACAGCAGAGCTCGCTAGCTTGCTTAAGAGACGCTTGCTAGCATGTTACAATGGAGCTCGCTAGCTCAATACAATGAAGCCCACTACAGCAGTGCTCGCTAGCGCAATACGGCAGAAATTGCTAGCTCAATACAGCAGAGTTAGCTAGCTATACAGAGAAGCTTGCTGGCATGCTATAGTGGAGCTCGCTAGCTCAATATGAAGAAGCTTCCTACAACAGAGTTTGCTAGACCAAAACAGAGAAGCTCAATACAGCTGAGCTCACTAGTTCAATAGAAGAAAGCTTGCTATAGCAGAGCTCGCTAGCTCAATACAGCAGAAATTGCTGGCTCAATACAGCAGAAATTGCTAGCTAAATATACAGCAAAGCTCGCTAGCTTGCTTAAGAGACGCTTGCTAGCATGCTACAATGGAGCTCGCTAGCTCAATACAAGGAAGCCCACTACAGCAGCGCTCGCTAGCGCAATACGGCAGAAATTGCTAGCTCAATACAGCAGAGTTAGCTAGCTATACAGAGAAGCTTGCTAGCATGCTATAGTGGAGCTCGCTAGCTCAATACGAAGAAGCTCCCTACAACAGAGTTCGCTAGCCCAAAACAGAGAAGCTCAATACAGCTGAGCTCACTAGTTCAATAGAAAAAAGCTTGCTACAGCAGAGCTCGCTAGCTCAATACAGCAGAAATTGCTAGCTAAATATACAGCAGAGCTCGCTAGCTTGCTTAAGAGACGCTTGCTAGCATGCTACAATGGAGCTCGCTAGCTCAATACAAGGAAGCCCACTACAGCAGCGCTCGCTAGCGCAATACAGCAGAAATCGCTAGCTCAATACAGCAGAGTTAGCTAGCTATACAGAGAAGCTTGCTAGCATGCTATAGTGGAGCTCGCTAGCTCAATACGAAGAAGCTTCCTACAACAGAGTTCGCTAGCCCAAAACAGAGAAGCTCAATACAGCTGAGCTCACTAGTTCAATAGAAAAAAGCTTGCTACAGCAGAGCTCGCTAGCTCAATGACAGCAGAAAATGCTAGCTTAAATATACAGCAGAGCTCGCTAGCTGCTTAAGAGACGCTTGCTAGCATGCTCAATGGAGCTCGCTAGCTCAATACATGGAAGCCCACTACAGCAGCGCTCGCTAGCGCATACGCAGAAATCGCTGCTAAATACAGCAGAACATGCTAGCTAAATATACAGCAAGCTCGCTAGGGGCTTAAGAGACGCTTGCTAGCAAGTACAATGAGCTCGCTAGCTCAATACAATGAAGCCCACTACAGCAGCGCTCGCTAGCGCAATACGGCAGAAATTGCTAGCTCAATACTGCAGAGTTAGCTAGCTATACAGAGAAGCTTGCTAGCATGCTATAGTGGAGCTCGCTAGCTCAATACGAAGAAGCTTCCTACAACAGAGTTCGCTAGCCCAAAACAGAGAAGCTCAATACAGCAGAGCTCGCTGGTTTGCTTCAGAGAAGCTTGCTAGCATGCTACAGCGGAGCTCACTAGCTCAGTACGAAGAAGCTCGCTGCTGCAGAGTTTGTTTGCTCAATACAGCAGAAATTGCTCGCTCAATGCAGCGGACCTCGCTAGCTTGCTACATAGAAGCTTGCTAGCATACTACAGCGGAGCTTGCGAGGTCAATGCAAAGAAACCTGCTACAACGGAGCTCGCTAGCTCAAAACAGAGAATCTAGCTACAGCAGCGTTCACTAGCTCAGTACAGCGAACCTTGCTAGCTCAATACAGCAGAACTCGCTAGCATGCTACAGAGGCTCTATCGTGCTACATTGCAGCTCGCTAGAATGCTACGGTGGAGCTTGTTGCTACTTTTTCTGTATGCGGAACTCTATCTGTTGCACCACTCACCCCACATACACAAATCACTTTTGCTTAAACGGTTGCTATGTGGGTGTCACGAATGTCAAAATAGCCCCTAAAATATTTATCATAATGAAAACATTCATTTTAGTGTTTAAAAAAAATTAAACACAAAAACATGTTAAGGATAAGACGACTACAAACGGACTACAAATGTTTTTTTCTTCTGCTGTTTTGCGAGAGTTTAACGCCAAGTTAAGAGGATTCTGCGCCACTTATTCACAGCAATTTCGGTTGCACCATCCCGTTACAAGTCTGAGTAGCACTTGCTTATTTCTCATATTTCCCTGTTTCCAAAGAATGAAAAACAAAAATGATCAAACGGAAAGAATGACTCTAAACTGTGTGTCTGTGACTATCGCTACGGTTGAGCTCAGTAGCATGCTACAGGGGAGCTTGCTAGCATTCTACAGTAGAGCTTGCTATGCTAGCCAGCTGGTCGGTTGACAGCTGGCTAGCATAGCGAGCTAACCCATCGAGACCCCACTTAAGTCAATATGGGCAAACACAGAACCACCACCAAAACTCCAAACAAACCCAATTAGGGCCGACATTTTCTGCTCACTTCTAGACCATATGGGGCCCACTTGGCCCTGCTGGCTGGGATTTGTCAATAATAATTTTTATTGTTGTCTCGGTCTTCTTGACTAACAGTGTTTCCCTCCTCCTCTCCTGATAATCAACAGAGTCTGCATGCGAAAGCAAGGACAAGCAGAGTCCCAGCCCAAGTACCGAAGAGGCAAAAGATGACCCAGATGTAGAAGATGAAGGGGAGTACACCTCCCTGAAAGAAACAAGCATAACCAAACCGGATGCGTCGGAGCAACCTCTTCTCAAATCTTTTGATAGCGAGGGTTCCAACAGCGGTTCTGAATCTGCAGTTCTTTATTCACACATCGCCAGACCCTCCAAACAGTCAAAGGACGAGGATGGCAGGAACAGGGAAAGCACTCCCACTCCAGAGGTCAAGCGTAATGGAAAGCCACCACCTTCACCTGGCAAGCCCAAACCCCGCCCCCCAGATCCGTCTACGAAGCCCAAAGTATCATGGATACACGGAAGTTCTACCGGATCTCCCCAGACGAAGCAGCAAGGGGGAAGCAAGTTTTTTGTGGTGTCAAATGAGAAACATCGGAGCAACAGTGATGGTTCGTCCAAGAATGAGGAGCAGCAGAAGCAGAAGGGGCAAGAACAAGAGCAAAAACGGGAAGGGAAAGGGACGGATGCCAATGGATCCCCTGGGAAACACAAACCTCTCCGAGGTAGGAAGTCCGGAGATGAGCACAGCAGTCCCAGTCACATGGAACACATCAACGGAGTTGTTCAAAATGCCCTCAAAAAGATAAGCAGCTTCCACAGCTCCTCTCCTGAGAAGAAGAACGCTGACAATCCGAAGCAAAATCACAAGGAGCCCCCCAAGAGTCCAAAAGTAATCCATCCCCACATAAACTCTGAAGCAGCTGCGTTGGTGGCTGCTCAGCTCAAAGAAAAAACCCAAAGCATCAACAGGAACGAGGGAACAGGGCTGACAAAGACCAATGGACTCTCCCAAAAAGGCAGCCAAGAGAAGCCCAAACCTCCTCAGAAAGCCAAGAGGAACGCCTCTGGTGGACTCAGCCAGCAGGGCTCGACCAAGCCCCTGCTTCCCACCTCCAGCAGCCTCCAGAAGATGGTCACCAATAACTGTGGGACCCCAGAAGCCAAGAGCCCAGACAAGCAGGATTCCCAAGGGGATCTGCTGGATCCTACACCAAAGAAGACTCCCATAAAAAAGCCACCCAGGAAGAAAGGCAAAGAGGGTACCTTGGAAATACCTGAAAGTAAGACACCTCAGCCAAAGACAGCTATAATGCCCCCGCAGGTGGTGAAGTAGAACTGCACACATTGTGATTGGTTTTCTAGAGTACTGAAATGTTTAGGTAACCAATGCATCGTGGTGAGCTGTGACTCCAGGACCAGTCAAGATTTGCTTGAACCAAGAGTGCAATTATGTCACGTTGGTGAGGTGTATCATAATAATCTTTATACAGCGTTTTATTGCATTTCAAGAATCCTTTATGTTTCTTTTGTGTAACCAGTATGTATTAACCTCCAAACACAACCTGTGGCTAAGCTGTGTGAACAGCTGCACAATGGCACTTCCCAAACTTAATTCACCTCTATTCCCCATCTTCTGTGTCCACGACTGACCTTCTGAAAGTAGGTGCCAGACAAATAAAGTGCTATTTTCTCATGCTCTTTGCAGGTACTAAGATGCTATGAAGATTCAGGTGCTCTGATGAAGCTTCACTTGTTCTTTATTCAATTAAACAATCAACTAAATTCATAAAAGAGGTTTACAATCAAGATCTACTTGAATAATAAGAGCTCAAAATAACATCTTTTCACAAATCATTCCATTGTCGTTAAAAACTTCAATTGCTAGTTCCCATCACAAGAATGCGCTTTTGCTGCTCTTCCCTTCTTACTATGTTACAACAATTGATTGTTCTTTTTTAAATAAGGAATGCAAACGTATTTACATAAACCAACATTTGGATTGACTGTAAAGCTATGGTCACACCCAATGAGATTCACACCTTAAATTCACGTTGGACCCCTTTAAACTGATCAATTAATTGATTTGAATCAATCTAAGCTTAATAGATCAATTATTTATCCCAAAAAATATAAATCAGTTTGCACATAAAGCTAAAGTCCACTAGCTTGATGCTAACGTCTAATGGAATTTCCACAAAGGAAGGCTAATGCTAACGCTCAATCGATGGAAATATGCATTTCTGACTAAATGAACATCTTTATAAACTCACAGAAATGAATTTTCCAAACTCTTTTAAGGTAATGTTTTTTTTTAAAGTAACCATTTGTGGTGTTTTGCTCAGACATTCTTCTTCTGGCAGGAGAAGCAGAACAATGTTTACAATGTTAATGATCTGAAAATTTTTGTTAGAACTTCTCCTTTAGAGAATCCATGTAACACTTTATGCTGTCAACAATCTCATTATTTCATTAATACATTTTACAGTTTACGAACTGTATCAGATTCATATGAATTTATTCTAAAATACAGTGGATTATTAATGTATTTCTAAACAAATACGTCTAAATGTGTAAACTCAAAATTGAACTCATTTGATTTGAATTAAGTGGATCAACAGAATAGAACATAAATCTGGATTGAATCGATACAGGCTCTGGTGAATCGTATCAAATCGATTCTGGAAATTATCATCGATACTTAGCCCTAGTTTCAACCAATTTGGTGCTTGACGCTTGTCTAAAATTGTATTTGTAGTTTCATTGCTCCAGACGCATGTGGGAGGAGCTACTGTCAAAAGTCTGTATCAATATCTTAATGTCCCACTCCAGCTATAGTTTTTTCTATTTTAAAGTGGTCTTTTAATTATGATACGGTTTTTAGCCAATTAGCGCTTATATTTTTTTAGACATATTTTCTGCGGCTCATTAGAAATATAATTCTGGGTTGTGGGCGGGATTGTTGGCGCAGAAGTTAGCTACACTTATATCCCATCAAGCCTTTGTTTACACTCTCTCACGCTAGTTTACAGCTTCTCACAACCCCACGCTAACAATAGTGTAGCAAAACAACAGGGCACAATATCGGAGCTATCCAGCTGTACATTTCTGATCCAGATTCAAGCTCAGGCGGGGAATATTAAGACGCTAACAGATCTATTTTTGTGCAAGTGGATCCTTCAGAAAGGTAGACTTTACACACATTTCAGTAGCTGCGTCATTAGTCTATTCAAGCATCCAGTTTACATCAATATTTACAAACACAGTTGTAATTCTTTTATGTGGGTCCTCTAATATGATAAATTGCCACAATAACATTTTACAAACACAAAAAAAGAGTGTTTCCATTGGTGTGAGACATATACACATCGCAATCACATCTCCATGTCTGTATTCATGAGATCATTCAGAGACTCTCCCAGTACGGATAGCTTCACCATCTACTGCAGGAGCTGCATGTGAATGATGGATGCTTTCAGCGGTACTTCTGTCTCTCTGACAAAGCTGAGTTCCTGATTTGTTGATGAGATGTGTCATATTTGCCAAAAGTCACATTTTTAAACTCTCACCAAGATGCAAAACTGCCAAAAAGTGCTGAAGCCAGCCCAATGCCCCAATTGTGTCACAGGTGCAGTAATCGTGACTTCACATTGAATCTGGATGCCTGAATAACGTTTGGTGTGAACACAGCTTTAACACAAAAAAAAGAAAAAGTGTCACTAAATGTCTGCAGATTTAAAACTGAAAACTTGAGCTGAATCATGTTTCATAGCTGCCGTAACATGTGGGAAAGTCATTCAGGAATCCTATTTGATGAGTCACTGCAGATTCATTTTTTCTGTTGTGTGGAGAAGATTGAGCATTTATAGTTGTATACTTTATGAAAATGTGTCCAATCTTATTACCAATGTTGAGTGTTGATGGTAATAGCCATCAATCCTTGAAACCGACAAATTTAAGTTAAGAAGAATTATCAGGAAAAAAAAAGAAAGTGTCGTTTGTTGAAGTGAAAAAAGCATCTTCTTTCTGTCCCCATCTGTGGAGGTGAAAAGATCACGTTTGCTAAATATATTTGTATTATGTCTTTTTATCAAGGTACAACAGATTACTCTGGTTATATTTTCAACATTTTACTTGTATACGTTGTGTACTTCCTATTATCTTTGTAAGCTGTGCTTATGTGACCTTTTGGGTTTTGTTGTTTTGTTTTCCTTGATGTCATTGAACTGGTTTACATTGGCTCAGTAATTGTTCTCTGTTGATGTTATTGTTTGTGTAACACTTAACTGCATGATGCAGAGTGTAATTATATGGCATTTCAGCTGAAGAGGAAATCTGTAACTTTCTTTTTCCTTCTTTTTGTTTTTATTGCCTCCTGTAAAAAAAAAAAAAAAATCCTAATCCAGAAAGGATTGTACAACAACACCATCATACCACTGTTGAACTCAGAGCATATTCATAAACCCATCATATTGTATAATTATGAAGTTACAGCGTTTGTCTGGCTGGTCCTTGCCTGTGGTCCTTGCTTTTGTTTTTTTTCCCCTCCAAAGCCACACCAGCAGTAAGGTATACGTTTTGTTCTGCGTTGAAACCGTGATTTCTGTCTGTTGCTGGACTGGCGTCTCTTCATTTACGTCTTTGGAATAAAGAAGCAACACATGTAGCCAAAGTCAAACCAGGTTTTAAATCGGCCATTATTTACAGGAATCCATTCCCTTCCTATTTGTTCTCATAGGGTCACAACTAGGGGTGTGTATTAGCAAGAGTATGGCGATATATGTATCCCAATACATGTCTCGTGATACGATAAGTATTAAGATACATTGATACTTCTTGATGCTTGATACATATCCCGATACATGTCTCACAATGCGATATGTATCCTGATACATGCCTCACGATATGATAAGTATCACGATACATGTCTCAAAATGTGATATATATCCCAATACATGTCTCATGATATAAGTATCGCGATACATGTCTTGAGGCACAATAAATATCTCGATACATGTCTCACAATGCAATACATATCCAGATACATGCCTCACGATATGATAAGTATCGCGATACATGTCTTGAGGCACGATACATATTGCGATACATGTCTCACGATGCGATATGTATCTCAATATATATCCCACGGTGCAATACGTATCCCGATACATGTCTCAAAATGTGATATATATCCCAATACATGTCTCATGATATAAGTATCGCGATACATGTCTTGAGGCACAATACATATCTCGATACATGTCTCACAATGCAATACATATCCAGATACATGCCTCACGATATGATAAGTATCGCGATACATGTCTTGAGGCACGATACATATCCCGATACATGTCTCACGATGCGATATGTATCTCAATATATATCCCACGGTGCAATACGTATCCCGATACATGTCTCAAAATGTGATATATATCCCAATACATGTCTCATGATATGATAAGTATCGCGATACATGTCTTGAGGCACGATACATATTGCGATACATGTCCCACGATGCGATATGTATCTCAATATATATCCCACGGTGCAATACGTATCCCGATACATGTCTCAAAATGTGATATATATCCCAATACATGTCTCATGATATAAGTATCGCGATACATGTCTTGAGGCACAATACATATCTCGATACATGTCTCACAATGCAATACATATCCAGATACATGCCTCACGATATGATAAGTATCGCAATACACGTCTTCAGGCACGATGCATATCCCGATACATGTCTCACGATGCGATATGTATCCCAATTCATGTCTCGTGATACGATAAAAATCCTGATACATGATTCAAGATTAATTTATTGTCCTATGCACAGCTTTCACTGACATGCGAAATTATGTTCCAGTCCAACCCGAACAAAATTAGACATACAACAGAAATACACAAGTACAGTTCAAATTTGACTGAGGTGCGTGGGGGGTGGGGCGTGTCATTGGTGACAAAAGAAAGTTTCATCTCAATATTGCAACACTAAAAACTACACCATTTAACACTGAAGCATATATGCAGACACAACACAGTACATGAGGTTCAGTGAGTAGGAGGAGGTGGGAGCGAGGAGTGGGTAACTGTGGATCAATCCAAGAGTGCAGCTATGAGGCGCACCTTCCAGACAATGCACAGGAGGGGGTGAGTAGAGGGAATGCCAAGGGCAAGAAGGCACGAGCAGCAAGTGACATAGTTTTCACACAGCTCAGGTCTCACAATATGATGCATATCCTGATACACGATACGGTATGTATCCTGATACATGTAACGCAATGGGATAAGTATCCCGATATATGTCTCACGATATGTATCATCATACATGTCTCTCAACACGTATCCCAATATATTCCTTGTGATACGATACACATCCCGACACATGTCTCACAAAACAATGCTTATCCTGATACATCTCACGATATGTAACCCGATACATGTTTCACTATTCGATACATATCTCGATACATGTCTCAATACAATACGTCTCACAATACAATCCAATACATGTCTCATTATACATATTGTGATGTGTCCCAAGACTCTAGACAAGGCTTTTTTTCAAGAAAAACTACATGAATATTGATATCTTTCATTGTCGTAAAATTATTATTTTTTTAATGATCAAAACATTAAGCATTGCGACCGTATCTCATATACAAGTTACTTTTACCCACAAATTCATTGTCACCCACAAAATATCTGTTTATAAAGGGAACAGTCGACATTTTCTGATTTCTACAACAAAATATTTTCAGTATAAGGAAAAAAATAGAATATATGTCTCTTAACCAATAAGGTTATAAAAACTGGGATACTGAATGAACATTTAACACAAGTTTGTTCTCATGAAATCCTGTTGTTGTTTTGGTCGTGGTGTAGAGCTGCTCAAAGAGGTTCGGCGTGGAAAACAAAAGGAAGACGCCAAACTACGTTTGCTCATTAATGATTGATTAAATATTCTCTTGTCATCATTTAAAATCGATAAAGTATCACCAAACGATATATCCTGATTTGTCACTGAATCGATTTCCCTCATTAACTCTAGTCGCTACCTCAATTCAGCTTTATCTCGGTAGTGTCCAATAATGTGTAAAAACCGTTGAGTATTACCACCGGCACACTCTTACTCTGACATCTCCAGGGATTCATTTAAATGTGAATTGATATTTGACCCTTTCCTGCTACTATGAGCCGCAGGATTGCTGAGTCCTCTGGTTGTGGCAGGAATCATGAGGCATTGGGTCACAGCAGTCCTTCAAAGACCTTGAAGAAACCAGGGGACTGTTGATTTGGCGCCTTTGGGGTGGGGGGTGGGGGACAAAAACTCCTTTCATTTGGGGTAAAACAGTGGCAACTCTGTTTCGAAAAGTTAATCACGCGCTGCAGAAGTATCCTATTTTGAAAAGGAAAAAAAAGGGGGATATAGCAAAACTGGGACCACAAGGTAACAAAGGAGGAGAAAGGCTGGATGAATAAGTCATGAGGGGAACTTGAAGGCTAAAGTGAAGTGATTGGTTGTAACTGGCTTTTGGTTTGCCTGTAATGGGAAAGCCAGGACTGGAGGGAAGTCAGGAAGTTAGGGTCATCAAATGTGGAGAATCACAGCTAAAATGTTCTTTTTTTTCCTTTTTGTTTCTCTTTATGCAAATGTAGAACACCAGACAGCTGTTTCTATGAAGAAACAGCTTCCTGTCCTTCCACATGATGCTCATTTTGTGTATGAACTGCATCATAGTAGTCCACTTCTTAAATTTAGCTGTATTCTGGTGGTTGATTTAAAGCAAGGTAGAAAAGTGCTATATTCCTATGCATGACAATTACCATTTTTACCAAATATAGAACCACAATTTCAATGGTTATTACAAGAGTTTTGTATTTACTGGTTTATATCCTGAAAAATACATATATTATAAGTCAAAAATATGATATATATAAAACAATTATTGCTTTTTGTACTCTGTACCCGACTAAAACCCAATGAAATCAGCAAAATACTGAAGTAAAATTTAATGTATCCAACACTGCAAAAACTGAATCTTGAAAAAGTAAAAGAAACACTTGTTTAGTATATAAACATATATTTATAATCAAGTTTTTGAATAATCTTTGTTTAAAATCTAGCATTCTTGGTTAAGTGTCATTTATAGGATATAGTTTCTGCAGAGTGGCAGGAGTTCATTAAGAATGTGAATTGTGGGCGGGGCCATCATCCCTTTGTTTACACTCTCTCATGCTAGCTTACAGCCCCTCAAAACCCAAACCTAACGTTAGTGCTACAACAAAATAATGACCAATATGGAGCTACTTTGACAACGAAAACAAAGATGTACATTAATCTTTTTTTTCTCATTTAATAATAATATATAACATAAAAATAATACTAAATGAAAATATAACAGTTCATAAAAGAAAAGGAGCAGATAGTAGAAAACTTATATTATTAACTCATAAAACAAAAACAAATGAAAATGGTCATAAATATTAAGCACAGCCTACATTTTCAATGAGCATACGACAGAATTTTTCCACATATTATCTATTAAATTTTTATTAACAACGTACTTTTAATAATACTTTTAAAAGTAGCGATTATTTTTGTATTTTTAGTTTCTTTGACCAGTTTATTGCATATGTTAGGACCGCACACTGCAGCAAATCTCTCCAATACTTTTGTTGTAACTCTTGGTATTCAGAATATTTCATGCCCTTTTAAGTCGATATGACTTTGTCTTTTATTTAATTGTAGTCATCAGCATAGAGCAGAGCTTGGAGCTTGTAGCCCAGCTGTTGTAAGTGATGATGGATCCAGCCCTCCAGATAATTTTATTTTGTTGTTATTAATGGCCTAATATTATCTTGTGCTTATTTCTAACTGGTATAATTTTGAGAAAATAATTTTTTACAGAGAGTAAAATGATAAAAGTTATTTATTCTGGAATAATATTCCTGTCTTTTATTATTCATATTGTTGTTAAAAAGTTACAGTTTTCAAAAAATTTGCAATCTGCTAGTTTGTTTTACTTTTTTGTCATTTACTAAGATTTTTTAGGCTATGTTGAAGTTTATCAAATATTTCAGCTACATGCTAGCTGTTTTGCTAATTTAGGTTTTTGCACTTTTTAGGCTGTTTTGGAGCTTAACAATTTTTTTCAGCAACATGCTAGCTGTTTTTGCTAACCTACGTTTTTTTTTTTTTTTTTTAAGTTTTTTGGGCTAATATGGCATTTAGCTAATATTTTAGCTGGCTATCAGCGTTTTCAGCTATCATTTTCAGCTATCAATTTCAGCATCTTTGGCCAAATTCAGCTTACAGCATTCGCACTAGCATTATTGCATGTAACGCTATATATTTAGTTCTTACCTATGTTAAAAAGTTATTGTTTTATAGTTTTAAATATTTACTTTTAAAGTGTTCAATAAATGTTTATCTTGTTCGGCCCACGGTCTAAGGCAGTGGTTCCCAAACTGGGGGGCGCGCCCCCTAGGGGGGGCGCAGAGGTATTGCAGGGGGGGCGCGGCAAGGCTACGGCTTCCCAGGTTAATTACAATGCTAGCATAACAGCATGGACACGTTTGTGACAGCGCTCCCAACTTCTGCATCTCAGCTTGTTACGAAGCTGGGGGGGGGGCGTGTGCATGTGAGGAGCAGCGCGCTCTGAGAGGAGCGAGAGAGAGAGAGAGAGAGAGAGCGCGTGCTGCGGAGACAGAGAAAAAGGAGAGAGAAAGGAAAGGGGCTGGGCGCGCGCGCACGTTAGCGTGCGGAGAGTTGTTCTCGAGTTTGTCTGCAAGTTAAAGTAATAAAAGTTCAGTTCCTCTACAATAGCTAAGTGTAATTATTCGGCTTCGCATGCTCCAAAGAATCTGATGATCCAGAAAGCTCGGCTCGGCTCCGCCCACCACCACAGCGGGTCGTCATCATCTGCTGCGCTTTGCAGCCGTGTGATTGACATTTATCTTCCGCCTTATTTTATTGAAATAAAATATTGCTTTTGCCCAAAAACAACTGCAAATAAATGCCACATTCCTGATTTAATTTAATAAAATGTCAGGCTAAAATTTCAAGGACGTTTAAGTTTATTTAAGACGGAGTTTTATATTATGCTTTATATTACGTGCGCACAGCTGCACGGCAGGAGGGAGTCTGCGCTTGTTTGAAGCCGTTCTGCTTTGGATTTAGGAAGATAAAGGCATTATTTTTTATTACTGAAGTACCGCAATAAGCACCGAAAGGGAACCGAAACCGAAACCAAAGAACCGCGGTAGCACCGGAACCGCATCAGATCCCATCGGTGCCCAACCCTATGTGAGATAGGTTTTTCTGCTGTGGCCTCGATCAAGACTAAATACAGATCAAAGCTGGACATTGAAAATGAACTAAGAGTAGCAGTCTCACAGCTGCAGCCCCGATTTGAGAAGATCTGCAGCATGAAGCAAGCCCACACCAGTCACTGAAAAGATGTGGACATTCAAGATGCGGTTTTTGCAGAGTTAAATGTTCAGGATTTTGTTATTTTCTTCAGAGAGGTGGTAAACTGTAAAAGGCCACTTTCATGCAGGAATGAAGTTTACAAGAAGATGTGTTGAAAGCCATGAACACCATTACATTGTAAAATGTGATGATACATGATGCAGTGTCACTTTTAATAATTGTAAAGATGATTTGTCTTTTTTTTTGTTTTGTTCAGGAAGACATTGCCGTTTTGTATGACTTACAATGTTAATTAAAGTCCTGTGGAATTTAGAAACAAAGGATTTGTATGTTTGTGTCTGTGTGTGTGGTGTGGTGTGGGGGGGTGAGGGGGCTCGAAAATATTCTAATCTTCAAAAAGGGGGGCCCTGCAGAAAAAAGTTTGGGAACCACTGGTCTAAGGTGTGTTTTGGATTCTGTGCGATTCAGTCTGAGACCCCTGATCTAAACTGTCCCACCTTTTAAGCGACATCTTGAAGTCAGATTTATTGCCGTCCTAAAGAGGAATGTTGACACAACTGTCTCCATGTGCGAGCTGAGGACGGGCAGATGGAGAGGATTCTCAGCTGAGCACAGCAACATGTGTTCGGCCGCTTTTCAGCCGTGACATGTTCTGGGAAAGTCGCGGAGCAGACGCGCTCTTTGCTCCGCTCTGCACAGCCTCGTATGATTCTCAGCGTGTGACAGAAAACTCACATACTTTCAAGTTTCTCTTTATGTTTCGTTCAGAGAAACAAACTGTAATTAATGGCAAAATGTTGGAGCGGCGGGGTTCGAACGGCGCCCCAGCTGCCGTCTAAACATGACTCGGAGCTGGGGCGTCCTCTGTGTAAAACGTCTGTGGAAACTGCACCAGGTTTTAAAAACTGAGACCCCATGAGTCAGCCAGAAGCCCTGGGCTCAAAAGACCTGTTCCAGTCCCTGTGTTTCCAATACTTAAAAAAAAAAAAAAAAAAAAAAAAACGGCACATCTGGTAGCCATTTCAGTCCCTGCAAGGAAAGGAAGAAAGAAATTTATGAGTGAGGGGGAAAAAGACAAATATTTTCTGCAATGCAAAGCTGAAAGAAAGGGGAGTCACGTTGCACTTAAAGGTACTCAAACTATGAATTCAATCGGGAGGAAATTCAAAGCAATTCAGCAAAAAAAGTAACAAAAACAATAAAGTTCCTTCAGGATTTTCTAAAATGCTCATTTCATTGCATCAGACGTAAACAGAGGAAGATCGACTGTGTTTTTTTTTACGGCTGTCGACACCGAGTCTACGAAGAAAACTGTCTAATTGCAGCTCTTCTTACATGAAAAACGCTGTTTCTCAGCCCTGTGGAAATGCAGAACTATGAAATGACACTTACTGGAAATAAAGCTGGGGCTTTTCTTGGACCAAAACCACTGAGAGCTGAGGTCAGCTTGCAACCAGAATGATGGGGGAGCAGCGCCAGTAGGGTGTTCATAGACTTCCAGAAGCATCCACACGCTCTGTGATCTGAGACAAATCTGCCTCTCAGCAAAAACTAGAAAAGCTTCATTACCTGTGATAAAGCTAGTGTCAACGCTTTTTGCTGAAAGCAGTCGCTAAAGATGCTGAAATTGACTTAAATTGCTGAAGTGATTTGCTGAAATACTTGCAAAATGTTACATTTGATAAAAGACTGGACATTTTATTTTTTTAAAAAGCTAACTCATTGCTTAAACACTAGCTAAACTCTAAAATTATCACAGATTGGCAGACAGGTTTGTTAGTTAACAACTAAGCAGAGCTAAAAATCCACAAAACTAAAGAAGTCAGACAGGCAGAGGTCATACACGAGCATGGGATCATCCAAGAAGAGAGAGTGGAGTAGTCAGAGTCCAGGCGAGGTTCAGGGCAGGCGGCAGGCAATCAGAATAAGCAGCAGAAGATCAGGTCCAGGTAGAAACGCTCAGTAATGCAGGCAGGGTGGCACAAACAATACTTCGCAGTGAGTGACAGTGTGGAGCCAGACTATATACTGAGGCAGTGATGGGATGAAGGCCAGGTGAGGGTCAAAACTCAGGTGAGCGCCCCCTCAGGTGGTTGGAGAGAGTAGCAGCAGGTTGATCCTTGACGAAAATAGCATAAAATTCCTCAATAAACTAGAATAGTCTATGTTGCTAAAATAAAAGCAAAACTCTAATATAGCCTTTAAAAACCTCAGAAAAAAATTAGCATGTTGCTAACATATTAGCTAAACTCCAACTTTGCTTAAAAAACCTTAGTAGATGCCATATTACCCAAATAAGCTAGGTATTTGCTTCAATCCTTGCTTAACTCCAAAATAGCCTGAAATTCTCATAGAAGTGAATAAAAATGGACCCCCCCCCCCCGGTTCCAAAAAGGAAGTACCCATGGAGTGCAAAAAGGCCAAAGTCCCATAGACTTCCTTTGAGAAATAGACAGTTAATTCTGTCATTTTATTTGTCAGAATAACCGTTCTCACTTTGATGCTTCCTTCTTACTAGGGCTGCCACGATTAGTCGACTAATCGACGACTAATCGACTATTAAAATAGTCGACGACTAATTTAATAGTCGATTAGTCGTTACTTTATATTATATGAAGTCAGATTGATAGTAAAGTTGAAAGTGATAATAGCATTCTGCTAGCTTTTTGGAATATTTTGGCATTTATTAAGGTTTTTGCTACATGCTAGCTGTTTTGGCTAACTTAAGCCTTTTTTTTTTAGTTTTTTTTAGGCAATTTTTGAGTTGATCTTATATTTCAGCTATATACTTGTTGTTTTGGCTAATTTAGGATTTTTCCGTTTAGTTTAGCTAATATTTCAGCAGTATGCTAGCTATTTAGGCTAACTTTGGCTCTTTTTATTTTTTGGCTAATTTGGCATTTAACTAATATTTTAGCTGCTTATCAACTTCAGCATCTTTACATCCACTTTGCCCATGAACCGATGAGTCGAATAATCGGGAAAAATAATCGGTGATTAGTCGACTATTAAAATAATCGTTTGTGGCAGCCCTACTTCTTACACGTTCTTTATAATCCTGATTTTTTTAAAGATAAATTTTCTTTATCACTTTGTATTCAAGTTATAAACTGACCAATCAGATGCCTCCATAAAAGCTTGTACCTCCTTCTGGCCCCGCTGTGAACGCTTGATTGAGAGATCCCTCTGTGTCGTTTTTAGTGGGAGGGGTGTGGGCTTCGAACGAGCCGGAACAAGCTCACTCCTGATTGGTTGACTGTACGTCTTCTAAAAACGTGACTCAGACCGACTCGGACTAATCCCGGTCGACGGGTTGCAATCGCAGTAGACATACCAGGAAGTGACGGAGAAGGCTATGGCCGGATTTCGCTACGGAGGAAGGTAATGCCTTTCCTATGGTATTTAGACTGTCTATGGAAATTCCTCAATAAACTACATTAGCCAAAAACGTTAGCATGTTGCTGAAATAGAAGCAAACTCTAAAATAGAATACCTCAGTAGACAACAAATTAGCCAAAAAAAAGTTAGCATGCTGCTTAAATATTAGCTGGACTCAAAATTAGTATAAAAATACTCAGTAAACTAAATTAAAAAATGTTAGCCTATTGCTAAAATAGAAGCTAAACTGTAAAAAAAAAAAACTTTAAAAACCTTAGTGGATAACAAATTAGCCAAAAAAAAGTTAGCATGCTGCTTAAATATTAGCTAGACTCCAAAGTAGTATAAAAATCCTCAGTAAAATAAATTAAAAAAATGTTAGCCTATTGCTAAAATAGAAGCTAAACTGTAAAAAAAAAACTTTGAAAACCTTAGTGGATAACAAATTAGTCAAAAAAAAGTTAGCATGCTGCTTAAATATTAGCTAGACTCCAAAGTAGTATAAAAATCCTCAGTAAAATAAATTAAAAAATGTTAGCCTATTGCTAAAATAGAAGCTAAACTGTAAAAAAAACTTTGAAAACCTTAGTGGATAACAAATTAGCCAAAAAAAAGTTAGCATGCTGCTTAAATATTAGCTAGACTCAAAAGTAGTATAAAAATCCTCAGTAAACTAAATTAAAAAATGTTAGCCTATTGCTAAAATAGAAGCTAAACTCTAACAAAAAGCCTATGAAAACCTTAGTGGATAGCAAATTAGCCAAAAACGTTGCTGAAATAGACGCTAAACTCTAATTGAGTCTAAAAAGCTACAGTTGTAAGTTAATCCAATTTAGCCAAAAATGTTAGCATGTTGCTAAAATATTAGCCAAACTATTTTTTAAATTGCTATATAAGATGAAAACATAAATATATTTAAAGATTTGTTGCTAATCTACGTAAAACTTTAAAATCTGAAGACTTCCTCTTTCATTTCCTATGGAGAATATTTTGTTCAATATTTCAAAAACAATAAAGTTTTAAAAAAAAACTGACTGAATGGCTGAACATTTTGATACCAAGATTGCCGATTGAGTGTATAGGTGCTAAAAAGCATAAGGAAAGGAGCAGGAGAATCACTTTATGTTTACTTAGCATTCACACGGTAAAAAGCTTAAAATGCTCAGATTGAGTCAAAAACGACCTCCAAAAACTAAGATGTGCAGGCTAAAATCACTGCTGCTCATGTCGTGTCCAGCTGATCCGTCTTACCGTCTCGGGTCAAACGAGGCTTTTGTGGAAAATGTTTACATACCGATTTCACGCCGTGAGGTTTGTTAATGTGGAAATGACTGGTAAACCACAGCTTTTGTCTTTGTCCAGACCTTTTTTTTTCCCTTTCTCACATGGAAGGGTGCACAAACAGTTGTCTGGAACTTCAAATTGCCCTGGATTTTCCGCCTCTATCAGCATAATTTGGAGCGGTGCATTAGGGGAGAAGATTTGGATGGCTAATGGAAAGCAGAGCCGCCAGATTCTCCTTTTTTCTTTCAAACCTTTCTTTTGTTGGCCTGGTTTTTTCTTCATCCTGTGCATTTATTTCCCTGCACCCCCCCCCCATCCGTCAGCTATCTGTGCGGAAAAGTGGGACTTGAGACATCATAGTGTGGCTTGAGGTTTCAGCTTTCACACAAACTATTTTTTTTTCTTCCTTTTTTTGCCTCGCTCCATTCTAAAAGAGAACGATCACAAGACTCGCCGCAGATGTTTTTATGTCAGTCTGAGGGACTTTTTGTTATCCATGCCGAAACATTCCTCCCCATTTTGCCTGATCGGTTTAATACTTATCAGACGCGGTGATAATCACTGGAGAATGCAGAAACAGGCCCCGCCCCGTGGGGGAAAAGATGCCGGCCTTCCTCCTGTTTGTGGCTGTGAAGTCAGCGGAGGGAATTTTTCAGTGACTGAGCCTTTGTTCTAGCATGTGCACACCAGCGATATCCATATATGTGACCCTCACAGCCTTGTTCTGCTGCAGAACAACACTGCAGTCATTATGGGGAGCCATGTGTTTCTGATTATCCAAGCAGAGATTAGAGGGAAGCAGTTCTCGCTGTCTGTTCGCCCCCCGGCGTCTCTGATGTGGCCGGCGACTGGACGTTCATCCGCGCGACCCGTTCCCACCTTCGTCTGAATCTGGCCGCTTCCATCTCGGTTCGCGGTCTTCCTCGGTGAACGCTGAGCTCACCGTCCGCAGACCAGACGGAAAGCCGTCGTCGCGGCTTCGCCCCGCGATGAAAGACGACAAGAGTGCGGCGTCTGTTGTTGGCTTAGCAATCCGATACGTATGTAACCTCCGCTGGGAAATTCTTTTTTGATTCGTCCCCCCCCCACCCCTTGAGGGAGGTCGGAGGTCAGGGTCAGACACAGAACAGTGGATGAGGGATCACCGAGGTTTGCTCAAGAACAGCAGTGCGACTGTTTGTTTTCACAGCACCCAGGCACAGATTGTTAGACGCAATTGCCCGACAAGTGCCAGCAATCGGTCTGCAGTCGTGCTGTGGTCAAAAACCAAAAACAGAAATGAACAATTTCTTGACTAAACTGCCGTTTATTTGTCTTGCTAATTGAAGAGCATTATAATGTGTCGTGGATCCGTCAATTCGGTTTATTTAAGTGTTGTAACCAAAGCAGCGAGTAAAGCGAGAAGGTTAATGACCAGACTCATAGTGGAGATCATTTGCTGTGCACCTGTTAGGGTCAAACATGTAAAACACTGGAACATCTGTGTAAGCAGCAGGAACCAAATTCCCCCTCTTGCTCAGTACCTCTACTGTCCTGAGGGTGGCGCTATTGTTCAGAAACTACTCTCTTTAAAAATAGAAAGATGTTACTGTCGTTTTTAGTGTTGAACTATTCATCTTCCCAATACGTTATTTGCTGCAAAGGAGATTAATACACATTTTTTTAAGGACAATATTTCATAAAAAGTCGTATTTTTTTAAAGTTTGATCATCATTGATCAGTTACACACTTGGTATTGTTGAACCCTAAATTGGGAAAAAAAAATTGACATTAGAACTTGTCCAAAAAGCAAATATAGCGAGGAATACGCGAGCAGTTATGAAACTACAACAGCGTCAGCGAGGCAAGTGCAGCGAAACACCATGGCGACCAGTAGATAGACTCCGCCTCTCCACTCTGATGTTTCTTCAGTTGGAGCACTTGGATTCAGAACAATCAAGCTCGAAAATTATCTCTGGAAAGAAACAGTTTCTGTAGTTCATGGAACCAAACCATCTCTGGTAGAATATTTGGTCAGGAGACTGTTTTCATGTGATGTTTGGTGAATTCTCTTTGGTCAATTTATCCGTCAACCTTTATCCCAGTACTCACCTAAGGTCATGAGCTCTGGGTCAAGACCAAAAGAATGAGGTTCTGGATACAAAAAGAAACCGGTTTCTCCTTTTGCCTCCTGGACGCCTCCCTGGGGAGGTGTAGTGGGCATGTCCCACTGGGCGGAGACCCAGGACACACTGGAGAGACCACGTCTCTCGGCTGTCCTGGGAGCGCCTCGAGGTCCCCCCCAGGGTGTTACCAGGTAGAAGGGAGTCTGGGCATCTTTGCTTTGACTGCTGCCCCCACGGCCCAAATGCGTGGAAGAGGATGGATCAATGTCCATTGCAACAACTTAGCTTATAATTACAGTTAAAGTTTGAACTGTTCCACTTCACGCCTGTTCCTGGGGAGGGGTTCTGATGCGCCCCACATCCGTCTGGCTGCTGGAACCCTAAATGCTTCCTAGACTTTTCTTGTTTTGTTTTTCTATCCCCCCTTCACCCAGGTTTTTAGGCGTCTGAGATCTGCCCCTTTGGGGAGGGGTACTGTAAGGCTCCTGCTGCTTTATTTAGTCTGCTATTTGGACATGTTCTGAGTGTCCCTGCCAGTCACAGCAGTTCTAGGTTAATCATTATTCTCAGCTGTTTTCATTTCAGTTAATTGCTCAGACTATGTAAGGTTTCAGGTCATCAGCTCTGTTCAGTCAACATTTCAGTTTCTCCGTGGGTTTAGGTTGAGTTTCAGATTAATTAAAAGGTTCACTTTTCTGCCTCCAAGCCTGATCTCCTTCATTTGACCACAACTTCCTGGAATTTTACCCAATAAATATTTTTACAAATTTCTATACATCAAAGAATCAAGGTAACCCCTGATTCTACAAACCACTACATGGAAAAGTAAGGTTCTACCAAAGGTGTAGCATGAAAGAACATAAACAAGTCCCTGAAAAATGATCAAGAAACAATGTTGGGAGATCATATTTGTCTGAACTTGCTTGAAATGGCAGAAATATTCAGATTTATTGTGAAAATGTACATAATTTTTTAGAGCCTGAATCGATTTTATAGATCATTAGTTCAAATTCAGACAGTTTAGCAATTTTGATTGCAGATGATTTGGTTTGAAGCCATTTATTACATTCAAAGAAAAACTATACTAAAATTTGTGGAGGAGCCAGGATGTGCTCTACCTTCATCTGGGGCAAAACCATCATTAAGTCCTCCACGTGGTCGCCACCACCCTCATGCGGCCTCTCTTTATGAGCGCAGCGGGCAGAGGACCTCCTCGCCAGCTGCCTTCAGGATCCAGACAGACTGCAGCTACCTGCAACCTTCTGACCCGCTTCCTCCTGCTCGTGTGTAAACAAGAATGGAAGCAGACGCGGGTCCCGAACAGCCCGAAATGACAGGAAAACAGCCTCGCAAACCAACGTCCCGCTGGCTGGCAGACGGCATCCGGTGCTTTGGAGAAACAGGAAGAGCGTAACAAGCTCCCTGAAGTAAGCGAGGTGTTTGAGCGTTTGATCTTTTCTGCTTTTGGGAGGGGGGGGTTATAAAACTCCAGCTGGAAAAAGTTGCTCAGATCAGACTTTGTGAATGTTTTCATCCTCTCCATTTGAGCTCCGTAACAGTCTAATTATCAAAAACGTTGTTTTTTTTGTTCCCCTTGCATTGATGGCGAGGGCACATATGGTTCTCCTCGTCACGTTGGGACTCACGCGACCCGCTGTGAGAACGAGGGCCCGAACCCCAGACAGAGGAGAGCACGCCCACGCCTTTATGACAGCTGCCAGGGGGAGGAAAGCCCGTTAAAAAGGTGGACTGTTTTACCGCCGTTGGACACATAATCCCAAACGGGACACGCTGAGCGCGGGGCTCGCTGCTCCGAAACTTCTGTAAAAGATACAGATAGTGAGGCGCTTTCGCTGCAGCGATCCAGGCGGGAAGGCTTTATTTTTGTTGGAAACACGACTGTCTGTGGGCTAGATGTTGGACTTACCACCAAACAGCCACGACGCTGGAGTGCAAGCGCTAGCGCTCTCTTGTGGTGACCTAGTGAACTGGAATTTATACAACATTAAAAGTTATGAAAATCCTGTTTTTGGTGTTTTTAACATGTTCTTGTGGCAATTTTCTGATGATGGAGGAATTTTTATAAATTAAAATTCCATATCGGATTATTTTTTTATTCAAATTTTTGTGAATCAGGAGCTGAAGAAAAAAAAATTAGTTTGAAAAAGATCCTCCCAGCCGGCAAGCTAAGTGGACCCCATGTGGTTTAGAAGGGGGCAGAACATGTGGGCCCGATTGGGTTTGTCTGCAGTTTCTGTGGGGACCCCACCTGTGTTTGCCCACATTGGCTTGAGTGGTGACACAGTGGGTTGGCTCACTACGCTAACCAGCCTCCCAGTGGATGCATAGCATGCTAGCGAGCTCCACTGTAGTGAAATAGCAAGCTCCTGTGTAGAGAGCGAGCAAGCTCTACTGTAGCAAGCTCAACTCTAGGAAGCTAGCAAGCGCTACTATAGCGAGCTCTGCTCCAGGGAACAATCCAGTTCTACTGTAGCAAACTAGCAAGCTCTGCTATAGCCAGCTCCGCTGTAAAGAGCTAACAAGCTCAACTCTAGCAAGCGCTACTGTAGCAAGCTCTGCTGTAGCGAGCTCTGCTGTAGCGAAATCTACTATAGAGAGCTAGCAAGCTCAACTCTAGGAAGCTAGCAAGCGCTACTATAGCAAGCTCTGCTATAGCGAGTTCCGCCGTAGAGAGCTAGCAAGCTAAAGTCTAGGAAGCTAGCAAGCGCTACTACAGCGAGCTCTGCTGTAGGGAGCTATCAAGCTCTGCTGTAGCAAGCTAGCGAGCTCTGCTATAGCGAGTTCCGCCATAGAGAGCTAGCAAGCTCAACTCTAGGAAGCTAGCAAGCGCTACTATGGCGAGCTCTGCTCCAGGGAACAATCAAGTTCTACTGTAGCAAGCTAGCAAGCTTCGCTAGAGCGAGCTCCGTTGTACAGAGCTAGCAAGCTCAACTCTAGCAAGCGCTACTGTAGCGAGCTCTGCTGTAGTGAACTCTGCCATTCTGATGTATCCACTTGTAGACGACTAGATCCATGAACGTCTTCCTCCAATCTAGCATCTGGATCAAAACTGTACGGCTGGATAACTCCGAAATCGCTTTGAAAACAGATTATAAAGATCATGTTGAATTTTACTTTTTCAGATTTTCAGATATTTTAGCTTATATACGAAGTGATTATCACTCACACTCTCCTGCCTGGTGTACTCGAGACTTTTTCTTATTATCTGCTTCAAGCTTTCCTTGTCAGAAAACTTCTACAGTAGATCCGGTGATATTTGGTGGAAGGCTAAAAAGCTTTTTGATAAACTAATGTGAAACTACAGGAAAAAATAAGACCTACATCACATCAGTCAAATGTCTTGAATCATAATTTTTAAACCATGTGTCTGATTTTGGTGTTCATTTTGAAAAGCAACAAACAAAGTAAACAATGACAATAAGTGACTCAGTCAGTTCATAGTTACAGCAGCTGATCTTTCTATCTATCGATCTATCTATCTATCTATCTATCTATCTATCTAGTGTCTGCTGCCCCCTGGAGGTTAAACATGGTACCAATTGAAATCATTTACACACTTGAGACTTTATGATACTTTATTTTTTAAATCAGCGACAACTTTAATGCCAATTTTAATCATATTTGAACAAAATCAGCAAGAAGAGGTGGAAAAAACAAAAAAATGTTTTTAGACTGAAATAGTGACTGAAGGATTTCTACTGTAAAAAAGAAAAAAAATCAATGAAGACTTTGATGCAAATTTGAATGTCATTTGAACAGAATCAGCAATATTTTTTAGTTTTTAGGCTGAACTGGTCACTGTTAAAGATGGGAGGAGGAAAGAACTTACAAAACCAAAAAACAGGTTTCCTCATACCAGGGGTGCTTACGGTCAAACACGTCTGCAACAAAGAACCAAAATTGAGATCAGCTGCAGCTCTAGCAGAATGATTCACACAAATTCAACTTTTTCTTCCAGGAAAGATTTTGTTTCTTGCAAAACCACAAGTGTCTTCATTAATTTTTTTCATCACGAGTGCAACAGCTTTTACAGTGAATGTGGTGGAAAGTTTATACGTTTTCATATCAGACTTTAATTGCAGTAAAACTGCGGTAAATGTGTAGAAGGTTCGATTTATGGGCAGGTGAAGTCAGCTCTGTGAGTCTGAGAGCATGTGGCTGAATCTCAGAGACTGCCTGGGAAAACTGATAAAAACACACATGTTCTCTGGACGTTCAGCGACACCTGACATGGAGGAGACCATAAACTGTAACGCCGGGGGGCTTCATCGAGGTGTTTAAAATCAAAAACAGCCCAACGAGAGATTATGGTAGCCCTATCGATGTGTGCGCATCTGGCAAGAGAGGAGAAGATGAATTCTTGGACTGACAGGACATTATTTTAGGAAAACAAATCAAAAAACAAGTGGTCAAGGGGGTTAAAGCCCCCCTTTTGCAATGGTTCGTCCCTCCTGAAGAGCTAGTGGATCAAGTATGTAGACGTTGTGTTTTAACTTATGAGAAAAGGACACTGAGCCTTTTTTTATTTTAATTCAGGAAATGTGGGCCTTTGTTTTTATTTTTGCGTTCTCTGTCGGAGCGTCTGAACCCCCCAACAGCACCGCAGAGGTCATAGCTCGAGGTAAACTGATGGTGAGTTCCAGTAGATGGAAGCAGGTCGTTTGTGATGCAGAATGGCTGATACTAACCGCTTGTTTCTCTCCCCGCAGGCCCCCAGTGTGGTCGGATGATCCATAAAGAAACTGCCCGAGCTCAACCGTTTCCTCATGGAGCGAGTGGCCTTATAGTATCCTCACACTTTTGATCGCAGAAGCTCCAAAGTTTTTGTCAAGGATAAAGCTCCAGTCTCTCAATCTGAAATCATTTTAAACTAGAAAAGTTGCATTACCCGCGATAACGCTAGTGTGAACGCTTATTGCTGAAGCTTTTTGCTGAAAATGGTGACGCAATTTACTCTAACTACTGAAGGGATTTGCTGAAAATGCAAAAGCTATTTGAAAAATGTTAAATTTGCTAAAATACTTTAAATTTTGTCAAAGAACTATGAAAGAACGCTTGGCCTAACTCCAAATTAGCCCACAAAATCTAAGTTAATGTCAAATTAGCCAAAAAAGTTAGCACGTTGCTTAAATGCTAGCTAAACTCCAAAATAGCCTAAAAGTCCTCTGTAAATGAAATTAGTTAAAATTGTTAGTCAAAAATAGATAAATTCCAAATTACCATAAAAACCAATAGAGGCCAAATTAGTCAAAAAAGCTAGCTAATGGGTGAGATACTAGCTAAACTCCAAAATAGCAATAAAATGATTAGGAAACTAAATTAGACTAAAATGTTAGCCTTTTGCTGAAATAGAAGCTAAACACTAAAATAATATATAAATCAGTAGATAACAAATTCGTCTAAAAAGTTAGCATGTTGCTTAAATATTAGCTAAACTCCAAATTTACATTTAAAAAAAACCTTAGTAGTGGCCACATTAGCTAAAAAAAAAAAAAAAAAAAAATTAGCACATTGCCTAAATACTAGGTAAACTCAAAAAGAGGCTAAAGATTTTCAGTAAACTAAATTAGTTCAAAACGTTAGCTTGTTGCTAAAATACTTGCCAAACTCTAAATTACCTAAAAAAAAAACCCAGTAGATAATAAATTAAACCAAAAAATTTAGCACATTGATTAAATAGTAGCTAAACTCTAGAAAAAAAAAAAGAAAAAAAAAAAATACTAGCTAAACTCCAAAATAGCCTAAAAGTCCTCTGTAAACTTAATTTGTTAAAACTTGTTAGTCTAAAATAGATAAATTCCAAATTATCATAAAAATACCAAATAGGAGGCCAAATTAACGTCAAAAAAGCTAGCAAATATTGCTGAAATAACTAAACTAAATATTCCAAAATAAGTATTAAATGATTAGGAAACTAAATTAGACTACAATGTTAGCCTTTTGCTGAAATAGAAGCTAAACACTAAAATAACATATAAAAACTTCAGTAGATAAAAATTCGCTAAAAAGTTAGAATGTTGCTTAAAATATTAGCTAAACTCCACATTATTACGTTTTAAAAGAACCTAAGTAGGGGCCAATATTAGCTAAAAAAAAAAATTACCACATTGGCTTAAATGCTATAAACTCAACAAATAGGCCAAAAAATTTTCAGTAAAACTAAATTAGTTCCAAAACGTTAGCTTTGTTTGCTAAAATACTTGCCAAACTCTAAATTACCTAAAAACAAAAAAAAACCCAGTAGCTAAAAATTAAACCAAAAAAATTTAGCACAATTGATTAAAATAGTAGCTAAACTCTAGAAAAGATAAAGGAAAAAAAAGAGAAAAAATAGCTAGCTACAAACTCCTCAAATACCTAAAAAAAAGTCCTCTGTAAACTTAATTTGTTAACTTGTTAGTCTAAAATAGATAAATTCCAAATTATCATAAAAAACCAATAGAGGCCAAATATGTGGTCAGAAAAGCTAGCAGATTGTTGAAATACTAGCTAAATTCCCAAAAAGCATTAAAATGATTAGGAAACTAAATTAGACTAAAATGTTAGCTTTTTGCTGAAATAGAAGCTAAACACTAAAATAACATATAAAAACTTCAGTAGATAACAAATTCGTCTAAAAAGTTTAGAATGTTGCTTAAATATAGCTAAAACTCCACATTTACGTTAAAAGAATCTAAGTAGGGCCCATTAGCTAAAAAAAAAAATCTACCACATTGCTTAAATGCTAGGTAAACTCAAAAATAGGCAAAAAATTTTCAGTAAACTAAATTAGTTCAAAACGTTAGCTTGTTGCTAAAATCTAAATTACTTGCCAAATCTCCTTAAATAAAAAACCAGTAATAAAAAAAAAAAAAAATTCCATTGAGATAAGTAAACTTAAACTCCAAAAAGAAAAAAGAAAAATAACTTGATTCCAAAATAGTAAATAAGTGAACTAAATAGAAAAGAAGGAAAGAAAGATGAAAATTAGAAAAAAAATACTAAGCTAACTCCAAAATAGTTCGGATACCTAAATGGTAAACTCTGTAGAAACTTTTTAATTAAAATAGTTTATGAATTGTTAGTCAAATCTAAAATCAGATATATTCCAAATAATCAAAAAAGCTAGCAAATGGTTGAGATACTAGCTAAACTCCAAAATAGCATTAAAATGATCAGGAAACTAAATTAGACTACAATGTTAGCCTTTTGCTGAAATAGAAGCTAAACACTAAAATAACATATAAAAACTTCAGTAGATAACAAATTCGTCTAAAAAGTTAGCATGTTGCTTAAATATTAGCTAAACTCCACATTTACGTTAAAAGATCCTAAGTAGAGGTCATATTAGCTAAAAAAAAAAAAAAAAATCTAGCACATTGCCTAAATACTAGGTAAACTCAAAAAAAGGCTAAAAATTTTCAGTAAACTAAATTAGTTCAAAACGTTAGCTTGTTGCTAAAATACTTGCCAAACTCTAAATTACCTAAAAAAAAAAATAAAAAAACCCAGTAGATAATAAGTTAACCCAAAAAATTTAGCACATTGATTAAATAGTAGCTAAACTCTAGAAAAAGAAAAAGGAAAAAAAAAGAGAAAAACTAGCTAAACTAGCTAAACTCCAAAATAGCCTAAAAGTCCTCTGTAAACTTAATTTGTTAAACTTGTTAGTCTAAAATAGATAAATTCCAAATTATCATAAAAAACCAATAGAGGCCAAATTAGTCATAAAAGCTAGCAAATGGTTGAAATACTAGCTAAATTCCAAAATAGTATTAAAATAATTAGGAAACTAAATTTGTCTAAAATGTTAGCCTTTTGCTGAAATAGAAGCTAAACACTAAAATAACATATAAAAACTTCAGTAGATAACAAATTCGTCTAAAAAGTTAGAATGTTGCTTAAATATTAGCTAAACTCCACATTTACGTTAAAAGAATCTAAGTAGTGGCCATATTAGCTAAAAAAAAAAATCTACCACATTGCTTAAATGCTAGGTAAACTCAAAAATAGGCTAAAAATTTTCAGTAAACTAAATTATTTCAAAACGTTAGCTTGTTGCTAAAATACTTGCCAAACTCTAAATTACCTAAAAAAAAAAAACCCAGTAGATAATAAATTAACCCAAAAAATTTAGCACATTGATTAAATAGTAGCTAAACTCTAGAAAAAGAAAAAGAAAAAAAAAGAAAAAAAAATACTTGCTAAACTCCAAAATAGCAATAAAATCCTTAGTGAACTAAATTAGCCAAATACGTAGCCTGTTGCTAAAATAGAAGCTAAATGCTATATTAGCCTAAAAATCTCAGTACGTAACAAATTAACCAAAAAAAGTTAGCATTTAGCTTAAATATTTGGTAAACTCGTATTTTTTAAGTCACTTTTTAAGATTAAAAAATAGTCCATGAATATAGTTAAAGGCTTTTTGCTAATATTTCAAATATATTTCCAAAACTATAAAGTTTATGAATACCAAAAATACAAGCAGTAATGTCCTGAATGATCTGAACATTTTGAACAAACATTGTTGAAATCTCTGAAAGTGTGATTGAGTTTTTACCTTTTTAAAAAGGATCAGGAGAATCACTATAGTGTGAACGCTGACTCAGCATTCACACAAGGAAACAAAAATAACTTCCTCGTTTTTTTCTTGAACTGCATCATTTCAGTCATAATTTAGAGTACGACTCATCAGAGGAGAAGAATCCCCGTCTGATATTCTACAATGACAATGATGAGGTTGTAAAGGTGAGTTGATGCCGTCAGGTGAGACAGAAATACTAACCCCAGATGGATTTTGGTGCAGATTTGATCGGTTTTCCTGCTTTGTGCGCGCAGACTGTCCCAGTGAAGAAAATGACGGCGGACCAGATCAGCGACCTTCTGGACTCTCTCGGCTTCTACAAGAGGTCCAGGAAAGGGGAGGAGGTACCGGAGGAGTTCCAGAACTTCCCTCTGCGGACCCCAAAAGACGAGCTTTGATGAGAGCGAGAGGCGGGACTCTGCGTCTGCTATCCGGCCGCACAAATGACGGGTGGGGCTCCAAGGCCGACGAAACGCGCCAGGCCCCATTCTGAAGACTCGCTGGTCGAATGCAGTCTGCAGAGTTTAAGTCACGGCTGTTTTTTTTCACAATAAAAGTCCTAAAACATCTAAATGTTTGAGTCAAAATGTTTTTGCTACAAAGTAAGAGCGTAAGTATGGAAGCGCTTGTGTCTCATAATTAAAAATAAAGGTAAATACTGGAAATGCTTTTTCATTTTCACAATCTAACTGAATTCCTTATCTCTTAAATTAAATGAAAAAGACATTTCTGAATATTTTTTTCATTCTGTTTTTCAACACGACTCATTCTGTGACAGAATTAAAATGATAACGGGCATTTAATATTTCATTTTTAAAAAGTTCTCTGGTAAATTTGAACCAAAATTCTATTAATTTGAAATTTAAAATGGATTAACAGAAATGCTTTTACATTGTAACTGCTTTACTTGTCTCTTAAATAAAATGAAAAACCAATTCTCCGTCAATAAACCTGAATATATTCTAATGAATTTATAATTTAGATCTGAATTAGTGCAGATGACAGCATTTATATAAAATTTTTTCCAGTCGGCGCACTCAACAACTTAGGCTGGTTCAAGCAGGTTTGTAGTTAGATTTCTCTCTTTTTTTCCTCATTATTAATCAGGTTTAGTTGAAGTTTGTACACTAATGCTAAACAGGGTATCAAACATCTTCTTTCTGCAAAAAAAAGGGGGCAAAAGCAGTTCTATAGACTTCTCTCACATCGAGTTGCTCTCACATAAAGTGTGACTCTGCTAGCATTGTCCTCAGAGCCTTGATGTGAAATGGTGAAACAGCGACCTCCAGTGGAGAAGAAATGTATTGTGACAATCAATATTTATTTCTGTGTGAAAAACGCACTTTGATGACAAAATAAGATAGATTATGATGAAATTCAGTTTTAGTATAGGATCCCAGTCTGCTGTGATACTTCTAAACTTTTTTTAATACATGAAAGAGTTTCCTTTTGCCGACAGAGTGCAGGATAGATAAATAAAATCTGTCTTTTTTTAAGTTTTAAAATGATTAAACTGAAAAAAAACCCAGAAATGAAGAACTTTCTCTTTATTTCTGTTTGTTTTGTTTTAGAAATCACATATTTTGCCAAACTGAAGACAATAACTGAGCAGCACATATGGTCCAGAGCTGCCGTTAAATCCCCCCAGCTCCTCCTTCACAGTAATCTGATTAGTACTTTCAGTTAGATTAGTTCTCTGTTACATTTCCTGAAGTTAGACATGGTCAGCGGCTCTGTCCACGATGCCCGTGTTCTACTCTCCGGTACCAGAGACCCTGCACATGGGCCTGACTTACACGGGAGGTTCTGTGTTCACCAACAACCGGACCGCGGACAGCGACTTCAGCAGGGAGCCAGAGGACGCTCCGGGTCGGTTTGTGGCACCGGAGTGTTGTCGGTGTGTCTCTGTGTCACTGATGCCAGTGTGTGTTTGCTGCTTCCAGTTGTGAACGAGCTGGTGTCTCATCTTCCTCTTCAAATGTTGCTGTACTTCAACCTGTTTTACTTCCCCTGTTGGTGGCTCTCTGCTGCGTTTATGCTGGAAACCAAGGTCAGTTCCTGAATGGAAAAAAAAACATTATAAATCACATCCTTCAGTTTTCTGTTCAACTACAACTATTTCTGTTAAACTAAAATAAAGGTGCACAGTTAAAGTTCAAAGGTTAGATTTCAGGTGCACTTTTTGTGATTTTGATAAAACCAAAGACATTAATAAATAATGTAAAAATGTTGACTTTAAAATGTGTTATTCAGTGCAACAATTGCAAACAACAGATACAATCAATAAGCATTATATATTTGCTTCATGACGTGTGATACTGTGATAATAGTGATAATGATAATCAGTAAAAACTTCATTTTTGTTACTTTATAAATAATCTGAATTTAAGAAGAAGCAGATGTTTGCAAATATTCCAAAAATAAGAGGTGGGATTAAATGAGTTTGCCGTCTTTCAAGCAATTATTTTAGCTTTTTTAATGCATTTTATGCTATAAAAGTGTCTAACTATGATCAGGAACTAATATAATGTAAAAAAATCAATCAGTTTCTGAATTATTAACTTGAATAGATTTTATAAATCTATCAGGGGTGTGATAATTTTTTTGGACGATTCATTATTTAATATGATGTTTGATCAGTTCTTGTTGTCTGCTGTGATGGTCGTTTTTTTCATATTGTTATATAAACCTGCCATGTCTCAATCCAGATTGTATTTTCCAAACTCGATTTATCTTACTTTGAATCAATGTTTTTAATGTTCAGACAGATCAATCTTAGACAGATCTCAGGAATAGAAATCAATTCATCAATGAATACGATACCTGTGTATTTTCTCCTTCCTTTTGTCTTTTGTTTTGTTTGAAATTAGGACTGGGCGATAAAACGATAATTATTGATATCGCGGTAGAACATTTTTTCAATAGAAGAATGAGTCTATCACGATATACTTTTATTTTGAAGGGTCCGCAAATAACACTTGCTAGCGAACAGTTTCTCCTATTTGACGAGTAAAAGTTAGAGAGTTAGTCTCCACAGGGCGAGTAAGTGTTTGTATCTAATTATTGTGTTTATTAGCTCTCATTTCGGTCATTTTTTTGGACTCCACTCCGCGTCCTTCGTCTGCGTGAAAGGTAAACAAACGTGCACGAGCCGACAGGGGAATGTAGAGTTATGGCAAGCCGTTAGGGTCAAAAATCACCAGAAAAAACGCGTGTATGGCAGTGCGTCACCTGGACATATGCTATGGTTAATTATACTTATTTGACATATTTAAATGTTGCCACAGTTAGTTTCAATACAACAATTAACACAAAAAATAATGAAAGTTTAATTTCAAATTGCAATTTAATTTGGTGGGATAGCATATGAAGCATTCCTTTCTCTGTCCAGACATGTACATGCAATCAGAAAATACATGTTTTGTTTATGTTCAAAGTTCAAAATGTGTATGTTAATGCTTTTAAGTACTTTTTTTTCAAACATATATTTTTAACTTTTCAAAAAAGTAATTTTAGACTTTTATCTTATTTTTTCTTGTTGTTTTTTTACTTGTTACTGATCCAAAAAATGATCTGAACCGTGACCTTAAAGCCGTGACACGATCCGAGCCGTGTGTTTTGTGATCCGTTACACCCCTACTAAATACAACAAAAATAATTTGTAGTACATTAATACATTTTTGTTATATGAACCCTGAAAACATTAGAATTAATTTGTAGACTTAATGCTTTGTTTTTTAATGGAACTGAAGAAATAGTTTAGTAGTCTAATATAAATAAATATAGTGATTTGGTTTATATCGTGATCAATATCGTTATCGCACAATATGTAAAAAGCTATATCGTGATATAAAAAATCCCATATCGCCCAGCCCTATTTGAAATCAATCATTTCCATTTGTTGTTTGCATAAAAACATGATCACGTGTGCTCTTGTTCCAGTTCTACCACTTAGCCGGGTATTACCAGGGCCTGCTGATTACCGGGCTGGTTCTGGTCACCATCATTGAAGTCATCCGACTCTATCTGGGTTATATTGGGAACCTGGAAGAGAAGGTAACCCCCTCCCGGATGTGCTTCAAACCAATAAACAAGCAGACCCCCAGACTCTGGCTCCTGTCCTCAGGTCCCAGCGCTGGCCGCCTTCTGGCTCTTGTCTTTCACCTTCCAGCTGCCGGTTTTGCTGTTCTTCATGACCGATGAAGGGATCCTCATCCTCCCTCTGGAGAGAGCCGTCCACTCCGTCTACCTGCTCTTCCTGCTGGCTCAGATTCTGACCTCCTTCGTGGCTCTGAGGACCATGACCCACAAGCTCACGCTGCTCTTCTACATGCGGCAGTTTGGCCGGGCGGAGAACCTGCCCCACAGGGGCGCGAGCGCCATCCACGGGCTCCCGTATCACCGCGGCGTGCTTCCTGTGTCATCGTCGACCCCTCACAGCTTCCGTTAGTGCTAAATGTGTCATTTTGATGCTTGATCAATGATTGTATTTTATAAATAAATAAGTTGAAGAGATGGTGTCCACAAACGACCTGTTGTGGGTGTAGTAACGTTTGTGAAGGACAACAGAACACATTTAGAACATACAGGTGATGCTGTCCTGCAGACTTCTGGGTAACTATCCCTGTGCAGGTTAGACGGGAGGATTCGTATTCTTGTTCAAATATTTTGATTATAATTGAGGGAATGCTTTACGCCCCGTTTACACTGGACGCGAAAGCGCCGCGGAACGGAGTCCGCTTCCATTCGGCGCCCTTGTTATCCTTTGGCGTCGTTCACACAAGGCGCGGAGCGGCGCGGAGGGCCCGCGCGGTGCAGCGGATCGTTTCCGCGTCTGACCTATTTTGTGCGCGAGCGTTCCGCGTCAATTCTGGCCGGAAGTTGCATGAAGATACATGAGAAAATCTGGTTTCTTTCAAAATATAACCAGTTTCACAATAAAAATGCCGCGATTGACAAATGTGATCATGTTTTGTATCTAAACAGGCGGTAGAGGATATAAACATACAATCACATCACAAAAACGTGCGCGGCGAGCTCAGAGACACACAAAACAGACAGACACGCACACTTTTTTTTTTCCTTTTTCACAGACACATACACACGCAGATCAACGTGGATAGACTCCTGTGCGGGGTGAGAAGTTTAGGGAGTTAATAAAACGACAACAGAGAGGCAGAGAGCAGCTCATCTTAGCAGAAACAGGGGGTAATATTTATAAAACACACACAACACAGACAGACACGAGCGCGCACAGATCAATGCAGTGAGCAGACTCCGGAGCGAGTGGGCGGGGCTTCGGGATTTTGTGAGAGAAAAGAGATGCAGAGAGCTGCTCCTCTTAGCAGAAATATGGGTTAATAATTGTAGTTTATTAATTTTACTACACACACACACCTGCGAGCGCGGCGCACAGACACACACAAACAGAGATGCACACGCGCGCTCACACAGATCAGTACAGTGGGCGACAGAGCGGGTGGGGGGGTTTTGAGAGAGCAGTTTTTCTTAGCAAGAACATGGGTTAATGTCTTTAGGCTATGAAATTATCAACCATGATGGCAAAAACAAAAAAAGCTCTAGCAGAAGCGCCTGTGGACCGCCGCGGAAAAATGCACGTCTGGTGTGAACTAAAGAGTGGAGCGGAAGCAGCGCGGACTGCGCTCCGCTCTGCTTCGCGGCGCTTCCGCGTCCAGTGTGACCCCGGCGTTACGGTCCTCGGTGGCGAGGCTCCGGGGGTGGATGGGGTCCGTACCACTGGACTGGCAGACTGGGGTGGTGGTTCCTCTTTTGAAAAAGGGGAGCGGAGGGGGTGTTCCAACTAGCGGGGAATCACAGCCTTCCTGGGAAAGTCTATACCAGGTTACTGGAGAGGGGAACCCGTCCGATAGTCGAACCCCAGATTCAGGAACAACAGTGCGGTTTCTGTCCTGGTCATGGAACAGTGGACCAGCTCTACACCCTCTTCAGGTGCTGGAGGGTTCGTCGGAGTTCGCTCATCCCGTCCAGATGTGTTTTGTGGATTTGGAGAAGGCGTTCGACCGCGTTCCCTGTGGTTTCCTGTCCGGGGAGCCTTACTGAGGGCTGTCCGGTCTCTGTATGACCGGAGCAGGAGCTTGGTTCTCATAGCCGGCAGTAAGTCAGACCTGTTCCCGGTGCAGGGCTGCCCTTTATCATCGTCTTTATGACATAATTTCTAGGCGCAGCCAGGGGCCGGAGGGGATCTGGTTTGAGGACCACAGGATTTCCTTTCTGATAATGTTGTTCTGTTGGACCTCCATCATGCATTGGAGCGGTTTGCAGCCGAGTGTGAAGCGGCTGGGATGAGGGTCAGCACCGCTAAATCTGAGGCCATGGTTCTGGACCGGAGAAAAGTGGTTTCCTCTCTCGGTGGGTGGAGTTTCCTGCCTCAGGTGGAGGAGTTTAAATATCTTGGGGTCTTGTTCACGAGTGAGGGAAGATCGGAGCATGAGATCGACAGGCGGATTGGAGCGGCGTCCGCCATTTTGCGGTCGCTGTACCGGTCCGTTGTGGTGAAGAGAGAGCTGAGCCAGAAAGCAAAGCTCGATCTTCGTTCCAGTACTCACCTATGGTCATGAGCTTTGGGTCGTGACCGAAAGAACGAGATCCCGACTACAAGCGGCTGAAATGAGTGGCTGGACGCTCCCTTAGAGATAGGGGGAGGAGTTTGGAGTTGAGCCGCCTCTCCTCCACATCCAGAGGAGCCAGTTGAGGTGGTTCTGCCTTCAGCATTTGCCTATACGGTTACGGGTCCACCCTGCTTTCTGTCTCATGAAATGCGCGGCAGCTTATAAAGAAATAAAATATCAGCGACCGAGTCGAGCAGAACATCTCCACCTCACTGCTCTCCTGTGGGATCTCTCCACTCACCACCACACTTTTGGTATTCATACCTTTTACCCTTTTTAAAATTTTACAATTTTACAAGAAATTCTTAAAATTCTCTGTGTAATTTTTTTCAACTTTCCAGAGAGCCTCAGGGCTGCAGAGACTGTTCATGTTTTTAAAGGAAGGCTCAAGACCTACCTTTTAATTTTGTTATCCTCTATTTTTACTTAATTAATATCTATTTATTTTTACTGAATTATGTGTATTTTTATGTGCATGTGTATATATATATATATTCTATTTTTTTACCTGATATTTATATCTGTTTTTATTCATTTGTTTTTTATCTTTTTTACTCCTTTTACATTTTTAACTTTTTAATTCCTCTGAGGGATCCTCCACATCAGTGATTGTCCTTTCTCAGTAAACGGGGTCGCCACAGTGGGACCCCCCGGGTCTGGCCCTTTGCTAGGATCTGGGGGGTCCTGTAGTGGCGTACTCTGTGACCTTGATTTGGGGCTCACTGGTGTGGACAGGTCCCTACAATGTTATTTCCTCACTGCAGATTTCCAGATTTTTATTTTCCAGCTTTTTAGTAATAAGTTATTTTTATTGTTTTTAACATCATGGTGTGGAAATATGTGGGTGTGTGTTTGTGGAGGGGTGGGGGTGGGGTTTGAGGGCATTGTCGTTTGTTTTTAACATTTTATTATTTTTTATTAATTTTTTTTATGTAAAGCACTTTGATAAAAAATTATCTTTTTTGAAAAGTGCTATATAAATAAAGTTGATTTGATTTGAACTTTATGTCCTTCAGAAATGTTTGTAAAAGCTTTAACAATTTCAGCAAATCCCTTCTGGAACTAAAAGCCTTCACATTATCGCAGGTAACGCAACTTTTCTAGTTAATATTTTTCAATTAGTAAATGCTTCGGTTAATATATCACATTTTTTTATCCTTAATTTATCAAACAAAGATCTGTGTTTTTTTTATTGACTACTATCATTGCTTAAAGTTAAATATGACAAAAAACCTTCCAAAAATGACAGATAAACCCTCAGAAGCTCCAGAATTTTATTTTTAACGCTTTTTGAGACAAATTCTGTCGATGACTCGATCCAGAAGTGTCTGTACATTCATGTGATACAGTGAAAAATGAATTACATGGATGGTTTCATTTCCTGAAGACTTTAAACCAATTTAAATACTTGATTTTTTAAAGGACACAAGTGTGAATTATCTATAGAAGGATCCGTGTTCCTTCTGTCCACATCTATTAAACTAACTGTAAGATCTGAGACTGCGGCAGAGCTGTGCTAACCGTTCCTGACCACAGAGTGGCGGCCTGTGACCAGACGAGCAGCAGGACGGATTATCATGCAGCCCGTGTGCTGATCAGGAAACCCTCTGGCAGAGCGATAAAGGTTACCCCCGTCTGCAGCTGAACAAGATATATAACTCCAGCTTGATTGAACTAGCTGGAGGTAACGATTCACATGAAACAGATCTGAGAAATATACATTTAGAAAATGAGGGTTTTTTTTAATCTGAATTTAAAATGTTGTTTTGCAGGAGGAACGACATGCTCCTTATTATGTCTGCGTGGTGAGAAATTATTTAGAGTGGGGTGCACAAGAAAGTCAACAAGCTGTTCTGGGAAACAACATGCTCCACATTCGAGGAGCTGCCATGTTTTCCATCAAAAATGGTTTGAAAATGTTTAATAAGAAAACACTGGAGACTTTTTACTGTTTCCCTTTGTTACACAAACGCCTAAAAGAAGAAGAAGAAGTGCCGCTCCATATACAGAAGATTCATCAAGCGCATGAAAAGTCTGCTGGCATTTTAGCGTTTAATTAAAAAGTGAAATTCATTTGTTTGATCATCAGAGTGGAAAAAAAACAAAGCGGGAAGGTGTTGGAGCAAATGTCTGCGGATGTGGAACAGATTATGGAGAGGTTTTGATGTTAGACACATTTATGGGAGATAACTCATCTCAAAGTCATTTAAAACCTTTTTTTTTTGGTGACATATTTAAAAGTTCATCCAGGAAACATTTCTGGTTGGAGATTCTTATTTGTGGTCATATTCCATTTCCAAGGCAAGGCAAGGCAAGTTTATTAGTATAGCACATTTCATGTACAGAGACAATTCAAAGTGCTTTACATAAAACATTAAAAGAAACAATCAAAATAAATAGTAAAAATGTCATTCATTATTCAAATCATTAAAATAAAATTAAAAGAAAGTAAAAAGATTTTAATTTAAAACAAGCATAGATAAAAAGTGCGGACGTAAACTTTTGAATACATATTAATCAAATGCAACTGAGAACAGGTGAGTCTTTAACCTGGATTTAAATACACTGAGTGTTTCAGCCGATCTAAGGTTTTCTGGAAGTCTGTTCCAGATCTGTGGTGCATAGAAGCTAAATGCAGCTTCTCCATGTTTAGTTCTGACTCTAGGAACTGATAAAAGACCGGATCCTGATGACCGGAGAGGTCTGGCTGGTACATACTGGGTCAGGAGGTCAGTCATGTATTTTGGTGCTAAACCATTCAAAGCTTTATAAACCAGTAACAGAACTTTAAAGTCTATCCTCTGAGAGACAGGTAACCAGTGTAAAGACCTCAGAACTGGACTGATGTGGTCTACTTTCTTGGTCCTTGTGAGAACCCGAGCTGCTGAATCAGCTGCAGTTTCCTGATGGATTTTTTTGGTAGTCCTGTAAAAACACTGTTACAGTAATCAAGTCGACTAAAGATGAAAGCATGCACTAGTTTCTCCAGGTCCTGCTTAGACATCAAATCTTTAATCCTTGAGATATTTTTGAGATGATAATAGGCTGATTTAGTGACTGCCTTAATGTGTTTATCAAAATTTAAGTCTGTGTCTATCACTACACCCAAGTTTCTGGCCTGGTTGGTAGTTTTTAGTTGAATAGATTGAAGCTCTGTAGTGACGTCTAACCTTTTTTCTTTAGCCCCAAAGACAATAACCTCAGTTTTGTTTTTGTTTAACTGAAGTAAATTGTGATACATCCAATGATTAATGTCCTAAATGCATTTACCAAGAGCCTGTACAGGGCCTCGGTCACCTGGTGTCAGTCTAATATATATCTGTGTGTCATCTGCATAGTTATGGTAACTCATGTTGTTGTTCTTTATAACCTGGGCCAGTGGGAGCATGTAGATGTTAAATAGAAGTGGTCCCAGGATGGAGCCTTGGGGCACTCCACATGTAATTTCTGTTGGCTCAGAAGTGAAGTTACCAATTGACACAAAATATTTCCTGTTTTCTAAGTACGTTTTGAACCAGTTTAGTACTGGCCCAGTGAGACCAGTGAGACCAGGTTGTGTTGTCCCTCAATCCTACCAGATTTAAATCACTTGTTATCCACATTACTGAACATCCTCCATTTATTTGTCCGCGTTTAGTGAAGTTTTTCCCGTTATATCTTTCCTTTTGTTTAGTTTAAGGGGGACCATCCCATAAAAAAAACAACTTTTTGAGCTTTTAAGTGGGTCTTCACGATCTGATGTCACAGAGTGAGACCCGCCCCTTTCAGGAAGAGTCTGCTCTGACAGCTCCGCCCCCAATCCAACACCCAAATTCTCCACAGAGCTAACAGTGATCAGCAAAAAACTTTTATTTTAGACGTAAAATACCATATATATCATTTATCAAAGTCAAGGCCCCCATAATTCTATCCGGCCATTTTATGATTTTATTGTTATTAATGACCCGATGTCATCTTTCACTTATTTTTAACTTGTACAATTTTGACAAAATATATTTTTATAGTGAGTGACACATTGCAAGTTATTTGAGGTATAAGTTGATTTATTCTGGAATAATATTATTATTCATAATTATGCTGAGAAGTTACAGTTTGAAAGTTTTAAAAATTGGCCATCTTCCAGCTTTTTGGACTGTTTTGTCATTTACTAAGATTTTTTAAGATATTATGGAATTTAGCTAATATTTCAGCAACATGCTAGATCTTTTGGCCGATTTGGGTTTTTTTTTAAGATTGTTTGGCTATTTTGAAGTCACATGCTAGATGTTTTGGTTAGACTAAGTTTTTTTTTTTGTTTTATTAGAATAATTTGTCATTTAGATAATATTTTAGCTGGGTATCAATTTCACCACCTTCAGCTAACAGCATTATCACAGGTAAAGTTATATTTCTAGTTCATAATTATATTAAAAAGTTACAATTTGAGAAAAATTGGATTTTTCACAAATTTTCACGCTGCCGGCTCTAGGATGACCTCATGATATGGGCGGCACCCACACGCAGCGGGAGGCGGAGCTTCAGGAATGGATTCATTTTACTTCCGCGTCGGAAAAAAAACTCGCAAAAAATAAAAAATATTTCATATAAAATTTGTTTTTTTAGTGTTCCAAAATATCATCATATATATATGGATACAGTTCTTTTCTTAATAAAATCATAGTATGACCCCTATAAGGTTAAATGTTTTACTAACCAAAAGGAAAAAAAAAAAAAACACCAAACAAGGGTAAATGTTTGTCTTGTTATGAAGCCATAAAGGTCCATCAAAGTTAAAAAAAAAAAAAAAAAAAAAAAAAAATTCAAGTTTTTTTTCTAAAAATACTTGAGGACTCCAAAAAAAGGAAGTAATAAAAAAAAGTTCTAGTTACTTATCAGAACTTCTAAAAATGAGAGTGTTTTAAAAATATTACAATATTCTGGTTTATAAACAGTTCTTTTTTTTTCCCCTTTTTCAAAAAATTTAATTAAAATGATCTGGTTACTAATTGATGTGCACGAGTTAAAAAACAGAATTATTTTTATACTAATATTATTTCAGTTTTTGTTTATAAAAAATATTTTTTTTCAATTTCCCTTTAGGCGCTCCTTTACTTGGAGAGTAATACATGCAATCAATATTTTTAAAAGCATGTTTTCTGTTTCTAACCGTTTGGTTGAGCAGGCAGTTTAAGGGTTAAGTCAACTCCAGTGCATTTAGTATCCGACTCTGCTGCTGGGAAAACAAGATTTACTGTTTGTTTTATGAAAGACTTTTTGACATCAAGTTCTATCTATTAAAGATATTCTTTGACTTCTTTTTTTTATTTGCTAGCAAAGCCACTCGTTCTAATGGGAAATTGTTCTTTTTTAAATTTAATTGATTTCATTTCATTTTTCTAAAAAAAATTGGACATTTTTGTTCAAATTCTCTGTTAGGACAGTTTCATTCATCACCATAGAATAGAATAGATGTATTAGAGTCATTGTTACATTGGTCAGTGCCTCATTCATACTGTTTCTAAAAGAATAAAATCATAATTTTGACCAAATAATTTATGAGTAAAGTGTAAGAATAAAATAAAAAAATGTAGTAAATGTTCATATCACAAAAACACGTAAAAAAATAAGAAATACAAGCAACATGCATAGAAATGATAGTTTGGTGAGTTCAGCTGAAATTTTGAATTTCTTTTTTTTTGTAAGTTTTGATCCGTTTTGATACCAAATTCCTAAGGAGTGAGTCAAACTTCATGGAAACTGTTTACCTGAAGCAGGCGTCGTGTAAACAAAGAAAACGGGAAAAAAAAAATCTTCTTTACCTTCTGAATCTTCTACAAACACAACTTAAAAATCTCATTGCTATTTCGATTCTTTCCTGTTTGTACTTTGGGATATTTTAATCCTTCTTTGTTCCAAACTTCCCGCCTGCATCCACACTGCTGCCGAGCTGCAGCAGAGTTCACTTTCTGTTCTTTTCGCTGCAGATGCTGGACGAATGGTTTGATCCGCGCCGGAGTTTGAGGCCGTTGGCAAATGAAATTCAAGAGAAACGACAACGACGGTGTCCGATTTCAGGCCTTGAGGGCCAGCCTCCATCTGCTGCTGATTACCTGGATCAGGTGTGTTTAGCCAATAAGAAGACACCGGCCCCCGAGGACCATGAACGCTCTGGAGAACCTCATTGATGGTCTGTCTTCTAATATTCTAATCTTTATCCAGATAAACCTGATTGTCTCAACTGGGACATTTTCTTTTTTTTTTATATATATATTTATTATTAATCTACGTTAGCATCAGTGTAACAGAAAAATAAATAAAAATGTGTCCTGTGGGTCATTACGTTTAAGGAATCTGGAGTCTCATCTTAAAGGGTAACCAGGAGGAACAGGAAGAAGTCCAGTTGTCTTTTAATTATGATTATACAGTTTTTAGCCAAAATCCAAAGTTTAGAGACTTTTTTAGGACACAGATTCAGTATCATTGGTTTATTAGAAACTCACCTCTGAGTTGTGGGCGGTTCTGAACAGCGACCCCGCCCCCCTTTCCTCTCTCAGCTCAGAGTAAAACTGACAAATACGATCTTCGTCATCTATTCCTGATTTACAACAATTTGAATAAAGAAATACCCAGAAATGTCATTTTGTGCTTGATTTTCTTTAAATTTGAACAGAAAAATGTCACAAGAAAATGTTAAAAACAGCATTTTCATCTAAATGTTTTCTAAAAATCATCAGCTGATAAATATGCAGGAATAAAAAAGCATCAGAATTTTTTTTTTTTTTTTCTGTGAAGTTCAATTAACCAAAGCGAAAAAAAGGGAATATTTTCCACAAAAACATTTAATACCTTCTGTTTTTCAAAGGAGAATGAAAGTGTTTTCATTTCCAAAACACCTTTGTGTGACAGACTGAAAGGATTGACAGGAAACCGTCTGATTGGCTGCTGACTCAGCATTCTGCAGAACGTTTTTAAACCAGGATGCATCCATGCAAACCTTGTAAATATTGTTTCTGCAGGCAGCAGCTGCAGCAGTAATGGCTTCATTCCAACCCAGAACAACAGAAATGTCTGCTGCTATTTGAAAATAAAGCCAGCCATCTGAAAGTAGCTTTCAATGGTTGAAATGACAGAAAGTCTGACCTCTTTTTTATGTTTTTTACTCCAATCTTTCATAGAAACCGCCGTTTGTCAGCAGCCGTGTCTGAAACTGTGTTCAGTCTTTAAAAGTGTCTGTTTTTATTATTTTTTTGTGACATAAATTGCCTCTTTGTGTTTTCTCTTCATTCAGGTTGAACACATCAGACCTCTCGTTGCTGCAGAGACAGATTAAGCAGCTGCAGCGGAGCCAAAATCCTCTCCTGGAGGTGCAGCTCCACACAAACGCATCTACCTCTCCTTCTGCTGAATCACAGCCCCGGATAGAACGAGGACATGCTTCACTCTCACTGAACATACTGATGCTTATTTTCTTTTATCTCATCTGGGTTCTTTTTTTTTAATATACAAAAGCTCCTCATCAACACGGTTTAAACGAGCTTTTCATCCTAATTACGGCAGGATCCAGCTTAAGATGTGAGTGCTGAGGCTAAGCTGGCAGCAGGAATATCACACGGGCATCCCTGTGTCTTATTTTAGTAATCCTTCATTGCTGCACAACAAGCATGAACCCCATCATGTTGTTTTCTAATGTTTTTTTTTTTAGTAAAATCTCATGACAAATTCCTAATAGAAGCTATAATCCCTGCAGGAACAGAAAGTAAAGAAATAAACATTTTCCATACTTTGTGTTTGTAAATAAAGATAAATTAAGATGTAAAATAATGAATGCACAAATAAGAAAAGTGTTTAACCACTTCTGAAAGTTGTTGGATCATTTTGTAGTAACCTTTTGGTTTCTTGATTTAATTGAATTTATTGGTTTATTTCAAAAAAAGAAATAAAAACTCACATCAAACTTATTTAAGATTTATAAATTGATTGAAAAATAAAGAATATATAAGAAAATGATGCTTTCATGTGACGTTTATTACGTCCTGCTGCTACTGCTGGACCTTTCTCCATCCAGTCCTTCTGCTTACGCCGGGGTCACACTGGACGCGGGTGCGCCGCGGAGCTGAGTCCGCGCCGCTTCCGCTCCGCTCTTTAGTTCACACCAGATGCCCATTTTTCCGCAGCGGTCCATAGGCGCTTCTGCTAGAGCTTTTTTTGTTTTTGCCATCATGGGTGATATCATAACCTAAAGACAGCTCTGTCGGCCCACTGTATTGATCTATGTGCGCGCGCGTGTGCGTCTGTCGCAGGTGTGTGTGTGCATGTCTGTCAAAAAAAAAAAAAAGTGTGCGTGTCTGTCGTGTGTTTTGTGTGTCTCTCTGCTCGCGCTTTCACGTGTTTGCGTGCTTGTTGTGATTGTATGTTTATATCCATGTCTACCGTCTGTTTAGACACAAAAACATGATCACATTTATCAATCGTGGCGTTTTATTGTGAAAAACTGGTTATACTTTGAAAAGAAACTGGATTTTCTCATGTGTCTTGATGCAACTTCCGGCCAGAATTGACGCGGAACGCTCGCGGCTCGCGCACAAAATAGGTCAGACGCAGAAACGATCCGCTGCACCGCGCGGGCCCTCCGCGCCACTCCGCGCCTTGTGTGAACAACGCCATAGGATAACAAGGGCGCCGAATGGAAGCGGACTCCGTTCCGCGGCGCTTCCGCGTCCTATGTTCAATTTCAATTCAATTCAATTCAATTTTATTTATATAGCCCAATATCACAAATTCAATTTGCCTCATTGGGCTTCATGCCTGCAGTTTTTACAGATGCACAGATGGAGTCATAAAATATGCACAATAGGTAAAAACTAAACAGACTATAAAGAACAGGTCATCCCTGTCCTTAGACCCTCCCTCGCGGTAAGGAAAAACTCCTAAAAAAAAACCTGAGTCAGGAAAAAAAAGAAGAAACCTTAGGGATTCCCACATGAGGGAGAGATCCCATCCCAGGACGGACAGGCGATACCAGAACGGTTAAAGAAAAGTTAGCTGCTAAAACTGCATATATGAGTAGAGTTCATTCATATAGAGCTGAGTTCATTCATATAGAGCTGAGGGACAAGTGATGATTATGTAAATGGGGCGTTACCTGGCAGGTGAGGCCAACGTGTCTTAATTGGCATCTTTTTCCCGTCTTTGTCCTCAGCAGTCTTACACGCCGGCTTTTGTTATTTTAGTTTGTGGTGGGACCTTCTTAGTTTGCAGGCTTTGTTTTCTTTAGGCTGACTCATTGTATGTTTGGTCCAGGAGAAGAAGACCCCGGTACTAAATCAGAACCTTAACTACCTACTGATATACTTTCATGTACTGTGTCTGTATTTATGCTACTAATGTGCATAGATGAATACAAGTAGAGTTAACATTTTTAAGTTGCGCAACGTTTTTGTTTTATTTTCCGATTAGACAGGAATGACCATGGATTATGATGTTTGCAGATGATACTGTGGTTTATAGTGAGAGCACGTTTCGTCTCGGGCGCCATGCATGAAGGCGGCTGGTGTTAGAGGAGAGGATAAAGAAGACAGGGTCAGATGGAGGAAGCTGATTGGCTGTGGCGACTCCTGAAGGGAAAAGCTGTTGTGCAAGTTTATTATGGGTGTTTATTCCTCAGAATAAGACATTTTTCAGTTTTACAGTTACTTATCTGACAGAAGTATTCCCCGCTGCAGATGTGGTTCAGTATTTCTTATATTGATTTGTTATTTATTGAACAACGTTTAGACGTGTTTTTTATCTATCAGTGTTTTTTTTTTCATTCTTTTTTTCAGGGTCTGGTGTGTTTTCAACACGGGAGGAGACTAAGTTTCCCAGCTGCCTCTGTTTCCAGAGAAACAGCAGCTGATGTCACGGAGGTCTGATGAGCTTCTGTATGGGATGTCAGAGCCCAGCCTGTGTAGAATGAATTGTTGAAGGACTTCATTCTCATTCATTCTGTTCCTGGAGTTTCAGATGGGTGTTAAACAGCAGACGTGGATGGTTCGGGTCAGTAGAAACAGTCGATCTTCACCTCCTTTCAATTCATCAGTTAATCTATTAAATATTTATAAGCACCCAGAATTTCCCAGACAGAGTTTGTAATCATAACTATCATCACATTTATGTGAAAGATCATTTCAGATTATCTGTAAATAATGTTTTCCTTAGTTTATAATGACTCTCAAAGTTATGGTGCACAACATTTTGGTGAAAGTGTCATAATTTGTTCCTAAAGAGAGGATACAATGACATAATTACAGAATCTTAGTTCCATCATTTTGAATTTCATACATTATGATTGTTTTTAGTCAAAAATGTCAGATAGAGTTCACTAGTTGGCTCTGTCTGTGGTACAGTTCTTCTCTCCTTCACTAGTTTGCCCTTTTTTTAAATAATGTTTAGATTTTTTGATGAAAATGTGTGAATAATAATATATATTTATGGGTTTTCTCTTTTACTTTTACCCAATGTCTGTATATAAGAACTGGACTGAGTAAGGGTGATGTCACCGATACAAAAATGGTTCACTTCCAGCTCCAACTAATCAAAGTCAATTCACTTTAATGATACTGAAGCAGCCAGATGATGTCACTAAGCTGTGATTGGTCCGAGCCGATCTGAGTCATTGTTTTAATGGAAACTGCTCTGGCCAATCAGGTGTGAGTTTGTTGGTAGTCCACACCCCTTCCGCTTGAAACCAGGCAGGACTAAATCTGTCGAGCAAACCTTTTGAAGCAAGCTCCACCTACTTTTATTGAGGATTGATTGGTCTGTTTATACATCTTGATTTCGTGACAGAAATCAATGAAATGAAGATTATTAAGAAAATATTTAAAAAAAAATGTATCTGAAAAATAGAATGAGTGACAGCTGTTTTTTTTTCTTTAACATCTTTTTAATTGTTAAATCAATTGTGCCAAAGGTTAATTGAATAACAACAACTTTGACACAAATCAATAAACAAAAATAAAAACAAGAACTAATAATAATATTTTAAAGAGTGACCTTAGGTTTGGTGGTTATCTAATGAAAGGTTCGTTGATGAGAAGAGCAGACGTGTAATTATTTCTTTCTCAAGGACACTTGATGAAAACCGGAAGACTAATCTAGAATTATTTTTGCTTCAGATAAAGACCAAATAAAGATGAACTAGTGAAGCAGGACACAAACATTTCACCATCTGCAGTAACAATGAAAGAAATCTAAATTAAATCTCCCAAATTAGCCAAAAATAGCTAGCATGTAGCTGAAATAATAGCAAAATTTAAAATTAGCCTAATAAACTGTAAATATTTACAATTAGCAAGCTAACATGTAGCTGAAATATTAGCTAAACTCAAAATTAACCTAAAAAAACTGTAAAAATTTAAATTAGCCAAAATAGGTAGCATGTAGCTGAAATATCAGCTAAACTCCAAATTAGCCTAAAAAACTGTAAAAATCCCAAATTAGCCAAAAATAGCTAGCATGTAGCTGAAACAATAGCAAAACTCCAAATTAGCCTAATAAACTGTAAAAATTCCAAATAGTAGCTGGAATAATAGAAAAACTCAAAATTAGCCTAAAAAACTTTAAACATTTAGAATTAGCTAGCTAACATGTAAATGAAATATTAGCTAAACTCCAAATTAGCCTAAAAAACTGCAAAAATCCTAAATTAGCCAAAAGAGCTAATATGTAGCTGAAATATTATCTTAATTTCAAATTATCCCAAAAAACTGAAAAAGCCTAAATTAGCCAAAATAGCTAGCATGAAGCTAAAATATTAGCTAAACTCCAAAATAGCCTGAAAACCCTTAATAAATGCCAAAATAGTCTAAAAAGCTAGCAGAATGTCATTATAACTTTCAACTTTACTACAGCCTGACTCCATATATTACAAAGAAACAACTAATCGACTATGAAATTAGTTGTCGACTATTTTAATAGTCGATTAGTCATCGATTAGTCGACTAATCGTGGCAGCCCTACTAACAAGGGTAAAAGTTGAAAAAAAATGTGCAAAGAAAACTTCAAAAATGGAAAAGTCAAATAAATGAAGTAGGTCACATGATAAAAACATTTCCAGACAACCTGAACGACAAAAAAAAATACAGACTTATGCACCATATGATAGATCATAAAGGAAGATTGTTTGAAAACACAAAGTAAATCTGTATCTAATGACTTTGGTTTGGTTAATGGAGAAGACGGCGGCGTGTCGGATGTGTTGCGGCTCCGTGACGTTCTGTCACATCGGATAATTCCATCGAGGCTCAGGGCCGACAGACTCATCCTCCAGCTTGTTCCAAGAGCCCTCGTTCTAATTATACAAGCATCTTTTCCCTTTTTTAGTTGAACCGATGCAGAGTGACATTGACAGAAATACGTGTTCTCACCTCAGGAGGTCAAAAACAAAACAGGTAAGGCTCATATTGTTTAACAGGAGTCACTTTTCTGGGCTTTTTTTTTAGTGTTCTGCTAAACTCATCAGATTTGGTGTTCACCTCAAGCCTTTTGGACATTTTTACAATATAAAACTAATGACTTCATCCATCACCTTGATGTCGTTATCGCAAAGGTCGCAAATGAGGGTCGGCGGAGCTGCTGAACATAAAGGTGAGTGTTAATCATGACACTCGCCGCTCCTGTTCCACAGATCACGATAGCAAAAGAGAAACTGTCAAACTACAACTTCCTGGCAACAGCGGCAAACTTTTGCTTCTGCTCCGTTACTTACAAATATATTTAAAGAAAATCTCTTTCTTTATGATCTTTAGGATCACGTGAACGGGATCCTCACACAGATTTAGAGAGGCTGGAAAAATCTAAATCTGTACGACACGCCCACGTCTCACCTACTTACCTGGGGGTCTGTCCTCTATTTTCATTCTTTATCACCTATTTTTTATTTAGTTCTCCACGCCTCTGTTTGGGATTCATGTGTTGTTCCTCTTTCCCTTTTTAGGGGAACAGGAATGGTTCCAGATTCCAGGTGGCTGGTCGGTGCTATTATGCTATTCAAACATATTGCCGCTTGGTTTAGGACCCTCCACTTTTTGACATTTTGTGTGCCCCCAACTCGTCTTTTTTTGACGTGCTGGCTGTTCCCATTACTCACGGGACGCGGTAACGGATGTGGTCCAATACTGGGACGCGGAGGTCACCAGTACCCTAACGCCCCATTTACACTGGACGCGAAAGTGCCGCGAAGCGCCGCGGAACGGAGTCCGCTTCCATTCGGCGCCCTTGTTATCCTATGGCATCGTTCACACAAGGCGCGGAGCGGAGCGGCGCGGAGGGCCCGCGCAGTGCAGTGGATCGTTTCCGCGTCTGACCTATTTTGTGCGCGAGCTGCGAGGGTTCCGCGTCAATTCTGGCCGGAAGTTGCATCAAGATACATGAGAAAATCCGGTTTCTTTTCAAAATATAACCAGTTTTTCACAATAAAATGCCGCGATTGACAAATGTGATCATGTTTTTGTATCTAAACAGGCGGTAGACACGGATATTAACATACAATCACATCACAAACGTGCGCGCGCGAGCACAGAGACACACAAAACAGACAGACACGCACACACGCAGATCAACGTGGATAGACTCCGGAACGGGGTGAGGAGTTTCGGGAGTTAATAAAACGAAAACAGAGAGACAGAGACCAGCTCATTTTAGTGAGCAGACTCCGGAGCGAGTGGGCGGGGCTGCGGGATTTTGGGAGAGAAAAAAGAGATGCAGAGAGCTGCTCCTCTTAGCAGAAATATGGGTTAATAATCGTAGTTTATTAATTTACCCACACACACACACCTGCGAGCGCGTGCGCACAGACACACACAAAACAGAGATGCACACGCGCGCACACACAGATCAGTACAGTGGGCCGACAGAGCGGGTGGGCGGGGTTTTGAGAGAGCAGTTTTTCTTAGCAGGAACATGGGTTAATGTCTGTAGGCTATGAAATTATCAACCATGATGGCAAAAACGAAAAAAGCTCTAGCAGAAGCGCCTGTGGACCGCTGCGGAAAAATGCTCGTCTGGTGGGAACTAAAGAGCGGAGCGGAAGCGGCGCGGACTCCGCTCCGCTTCGCGGCGCTTCCGCGTCCAGTGTGACCCCGGCATAACCCGGCACTGGATGCGGTACCAGACGCTATACCAGATTCGAATTGGTACCAGATGCAAACCAGTACCTGGTTAGGGTATTGGTGCTGGATGCATCCCGAGGATCAGGCTGCGGACTTTTGACTCAACGGGAACTGCCAGCAGGTCAAATAAGGAGGAGTTAGGAACACCACAATGTCAATTTTTGACGCGGAGGGTCCTTAACCAAATATATCCATATATATGATCATATAATACCTTTGGACCACTGAAAAAGAAATTATTTATAAAATATTTGTTATATTTTGTGAGTTTTTTCATACACGAAAGTAAAACGACTCGATTCCTGAAGCTCCGCCTCCTGCGGCGTTTGGCTGCATTCCACCTCATCCCAGAGAAAGTCGTCTGTCTTCATTTCTTCCACATAAAAAAATTCCAAACTTCTTCAAAGATGGATGCACATCCGATAGATCAGCCTTTAGTGGGCCCGGCCATCGCTACGCTGCTTCACAGAACGATTGTGCCCGACCGGGCAATGGGGGCGGGGGTGTCTTAAAGGGGCGTCGCCTCTAAAGTAACGAACACCTGTTTGAGCTGGAATTTATTAGACAGGACACAACTGGAAGTGGAATGGAACTTTTTTTTTGCTGATCACCGCTAGTTTTGTGGAGAAACTGAGTGTTGTGTTAGACTGGGGGCGGAGCTTTCAGAGCAGACTCTTCTTGTAGGGAGCGGGTGGAAACGTGCTGACGTCAGCACGTTTCCAACCGCTCCTGAGTTTTTAAAGGATTTCTCTTAAACGGATCAAAGTGCCGTTTTGGGGTTCTTTATAGTGAGGAATGAAGAGTAAAATACATTTAAAACCTAAAAAACGTAGAATTTTCGTGGTAGAGTCAGCAGTTAGAACAGGGGTCTGCGACCTTTGACACTTAAAGAACCATTTGGGTCAATTACTCAGTGACAGCGTCCCAACAGGAGCCACCGTCACCTTCCAGAAAAATAAGACACTGATTTGTTTTTATATTAATGTTACTATTAAGATCACTATAAATTTCCTAGCAAAATAAAATAAAGCTTTTTCATTTTTCAAACTTGAATTATTTGATCATTTTTGTCATAGATTTGACTTCCTTTCAAAATAAAAGACATCCTGAGTCACATCGGATCATCTCAATGCAGCAAATCATTAGATTTTAATTTTTAGGCCAACATTTGTTAATTTAATAAACTAAATTAGAGCTAATTAAGTGAATTTTTTGTTTAAAAATAGAAAATCTGTCACAAAGCTTTTGATATCTAATGTTCTTCAATTGTTGGTAAATTAAATGAATCGAGTTTTTTCTTTTTTTTTACTTTACTTGGAGAGGTCAAAGAGCCTCATGTGGGTTTCAGACCCCTGACTTAGAATGATAATAAAGCAAAAGTAACACGTCGAGGGCACAGTTATAATCAGAAACCCTGGAGGAGTGGTTTGTGAATTTACTTCTACATATTTCCTGTTGAAGTCGGACTCCTCAGAGTGTTCCACTTCTGAGAAAGCACGCTTAGCCAGATGATTGATCAGCCTCCAAGCCAACAAACGGACGAGCAAAACACAGCAGAGAGTTATAAATAAACACATAACTTCTCTGCGGTTCAAGTCAAGTCGAGCGAATCTAAGGGAGGCGATGTTTGACAACACGCGGAGATGAAAACCTTCCATCAGAAGAGGATATAACTAGCATGTCAAACAACCAGCGGCTCATGAAATTTTTATCCACAGCCGTGAGTGATGACAAATTTAGATGTTAGTGCTCTCTGAAATCCAACCACGAGCATTCTGATCACAGTTTTAGAAGAAGAATTATGCAGATGCTCAAAAGCCATTAACCTCTTTATAGCCACAATTTAAATCCATGCTAACTCATCTCATGCATATTCTTAATGCGCTGCTTAGTATTTCCTACCCAGGAGCCACTGCATGACTCCAGGGGAGACGGCGGCTTCAATTCAATTATGACTTGAAGTTCTGCGACTCCTGATCCAATCAACTTCCTGGAACCGGTTTATGACCATGAAGAGAATGATAATACAGCAGAGGAGACGGAGGGAAAGGCGGCGGGCAGGAGAGCGGCGGAAATGGATGTCAACGTGACACGTTTAACCAACAATGAAGCCGGGAGCGTGTTGACGTTCCTGCAGCACCGTGTGCCCACGTCCAGAAAGTGAAGCTCCGATGCTGGAGGTGAAGTTTGGGAAGAAAGGAAGCTGCAGCTCTTTGTTATGGTGATTGAAAACAGACATGCAACATTAACTGTCAGCAGAGCACGCACAGGGAAATGTTCACGCAGAAAAATCAACTTTTGTTGAGAATGTTTGCCATGTCAGAAAATGCACATTTTTCCATTGAACAGTTTATTAGAAAGTGCCATTTTACAGATGTCTGCATTTCTCTAGAGCAGCGGTCGGCGACCTTTAAAGGTAAAAGAGCCATTTGGGCTTGTTTTATGTTAGTCATTGAAGTCACATTGACTTATGTTAGTCTTTAAGAAATTTGGATTTGCATTCATAACCTTCTTTCTGTTTTTAAATGTGAATAATGTTTATTTTTGGCACGGACAAAAGCAAAAAAAATATAAAAAGAAACTAACATCTTTCAAAATGGGATTTTTATTTTACGTTTTTAACTTTAGTAGCAAGAAAGCTAGCTTGTTGCTTAATTACTAGCTGAACTTCAAATGAGCATAACATTTCTCTGTAAATTAAATCAGACAAAAAATTTAGCATTTTGTTGCAATAAAAGCTAAACTCAAAATTAGCCTAAAACCTCCAGTAGATAACAAATTAGCTAAAAATGTTAGCATATATTGCTAAAATATTAGCTTAACTCCAAATTAGCATAAAAACTAATTAGAGGCCAAATCCACCAAAAAATAATATTAGCTTGTTGCTTAATTACTCACTGAACTCCAAAATAGCCTCAAATTCCTTAGTCAAAAACGTTAGCATGTTGCTAAAATAGAAGCTAAATTCTCAATTGTCCACAAAAAAATTCAGTAGATAAAAAATTAGCTAAACATGTTAGCATATTGCTCAAATATTAGCTTAACTCCAAATTAGCATAAAAAACTAGTTAGAGGCCAAATCCACCAAAAATAAAGTTAGCTTGTCGCTTAATTACTCACTGAACTCCAAAACAGCCTAGTCAAAAACGTTAGCATGTTGCTAAAATAGAAGCTAAGTTCTGTATTTTCCACAAAAAATTCAGTAGAAAACAAATTAGCTGAAAACATTTGCATTTTACTAAGATATTAGCTAAATTCCAAATTAACATAAAAGTAAACTAATTTAGTAAAATGTTAGCATATAGCTAAAATAGAAGCTAAAACTTATTTTAAAAACTCCACTTGAAAACAAATTAGCCAAAAAACGTTAGCATGTTGCTAAAATAGAAGCTAAGTTCTGTATTTTCCACAAAAAATTCAGTAGAAAACAAATTAGCTGAAAACATTAGCATTTTACTAAGATATTAGCTAAACTCCAAATTAACATAAAAGTAAACTAATTTAGTAAAATGTTAGCATGTAGCTAAAATAGAAGCTAAAACTTATTTTAAAAACCCCACTAGAAAACAAATTAGCCAAAAAACATTAGTATGTTGCTAAAATAATAGCTAATCTTCAATTTCTTTGAAAATTACTATTATTTTATTTTTCTTAAGCCAGAGAGCCACTATGGGGAGATAAAAGAGCCAACAGGTTGCAGACATCTGGACTAGAGCATGTGTCAAAGTCAAGGCCCGGGGGCCGGATTCGGCCCTCCAGATGTTATCTAGCGCTTAATTCTAACTTGTATAATCTTGAAAAAATATTTTTATGCAGATATTGGAAGTTATTTAAGGTTTAAGTTGATTTACATTTTGTCTTTTTAATTATTCATAAATATGTCTTGAAGAGAGGCGAGCCAACTTTTCAACTCGTGTGCCACAAAGGGTTCTAGGGACCAGGAGGAGATACGCCGAGTGTTTAGGTAATCCACCTTATAAGAGATAATATGGAATCTATCAAAGACTTTAATTTCTATTTAAAGAAAAGTAAATATATGTCATATTTTGAGCATTTGGACTTTAGATGGAAGTCTTCAGCTGTATTTACAAGTCAAACCTTAAAACTATTGTTTAAAATGAATATTTTATCATTACAAGTATATATATATATATATATATATATATATATATATATATATATATATTAAATTCAAATGGATATTTGTTTTCATTGTTGACTTGCAATTTTTACTATTTTTTGCCATTTTGTCTGAATCATTTCTAAGAAAATGCATTCCCAAAAGTTCACATGGGGATTGAATAAATAATAAACTTTCCCGAAATCTCAATATTTTCCCTAAACGAAGTAGATTAAATACACAAAACAAACCTTTTTCTTTTGTTTAGTTTGTTCTTTGCCAATAAAGGTTAAATATTCACAAACTGATATTGTAAAACTATCTTAAAATGTGATCATTTAGTTTGATTGTTCTTGCGAAACACGAGATTAAGAACTGGTTGAACTCGTTCTGCTTTGCGTCAAAGTCCCAGAATCCCGAGTGTTGTCTCAGATCTGCAGCAGCTCTGCAGCAGAAGCGCCGCTGCAGGGTATTAGTCATCCTTGAATCACTGCGCAGGGATCCAACCTGAGATGACTGCCACTGGCAGAAGGTCGTGTCCTTAAATGCCACGATCCGGGTCTCCCTACACGCGAAGCATTAAGCACTGTTATTAAAATGGACTGGAGACCTTAAGCTTTCAATTAACAGCTTTGCAAAGGTTAAAAGATCAGGCTTGTTCTTGTTTGGCTGAAGATCGCCTTTTTAGACTTTTTATGTAAATTAGAATCAATAGTTCCTGGAGGGAACTTTTCAGAGGAATCTCATCATTTTACCAGGAAACTATTTATTTATTTCTATCTGTAGGTTTGTTGCAGCTTTCAGCTCTGAGGGTCGAACCTCTTCAAGGCTCTGTGGCCACAGCCGACGCCTCGTAAATTACATCTTCTCTCTCTCTGTGGGTTTAATTTATTTCACTTAGATCCAAAAGTCAACACTTTAATTTGAGGCTCTCACCTGATTGGAAATGCTGTTTGTGGGGTCTTTTTTTTTTTTATAAAAAAGGTTTCCTAAATGAGTTTCTCTAAAATAGTTTCCACAAAAGTCTTATCTGAATGACCTGAAAGAGTCTGAAGATGTCTGAACTTAACACAAACACAACAGAAAAAAGATTGAAATGTTTTCATCAGGTTAAAAAACTGAGACTCAAAACATGGAATTACAGAAAAGGTTATTATATTCTGCAAATTATAAAACATTATTTTAAAAACTGTTTTTTTTTTTTTTTTTTACCAAAATGATTATAACATATAATTTAAGCAATAATATACATTATATTTTTAAATACAATGTTTTAACACTCAATTAAATGTAATTTAGCTCTATTGCATAATTTAAAATACTGTAAGAAGCCATTAAATAATTTACTTTGGTTTATTGTAAATTATTATACAATAAGGTGCTGTATAAAACAATTTAAGGGTTTTACTGGTGTAATTTTAGCCTGTAAAATAAAAAAAATTCACAATAAAAAGCTTAAGAGTGTGGAAAAGTGACGTCGGCTCATTTTAAAAAAGTTTTCAACCACTTCTTAAAGGGAAAATTCTACTTTTTGATATTTAAAATGCATTTTAATGTTCATTCCTCACTATAAAGAACCCCAAAACGGCATTTTGATCCGTTCATGCATTTAAGAGTAATCCTCTAAAAACCTTTGCTGTCTGCAGCAGCCCCTCCCATACGCACGAAAACGAGCGGTTGGAAACGTGCTGACGTAAGATCGAGAATCTGTGCTGCAAGCTCCACCCCCCAGACTACAACGAACACCCCCCCGTCTTCTCCGCGGAGCTGTGGTGCTAATGTACTTCCCTCCTGCTGCCAGAATCTGCCTCCTGGCAGGAGATAACACCCTTCCTGTGCCAGGAACCGCCCCCGGACCCATTTTTCAAGGTGGTCTCGCTTCTTTTCTAATCGAACTGAACTTCAGCTCGCTCTGAGATTCCTCAGTCTGAATATGAAACGAACTGAAAGCGGAACAACTGAACCAAAACGGCCACCGTACCCGACAGTCACGTGATGTAAACACGAGGTGATTGGTGAGCCGCGGTCAAATGTAGAGCATTCGTTATTGTGGCTGCATTTTCTGTATGCGGAAGCAAAACGGTTGCACCGCTCTCCCGCATGCGCGAACCATACGTCACTTCCGCTCTTCGCCCACTATACGACGGAGTCATTTCCAAACAGTAAAACTCCTCGATCACAAGAATTTACGTTTTTCTCAACAACCGAGAGCTTCTCCCAACTGGATTACTGTGCGAAAAAAAAAGCCACCGAGTTACCGTTAAAAACTAATTTGGATTACCGGATAAAATAAAGTGTTTTGAAGTGGCGCTGTTTCCTCTTAGCTTAGGGAGTAAACTGCCGTCATGTAAAACTGCAGAAGAAGAAAACATTTGTAGTCCGTTTTAGTCACTGCAAAATCGTAAGGTCCTGATGCTTAACGTGTCTTTTTCTTTTCGTTTATTCAACAATAAGTGAATGTTTTCACTATGATAAACCTTTTAAGTGCTGTATTAACATCCTACCAGGTTATTATTGTTGTTACCGCCCAAAGACCGTAAACTGCTTTAGCGGAAGTGACGTATGGTTCGCGCACGCGGGAGAGCTGTGCAACCGATTTGCTTCCGCATACAGAAAATGCAGCCACAGTTATCATGTAATCCAAAAGGGAATAATTGACATCGTGGCTGACGAGGAGCAAAAGGCGGAGGCTCAGAAATCGAGTCGTTTTACTTCTGGGTATTAAAACGGGACACAAAAATGACTCATAATTCATAAATAATTGTTTTTTTAATGTTCCCAATGTAATATATGATCATATATTTGGATATAGTTTACTCTGAAAGGCTGAAGAAAATCATGGTAGGGTCCCTTTAAGAAATTACGAATGGAATATGTCACTTCATAACATATGTGAATGAATATAATGATATTTTGTGAATAAAAGGGTCAATCATCAAAGAGCTGCAGGAAGCAGTCCACTTTCTCCAGATTATCCCTCACACACACAAACTAACTACTCGTGACCTCACAGGTGACTCCTCACCTGTCACTTGTCAAAGTCAGGTGACAGGTGACATCTCCCCCTGACAGGAAACAGAAAGTTGTTTGGCCTCCTGGAACGCCGCGATAGACTCTTCATTTCCAGAACTGTAAACTGTGATGGAAGTGCAGCTTCGACTAATATTAAATCAGGACTTTTTTTTTCTTTTTTTTCAAAAAGGCTTAAAGCTCAGTGTTCAAAATATGTTTTTTATTTGTATTTTTTATCAGGGTGATGGACGGTTGAGTGAGCAGATCAGTCAACACAGAAATGAGAGCAGATCAAGTCTGTTAAAATTGAAGCTCTATATTTTGATAGTACATTTTGCAAACTGTTTCCTAATAATGTAAATTGAAAAAATTCATTTCTATTTGATAATATTAAAAAAAAAAAAAAAAGAATGAGAGCGGTGTTGACAGGCCTGCAGATGGCGCCACTACCAACCCGGTCAGAGCTGCGAGGACAAAAAACATTCTTTATGTTTCATATAAACCACTTTATTTTTTAAGTCACTTGAGGGTGACAAACTGGTCCATATCATTTATAAAAGAATCTAATATTAATGTTTGGATTTTCATGAAAACTGAGATATTTTATTAGCCACGCCCACATTCCTAATTATAAAATCAAGCCATCTCATTTTGTTCCGCTTGAGCTAACGGTTCACTTTTGCAAGCTCTCCACGCTAATGGCATTAGAAATTTACAAGTTCCAATTCCAACATTTTTTTTTTACCCCAAGTAGCTTCCCAATGATGTTTGAAGAGTTGCGCTGCGTCGCGCTGTGGAGGGGGGATTGCGCGTGGTGTCAGCTTAACCTCCAGTTCACAAATTTAAAAAAAAAAAAAGGCAAAGGTGGCGGCCTCTTTTTTTTTTTTCAAAGTTTTAATTTCTCATATTTTGGTAAATATCTGTAGATCTTTCAAAAAAGACTCTTGGGGCTCGTATCTGTGATGTCTTTTTTCTTTTCTTTTTTTTATAGAGGTGTTGTTCACTCTGCCCAAAATTAATTTTTAAATATTCTTGAGTTGTGCGTACAAACTTTTTGAAAATCGCTCCAACAAAAAATGTAACGAAAAGGGGTGAAAATCTTCCAGTTTTACACTTTGTTACAAAATGGCCGCCAAGTCATCAATCCTGTGGCATTAAGGCTGTGCCAAAATATCGATATATCGCGATATTTAGTCCTGTGATTGATTCTTGATGGGTTCTCACCAAGTATCGATATTAAATCTTCATTTGAAGAGGCTGTTGCGCTGAGCGTCTGAGTCACGTGACGGAACTATTGCCAGCTGGGCGCGCTGCGTCGGACATTTTATGACGACGCACGCACGTCCTTCAGAAAAAAGCGAGATCCAGGCTCGGTAGGGCGTGTTTAAAACATGTCTACTCAGGTATCATCCATCTGTAGAAGAGGCAGTCGGTAAGACGTTACTTTATCTGAGCGCTAGAATGACCGCCATCGTTTATTTCCTGTTTGATCGGAGCGCTGTGGGAATGAGGCGCGTGCTTTGTAGTTGTTTGTGTGTACTTTAGGTACCGGTCGGAATTTTCATTTTTATGCACTCTGATGTTTATCCTGCTAGTGTACGGTGTAACTTTGGTAAATTTATGGTGTGAAGTTTTGAAATGAATGTAATTATTTTTTGTTGAAGTTAATATAAAGCAATTCTTTAATAAAACATGTAGGATTTGATGTATGAATTTAAATAAAAATGTAATTAAAATAAAGTACATGAATTCACTGTAAAATAGGGAGGTTGCTAGTTAATTTAAGCACTTAAAATTATATAAATTATTATTGATTAAAGTTGTTTATTGCTAATCTGTAATAGAATTAGTAAATATTTATTTTGTGAGTTTTAGGGTTTTTACCTACTGACTGCTGAATGACCCAATGGAAAATAGAGTAAATCTGAGTAAATTTATCCTTCAATTTAGGATGCTCATTTCTTTTCAAATGTGGGACAAATGTACAAAAAAAATAGAAAACACTTGACAGAGACTGTAAAACATTGTATTTATCATCTTTTGGATGTAGATAACTGTCTACATGTCTGTATGTTTTTTCCAAGATGGCGGCGCGCGCGAGTGCAGCGGCTCTTAGCTCTCCAGCATTGTTTCTTTTTTTGACTTTTTTATTTATACTTCTGGCGGACATTTGCTATACCGAGTTGGCTTACAGTCGCCAGTGCCTGATAGAACTCGGCTTTAAGCACACTTTGCCTGTAACGCGGAACTTCCAGCGGCGTTACAACATACCGGAGGACATAGCGAGACTGCCCGGATCTCCGTGGATAGTTACCCCACCCAGCAAACGACGAAGGCGGAGAAGAGAGAGGAAACAAAAGCGTGGCTGCCGGGCCGGCCCTGATGCTAGGCTACGTAAACAACCACACAGACCCGCGATTCCAAGCCTCCTTCTCTCAAACGCAAGGTCCATTAACAACAAAATGGACGAATTGGAATTACAAGCAGCGAAAAACAGCTTCACGAGGACCTGCAGCCTCATTATCATTACGGAAACGTGGCTTCATCCTCGGATCCCCGACGCCGCGGTTGAGCTAACGGACCGCACACTGCACCGACAGGACAGAGATCAGGACTCGGGTAAGAGCAGAGGAGGGGGACTGTGCATTTATGTTCACAATGAATGGTGCAGCAACAGCAGGATTACCGACGAGCACTGTTCTCCGGACTTAGAAGCACTAGCCATTTTGTGCCGGCCCTTCTACCTTCCGAGGGAGTTCACAGCTGCTATCGTGTTAGCTGTTTACATCCCACAGATGCTAACACCAGCACAGCTCTCGACCTACTCCTATCCATGATCAACAAGCAGCAGCTCGCCCACCCAGACGGATTTTAATCATTGCTGGTGATTTTAACAAGCAAATCTCAAAAAAGTTCTCCCGAAATTCTACCAATATGTGAGGCTGGCCACAAGAGGAGAAAACACTTTAGACCATGTTTACTCCAACTGTAAACATGCATATAAAGCCGCTCCCCTCCCCCATCTGGCTGGCTCAGACCACCTCTGCTTATCCCTCACCCCCACCTACACCCCCCTAAGGAGACTAACAAAGCCAGTAAGGAAGACAATCAGAATTTGGCCTGAGGCAGCCCTTTCACAGCTGCAGGACTGCTTCTCCACTACACTCTGGGACTTATTCTACAACGAAGATCTCCAGGTTCACACTGACACGGTTCTCTCATACATCTCAAGCTGCATTAATAACGTGACTGTTAACAAAAAGATCAGGAGCTTCCCAAACCAAAAACCATGGATGAATAATGAAGTGGAGCACCTCCTCAAAAGACGGAACACCGCCTTCAGGTCGAGGCACCAAGACTGGGCCCAATACAGCGCTGCCAGATCAGCTCTGAAAAGAGGCATTAAAGAGGCAAAGACGGCTTACATGAGGAAAATTGAGGGTCACTTCGCCGACAACAACCCCAGAAAGATGTGGCAGGGGATAAACCACATCACTAAACACAAAAGCAGCAGTACTGTACCCTCTGGAGTAGACGCCTCACTGGCTGAGGAGCTGAACCACTACTTTGCCAGATTCGAAACCCAGAGGCCCCCAGAGGACACATCACGGACCCCACCACCGAGCTCCAACAGCAGACTAGTACTCCAAGAGCATGAAGTACGATGTATGCTAAAATCAGCCAATCCCAGGAAGGCGACAGGCCCCGATGGAGTACCAGCTAAAGTACTCGGCGCCTGTGCGGATCAACTGGCCGGGGTCTTCACCATAATATTCAACCGGTCTTTGGAAGAGTGCAGCGTCCCAGCCTGCCTAAAAACATCCACAATCATCCCTGTCCCAAAAAACAGGCAGCAGAGAGTCTGAATGACTACAGGCCAGTCGCCCTAACACCGGTGGTAATGAAGTGTTTTGAAAGGTTGGTCGCAAAACACATCAAAGCCTGTCTGCCTCCCACTCTGGACCCACTTCAGTTCGCATACAGACCAAACCGTTCCACAGAAGACGCCATATCCACCACACTGCACTCTGCGCTGAGTCATCTGGATCACCCAGGGAACTACGTCAGGCTGCTCTTCCTGGATTTCAGCTCAGCCTTTAACCACATCCTCCCTGACATCCTGGAAGAAAAGCTGCTACACCTGGGCCTCCCCTCCCCCATCTGCACATGGATTAAAGACTTCCTGACAGAACGCCCACAATCTGTCAGACTTGGACCCCACCTCTCCTCTACTCACACCCCCCCACACACCTCACTGTGTTCTGAGCCCGCTCCTCTTCACGCTCTACACATCCGACTGCACATCGAACCACCCGTCAAATTCCATCGTCAAGTTCGCAGACGACACCACGGTGGTCGGACTCATCTCAGGGGGAGATGAGTCAGTCTACAGGGATGAGGTCAGCAAACTTGAGCGCTGGTGTTCAGGCAACAACCTCCACCTGAACACCACAAAAACTAAAGAAATCATTGTGGACTTCAGAAAGAGCACAGTGGACCCCCCCCCCACTGCACATACATGGAGACAGCGTGGAAAGAGTCCACTCCATCCGCTACCTGGGACTGCACATCGCCGATGACCTCTCCTGGATGGAAAACACCACAGCGGCAGTCGGGAAGGCCCAGCAGCGTCTCCACTTCCTAAGAATTCTCCGGAGGAGCAATCTGGAGAGGGAGCTGCTGGTGGCCTTCTACAGAGCCACCATAGAGAGCATCCTGACGTACTGCATCACAACGTGGTACGCAGGATGCTCAGCCGCTGAAAGGAAAGCGCTGCAAAGGGTGATCGACACGGCACAGAAGATCACCGACTCTCCCCTGCCCAGCCTAGAGGATATATCCATCTCCCGCTACAAAAGCAGAGCAGACCGGATAATAAAGGACCCCCACCATCCCAACCACCACCTCTTCCAGCTGCTGCCTTCAGGCCGGCGGTACAGATCACACAAAGCCCGCACAAATAGACTCAAAAACAGTTTTTTTCCAAGAGCAACATTCATACTAAATAAAAGAGGGAACTGATAACCTGGATTCATAAATGTGCAATATTCAGTCGTGCAATCTTACTATGTGTACAATATTTGTAAATAATATTCTTTATTCTTATTTTTTATTCTACAGAGTTTCTATTCTTTTATTTATCGTATCTTAATTTCTTACACTTGTCTGGAGAGCCACTGTTTTTTCGTTGCAACGCAAATCCTTGTGGAACAATGACAATAAAGACCATTCTGATTCTGATTCTGATTCTGATTCTGATTCTGTCGCCGCTTGAATTATATAATTTTGTTCTGCAGTTCTGCACTAAATAGTGGCTCTGCTGATCATGTTTACTGTTATTAACAGATAATTCTAATTTAATTGGTGTCAATGTTTGTCAAAGACGTAGCATTAGTGATTTCAGCAATGTTGCACAAAAGTGTCAATAATTTGTTGCACAAAATAAGACACAAGTTGTTTATTATGATTGTGTTTCAGCTAAAAAAATAAATGGGGATATATTTTCCCAAAAAGAATGTGTTATTCTATATTATGTTAATTACTAGAGATGATTTTTACCAATGATCGCAGTATCGCGATATTATCGATATCGTGAGCCATGTATCGCATCGCATCGCATCATGAGGTGGCAAAATTGTGCTGAAAAGCGCAGTAAAGAAGAAGACTTATAAAACAAATCTGCTCCTTTAGTCCAGAATAAAGGATTTCAACATCTGAAAATGACCTCTTTGAATCTCGTTGAACTCTCACTCTTCCTGATAAAATGTTGCTGCCAACGTAACAACAAATGACTGGGATCCAGCATGTCGGATCAATGACCTGCACAGGGAACGGCCGGAGCCGTTTTTGTGATGATTGGAAAACACCTCCAACGCTCTCTGGGCGCTTCACTTAATTTGATTGCGCCGATGCATTTAGCTGCTCGCTCAGGTGAGATAATGAACTCTTGTGCTCATGTGTCCATGAAAGAGAAACCTGAGCGAAATATTCTGCAGAGAATCTCCTCGCCGAACAGATGGCAGTTATCCGTCTGGATGCAGTTTTGAGTGTTTATGCAGAATAACAAACGTAATCTGGATACAATTCTACATGGCAAACATGTTTAAAAGTGATGAAGCAAACAGGAATGTTACTGTTTATCATATTACACTGTAAAAAGGGAAACATTGGATCAATTAACAAAAGTTCTGTGATTAATTACATTTAAAATATTCGTTTTTAATCAAATTACATTTTTACTTTACTCATGTTTTTAATTTGATGAAAACTAATAATTGAAAATGTAGCATCAGCTAGTGATGTTAGCTTTAACATTCTTCACTCCAGTTGTTTTTTTATTTTGTTTTTAACTCAAACCTATTTAAAAAAGTCAATGTGCTAAACATCTTTTTGGAAAAGGAAGCGGCTTGATGCAAAATATCAAAGCGCTCCAAATCTTGCTTCAGACTTTTTCTTTCACAGCTCTATTCCCATAAATTAAAGTCTATGTTTTGTTTAATTCTATTCGGTGTCAAACCACTATTTTTTTTTTTTTCCCTTACAACCAATTTTCAAAAATTGGCACTTCTTGAATAAAAAAAGAAGTGTATTTATTCATCACTACTAAATTGGAGTCTCTGGTTGGTCAAAGTTGATCTGGATTAACCTTCGACACGACCAACAGAGCCCAAATACGGACTTAAACCTTAAAATAAACCCTGAAACACACGTTTACCCTCGGTTACATTGTCATCTCATTAAAAGTAGTTGCGTAAAATAAAAACAATTTTATTTTAGAATATGTGCGATTTTATTATTGTGTATGTACCATCATTAATTATTTTTTCTCCATATTTTTGTCTGTTTTATGATCATTTTTATTGTAGTTTTGTTTTAGGTTGACATTTTAAACATCTGTCCAGGGACTACACGCTTTAAATGTGCACTAACCCTCAGAAATAAACCAATAAATGACAAATAAATAAAAGTAGGAAAAGTTATACATTTAGCAAAATCCTAACTTGTCATTGAAAACACAGAAAAGCTATTTCTTTTTTAAATTAGGGACCATTAATGAGCATATATTCAGTCATAGATTATATACACGTGTAGTATCTTGGTGTCATGGTTCCAGCCTCACTTACTACCCCTGACCACCAGAGGGAGCCCTTTTAACCCTGCTGTCACTTTACTACAGCTCCCATCAGCCACTGCCACGGCTTCCTGTCTGCACGGCTGGTTTCCATCATCATCAGTACCATCTTGCATTTAAACCCACCTCAGCCGCCTCTTCAGTGCGAAGTCTTGTTTATGCACAGCAGACAGTCTGAGCGGTTTCCTCTGGTTTGGTTTTAACTGATGTTTGACCTTTCCTTGATTTTCATCGATATCCTGCCTTGCTCCTAGTTTTTGACCTAAGCCTGGTTTTGACTCCGCCTCTGCCTTTTCCATGTTTTTTCCTCGTCATTAAAATCTATGTTTGCACATGGATCCAACTGCCTCTTCGTCACACTTGGCAGAGAAATCGAGAAAAAAACGGGGAATAAATCTCCGATATATACACAGTCACATGCTTTTAAAGCACATCACGAGACATAATCGTAACAGGTTGAGGTCAGTTTATAAAGTCACTCAAATCGTATCACAGGACAATGAAACGGTTAAAAAAAAACTCAAGAGAAAAAAGTTTCTCTGGATTCTGTCAAAATGTGACACTTTCAGAATGCTTTGATTACTTTTTTTAGTGTCTTTTCTCTCTTTCATTTTGTTTTGTTTTTATTTTTCTTGTTGTGTTATTTGTTTATTTTTGTTTAGGCCACATTTCGTAGCCTTCACCCAGTAGTAGTTCCATCAACCTCGTGAACGGATGGACAGATGGTCTATATTCTGTGTTGTTTAAATAAGTTTGTGTTTACCTTTTTCAATCTTCTTCTTCTTAACTTTACATTTATTATCTTATCTACATTCTGTTTTTTTTAAACTTCGTCAGCAGATTTTCATTTGACCATTTTTACAATATTTTTTATTTTTTTAAAGTACTGTATTTATAAAAAGTACAGAGTGTAGTACTATGTTTTTGTGTCCTTTTTCGCCATGATGATCTATTGATTATGTGGTTTCATAATATCAGATTTTTGGCAGTATTTGATTTTTTCTTTCAGTTAAATAAAAAGTTAAATTAAATAATGCTACTTTTGATAACAGAAGACGTTTTTCAGCTGAACTGTTGCATGCATCAACAGATCTTTGATCAGGGGTGGGCAAACTATGGCCCGGGGGCCACATGCGGCCCCTTAAACTACTTATCTGGCCCTCCAAATTAAAATACATTGAATCAAAAATCCTAATTATTGTTTTATTTTCATTGTATTTCTGGTTTCTTCTCATGAATGTTGTTTTTTCTGAGTCAGAAGGTGATTTTTTGGATTTCTTTGAGTTCGCATTTTCCTCTGAAGAACATCAACCCATTGGATCACCAAAAAGAGAACAAAAATCAAAATTTAGAAATTAAAACTCCCAAATTTTCTGTTTTTAAATGAATATATTTGAATTTGAATCCAAATTAAAGCATGTTTTTCCTCTAAATTCCATATTTTCTTTTTAGTTTATGAGGTTCATTACCAAATCTCTCCTTCCATCTGCTCCTTGTCCGGCCCTTATGCCAATTTTTGAACCCTTTCTGGCCCACAAATCAAAAAGTTTGCCCACCCCTGTCTTTGATTATGTGTTTGAATTTTCCGTTATTTTGTCATTGTTTTAATTGTTTTATTGCTTTTATTGTTTCCCTTTGTTGTTGTTTATTGATTTTATTCCTCTGTTCAGCACTTTGGCGGCATCAGCTTTTATAAGTGCTTTACAAATAATAAATTGATTGATTGATTGATATTTTAAATGGTGTGTGAGTGTTTTGGGGGATTCTCCCCTGAAAAGGGATCTGCATGGTTATCCTGCATTTGGTTTAATAAGGATTCCCTTTATTTTAATGCTCCTTTAACTGCACTTCATTTTTCACCATCAAGCTGTAATTCTTCAGAATTTTTCTCAGTTCTGATTAAAAAAGAAAAAAACAAGCTTTTTTAGGTTTTTAATTAACAGTTTTTGAACCAAATAAATGAAAATCTGAAGCGCCTTACTGACTGACAGACTGCTTCCTCCTGAGCTGCAGGTGAGTAAAGTTACCTTGAATCTCTGATTTACTTCAGAATCTGGAATAAAAGTCATTTTTCTCCTGAAAAAAAAAAATCAGCTTCTGGTCTTTTCTGTCTCTTTAGAAACGCCGGCTCTTCTCTTCCCATCCTCATTGATTTTTGCTGCAGTGAAAGTGATTTATTTTCTGACCTCCATTGATCATCGGGTCATCACAGTTAGCAGTTTGCCGGCGACGGCAGACATTTTCCTCCTCTTCTTCTTCTTCGTGTTCAAGGTTTCCACTTAACACACGGAGGAGTCGGATGCAGCACCAGCTCCTTCCTGTTGATTACCGGCGCTCACCTTGAGGCACAAATGAAGTAGTTTTCTATTTCTTCTCCATCTGGAAATGACAAATCTGTTTTGTCACTCCGCCGAAGACGACGCGCTCGCACAATGTGTATGTTTAGATTGTCAGGAACCGCTTCTGGAAGAGCAAACTTTATGAAAAAATGGAAAATGTTCTCATCCGTTTAAGAACAAACAAATGAGAAGTTTCACTTTCACATGTGATGAAAATTATGATTTGATGAAGATGAGATAAAAAGTTTACTCTCCTACTTATTTTATGTGAGGAAATGATCTTTGTTCTGCATTTTTTGCGTGCATTTTTTAGTTTGGGAACATTTCGATTGCAGACATACTTGAATTCAGGATTTTTTCTGACTCAAATGATAGATTTTTTTTTTCTGAATCATTGTGATCTTCTCTGAAATCTTAATAAGATAGTCGATTATGATGGCATGGAAGCAGGGCTGTTTTGTTTTGACTGAATGAACTTTTACTGGACAACTTTACAAGTTTACAAGCTGAACCGTCCGACTCGAAGCGGAGCGCGTTAATATCTGATAATGCGCACTTCAAAGGGCATTATCACACTTATGCATTCCAAGGTGGCTTGCAAAAGAAATAAACATTCAATCATTTTTAAGGACTTTGTTCTTGAAATTTCTTTTGTTTTTTTTGAGCCTTTCTTTCCACAAAAAGCGGATTGTTTGATATGTGGTAATGTAGTAACTCGCCGCTGAGCGGGGTAAGATGTCCCCGACTGCAACAGCAAAAGAAAAATGATAGAAATGCTTATTGTCACAACTGGTTAAATAAAGCATCAGTTTGTTTGTTACCGCCTCTTTTTGTCTACAACAGTTTATTGTTTTTATTTTTTTAAAAATCCCTGTAGTTTTCTAATTATAAAGTTTTTAACCAAAATCCCTCAACCTAAATGTCTTAAAAAGTCATGTTGATCTGAAGCCTCTGTTTCCAAAATCTCCTCTCAGGGGGCGTGGCTTTTGGAGCTGAGCAGCTCCGCCCCCGATCTCCCCCTGTCTGATCATGATAGCTCTAGCATAAATCTTCTCCGCTGCTACATAAAAACAATCTGGGTAAAGTCCAGTCGTCTGGTTCTGATCCGGATGTCAGCTCAGATCTTCATGGACAGAACTTCCTCCAAAATCCTGATTCTTTCTCCTTCCAGTTCACCAAAGACTCTTTGATGTTTCTTGACGTTGCTGTGATCAATCCATTCAATCCATTGGTTTCTCAGAGCAGAAAATAATGAAAGCTAACATCCAAATGCTCTTTCATTGATTTACAATCCTTTCGGTCAAATGAGCCACCGTTCACATTTCCGTGGTCACATCAAGAAGCTCCGTGGAGTCTGGTGGAGATTTTCCAGCGTTCTCAGCCCTGCTACCGTAAGTATTGGATGAAACTCTCACCAAAAATCCAGTGACGGCTGATTGGACCACAGAAATGTGAACGGCGGCTCATTTGACTGCAGTCAATGTGAAGATACCATCTTCTCTTCTCCAGAACCTGACTTATGTTAGCCTTTAAGAAGTTTGGATTTTTATTCATAACCTTCTTTTTGTCTTTTTAATAAATATGAATGTCTGCTTTAGTTACGAACAAAAGCAAGAAAATATCTAAAAATAAACTAAAGATAATTTTTTTTAAGTTTTTAACTTTAGTAGCAAAAAAGCTAGCTTGTTGCTTAATTACTAGCTGAACTTCAAATGATCATAACATTTCTCTGTAAATTAAATCAGCCAAAAATTTTAGCATGTTGCTGAAATAAAAGCTGAACTCAAAATTAGCCTAAAACCCCAGTAGATAACAATTTAGCTGAAAATGTTAGCATATTGCTAAAATATTAGCTAAACTCCAAGTTAACATAAAAAACTAATTAGAGACCAAATCTGCCAAAAAATAAAGCTAGCTTGTTGCTTAATTACTAGCTGAACTCTAAAATAGCCTAAAATTCCTCAATAAACTAACTTAGTCAAAAACGTTAGCATGTTGCTAAAATAGAAGCTAAATTCTAGATTATCACAAAAAACAATCAGTATATTAAAAAATAGTTGAAAACAAATTAGCTAAAAATGTTAGCATTTTACTAAAATATTAGCTAAACTTTAAATTATCCCAAAAACCCCACTAGAAAATAAATTAGCCAAAAACGTTAGCATGTTGCTAAAATGATAGCTAATCTTTATCCAGAGAGCCACTAGGAGAGATAGAAGAGCCACATGTGGCTCTGGAGCCGCAGGTTGCAGATATGGAGAGAAAATAGACTCACTCTGATTTGCGCGTGCGTAATTCTTGATTTGTAACTCATATAATACATTTTTTGCAAAAGTAAAAAATTGCAAAAAATACAAACTGCAATTTACACATGCACAAATTAAAATTACAACAGCCTGAAACTAATTACTCAAAAATATATTTTTAAAATACGCACGGATCACCTCTTACGCACGCACACAGCCGAAGTTACACACAAATCTACCGTGAGACTCTTTTCACGTCTCACAAATCCGTCCGTGAGTGATGCGTTCAAGTCCTAACAGAATACTCGTTCACCATAGTTTTCTTGTCAGCCGTTTTAAACTTTGATTGTGAATAACATCCGGTTAAACAAGACATTTTCCCACTTTCTTGAAAATATATTCTCAATAATTAATATAAAAAGTCTAAATAAGCGTTTTTAAAAGGGTTATACTTTTAAAAATAAGAATATTTCCAGAAAAGGGCGCTTAGAGCTGTCAAATCAAGAATTATGCACGCACCAATCAGAGTGAGTCTATTTTCTCTCCATATGCAGACCTCTGATTTAGTGCATGTGCAGCAGAAAGAAAGAAGATCATTCATGAAAAACAGTTTGATTGATTTATTTTTTACCGTAGATTATCACTTTTTAATCTACATCCAGCACCAATCAGAACTGAGTATTTAACTGGACCATGATATGAATTCAACTAACGCCGGAACACAAGGAAGAACTAATTATCTACTCATTTATCTTTTTTCATTATTTGAGCTTTGAACATGCGACAGCTTGTTAAGGCGTCATATTGGATGGATCAACAGAAAACAATAAATCCTCGTGGACTCAAGAGGAAATGTTGTCAGGATGAGTTTTTTTATTTTAATTTCCTTAACTCCATCCTCACGGAATCATCACGATAAGAAATGAATCTTTATTGTTCTTTTAGTTATTTAATGATTTTTATTCATGTTCCACAGACAGAACATTTGATCAACAGGTTTCACGTGTTCAATAAACATTTTTGCATGAATCAAAGACAAGTATCAAAATACAGTACAATGGAGAGAGAGGACATTCAGCAGACTATCAACATGTCTCTACACAGTTTTCCATCTGGAAAAACAAAATAGACGCTCTTTCTTTTACCCTGCTCAAGTTAGAAACAATAAATACGTTTAGGTTCATGTTTCATGTCAAAGAATAAGGCAATAAATTACATCTTCAACAATCTGCGAAAAGCTATTTTACTCTTCAGACGCGACTCGATCGTTTACCCTCAAAATCAAAGCAACTCCGGATAAAAAAATATATGAATTCTTGAAAAATGCATTTATATTGATGGTTGAACCACATCGGATGAACAATCATGGCGGTGAGTCGTGCACTGAAGCACATTTTTAAAGTGCTAGATGGGAACAAAAATATCTCTAAATGTGAGTTTTCTATCTTTTTTTTGACTAAACTAAAGGTTTTAGTAAATTGCTGAAGCTTCTGGGATAATTTTGGAGCTTTTAGCCGTTTCTGATGTGCAAAAAACCCTTAAAATGAAAAGCAACTTTATGCTTATTTAGCACTGCTTTCATTTTAAATACTTTTTAATAGAGTTTTGGCCACAAGGAAAATATTTATCATAAAAAACAAACATTTACGATGAAAAATGTGAAATATTGAACCAATTTAACAAAAGTTAAGTAACTTTTACATTTAAAATTAATAGTTTTCATCAAATTAAAATATTGAGTGCAATTTAAACATTTATTTTGATTAAAAATTCATATTTTTAAATGAAACAAATGACAACATTTGTGTTAATTGATCCAATCTTTTACCTTTAAAAGGCAGAATTAGAAAGTTAGAATTTTGAGTAATAAATGATAAAAAAAAACTGGTATTTGCGCTCAGAGATTAACGATTTCAGGTTAAATTTAAACAAAATAAAAGTCTTAAAATCAGAATGTTGCGACAATATTTGTAGACTTTAAACTTATTTGGAACAAGTCAAAATTTTTGACAATAGTTGGCATCATTTGGCCTTTTAATTTTTTATCACCATTTCATCTTGAAGAAATCCAGACTATGAGATAAAAAAAATGTCAATTTTCAAAAATCCTCATGAGTTTGCGTGACATAAAAGAAAGACAAAACAGCTCAAAATTCTTGGATCTCTCCTCAGTTTTGACTTCAAGTAAAGAAACCGCTCTTATTTTGGTAAGTTGGCCTGTTTTCTGATTCCACTTCCTGCAGCTTCGCTCTCGTTTGGATGTTTGCACTGTCGCTCAAAACGCATGCACATGAAAACATCCCAAATACATTTCTTTACACATATTTTTATTGCAACGTTTTTGCTTTTCAAACCTAATTGCTGCGTTTATTTATTCATTTATTTTGACTATTTTTCCAAATAACTGGTGTAACTTATTGCTCTATAGCAATGCATTTATTACATTTGCATCCCCGAAAAACAATCAGATGGAGTTGAATGCATATTCGTTAACGGACACACTTTGGAAACAGTCCTGTGGGAGTGACGGATCATATCAAGGCAGAACACGTTTGTTGTTGTTGTTGTTGTTGTTGTTACTGAGCGCGTGCAGAAGCAGCCTCTGCTCATGCTTTTATGCATCACTCGTGTCGGTCACAGTTGTTATTTGGCGATTGAAACAGTTCTGGTACACGGTCATGAAGGTTACTACACTCATAGAAACTGTTACAAATGACTCAGAACAAGTTTTTTTTTTATTTTTATTTTTTTCTATATTTTTCTAGATCCATGCATTTCATGCATAGATGGTGGTCTTCCTCTAAGGCACAGGTGTCAAAGTCAAGGCCCAGGGGCCGGATCCGGCCCTCCAGGTAATTCTATCCGGCCCACTAATTTGTACGATTTTGACAAAATATATTTATATGAAGAGTATAATATTGAAAGATATTTAAGGTTTAAGTTGATCTATTCTGGAATAATATTTCTGTCTTTATATTATTTATAATTATTTTAAAAAGTTAACGTTTGAAAGTTTTAAAAATTGACATTCTGCTAGCTTTTTGGACTATTTTGGCATTTATAAGATATTTTAGGCTATTTTGGAGTTTAGCTAATATTTCAACTACATGCTAGCGGTTTTGCCTAACTTAGGCTTTTCTTTTTACGTTTTTTTAGGCTGTTTTTGAGTTAAGCAAATATTTACACGCTAGATGTTTTGGCCAATTTAGTCTTTTTCTCAATTTTTTAGGATATTTTGAAGTTTGGCTATATTTTCAGCTATATTCTAGCTGTTTTGGCTAATGTGGGCTTTTCCTTTTTAATTTTGTAAGGATATTTTGGAGTTTAGCAAATATTTCAGCTATATTCTTTATGTTCTGGCTAATTTAGGCATTTTCTTAATTTTTTAAGATATTTTGAAGTTTAGCTATTTTTTATGTTCAGCTACATATTAGCTGTTTTGGCTAACCTAATTTTTTTGTTTTCTTTTTTAGGTAATTTGGAATTTAGCTAAAATTTTAGAAGGAGTTTTCAGCTGTCAGCTTCAGTGTTTTTAGCTATCAATTTCAGCATCTTCAGCTATCAGCATTAGCATCTTCAGCGACTAAATTCAGCTTAGAGCATTCCTAGAATCGCAGGGAATGCTATTTATATAGTTCATAATTGTTTTAAAAAGTTACTTTTTTTTAAATTTAGTCTTGATGTGTTCAATAAATATTTATCCTGTTCGGCCCGTGACCTAAGGTGTGTTTTGGATTTTGGCCCCTTGTGTGATTGAGTTTGACACCCCTGCTCTAAGGCCTGCCAGTTTTTGCTGCATGTCGAGCTAAATCCCCCCCCACAACCCTCTGTTCTGCTTATTGCACCACTACTCTGTCTCAGCCAACAAATATTCCCACTCTTGTGAACTGCTGCACACTGAAATCTTTTTTTCACCCCTTTTTTTTTCATAATGGTGCACTAGACGAATACAGAACCGGACAAACTCTTCTCTACAGCGGTCACCACTGATGCAACAATGCACATAGCTAATGAATATTCAAGGTTATTTGACTTGGAATGATATGTGTAGTCAGCTGTCCACAAAAAAAATAAATAAATAAAATCCTTTAAGTCTTTCTGTGAATGTTTGTCTCGGTCAGAGAGACGAGTTCCTCCTCCTCATGCAAAGTCCTTGTAGTCTCCAGTGGTTCTGCTGTCATCTGTTGGTCTGTTTTGCAGCTGGGTGATTGTCTGGTTTGTTTGTTTGTATATTCATTTGTTTTTCAGTGTAGTCTCCTCAGTCATTTATATGGAAAGCAGCCTTCAGGTGGATGTCGGGGCCACGGGAGCGCCGGGGGCTCCTATTTCATGCCGCTTCGCAGCACCTGATTGGCCGCGATCAGCATGACGCTGATGATGAACGCAATGGCGAAGGCGCAGATCAGACTCTTCCGCACGCACGTTTGCTTGACCTGCTGCGTCGGGCTGGAGCCTGGAAGAGAGATGGAAGAGTTTAGGTTGATTTACAGAAAGTTGAGGAAACAATTTATCCTTTAGGTTCATTCAAACAAAAACAGTTTTCAGTAAAAGACACACTTCATCTTAAAAATATAACATTCCCAGCACTGGTTTGAACTCAAAAAGAGAGTAAAATATTGAAAATTATTTAATGTTTAAGTTGATTTATTCTGGAATAAAGTTCCTGCCTTTTTATTATTCGTAATTATGTTAAAAATATACAGTTTTAGAGTTTAAAAATTGGCATTCTGCTACCTCAGGGGTCAGCAACCTTTAACAGTAAAAGAGTTATTTGGACTCGTTTTCTACTCATCAAAACCTAAAAGGAGCCGCATTGACTTACATTAGTCTTTAAGAAATTTGAATTTGCATTCATAACCTTCTTTTTGTTTTGTTCTTTTTAATAAATGTGAATAATGTCTATTTTTGGCACCAACAAAAGCAAAACAATATATATAAAAAGAAACTAGCATCTCTCAAAAGGTTTTTTTTTACATTTTTAACTTTAGTAGCAGAAAAGCTAGCTCGTTGCTTAATTACTAGCTGAACTTCAAATTAGCATAACATTTCTCTGTAAATTAAATCAGCCAAAAATTTTAGCATGTTGCTGAAATAAAAGCTAAACTCAAAATTAGCCTAAAACCTCCAGTAGATAACAAATTAGCTAAAAATGTTAGCATATTGCTAAAATATTAGCTAAACTCAAAATTAACATAAAAAACTTATTAGAGGCCAGGCTAGCTCGTTACTTAAATATTAGCTGAACTTCAAAATAGCCTAAAATTCCTCAGTGAACTAACTTCGTCAAAAACGTTAGCATGTTGCTAAATTAGAAGCTAAATTTTATATTATCCAAAAAAAAAATCAGTAGATAACAAATTAGCTGAAAACATTAGCATTTTACTAAAATATTAGCTAAAATCCAAATTAGCATAAGATTTCTCACAAAACTTAGTCAAAAACGTTAGCATGTTGCTAAAATAGAAGCTAAAACTCTAAATTAGCCCAAAAACTCCAGTAGGTAACACATTAGCCAAAAAATCTTCGTATGTTGCTAAAGAAAATTGTTAATCTCCAATTTTTTTGAAATGTACAATTATTTTATTTATCTTCATCCAGAGCGCCACTATGGAGAGATAAAAGAGCCGCAGGTTGCAGACCTCTATGCTAGCTTTTTGGAATATTTTGGTATTTACTAAGATCTATTAGGCTGTTTTATTTCAGCTACATGCAAGCTGTTTTTTTTTTTTTTCGGTTACACTTTATAATAAGATTCCATGACAAATGTTATTAACATATTAACAAACATTATTAATTTGTTTATAGGATGTTTATAAGACATTTATAAGCATAAAAAGTGGGAAAAAAATGGGAAAATCATAAAGATTAAAGACTAAAATTACTTTTTTGAAAACCAATAAAATATTTCATTAATATAGATTAATAAACATAAAGAAAAACTTAAAACATGCAGTTTCTTATTACATTTCCGCTGTACATGTGTGGGTTAGTGATCCGTTCAGACCACGGATTATCCAGGATCTGATCCACCCTGGACCGAGTCCGCTTACTTTGATCTGGGTTCAACCAAACCTTGTAAACCAAGTGACTAAAGATCTCTTCAGCCATTGGCCAGGAGTTATGAGGGAGAGCAAAGCAACAAGTGAGAGAATAATGGAAGTCCTGCACTTTGTAACGCTTATCGGTAAATCTCAGTTATTGAAACGTTTTATATTTCAGTGTCTGATTTTGAACTTCTGTATCAACATCAGGTTCAACACTTTTTAGAACTGCTTTGGGACGGTGGAGGCCTGCTGCAAGACGGTTAAAGAAGTTATGCTGGTGAGTGTTTACAGTCTGAATATAGTTTCTCCACAGAAGTTGGAGCAACCCCGCCCCCCTTTCCCCTCCTTCTTGCTTAGAGTTCGGAACCCATATTTTCTATGCTTCTATATACTGATAAAGCTTTATTTATTTACTTTTTGCTCCTTATTTACAACAAATTTAATAAAGAAATACTCAGAATTGAAAAACAAATAACATTTTATGGACACATGTGTCCTCCTTCATTAAAGAAAAGCGTCAGAGGAACATTTTAAAACCATCGAAAACTATTTTTGTCAGTCGGTCTTTAGTTTAAAACATTTGAAACAGAAAACGTATGCACTACTTCTCTGATATACAGACGGATTTTTACAACAAAATAAAAGAGTGATGATACTTTTGTGAGGATTTTGAACTTTTTGTTGGTTATGATGTGGATTTTGGTCATGTTCTGTTTCGTATTGTCTCTCAGTCACATCAGTTTTAGGTTTATCATGATCGTCTGTCTGTTCTGTCACGGTTTTGGTTCTCTATGGTTTTTGTTTGGATGTTTCAGTTGATTCAATATTTTAAGCTTCTGGTTCCAGTTCCTGCGTTGGGTCCTCCACCAACAATTCCTGACACCTTATTTTTGTTCTGGTTCTCCATCAGTCAGTCACACCAGGTTGACGTTGTCCATCATCCACAGCTGTCTTGATTTGTGTTAATGACCCTCAGAGTTCCTCTTCTTTGTCACTCTGTTGCTGCTCTCTTGGTTTTGTCAAGTTTATTTAGTAAATGTTTCATTCTCTGCCACCAAAGCAACAACTCCTGTTAGTTCCTGACTGATGAAGCTTCTGGAAAATGTGCCCAGATGTGTAGAGTTTTATCATTTGTTTGGGTTTTATGAAGTTTCTCTGGAGAATAACAGTTTTCATAATCAAACTTTCTTTTTTCACAAAAAAGTTTTTTTTTAAATTAGAAAGCCAATAATAACTGAAAAAAATGCTTTCTAAGAATTGAAGCAAAATTTTTATTTTTTTTAAATACTAACTCATGCACACCAGATAGTGACCAGAATTTTTTTTTTTTTGCTTCAATGTCCTTTTAAAGCAGAGGTGTTGAACTCATGTGAACGCTAGCGCACATCTGTGGTTCATTTTAATGCACATTGACTTTGTGTTTGCAATCTACGAGTTTAATATTATTACTCTTCACGACTGCAATGCATTTGTCTATTTTAAAACTTTTAAGCTTAACTTAACACCAGTGTTTTTATGTTTTCATCTTTGTGCTTTTATCCCTCTTCGGTGACCTTGAGTTACATGAAAGGCGCCTGATGAATAAAATGTCTTCTTATTATTATTTTACACTCTAAAACTACATTTTTAAAGCTTTAAAACTATAAATTTTTAATATAATTATGAACTAGATATATAGCATTACCTGCAATAATACTAGTGTGAATGCTGGAAGCTGAATTTGGACGCTGAAGCTGATAGCTAGCTAAAACATTAGCCAAATGTCAAATTAGCTTTAAAACTAATTAAAAAAAAAAAAAACAGGTTAGCCAAAATGGCTAGCATGTAGCTGAAATATTTACTACACTAAAAACCGCCTCAAAAACAAAAAAAAGCGTAAATTACCTAAAATTTTAGCTAAACACCGAAATAGCCTAAAAAATCTTAGTAAATGTCAAAATAATCCAAAAAAACTAATTTTCAAAACTTTAAAACCATAACTTTTGACATAAATATGAATAATAAAAATATTATTCCAGATTAAATCAACTTAAACAACAATAAAATAAAATGGTTTGGATGGTCGGACATTATTACCCAAAGGGCCGGATCCGGCCCCCGGGCCGTAACTTTGACACATGCTTTAGGCTCTAGCATTTCAAGGAGTTTTTCTGAGGAAAAAAAACTGTTTACATAATCGGACTTGTTTTTTTCAAGAAAATGTCTTTTTTTATTATTATTATTATAAGGGCAATAATAAGTGAAATCCTTCCTTCAAGTTGGGTCTTTGACCCTTCAACTCTGGTCTCATCCCAAAAATAAACTCATTAAGAAAACACTCATTTGTGTTGCTTCTCCGAGGTAACAACACTATTTCTTTTAGCTGATAATAATTACCATCACCTTGCTAATGTAGTTTTTTACATTCATTTAGGAAGAACAATAATTAATAAAGCTATTTATATCATATCAATGTAAGTTTTGAAAATTAAGACGGCTTTTTGGCATCAGTTTGAACATATTTGTGTTTTTTTTTTCCTTAGTTGAAGGTTTTAATACAATACTTTAAAATAAATACATTTCTGCAGGATTTGTCTCTTCCACACAGTTTTATAGTATTATGTATATGATAAAACTGAATGAAAAAAGACTTTAAATCGTTTTACAAAATGTTTAGTTTTGAAGCAAAAAAAGACAAAAATGTCTAAAAAAAAAACATTTAAATTGTAAGAAACAGATACATGTGATTTAAAGTGAAATAAATTAAACTTGAGGTCCTTAGTCTAAAGTTTTTTTTTGTTTTGACCAAATTACAGTTAAAGTTGTTGTAAATTTTTGACTTAAATTACAGTTAAATGACAGAGGTCTTTCATCTGCGGCTCCGGAGCCTCATGAGGTTCTTTTACCTCTCCATTGTGGCTTTCTGGTTAAAATAAAATGTAAAAAAGTTAAAAGGAAAAAGTTAGTGAGTTGTAAAATTAAAAGAAGTATATTCATTTAAACTTTACTCAGTTCATTCACAAACAGTGGCAGGACCGTCAGCGAGGATCCTAACAACAGCAGTCATAATTCTCCATTAATCCTTTGTGGTTTATCAAGGTCATTCTGACACATTTTGACTTCATTTTCAGCTTCATGGATCACAGAAAATCAATTTCTTGTCAGTAATGCAACGTTAAATTATAATCCACTGGATTATAAAGCAGATTTTCAAGGATTTAAAGTGGTTTTAATACCCGGTAGGGGTCATTAAATTGGCTCTAAATTGGTTTTTGTTGGTTATATTTATGAACGAATGCACCGGAAACAGTAAAATGAACAGTTTTTATTATTTCTCATTAATGAGTTTATACTTCTACTGTATTTGCTGCATCAACATGTGTAGGATGTCTTTTATTTTGAAAGGAAATCATGCAAAGTTCTGTCAAAAGTTATAAACTACTTTATAAAAAGCTTTTTACTCTTCATGTTTATTTTTTTATTTAAACCCAAAAAACCACAATTGTTAATTTAAATGTATCATGTCAGTAAAAAACTTTCTTCTTTTTGGCTCCTTCTGGGTTTTACTTGGTGAGAAATCGACCCGAATGGTTCTTTAAGAGTCGAAAGTTGCAGACTTCTGCTCTAAAGAGCTTTTGGTAAACTGTTTTGGAGTTTAAAGTCTCTTCTGTGTTTATCCTGGCAGTCAGGAAGTTTTGGAAATGTTTTTAAACTTCTTTCAGCTAATTGAGCATTTCTCTTTGGCAGTCACTTCCGTCATCACTGGCGCTAATTTAGTTTTCAACATCAAACTTTGGATTCTCGGGAATTTTTTCTGAAGAAAAAGTCTGAACGATTTCCTCATCTGTCATTTCGTTCAGCATTTACACTTCAGATGTTCTATCTTTCACATTTCTTTTTACTTTTAGTCCTGAAACCAGCACTACTTCCTTTTCCTGCTCGTAAATCTGCACCAAAAAGATGATTTGAAAGATATGGGTTGGTTCTTACTGTCTATATCCACCTGGCAGTCCTCTGGGTTCTCTATGTGGTTCTCCTCGGTCATGATGATGTTCTCGATGTCTTTCATGGAGAGGTGATCGCAGAAGGTGTCGTACAGAAGCCTCTTCAGCTCCTCCACTGTCAGCTTTTGCATGTCGCACTGCAGAGAGACACACAACTCCACACTGAGATGCTAAAAAAACAGAAAATCTAAATCTGTCAGGAAGTGATCAGATGGTTCATTCCAGTCTGCCGATTTAAACACAGATTTAAACCTCTAAAACACATGTGTCAAAGTCAAGGCCCGGGGGCCGGATCCGGCCCTCCAGGTGATTATATCCGGCCCTCCAGATCAGTCTATTTTATTGTTATTAATGGCCCGATGTTATCTTGCGCTTATTTCTAACTTGTATAGTTTTGACAAAATATATTTTTATGGAGAGGAAAATATAGAAAGTTATTTAAGGTTTAAGTTGATTTATTCTAGAATAATATTCCTGCCTTTTTATTATTCATGGTTATTTTAAAAAGTTACGTTTTAAAGTTTTTAAAGTATTCCACCACCTTTTTGGACTATTTTGGCATTTACTAAGATTTTTTGGCTGTTTTGGTGTTTAGCTAAAAATTCAGCTACATGCTAGCTGTTCTGGCTAATTTAGGCTTTTTTGTTTAAGTTTTTTTTTGTCCATTTTGGTGTTTAGCTAATATTTTCTGGGTAATTAGAGCTTTTTGGAAATGTTTTTAGCTGTTTTTGGAGTTAGCTAATATTTACATGCTAGCTGTTTTGGCTTAACTGTTTTTTTAGGCTAATTTGGCATTTAGCTAATATTTTAGCAGGCTATCAGCTTTAGTGTTTGTAGCTATCAATTTTAGCATCTTCCGCTATCAGCACTAACATTTTCAGCTGCCAAATTCAGCTTACGCATTCACACTAGCATTACGGCAGGCAATGCTATATATCTAGTTCATAATTATATTTAAAAGTTACGGTTTTAAAGTTTTAAAAATTTAGTTTTAATATTCAATAAATGTTTATCCTGTTCGGCCCGCGACCTAAGGTGTGTTTTGGATTCTGGCCCCTTGTGCAATCGAGTTTGACACCCCTGCTCTAAAAGAATTTGTACAAATACAATAAAGTTTCTGATGATTCATCTCACGTTCTCTGCTTCTTTGTGTCGTCTATGTTTCTCCGTCTTTGTATTTTCCCATCAAACTGACATGAAATTGTTTTTTTTGGAGTCACAATGTCACATTGAAGGGAAAACATGAAGCCCCACAGCCTTCAAAACAAAGAGACAGACAGATTCCCAGAGAAGTAAAAAAAAAAAAAAAGGTGAATCTTTCATTTGCAGACAGATAAATCCCTCATATAGAAGCTAAAACAAACTAAAACCTGATCTGTCATTGTGCAGCATTGTGCGGCCCGGTTGTTGAGGTTTTTACTGCAGTTGCGGTTCCGCAGCGGCGCCCCGGTGGACATCATCATAACTGATGTTGACTGTTTGTTTCACTCCGAGTGCGTTCTTATTAAGCATGCACCACATGGGCAGTTTACCCAGGTTGCAAATCAAACGCGAGCTTACAGGTATTTGTTTTACACACGAGTGCAATTTTAGTAATCAGCTTACAGTCGCAGAGAAGTCTGGAAGTTTTTCTGAGTCTGAGAGATTCTCCTGCTTCATTCTGTACATTTTTTTTTGCCATTTCCACGATATCTACCGTGATATACAACTTTTTCTCAATTAGAAACATGAGTCTATTCAGACTTTTATTTTGAAAGGGTCTGCCTTTTGCGAGGATTTTGTCTTCTGTCCTTTTTATTAGTTATCTGAGAAAACAGTTGCTTCATGTTCCTTCTGTGTATGATATAAAAGTATGATAGGAAATAAATATTTTAATCAATCTGCTGATGATTACAAATTTTTCTTGAGCCACAGAGTGTTCAAATTTAACAAATATTGTTGTTACATATAAAAAATTTCTATATCACCCAGCTGAGGGCTGTGGATCGTTGCTCAGGTGGTGATTCGATTCACAAATCAAACCACGATTCTTACTTTTTAATAAGTTTATTGCTATGTGAATGTCTGTTTACTGGATGGATGAAAATTGAAATTATTTGTTTTTAATCACTATCTATACCTTTATTTAAAATAGATGATGAGGATCAACAAAACTGAATAAAAAAACACAAAGATTCAGATAGAAAGAAATGCAGTTTGTCATTTTAACCTTTTTTTTTCTTTTAACAATCTTTTGTTTAAGTTCGCAGTAACATAAAAAGGATAAAAATCCCTGATGTTTTGGATCATTTAAAAGCAAAACCTGATAATTCTCTCCACAGTTTTCTATCTATCTAGCTTTAAATATTGGTGCAGAGCCCGTATGAAAAAAAGGATCATCTGATTGACGTAGATTACATCCGCCTTTCAGCAGCGTGAGGCTGCATTTCTTCAGAATAAAATTGAGTTTCATTAGTTGAGTTAACCGTCGAAGAGTTACCATAACCAAAAGAATGTAAACACTGGAGCTAAAGCTCCAATGTTAAAGCTAATTATTTTTTTCAGAAGTTATGTCAGTGAACGGGACTTCAGTCTCCGTTTCTGAATGAAAAAAAGCTCTCGTTAGTTTTACTTTGAAAACCGGAAGTTCACTGTCACGAAGATGTTTACTTCCTGCGGCGGTGCCGCTGCTTTTTTGACTTTGTTTTAGTTCGTAAGATTAAAAAACAACATTAATCTGTATTTCAGAGCAAAAATACATCATATTTAGACAATATTTTACCACAATTTACTATATTTATAAAGACCGCGAATCAGCGATCTTTGACATCGCGGATATTCGTACTCAAAATTTCGGGAGCAGATCGCGAATACCCGAGCACCCGGATACTCGTTAGAGCCCGAAAACTCGAGGGCCGAACTGGATAAATATTTATTGAACACGGTTAAACTAAATTTCTAAAACTTCAAAATTGCAAATTTCTAAAATTATTATATAGCTCTTCCTGCGATAAAGCTAGTGTGAATGCAGTAAGCTGAATTTGGCTGCTGAAGATGCTGAACTTGATAACTAAAAACGCCAAGAATGAGAGGCAGCTAAAATATCAGCTAAATTAACCTAAAAAATAAAAACTAAATAATTCCCTCCCTAATCCCTAACTGCTAAAAAACTATATTGTGCAGGACTATAGAGTACGCTGGATTTTAAAGGTCATTCGAACACGATGCTCCCTACTTTTCTTTTTCTAAAAACCGGATATGACCTCATGTATTCCGCAAAGTCAAAATGGAATAAAAACCAACATTTCACTGCGTTTTTTGTGACTCCGCTGTGTTCTGAAGGTAAAAATGTGGATGATTTGTTCAAATATTGCATTTAAAGATGTTTTTTTGCTTGAAATTGTTCAACTGCAATGCATTGTGGTCTATATCCGCTAATCTAGTGACGATGTACGCTAGTACGCTGATGTACGCTAGTTTTTCCGCAAAGACTTCTGGGAAATTTTGAGTGCACTCGATTTGGAATTAGTAGATTCGGACAGCACTAGAAAATGGTGAATGTACTATTTAGTGATTGGGGGGGATTAAGACAAAAAAGAAAAAGAAAAAGGGATTTTTTTACATTTTTAACTTGATTAGCAAAAAAGCTAGCTCGTTGCTTAATTACTAGCTGAACTTCAAATTACCATAACATTTCTCTGTAAATTAAATCAGCCAAAAATTTTATCATGTTGCTGAAATAAAAGCTAAACTCAAAATTAGCCTAAAACCCCAGTAGATAAGAAATTAGCTAAAAATGTTAGTATATTGATCAATTATTAGCTAAAAATGTTAGCATATTGATCAATTATTAGCTAAACTCCAAATTAGCATAAAAAACTAATTAGAGGCCAAATCTGCCCCCCAAAAAGCTAGCTTGTTGCTTAATTACTATAGCTGAACTCCATAATAGCCTAAAATTCCCCAGAAAACTTAGTCAAAAACGTTAGCATGTTGCTAAAATAGAAGCTAAATTCTAAATAATCCAAAATAAATTTCAGTAGAGAACAAATTAGCTGAAAATATTAGCATTTACTAAGATATTAGCTAAACAGCAAATTAGCATAAAATGTATCTAAAAACATAGCCAAAAACGTTAGCATGTTGCTAAAATAGAAGCTAAAATTCTAAATTAGCCTAAAAACTCCAGCAGGTAACATATTAGTCAAAAACGTTAGTATGTTGCTAAAATAATAGCTGGAGCCGCAGGTTGCAGACCCCTGGGTTAGCCAAAACAGCTAGCATGTTGCTAGCTAAACTTCCAAATATCCTAAAAAAGTTTTTTAAAAAAGCCTTTAGACAAAACAGCTAGCATGTAGCTAAAATTCAAAACATCCTAAAAAATATTTGTGAATTCCAAAATAATTCAAAAAGCTAGCAGGATGCCAATTTTCAAAACTTTAAAACTGCAACTTTTGAACATAATTATGAACAACAAAAAGGCAGGAATATTATTCCAGAATAAATGTTTTACTCTCCACAAAAATATATTTAGTCAAAATTATACAAGTTAGAAATGAGCGCAATAAAATAAAATAGTCTGGAGGGCCGGATCCGGCCCCCGGGCCTTGAACCATGTGATCTACAGTTTTTTTTCCATCTGTTTTTGTTTTTTTAATCCCGCAGTAAGTCTTCATCCACTTTCTGTAAACCCCTGCAGTTCTGCACCTGCATCTACTATAATGATCCGCTCCAACATCCTGATTTAAATGATCTGAGTATCGAGCAGCTAAAACACGGCGGAGCAGCATCTGCTGAAAAGCACGTTACTCATTCTCCAGAGTAACCTGCGGCTCCGCGTTCAGTCATCGGTGCTGAGTATTACTACTGCCTCTCTTATGTAACACGGAGAAAATGTGCAGGTTTATTATTTCCCTTTTGACATTACCAGCCAGTGTTTCATGCAAACAAAACTCCCACAATCCCCTTCCTTTTGGAGCTTCGCCGTTGAGCAGGTTCTACTGTCACGTATCCGCATAAAGACGGCTTTCAGGAACGCTAATTTACTTCCTGTGGTGAGAATAAAAAGTCAATGAGGTTTATCAGTAAATATATTACCATCTAATTAACTTGTAAAGCGACTGGAATGTTGGGGCTCCTCAACTCAGCCCCACTTAAAACCCTTTATGTTTTCATTTCTCTTCAATTTACATCTCTCCACGATTATCTAAATCTAGAATTTATTATGAAAATGGGTCAAAATCTCTTTTTTTGATAATCTTGATGAAAGAAAAAAAACGTTCTTCTTCAGATAAGTGTTCTTTTGTTATAATCTAAGTTTTGAATCTATTTTTTTATCCACAACTTCTCGTTTGAAAAATAAAACACAGTACCTTCCAAAACACCGAGTCAAAGTCGGTGCCGTTGAATTTGTCTGGCATCCCAGATGCTGTCAGCTTTGGACCCAACAGGGTAACAAACTCCTCAAAATCCACCTGGCCATCACCTGGAAGAAACAGAGAAGATTCACTGAACCCGAACCATGAGGGGAAAGCCCAGACATGATGAGAACTGTGGAGAGTCGTCTTCACCGTCCATGTCCAGCCTCTGGATGATGACCTCCAGCTCCACCTCGTTCGGCATGTACCCCAGAGAGCGCATGGCCATGCCCAGCTCCTGCTTGGAGATGAAGCCGTTTCCGTCGCGGTCGAACACTTTGAAGGCCTCGCGGATTTCTGTGGGAGAAGCCGCATCGCGTGAAACGTGGAAGCGTCGTGGAAATGCGAAAAACACCAACATAAGGGGGGCCAGAATCCAAAACACACCTCAGGTGGCGGGCCGAAAAGAATAAACATTTATTAAACACACTAAAACTACATTTTTAAAACTTTAAAACTGTAACTATAATTACAAATAATAAAAAGGCAGGAATATTATTCCAGAATAATATTAATAAAATCAACTTAAACATTAAATAACTTTCAATGTTTTACTCTCCAAAGCTAGCATGTAACTGAAATATTAGCTAGACTCCAAAATGGACTAAAACAAAGACTGAAACTGTAAAAAGTATAAATTAGCAATAAAAAAAAAACAAAAAAACCCTAAATTGGCCAAAATAAACAAATAAATATAAAGAAATATTAGCTTTGCTCCAAAATAGCGGAATTAATTGAAAAAAAATTCATACTTATCAAAAAATAGATAAATAAAAAATAGAACAGATAAAATGAAGCTGAAATATTAGCTAAATTCTAAAAAGGACAAAAAAAAACGGGCTTAAATTAATAAATAAATAAATAAATAAATAAATTAGCCAAAACAGCTAGCATGTAGTTGTAATATTAGCTAAACTACAAAACAGGCTAAAAAATAGTCTAAAAAACTAGCAGAATGCCAATTTTTTTAATTAAAAACTAACTTTTTAACATCATTATGAATAATCAAAAGTCAGGAATATTATTCCAGAATAAATTAACTTAAACCTGAAATAACTTTCAATATTTTACTCTTCATAGAAATACATTTTTTCAAAAATATACAAGTTAAAACGAAGCGCAAAATAACATCGGGCCATTAATAACAATAAAATAAAATGATCTTGGAGGGCCGGATAGAATTACCCGGAGGGCCGGATCCGGCCCCTGGGCCTTGACTTTGACAGGTGGTTTAAAATTGGGAAATATCAAAAATTTATAAGGTTCATTTTTTTATTTTGTTATATTAGACACACATTTTAAAAAGTTTTATTGTTAAATAATTTGTCATTTAATTGAATAAAATGTAAAATAAAATGAACATTTAGGTGTTTTTTATGGAGGACTTTTGAAATAAATATATACACCATTAAATCATTTATTGATTTCCAAATGTATTTATTTAATGGCGATTTTAAACAATTAATGACACATCTATCCATTTATTTAATGATGTATATTTTTATTTCTAACTGTCTCATTTAGTCCTCTAAGGGTTCTTTCCCTGGAAACTGTAAGGATTACATTTTCTAAAGCCTGGAGGTTTTTAAGCTTCTGCTTAACATAAATTTAGAAATAAATTTATGAAAATCTTTTGCTGAGGATAATTTAACAGTTTCAGGAAGATATGTGTCCTTTTCTGTACATTTTACCTCTTATATTCCAGGATTTGTTGGAGCACCTCTATGAGAGATCATTCATTGAGTCGAACTTTGCATCATGTTTTGATTTTAAATCAGAAGTTTAAACATTTTTTTTTCTAGCTTCACAGGTTCTGGAGAGAACTCTGTGCCCCCAAAAGAGTGAAAACTTCAAATAAGAAGTATATAATTGCCTTTAAATGCATGTTTTACATGGAGTTTGTCTAAAATTCATCAACATTTTCAGTAAAAAAAGCTGCAGAAACTTCCTTGGCAACTTAATTTTAGCCTCCATAAATTTTTCAGAAAACAAACAGATTTTGCAGAAAAAGAACAAACTATGCAAAACTTTTTCATCAACAGGCCCAATTACCCAGTTCTGCTTCAGCGGAAGACCCAGACTCACTACACCACACAGCTGCCAGAGTTTTAAACAACTTTTAAATTAAAAATTAAATTTAAAAAATAACCTAAAGTTGCTCATAATAAGCAGACCTGGCAACATTTCAGCTAATTACTGCACATTTTCTCAGCCCTTGAACCAAGTTCTTCTCCTTTGTGCCCTTCATGGTGGTGATCTGTGCATGTTCCTCTGCAGAGACTTTCTGTTCAAAGAGATATGAAAAGCTCAAACTACGGTCATTAAAAAAACATCAATTAATTCAGCATTTAAAACTGTGTCAGAGCTTTCAGACTTTTATATGAGCTTTTCTTTTTTATTATGCACGTCAGATTTAACCTCTACAAGGAAAGAAATATATTTATTTACCTTTTCATTTATATATTAAGAGATTTTAATCGATATTTTCTCATAAATAATTAGTTTCTTCTCGTTGAAGCTCATTGTAGGATTTGGGCTTTACATCGACTTTTTAAAAATTTAATGTAAGTACCTTAATTCTAAAAAAAAAACTAATGTTTGGGGTTAATTTCGTTAAAAAATATAACCCAAAATGTATTTCACAAATATCTTGCATCTGTTCATTACCACAAATACATATTTTAATTGACTAAATTATCATTTTAATGCTTTTATTTAGAAAAAGTTTCTCAAACATGAAAGAAAAATGCTGAAAAAAACCCATACATTTCTTCTGTGTGATTGAAATTAAAGTGTTATAAAAATGTTCATAATATAGTAAATGATTTATCAGAAAAACTAATGAAGTTTCTTTTAAATATCCTAGTACAAAAAAATGTATCTAGTTCTAAAAATCTTAAATGGATTTTTCTCTCCTACAACAAATATGAAAGAAAAAATAAGAAAATTTAGAAACACTGAAAGTAAAACAAAAATACTTTTTATTTTTATATTTTCATCTTTATATAAAAATACAAAAAAAGACATTACATGTAACACATTATTCTTACAAGGAGAATAAGAAAGTCGCTAATTTTATAACGTATTTTTTATATTTAATTTTTCTCACAAATCACATTTCCTTTTCAGTAAATCCAACTTTACTGTTTGGCCTTTACATAAAAACCTTTTTAAGATTAATTATGACCAGGCAGACCTGCTTTAGTCTTAAAAAAACTATTTTTTTGGTTTAAATCTCATTAAATATTATTTTAAACAATAAGCATGCATTTATTGGCAAAAAGCTTCACAAAAATGCTGTAAAACTTAAAATCTGTCCTATTATTGACTGTATGTTCAACCACAAAGATTTTAAAGTATTTTGAAGTTTGTTAGAAAGAAATAAGACATTTCTAAGAGGGGTTCAACTTAGCTAAATCTCTAAAAAAATGTATTTCTATAAAAGAGAATACAAAAAAAAAAATCACTTAACTGCAAGAGTTAATGATTTTATTTTAGTTTATTAAAAAAGAAAAAAAAAGTGGAAAAAATTAGGAATCAAAGCATTAAAGAGAAAATGAAGTTAAGCCAAGTTTATCCTTAATTATTCCTTTAAAATAAAAGTTGTAAATTAACCAGGACAGAACACGTTTTTTTGTTTTTTCTTTCTCGCTGATTTAAAATGGATATAAATATAGCATCAAACTCGAAGTGCAATTTAATTTGAAATATTCAATATCTGATGTTTTTTGGCTTTAAAGCCATGATATTCTAACATTGTAGCTGCAGAAATGGTACTTAAATAAGCAACTGTACAATGGAAGTCTCCTTCTGCCCCAAGTTCTGAGAGGTGGTTGAATGAAATGGTGTTCGTGAGTAAAGTAGAGCACGTAAGATTCAATAGGAAAAATAAACCAGAACTGTTTAGAAAGATTTGGCAACAGTTAGAATTCTTACAATGTAAGTGATGTCAATTGTTTATATATTCACCATTTTGCATGTCTGTTTTATTTATTTATTCTTATTTTATTTTGTTTTGTTGGTCTATTTATGTTATTTCTCTTTTCTTTACTTTCGTTTGCACTCTCTTCCTCTTTGTGGTAATTGTCAAAGTTCACAAATGCTGACTAAAATTTTGTTTTGACATGTGAATCTTATAAAACATTAAAAAAAAAAAAAAAAAAAAAAAAAAAAAAAAAAAGACGCCCTGATGTTTGTCAGTTTATGGAAAGGAAATGGTTTATGGTTTAAGGAAATGTGAATTTTCTCTAAAAACATGGACATTTGTGGATTTAAAAAAAAATCTTTGGGATTAATTTAGTTTAATACTTTAATTAGTTTCATAAATAACACAAAGAATGTTATGAAATTCTCAAAAAAGACATGAAATAAAGTAAATATAACATCAGTAACATAAATTAGACGATCAATATAATGTAAAATCACTTTTTTATGTTTGTTTGTTTATGGTCATTCTTTAATAATGTAAGATTCCCTTTCAAACATGCATGTATTGTTATATTTTTGCTAATATTGTTCACTTCATTGAATCATGCCAGCTGCCCTTTATTATTAACATGTTTGAAACCAATTGAAGTAAAAACATCTGTTTTCAAACTATGAAATAAATAATGTGTTCAGAAGGTTTCCTGAAGCTGAGGAGTGAGGCGTTGTTAAATCAAACCAATGAAAATCGTTTACAGGAGAATCGCTGCAGCTTTGATTCACTGCCGCGTCAGTGGACGGATCGGCCTGCGGTAACAGAAAAACAGCCCGACAGCTCCACAAATACTTCTTTTTTTTTCCTGAAAAAGCGAAACCTGACAGGTTGAATGATGACAGGACACTCGAGGAAACTCACAACACAAAGAAGAAGCGCACAGAAACAGGCAATCATGCATTCTGATGGTTTACATTCGGGCAAACTCACATTTTCAGAAACCATTTTCCTACATTCTTTTCCTGCCGGGAAACTATCATTTGAATCAATGAAAGCCTCCAGCTGTTATTTTTTTCTACCCTGAGTGGGATCTTAATGTTTGTAGTGAAACATTATCTCACCATCCAACAGATGCAAAGAGTTCAAATGCAACAAAAAAGAGAAGAATTTATCAATTTTGCTGATTTTTAATGTATTATCCTAACACATTAAAACCTTTAATCTCTAAACTTTCATTCTCCAAATTTATTCCTCCATTTTTGAGTTTCTGTGCAGCTAAACGTGGATTTATTAACAGAGGAAAAAGCGTTCTTCTCCCAGACTCATTATTTTCTTAAACTTGTAGTGGAGGTTATTCCTATTAATGATAAAAATGTCAATTATCTTCTCAAAGTTAAACTTCTGTTTTAGGAAATTGAAATAGTTTCCTCTCTATCTTCTATAACCGTTCCACAACACTGCTGGTGGGACGTTAGCCAGATTTTTACTATTGTAAAATCAGGAATCTTTTATTTATGACTAAAAGGTTTTAAGCTGAGATCAAAAAGCCTTTGTTGCTTTTTTAAGACATATTTTATGCACAGTGACAGAAGCTCATTAGAAATACGATTCTGGGTTTTATCTGGGTCTGTTGACTTGAAGCGGGGGCGTCAAACTCAATCGCACAAGAGGGCCAATATCCAAAACATACCTTAGATCGCGGGACAGGATAAACATTTAATAACATAATAAACTAAATTTTTAAAACTTTAACACTTTTTAACATAATTATTAGCTAGATATAAAGCATTTTTTCCAATAATGCTAGCGTGAATGCTGTGAGAGATGAAAGATACTGAAATGTGTATTTAAAATGACTGAGCGCCAACTAAAATGTTAGCTAAATGCCAAATTAGCCTTAAAAAAAACTTAGGTTAGCCAACACAGCTAGAATGTAGCTGAAAAAATAGCTAAACTTCAAAATATCCTAAAAAAAAACTGGAAAAAAGTAAATTAGCCACAAAAAAAAGCTAGCATGTAGCTAAAATATTAGCTAATCACCAAAATAACATAAAAAATCTTAGTAAATGCCAAAATGGTCCAAAAAGCTATAAGAATGCCAATTTTAAAACTTTAAAATCGTAACTTTTTAATATAAATAAGAATAATAAAAATGCAAGAATATTATTCCAGAATAAATTAACTTAAACTTTAAATAACAATAAAATAAACCAGGAGGGCCGGATCCGGCCCCCGAGCCTTGACTTAGAGGAACCCTCTCCCTTTCCTCGTCAATAAGAACTCTGACCAATCAAGTCGTACAGTTGTGAGCCAGAATTTGTGCAATTCGCTGCAGTACGAGTGTTGAACGCTGAGAGACACTTTGCCACGCCCATTTCAGCAGCTGCATCATTAGTCCGAGAATTTTCCTTTTTTCTGATCCAACGCAATTTGAATCAACAAATATTTGAAATACGATTTTAATTGTACATTATTTTATATAAATCCTGGAAAATCCTGCAAGAAGAAGTTAAAAACACAAATAGACGATGGTCACTGGAGTGGGTCTATAAATTCTTTTCACAGCAAAAGTAATGGTCAAAATCAGACAAATGGAGAGAAAATCAATCTTCCAGTATTGCAGATACAACTTTAATTTTGAACAAATAAAAACATTTGAAACATATTTTTGTGCTTATTGTTCAAAAACAACTCCAAAAATTAAGCTTTAAATGTTTAGAAATACAGAACACAAGAAAACTGATTTATTTAGTTTTTTTAAGATCCACTCCAATTAAAAATGTAACATGTTCTTGTGTGATTTTTCTATAAACGGAAGACAAGCGTGAAGAAAATAAAGATAAAAAAAAACCAATTTCTACGAATTTTTTTATTCAAATCATTGTAAATCAGAAGCAGGTGAAGAAAATGTTGCTTAAAATTAGCTTTTTGTGACATAGATCTACTACATCCATCTGTAGACAAATAAAGCAACAGTAGAGCTTGCTAGCATGCTACAGAGGAGCTCGCTAGCTCAAGAGAAGCTCACTACCGCAGGTAGCTTAATACAGTAGGGCTCACTAGCATGCTAAGGAGGACCTAGCAAGCATGCTATAGCTGAGTTTGCTAGCTCAATACAGCGGAGCTTGCTAGCTCACTGTAGAGGAGCTCGCTATCATGCTACAGTGGTGCTTACTAGCATGGTATAGTGGAGCTTGATAGCATGCTGTAATAGAGCTTGCTACAGCAGAGGTCGCTAGCTCAATACATCGGAGCTCACTAGCATGCTAGAGAAAAGCTTGCTAGCATGCTACAGCAGAGCTCGCTAGCTCAATACAGAGAAGTGCAGTGCAGCAAAGGTTGCTAACTCACTACAGTGGAGCTCGCTAGCATGCTATAAAAGAGCTTGCTAGCTCTAGAGAAGCTCGCTACTAGCTTAATACAGTAGGGCTCACTAGCATGCTACAGAGGACCTAGCAAGCATGCTACAGCAGAGTTTGCTAGCTCAATACAGAAAAGCTCGCAACAGTGGAGCTTGCTAGCATGCTGTAATAGAACTTGCTACAGCAGATGTTGCTAGCTCAATACATCGGAGCTCACTAGCATGCAAGAGAAGAGCTTGCTAGCATGCTACAGCAGAGTTTGCTAACTGGCTGTAAAGGAGTTTGCTATCATGCGACAGTGGAGCTCATTAGCTCAATACAATGGAGCTTGCTAGCATGTTACAAAAGAGCTCACTAGCTCAAGAGAAGCTCGCTACAGCATAGCTTATTAGCTTAATACAGTAGGTCTCACTAGCATGCTACAGAGGACCTAGCAAGCATGCTACAGCAGAGTTTGCTAGCTCAATACAGTGGAGCTTGCTAGCTCACTGTGGAGGAGCTATAATGCTACAGTGGTGCTCACTAGCATGCTATAATACAGCAGAGCTTGCTAGCTCAGTACAGTGGAGCTTGCTAGCATGCTAGAGAAGAGCTCACTACATCCATAACAATGCATGTAAATATGCTACATCCATCTGTAGACAAATAAATCCAGGTACGGCTTGGTTTTCACGTCAGAGCTGGAAAAAAAGCTGCTGGTCAGGGTAGCTCTGAGTTATGAGTGACAGGAAAGGGGCGGAGTTTCGAAACTATGTTCTAGAAAATTACTCCAGGTTTTTAAAAGAAATAGACCACTAGGAACACTTTGAAACTAGATCAAGGGACTTCAAGTCATGAATAAAGTAAATTTAAATGCTGTTCTGGTCATCTTTATGCTTCAGGTCCCCTAAAAATGTCTAATAATGTTTTCCATCCCTGCCTGCCGCTGTAAATAAATCCTTTTTCTTAGGATAAGAAGTGTCTGTTGTTCCGGTCTGTGGGAATCGCAGCCACCGGGGAGGTTTGGCTTGAAAGCGTGTTGGTATTTGCTTTGATGTGCAGAAGTGCTTGTTGGCCTTCAGAGATGCAGCGGCGTGCCGTCCCCCCGCCGCGTGATCCAATACCGGATGAAAAGCTCAAGTTAAGGTTGAGATCCAAGAGCCAAACATCTAAAGCTGAACTCCCACAAGAAGAAGAAAAAAAAAAAAAGAGGTGCGGCGTGCTTCCCCGAGAGCAGAAGAACATCAATGAGGGTCACAGAGACGCTGTGAGCTGCAACGCGACCCCAAACATCACCAGGTTGGAGTCTGCTCAAAAGAAAAGGTTCTTTACAGACATTTTCTTTATTAATAATCAGAAATACTGGGAACATTTCAGCGCTTCCTTCCTGTTCAGGATAAATTTAGCAACAGTTTTCCCAATTACAGGTGCTGAACATGAACAAAGCAGCTAATGCGGAGGATTTAGCAGCAGTGAAGTATCGGTGAACGTAATCCGAGGTTTCTTTTCACAGAGCCGGAGATCCTCTCTGCCTCAGTGAGACTCGCTTCTGCTTTCAGCTGCTTGGGGCCGGTAATTGCTTCGCACCCAGTCTTTATGTAAGACCTTATCAGGGTGAGAAAAACACTGCTTAGCTCACGTGTCAAAGTCAAGGCCCAGGGGCCGGATCCGGCCCTTCTGATAATTAAATCCGGCCCTGCAGATCATTCTATTTCATTGTTTTTAATGGCCCAATGTTACCTATGTTTCTATCTATTTCTATGTAAAATGTTAAAAGTTGATTTATGCTGGAATAATATTCCTGCCTTTTTATTATTCATGATTATGTTGAAAAAATACGTTTTAAAAATACTAAAAACTGATAGCTTTTTGGACTATTTTGGCATTTACTAAGAATTTTTTTAGGATATGTTGGTGTTTAGCCAGTGGTGGGCCGTCAGGGCCTGCAAGGCCTTCTCTGCTGGCCTAAAAATATCTGAATCACAGACTGATATTAATCATGTTTTGTCCGTGAATATGTATTCAATAATTCCAAATTGTCTTCCTTTTATTGCTAACCCCCTGGTTGCACTGCTTCCAGACGTGCATTTTCATTTTGAAGCATTTAGCCAATCACATTTCAGCACTATTTGTTGCTAGGGTCAAAGAAATCTGCCCGGAGGCCTTCACAATCAGTTCTGCGGGCCCTGTAGCATAAAATAAATGTTGAGCAAGCTGTTGCTTCAACCAATCAGATTTGGAGTTGGCGACACCAAGGCCCTCTAGCAGGCGTACGGAAACGTCAGCATTTTCACAGGCGTTGATTGGATAGTCAGAGAGCGTACCAGCCAGAGCTAGCAAACTGTATCTGTATCGAGCTGTACGAGCAAATAGAGGATTTAATAGCTGTTTTGTCAACCCACAATGGATGAAGGAGGAGAAGAAATTGATTTGGTGGCAGACTTGCTGTCAAAACCATTTTCAAGATGGACTTTTCAAGAAAAGCTGGAAATTGTTAAACAAGGTCGGGCAACTCCGAAGCTAGCAAGCCTGTCACAACCGGGGAAAGGATTTGTCCGCCACTTTCAGTCCACTAACTACGAGCTCCGAGGAACGCTGTAAATTGTATTGCTGGGAGTGCTTATTATTTGCCACTGATCGACATGGTGTTTGGAGCCATACTGGATTTGTTTTGCCTTACCAAGGCAGCAACGAGTCATCAGCGCACCACCGGACATTTACAAGCAACGGTGCTCTCCAAAACTTTTGGGGAACCAGAGTGGATCTACAGCTGAGCGAGCACGCGCGCAGGGAAACGGAGCTGCACAACGAAAAGGTGAAGAAAAATATGGAAATCTTGAAAAAATGATAGACTCTCATTTTTATTGGGCAAGCAGGAACTTTCATTTCGGGGACATGATGAGAGCGCTGGATCCACAAACAGAGGAAACTATTGCCTTATTTCTACCGAGCGGTCCAGAGCGGACTGGATCGGACTTGAATAGTCTTGGCATTTTGAGTGAGCATTTCTGAGGATTGGACCATGAAAGCCCATATGGGTGTAGACTGATGACGTAGCTGCGTGTCAAAAACAGTGAACGAGAAGCTGAACAGCTGACTCAGAAACGCAGTGAAAATGAAAAAGATAACCGCGGAGGATCTTATAATCTGGTGCTGCTCTGCAGAACAGTCTATTGTTCTGAATTAATAAAGAAAAAAAATCTCTTCATGTTGATCAACACTCCAATGTTCTTCAATAAATGTTTTTTTAAGCAGATCAGAAGTGTTTTTGATGAGGTTGATTGTACCGGACATTCTTCATCCGCGGGGTCGAGAAAACACAAGACGGAACTTGTGTGTGTGTGGCTGTGTGTGTCTTTGCGCGCGCGCCGTTTCTCCGGTCCTCAATCCCCGCGAATAAAGGAAAATATTGTATGGAAAGAATTTATTATTCTCTGCAAGAAGATCGCAGGTGTTGTGAAATGAGTGTGCGTGCTTCAACCTGTATGTTTTAGCTCCTCAGTGAAGGAGAGGGCGGGGAAAGAGTGCATGCGCGCGTGCATGAGGGACGCAGCGTGCGCTGCGAGAAGAGAAAGAAAATAAGGCAGCGAGAGCGTGCCGACTGTTGTTGTCAATTGGCAGTGCAAGGAAAAGTAACAATAAAAAGTTCTTCTAAGATCTGAGACTGATTATTTGGCTTCAAACGCTCCACATGTTCTGAAGCTCAGAATATGGAGGAGAATCCCGGAGGAAGAGCAGTTCTTCGGACGGAGAAAATCTCCCCTGCGTCCCCCGAACACGGTCGGGAATCAAAGCAGAAAGTAACACCGCGGCAAAGAAAAATCCAGCCGAAAAGAGGACAGAACTTTAAATTTTGATCTTGAGTTGGGAAAAGCTCTGGTCGGACGCTTCCTGTTTTCGTAAAATCAATGGGTTACATCGTGTGACGACAGAGGCTCCGCCCTCTCGGGTCCATTCCGTTTTCCAATGAGACCGGGTTGAAAATTTGCCTTAGTTGGACCTGCTTGCCGGGTCCATTTTGTAGCATAAAAGCTATAAAGTCCGGTCCGCCCGATCCAGTCCGCTCTGGACCACTCGGTAGAAATAAGGCAGAAGGGTGTCGCAGCTGTGAGGGTTGGATTGATTCAGACGGAGCACTACTGAAGGCCTAGGTGTGAAATGCACGGCCCGCCACTGTGTTTAGCTAATATTTAATCTACATGCTAGCTGTTTTGGCTACTTTAGGCGTTTCTTCAGTTATTTAGGCTATTTTGGAGTTCAGCTAACATTTCAGCAACATGCTAGCTGTTTTGGCTAATTTAGGATTTTTGTTTGTTTTTGATGCTGTTTTGGTGTTTAGCTAATATTTAATCTACATGCTAGCTGTTTTGGCTACCTTAGGCATTTTTTCAGTTATTTAGGCTATTTTGGAGTTCAGCTAACATTTCAGCAACATGCTAGCTGTTTTGGCTAATTTAGGATTTTTGTTTGTTTTTGATGGTATTTTGGAGTTCAGCTAACATTTTAGCAACATGCTAGCTGTTTTGGCTAATTTAGGATTTTTGTTTGTTTTTGATGCTGTTTTGGTGTTTAGCTAATATTTCATCAACATGCTAGCTATTTTGGCTACTTTAGGCATTTCTTCAGTTATTTAGACTATTTTGGAGTTCAGCTAACATTTCAGCAACATGCTAGCTGTTTTGGCTAATTTAGGATTTTTGTTTGTTTTTGATGCTGTTTTGGTGTTTAGCTAATATTTCATCAACGTGCTAACTGTTTTGGCTAATTTAAGATTTTTGATTGTTTTTGATGCTGTTTTAGTATTTAACTAATATGTTAACTGCATGCTAGCAGTTTTGACTATTCATTCATTCATTCATTCATTTTCCTTAGTCGCTTTGTCCCTTTCGGGGTCGCGGGGATGCTGGAGCCTAACCCGGCTGCTGAAGGGCGAAGGAAGGGTTTACCCTGGACAGGTCGCCAGTCTGTCGCTTTTTTTGTTTTTGAGGCTATTTTGGAGTTCAGCTAACATTTCAGCAACATGCTAGCTGTATTGGCTAATTTAGGATTTTTGCTTGTTTTTGATGCTGTTTTGGTGTTTAGCTAATATTTCATCAACGTGCTAGCGGTTTTGGCTACTTTAGGCGTTTCTTCAGTTATTTAGGCTATTTTGGAGTTCAGCTAACATTTCAGCAACATGCTAGCTGTTTTGGCTAATTTAGGATTTTTGTTTGTTTTTGATGCTGTTTTGGTGTTTAGCTAATATTTCATCAACGTGCTAACTGTTTTGGCTAATTTAAGATTTTTGATTGTTTTTGATGCTGTTTTAGTATTTAACTAATATGTTAACTGCATGCTAGCAGTTTTGACTATTCATTCATTCATTCATTCATTCATTCATTCATTCATTCATTTTCCTTAGTCGCTTTGTCCCTTTCGGGGTCGCGGGGATGCTGGAGCCTAACCCGGCTGCTGAAGGGCGAAGGAAGGGTTTACCCTGGACAGGTCGCCAGTCTGTCGCTTTTTTTGTTTTTGAGGCTATTTTGGAGTTCAGCTAACATTTCAGCAACATGCTAGCTGTATTGGCTAATTTAGGATTTTTGCTTGTTTTTGATGCTGTTTTGGTGTTTAGCTAATATTTCATCAACGTGCTAGCGGTTTTGGCTACTTTAGGCGTTTCTTCAGTTATTTAGGCTATTTTGGAGTTCAGCTAACATTTCAGCAACATGCTAGCTGTTTTGGCTAATTTAGGATTTTTGTTTGTTTTTGATGCTGTTTTAGTATTTAGCTAATATGTTAACTGCATGCTAACAGTTTTGACTATTCATTCATTCATTTTCCTTAGCCGCTTTGTCCCTTTCGGGGTCGCGGGGATGCTGGAGCCTAACCCGGCTGCTGAAGGGCGAAGGCAGGGTTTACCCTGGACAGGTCGCCAGTCTGTCGCTTTTTTTCTTTTTGAGGCTATTTTGGAGTTCAGCTAATATGTCACCAACATGCTAGCTGTTTTGGCTACTTTAGGAATTTCTTCAGTTATTTAGGCTATTTTGGAGTTCAGATAACATTTCAGCAACATGCTAGCTGTTTTGGCTAATTTAGGATATTTGTTTGTTTTTGATGCTGTTTTGGTGTTTAGCTAATATTTCATCAACATGCTAGCTATTTTGGCTACTTTAGGCATTTCTTCAGTTATTTAGGCTATTTTGGAGTTCAGCTAACATTTCAGCAACATGCTAGCTGTTTTGGCTAATTTAGGATTTTTGTTTGTTTTTGATGCTGTTTTGGTGTTTAGCTAATATTTCATCAACGTGCTAGCTGTTTTGGCTACTTTAGGCATTTCTTCAGTTATTTAGGCTATTTTGGAGTTCAGCTAACATTTCACCAACATGCTAGCTGTTTTGGCTAATTTAGGATTTTTGTTTGTTTTTGATGCTGTTTTGGTGTTTAGCTAATATGTCACCAACGTGCTAGCTGTTTTGGCTACTTTAGGCGTTTCTTCAGTTATTTAGGCTATTTTGGAGTTCAGCTAACATTTCAGCAACATGCTAGCTGTTTTTGCTAATTTAGGATATTTGTTTGTTTTTGATGTTGTTTTGGTGTTTAGCTAATATTTCATCAACATGCTAGCTGTTTTGGCTACTTTAGGCGTTTCTTCAGTTATTTAGGCTATTTTGGAGTTCAGCTAACATTTCAGCAACATGCTAGCTGTATTGCCTAATTTAGGCTTTTTGTTTGTTTTTGATGCTGTTTTGGTGTTGAGCTAATAGGTTAACAGCATGCTAGCAGTTTTGACTAATTTAGGCTTTTTTTGTTTTTGTGGCTTTTTTGGAGTTTAGCTTTTTTTTTTTTTTCAGCTACATGCTAGCGATATTGGCTAACCTAAGTTTTTTTTTTTCTATTTTTGTATTTTTCTAACATTTTACCTATTAATTTCAGCATCATCAGGGGTCAAATTTAGCTTACAGCATTCACACTAACATTATCACAGGTAATGTTATATATCTAGTTCATAATTATACTAAAAAATTATAGTTTTAACGTTTTAAAAATGTAGTTTTAGAGTGTTTAATCAATGTTTATCCTAAGGTGGGTTTTGGTCCCCTGTGTGTGATTGAGTTTGACTGGTTTAGCTGTTTGTGTGAACCTGCAAAGACTATTTTTAAACTCAACCTTTATCCGCCTTTAGCTGGGAACTGGACACCCGGATGATTTCATATTACCATAAGAAGCTTCTAACAAGTCTCTGGAGGACGTGAGAGGAGTCCATTCCAGAACTTAATTTGACTCTGAGGTACGAAGAACTCCTCCTATTGTTGCTTCGGACTAAAACTTCTTCTGGCGATAGATAATGAAATTTCAGACACATTAATCTCATCACTGCAGCAATGAAACGAGAGGACAAAGGTGGAAAGGTCAGGGCACTTTATCCTGCTTAGGAAAAAAGTGCTTCCGAAGATCCACTTGAACTGAAAATGATGGACGGGGCTGAGGAATTTGAGCCCATCGCTGATTCCGCGGGATCCATTGATCTTTTTTTCCTTCGTCTTCTTATGTTTTCCAGACTGAAAGATGTTTTATCATCAGAGGGGATACCAAGCCAGCTTCCACAGCAGAAGCACCTCAAATAAAGGTCGGATGAGAGCACTGCAGTTCATCTGACACGCCTTCATCAGTTCCACCGAGCTAATGACGCTCTCTCGCTTACAGAGGCTGTTTTTTTTTTTTTCCCCACCACTCGTATTGTCTGCTGTAGACTTCACTGTATTCTTCATCAAAGAGAGCGAACGTTACCAGCCAGCACTTCACCTTCCAGAACTCATCACAGCTCATTTCACAGGTAATAAAGTCTGCTGGATCCACTCCTTCATGGCAATCGATCAAAATGGAAATAAACGGCTTCGGCTGAACCCAGCAGACAGCCGTAACGCAGCATTTCATGATATTCCCGGCTAATCTGCTGCCCGTGTTTTCCATCACAACCCATTTTGGCGAGCTGGATGTCATATCAGATTACAGCGCCTGACTTAATGGGAATTTATTTTAAACTAGGCTTTTTTGGAGTGATTGAAATATCAGCTGTTTGAGCCAACATGAGGGGAAAAAAAATCATTTCAGCTCTTTCTTTTTCTCTCTGCTGCATGGGAACCTGTGTGTGGAGCTTTGAAATGATGGAAATCTGACTGTTTTGGAGGTTAAAGTTGCAGATTTTACATTAAATGAACAACATAGAAAATAATACTACTAGAATTTCTAATTAAATTCCAAGAATTCTTTTTTTTTATAAGCAAAGTCCAAAAGCAACAGTTTTAGTCATGCATGTAGTCATGTTCTAGCAACTTTACTTAAACGTTTTACAACGTTTAAGTCCTCAATGACACTTGCTGGTTCTTGTTGGAATCTCATTCAGCCTAAACACATGCTGAGGTCAGAGCCGGCAGCACAGGAGCTGAGCTGCAGCTAAATCATATTTTGATTGGGTCCACTGAAGCACGGGTCATTGTGACACATTTCAGCGGCTGCTCGGCTCTGTGAAAGTTCGCCGATTCCCTCTGAAAACGCAGCTGGGTCTGTCAACAAATGGGCTCCAAAGAAGAAAAAATGTTTTTGAGGAAAATATATTTTTAGTCCAAAATACGACAGTTTGAGATGTCACAAAAGAATATAGAACTTAAGAGGATTTTTGGTGGTTTTAATGTGTTTTTGTAGCCTTTGTCTGGTAATTAACAAATAAAATGGAGCTTAAAACTGCATTTTTAAACATTTCTGTATTCATATTTCTATGAATTTGGAGCCGGCGATAAAACTGTTTGAAAAAGATTGTAGTTGTGTCACAGAAAATATGCTGGGATCCCTGCTCTCCACTTTATTCCAGTGCATCCCCTTTGTAGACAAATAGATCCATGAACGTCTTTGTTTTCCTCATTTGAGCTGGAATCTGGAACAAAACTGTGCGGCTGAATACTTCTCGACATGTTGTTGCACCGGTCATGTTTAGGTTGGGCTTGTGAGGGGGCTGTAAGCTAGTGGTAGACTGCTTAAAACAAAGCTTACAGGCAAATTTCCATTGAACTTTTTTCTAGAAAACAGCACTGGTTTCTTTTTTTTAATTTTAGCTTAAAATGTCTTAATTGTAATTCTCAGCTCAGCTCCAAAAGCCACGCCCCCTCAGAGGAGATTTTGGAAACAGAGGCTTCAGATCAGCATGAAAAATGTATTTTTAAGATTTTTTGGTTGTGGGATTTTGGTTAAAAACTTCAAAATCATAATTAAAACACTACTGGGAACATTTTTTTTAATTAAAAAAATTTGTCATAGATTTAGTTGTTCAATTCAGACAACAAATCCTCCTGAAACATGGAGAACAAAAACCATCAACAGTTTCTGTTCAAAGAAGAATTCTCAAGATCCATTAGCCGGAAACCAACGGCAACACAGAGCTCTGGCAAAGGACAAACCAGGCGCCAGCGGAAGAAGAGATGAGAGAAAGACAAAAACAACCTGGAGAAAGGATGGCCCATGACAGAAGACCCAACCAAGACTTTCAGGCTAACATACAGAGCTCATGTTGGAACAATAGTCATTTATCCAAAATAGAGAAGGATGCTGGTGGCCCAGATTCTTTCAAAGGTCTCAGGAGTCGTGTTGGAACCAGAAGCCTTTAATCCGTCATGATATTCACTTGTTAGTCTGTCAGTCCCGTGAGGAGCCGCTGTTTAAGTCTGAGCGTCTGCCGCGTTCTGTCGGTGCATTCCAATTAAACTCAACCGGAAAGAGTCGGAGTCTGCCCTCTGACACGTTCAAGCATCCAGATCATATCCTGAAATGTTACGTGGATTTACTTATGAAAAAATCCGTTTTGCCCGTTTTTTCCACTAGTGCACATCAGTGTCTGTTTCAGCAGCAGATGTGAGAATGTCAGTGGGAAACTCCAGCCTGCAGCCAAACCGTCCGACCCGCTGCTTTGATGTCAAAGTGACGAGAGCACACCAGTGTCTTCTAATGAAGCTGCCAGGGGTCGCGCTCGTGCTGACCTTTCACCCCTCGTGTCCTCCAAATGTTTAGACATAAATTCCTCCTTAATTTGTTGAACGATTTCAAGCTAAATATCAAAAAGGTCCACACATATATGACTTTACTTGATGTTTTTAGGAGTCAGCAGCCCCCACTTACCAAAACAAATAAACAAAGCCTGTAAATCAAGACTACCAAGGTCCAACCCCAAACTAAAAGAACAAAACTCAGCAGTGTAAGACTGCCAGTACAGCTCAATGTAAACACCAAATTCTATAGTCTGCTGCTCTGCTCCCTGCCTGTCTCGGTGTGGCCTCCTCTGTCTTAAGTAGCCAGCAGATGATAAGTAAAGCACATAGGCCACACCCACTCGGTGAACAGAAGGTCTGGATGGAAGAAGGTCCAGCAGGACAGAACACACAGATTATTTATGAAGTCATCAGATACAAGTACATTTGAATTTATGGAATAAATCCTATTTAAGTGTCTGAAATGTTCCTCAATTCTTATATAAACTTTATTATGTTCAGATTCACATTTTCTGGTTTTTAGGTTTAAAAACTCAAAATTTAAGTTTAAGTTTCAAAGATTTTTTTTTCACTTTCAACTCTTTTATTTTGGTTTTCGAATCAGAAAATTTAAAGTTTGAAAGTTGAAAAAAAAGTTTAGTTTAACTGCCAAAAAGCCTAAAAAAAACTAAAAAAGAAATGGCTAAATTATCCAAAACTGGTAGCATGTAGCTGAAATATTAGCTAAACTCCAAAATAGCCTCAAAAATCTTATTAAATACCAAAATAGTCCAATTTTAAAACTTTAAGAACTTAACTTTTTCACATAATTACAAATAATAAAAAGGCAGGAAATAATCAATAACTTTCATTATTTTACTTTCCATAAAAATATGTTTTGTCAAAATTATACAAGTTAGAAATAAGTGCAAGATAACATCGGGTCATTAATAACAATAATATAGAATGATCTGGAGGGCGGGGTTTAACTTTGACCCATGTGTTTGACACATGTACCCATTGGGAAAGGGTGACAAACTCCAGGCCTCGTGGAGAAGGGTGTACCTGCAGGCCCGGAGACCCAACAACGTTCTCAGGACCGCGTTCTCAGGACTCAGGCATTTTTAACACAGCGCCTCCTACAGGGTGGAGTTTGTTTTGGTATTTTCTGGAGACTTTACGAGACACATCGCACACGTGAATAGTAAAACAATTATCTTAGCGCTGCTAAAGGATAAACAGCTTGGTAATTTATTACATGAATCTTAAAAAAGTAAATTACCAATAAATTTCTTTTTTTGCAGAAACATAAACAGTGATGTCTACACGTAGCTTAGCTTTTATCCAAATTAATGTTGTTTGTGCATAAAATAAATTCATGATGGTTCATTAGAAATACATCTTTTAGCATTTTATATCATAGTTATTTTTTTATTTTTCCATCTTCATGTGTTATAATTTTCTAATGTGTAAATCATTCATATTGTGTCATTATAATTTAAATATAGTCTGCATGTATGACAAAACAGGGGAAAACAAAATGTTTACTGAGCATGATTGTTTTATAATTTTATTAAGACTTTATGTTGTAATGTTCAGAACTATATTACTCTTTACTTATGAATCTTTTTTTCCAGATGGAAACAACAATCCAAAAGAAGAAGTCCCTAGATGAAACCGTGTGTTGAATGCTCTGTTTAACAACCAACACGGTTAGAAAAGGTTCAAATTCATGATCAAAAACTCTCAAAAATCAAAAATAAATGGCAACTTTTACAAAAAGTTTCCAAGAGCAAAATATTTATTTTAGTAAAGTAGATTAATTTGACAGAGAATTGGTATAGAATTGAAAAAAGCAGAGATACTCCTCAAGTTGAAAGTATTTTTAATCTCATGTTTAATTTGAAAAATTGTTCTAATATATGTTTCCTTTCCTATATGCAGCTGTGTTTTCTACAGACCTGTTAGGTGGCTACAAATGTTGTTTTATCTTTTTAAGCCTAATGTAATGCCTGATAAATGTACATTATTCTGTTTAATGTAACTCCTAGTAAAAGTAATTCCTCCCATCTCAGCAGATTCTGTTTAATTTTCCAGATGTTTTGGGTTTGGTTTTTATTTGGCACGTTTTAATTTATTTTATTTCATTTTTATTTAATTGTGAAATGCATGCGTTTCTCACTGAGAATTTGTTAAATTACTGCAACAGAATAAGACAAAATGTAAAGACGAATTTATATTAAGATCCCAATATTCTCAACTTCTGACAAGTTTTAGGTGGTTGGTCAGATATGTACTGGATTATATTTCCACTGAAATAACCTAAAGGGTTAAAAATAAATTTATAATTCATCAGTAAGAAAATCATTAGAAATATTCAGTCAAAACCGACATTAGTAACATGTATTTAAAATAAACGACAAACGTCACCCAGCAGCGAGAAGGCGCTGTCTTGAAAAACAAGACCTAAAATCATCCTGAGGGTGCTGTTAGTCCTCCAGCCAGTAGGGGGCGCTGTCTCAAAAAGACCTGGGTCCTGAGAATGCGGTCCTGAGAGCGTTGTTGGGTCTCCGGGCCTGCAGGTTTATATTACTGGCCTCGAGGGCCGCTGTGTCTGCTTGATTTCTAGATCAACTCATGATTGATTACCTGGTTCAGGTGTGTCCAGCCAATTAGAACATGCCAGAGGAGGATATGTTGGAAACCACGCAGGAATGTGGCCTTTGACCCCTGCACTATCGTAGATGACTGACGATTTCTCTCCGCTCGGGGTAAGGAATGAATTCAGATTTTGACCTACGTCGACTTTCTTTAGATCTTCTATTTGTGCTTAAATATAGATACATTTAATTCTCATAAATATATTTTCTATTGTAGAATTGTTTCTGTCCATTTTGGTTTCTATTTGTTTTATTGTCTATCTTTACTTAGTTACCAAAATGTAAGGTTTTCATTTTAGCTGAAAGTAAATGCATTATAATTCAAGGTGAAGTGCATTTAAAATAATTAACAAATGCATTCTGGGTCAAATATTTCTGCATTTTGATGAAAATACTTGAAAAGAGGAAACTAGTTCATTCTGGTTTGGAACCGCTGCAGCTGTTCCTCATAAAGTGACTGATCATCGGAGGAGCTTGTTCAACCCGGAGCTCAGCGGCTGCTCGGCGGGGTCACTTCGACCTCGGACACAAAGCTCGTTTCTTCGCACACCTTTGTCGCAGTCGGTGTCAAGTAGCGCTCCTTCATGCGCCGCATCCCGGTGGGTCATTTACCTGAGAGATCTTTTCTCTTTGCACCTCTGTGGGTCTAGAAACCTTAAAAACCAAAAACTTGAGCAGCATTTTCATCTTTCAGGAGTCGACAGCTTTCCACGTTGAGAGTCGCGGTCTTTACCGGCTTTGTTTTGGAATAATGAAACATTTAGATGAGACGCTGCAGCTGAAGCTGAAGCTGAGCGCTTCATAATAACAAAAACCTCCTGAGCTGGAGAGGAACAGAAAGTCAAATCAACATACTTTATCAGTTTATTCATCTTTTTAAAGACTCACTCTGATTAATAAAAAAATTGTTGTTCTTGCAGCATCTTTCTCATGATGGAGAACATACACTGAAAAAAGTGAAACATTGGATCTATTAACAAAAGATCTGTATTTTGTTACTTTTAAATTATTATTTTTCATCAAAGTTCTTAGTTTAAAAATTCAATTTGATAAAAACAAATAATTTTTAAAAAGTTTTTGTTATTTGATGCAACATGTCACTTTTTACAGTGTATGTAGAGAAAATTAATTTAAACATTTTATGTCTGAATTCTTCTTTATTCAAATCGTGAATTATGAGGAGACAGAAAAAAAATGTTGTTTGAAAAAAATTGCAAAAAATAACTATTATGATAAATAATACCATGTCCCATGCTAAATAATAATAAAAAAATAAATAAAAACATGAGAAGATACTTAAAAATGCTCGTATTTACAGAAAAAATAAAGAATTTGAAAAATAAAAACTTCCTTAAAACAATAAATAATGATCCTGGAGACTTGGCCTTTGGATAATTTAATAACAATTAATACAATAATTGGTGAAGGATCATTATTATTTTAGGAAGTTTTGTTCTATTATTTATTTATTTAATTAATTTACGAGCATTTTTTAGGATCTTTTCATGTTTTTATTTTTCATTTTGTTACATAAACCACAGCTGGGAACAAAATAAAACCACTTTTATTTATCATGTGTTATCAAACACATTTTTTGGGTATATTATATAAGCCAGAATGTAACTTTTTATTACAAAAGTGTTCTTGGGTTAAAAGCAGCATAATTATAATTAAAAGACCACTGGCAACGGTTTGAAAATGACTTTTAAAAGGATCTGTTTCGTTCAATTTTTTTTCCAAATTGAATCTAGATTTTTGTCATTGTAAACAGGTACAAAACTAAATATTAGTATTGATAATAAACCACTATAGGAAGTAAAAGCCAAAACCAAAAGAGTTAAAAAAGTAAGCAAATAAATACAAAATATGGTATAAAACGGGTCTACCTGCTGCTCCGGATCACTTGTGGCTCTTTTATCTCTTTAATAAGAAATTAAAGATTAAATAAATCAAAGGTTAGTTCGTTAAGTTTTGTCATTTCTATTTAAATTCTAGACATGTCAAGAATCTAAGCAAAAAAGTTCAATTTAGTGTCATAAAATTTTGGAAAACATTCTTTAAATTTGTGTTTTTAAGTTAAAGTTAATCAAAAAAAGTATTTATTTTGCTAAACGACATTAAAGTGGTGAAAGTTTTCAACAAATGTGGTTTAAAATGATTGAAATGATTTAGAGTTGTGTGTTTTTAATAAAAAGCTCAGGTTATTCTAAATGTTTTGAGCTTTTTTTTCAATAAATAGATTCTACTAAAATGTTCATATTTGCGATTAAAAGGAAAAAAAATTCAAAAGTCCTGAAAAAATTAGCAAATTTAATTGAATTACAACAATGTCTATATATTTATAAGAGTTTTAACTTTTACTTTTGGCAGCAGCACACACTCCTTTCAAAATAAAACACACCCTGTGTCAACAAAGATTCTTTAATTAACAAAGATTAAGTAATTCAATTATTGTAACATTTAAAAACTATACGTATTAATAAATGCTTAATTGTCTAAATATTTTGCATTTTTAAGGGATAAAAATGAGACTTAGTGGCTCTTGTTGGGTTCTGGTCTAAAAAACTGAACTAAATGTCTTTTTTAGTGTTAACGGTTGCAGACTTCTGGTTTAAACCAACAGAGCAAAACCAAAATAAATAAATAAATAAAATAAAAATAGATGATCGTTCTGAAAACGGTGAGAGCGTGAGCGCTCGCCCCCTCCCTCTCCAAAAAAAACCCCAGATGAAATGGGAGTGGGTCTTTAGAGTCTTAAGGGAAGCGTCTATCAAAATAAAAGAAGAGCCCATTAAGTTTGAACAGATTGTTCAGAGAATTGCATTTATTGAAAAAGAGACGGTCTAAAAGAGGAAGTGGCGAGCTCATTTGGGCGTCCTCGGAGGGTTTTCGCTAATAGCGGTCAATAGCCGATGAGAAAAACAAGTGTTTGGCTTCGGTGAACACATCTGCTCGCTTCCACACTCAATACTCTGGAAAGCGGCTTCCTCCATCGCGGCCGGCCGGTCATTTCGGAGCGCGCTCGTGCTGCCGCTGACCTTTCAGAAACACTCCCACCTACGACTCCCACTCATTCCACGCCGTGTGCAGAAACTCCGTCTTGCAGCTCTGATTCTGGTGTCTTTAAATATCTTCATTTGTATGCATGCGAGTATTTCTGAAGGGATGCGAGTCAACCCTCCACCCCGGGGCAAAGACGTGAGTCAATGTTGCTGCAGCAGCGGCGGCGGCGGCGGCAGGAGTCGGGCAGAAGCATCGACGCCTCAGAGGCAGTTTATGGCATTAGGAGCGGGATGTTGTCGGCAGATGTCAGTCAGAGCTGTTTGCAGGGGGAAGAAGCAAAACTGTTGCTAAAGATTCCCCACTGATCCGGTTTTTACTTCCTGGTTAATTTCAGAACTGATGTCAGAAACAAACAAACACGAGCGAAACTGTCCTCGCAGGATATTTCTGAATGACATTTACGGCCTTAAAGTCGAACAGAAATGAAAAATATTTTTAATTCCAATTTTAACAAACTGATTTTAAAATTATCATCCAAGTTTATCTCCTTCTATTTCCTGGCATTCAGATAAATAATCCACAATAATTTCAGTTTAGATGAATCCAAATGCACCAATGCAGTGATGTGAATTAGTGAGGAGTTTCCCTTTCTTATTTATTTTTTTGCTTTACCTTTAAATACCTTTAGATAAATGGCTTTTTTTTTTAGAGTAAAAACCTTTAAAATGAGGAAAGCTGCATACTTTCACTTTAAAGAAGTTTGGATTTGCTCTCATGGTTTTCTTTTGATAATAATAAATATGAATTATGCATATTTGTTTGGCACGAACAAAAGCAAAAATCTCTAATTTTTTCTTTTTTTTTTTTACATTTGACAAAAGCTCCAGTAACTTATTTTCAAAATAAAAGCTGCTCTGTGCCAAACAGGATCACCTCAGTGCAGCTAGTAACTAATATTGTGCAGCATAAGTTAATATGTACTTTTAACTCATTAAAGATCATGTGTTCATTCTGCAGGTAGAGTTGATCAAACAAGACGTCTTCAGGTCAACATGGATGGCGAAACCTACAGAGTTTATCATCTATGTCAGAGGTCGGCAACCTTTAACAGTAAAAGAGTCATTTGGACTCTACTGATCAAAACCTAGAAGGAGCCGCACTGACTTACGTTAGCCTTTAAGAAATTTGGATTTTCATTCATAACCTTCTTTTTGTTTTTTAAATAGACATGAATGTCTACTTTTGTCATGAACAAAAGCAAAAAAATATGTAAAAATAAACTAGCATCTCTTAAAAAGACTTTAGTAGCAAAAAAGCTGCTTAATTACTAGCTGAACTTCAAATTAGCATTTCTCTGTAAATTAAATCAGCCAAAAATGTTAGCATGTTGCTGAAATAAAACCTGAACTCGAAATTAGCCTAAAACCCCCAGTAGATAACAAATTAGCTAAAAATGTTAGCATATTGCTAAAATATTAGCTCTACAAAATTAGCAATAAAAAATAATTGGAGGCCAAAAAAAATGCTAGCTTGTTGCTCCTTACTAGCTGAACTCCAAAATAGCTAAAAATTCCTCAGTAAACGTAGTCAAAAATGTTAGCATGTTGCTAAAATAGAAGCTAGATTAAAAAAAAATCAGTAGATAAAAAAATAGTTGAAAACATCAGCATTTTACTAAAATATTAGCTAAACTTTAAATTATCATTAAAACCCCACTAGAAACCAAATTAGCCAAAAACGTTAGCATATTGCTAAAATATTAGCTCTACAACAAATTAGCATAAAAAACTAATTAGAGGCCCAAAAAAATGCTAGCTGTTTGCTAACTTACTAGCTGAATCTCCAAAATAGCCTAAAATTCCTCAGTAAACGTAGTCAAAAATGTTAGCATGTTGCTAAAATAGAAGCTAGATTAAAAAAAAAAACAAATCAGTAGAAAAAAAAATAGGCTGAGAACATCAGCATTTTACTAAAATATTAGCTAAACTTTAAATTATCATTAAAACCCACTAGAAACCAAATTAGCCAAAAACGTTAGCATATTGCTAAAATATTAGCTCTACAACATTAGCATAAAAAACTAATTAGAGGCAGAAAAATGCTAGCTTGTTGCTAACTTACTAGCTGAACTCCAAATAGCCTAAAATTCTAGTAACCTTAGTCAAAAATGTAGCATGTTGCTAAAATAGAAGCCTAGATTAAAAAAAAAAAAATCAGTTAGAAAAAAAATAGCTGAAAAATAGCATTTTACTAAAATATTAGCTAACTATAAATTATCATTAAAACCCCACTTGAAACCAAATTAGCCAAAAACGTTAGCATATTGCTAAAATATTAGCTCTACAACAAATTAACATAAAAAAACTAATTGGAGGCCAAAAAAATGCTAGCCTGTTGCTAACTTACTAGCTGAACTCCAAAATAGCCTAAAATTCCTCAGTAAACTTAGTCAAAAATGTTAGCATGTTGCTAAAATAGAAGCTAAATTAAAAAAAAAATCAGTAGATAAAAAAATAGCTGAAAACATCAGCATTTTACTAAAATATTAGCTAAACTTTAAATTATCATTAAAACCCCACTAGAAACCAAATTAGCCAAAAACGTTAGCATATTGCTAAAATATTAGCTCTACAACAAATTAGCATAAAAAACTGATTAGAGGCCAAAAAAATGCTAGCTTGTCGCTAACTTACTAGCTGATCTCCAAAATAGCCTAAAATTCCTCAGTAAACTTAGTCAAAAATGTTAGCATGTTGCTAAAATAGAAGCTAGATTTAAAAAAAAATCAGTAGATAAAAAAATAGTTGAAAACATCAGCATTTTACTAAAATATTAGCTAAACTTTAAATTATCATTAAAACCCCACTAGAAACCAAATTAGCCAAAAACGTTAGCATATTGCTAAAATATTAGCTCTACAACAAATTAGCATAAAAAACTAATTGGAGGCCAAAAAAATGCTAGCTTGTTGCTAACTTACTAGCTGAACTCCAAAATAGCCTAAAATTCCTCAGTAAACGTAGTCAAAAATGTTAGCATGTTGCTAAAATAGAAGCTAGATTAAAAAAAAATCAGTAGATAAAAAAATAGTTGAAAACATCAGCATTTTACTAAAATATTAGCTAAACTTTAAATTATCATTAAAACCCCACTAGAAATCAAATTAGCCAAAAACGTTAGCATATTGCTAAAATATTAGCTCTACAACAAATTAGCATAAAAAACTAATTGGAGGCCAAAAAAATGCTAGCTTGTTGCTAACTTACTAGCTGAACTCCAAAATAGCCTAAAATTCCTCAGTAAACTTAGTCAAAAATGTTAGCATGTTGCTAAAATAGAAGCTAAATTAAAAAAAAAAACAAATCAGTAGAAAAAAAAGTAGCTGAAAACATCAGCATTTTACTAAAATATTAGCTAAACTTTAAATTATCACTAAAACCCCACTAGAAACCAAATTAGCCAAAAACGTTAGCATGTTGCTAAAATAGTAGCTAATCTTCAGCCAGAGAGCCAGGTCTGCAGGTTGCAGACCCCTGATCTATGTGAACCTCAGACATCAATTTATACATTTAACTCATCTAAATTAAATAAATACTAATGAAGTAATCTTTACTTTAAAAAAATGATAATTTATTTTTCTTTTTTTTGTTCTTTTTTCCCTCTTTGTCCTCAGCATTCTTCCACTGCTGGGTTTTGTTATTTTAGTTTGGACCTTGGTAGTCTTAGTTTTCTGGCTTTGTTTATTTGTTTTCTTCAGGTAGTTTTGGTCAGAGGGAGCTCTTGACTCAGCTTTCTTATTTATTTAACGTCTTATTTGACTTATTTAGTGTTTGATGGAGATAAAAGAGCTTCATGAGGATCTGCAGGTTGCAGACTCCTGTACTGAACTAAAACCTCTGCGTATCAGCGTCTGTGGAGGAGTTCTCCTTCATTTTTCTTTGCATATTTTATATTTTTTAAACCAAGTACAGGATTTTCTAGCGTGATCGTTATGTCACTAAAATTTCCGCTTTAGATAAGATCACTTCAGAGCTTCTTTTTGACCTTCTCAGAGGAGATTTTACTGCTGTGGACTATGGACTCCTTCATTGTATCCTCCACTCTGCCATTTTCAGACCTAACCTTTGCAGGCTCTGAGATTCCAGTCGTGGGGATGAGCCTGGATGTCGTGAGTGTCCCTCGCCATAGACTTTTGATTTCTTGTGTTTTTTTCCAGGGGGAGGTGTCGATGGGGGTGCGTCCAGCTTTGCCCATTAATGGTGTCCAGATCATCTTGGGGAATGACATCGCTGGTAGCACAGTCTGGGCTGATGTCCCCCCTTCTGTTGGAGTGGCTGGTGCTCCCCTGCCTGGTTGTTGATCTGGAACCAGTGAGCGCTTGGGTATGGAGGAGGAGCCAGGAGCCGAAGTGGAAGAGCTTCAGGGCTTGGTTTGTCCTGCTGCTGGGGTTCGTCATATGGTGCAGCCAGTTCCCCCCTGCTCAATGCCGGAGCCTGTGTGGTCTGCCTGTCCTGTTTCCCTCCCTTGTATGGTGGGGGTCCTGGATGCGGGGGAGTTACCAGGTTCTCCCAGCTGTCCCATGTTCATCCCAGGTTGTTTGGTTTTTTTTTTTATTTGGGGCTTCTTCTTTTTAGGGGGAGGGTGTTACGGCCCTGGGCCGTTTGGGTCTGTTTCTGCTGCCTGTGCCTTTGCTCCTCCTCTCACACAGGTGCAGCTGTTTTCCAATCAGAGAGGATGGAGATAAAAGGATCCACCTTGGAAGTGCTGGAGAGAGACCCTCCTACGTTTGCTGGCCAGATCCGTTGGTTGCAGCTCTGGTTCTGCAGGTCCTCCCTGCTCTGTTGGGTTTTCGTATGCACATTAAAACATCTTAGTGCTACAAACCGGTGTCGTCTCCCCTTATTTGTTACGGTTCAGAGCCAGCTGTAACACAGAACCTCAGAACTTTAAAGATAAAAACTGCGTTCTTGGGGCGTTTTCATGATGATGTGGAGATGTGGAAAGAGTTCTTCCCCTCTCCCCACCCCCCATTTCTAGGGGTGTTTGTTCTTTTAAGTGATACAAAACCCTCGTGATCCAGATGTTTCTTCTCTTTCTCCTTAAACTCTCTACGTTGGTCCAAACGTCTCGTTCAGTTTAATGGTTGAACAAGATGAAATCTGCTTTTTCGTGAATCTTGCTTTGATTTTAATCATAAACTGGTGAGTTAACGTGAAATCCAAACACTCGTCTGATAAGAGAAGAAAGTTAAAGTTGCACTACTATCATACTACCGCCTCCATGCTCTGCTGTTACTCAGATTTCACTCTCGATTTGATGCAGTTCCATAACTTCCAGAAAGTTCTTCTCGTTTCTCTTTAGGACATTAATACAGACGTTTTGGGAAGTTCTCGTTGCTCCTTAAACTCTCCGTGGATCCATGTTGATCCAGAAGTCTCTTTCTGACTCTGGATCCTGAACTCTGTCCTGATCTGCTTCTGTGATGGAGGATTCCTCGGGGTGTTCTCGGGTTCTTTTTAGTTCCAAAGATGCTTCGAATGTGTTGAGAAAATGACTGGATCAGGCCTGGATGTGGATGATGTGACTCAACCGGGCTTTTAGCCCTAAAGCGCTTAAGTGTCGTGGCCCCTGAGTAAAGCCTCAAACGTCCCAGGAACGGATGGGCTGAAGATCAAGTCTCCAGCATCATTGTTTATTTTTTTCGTTTTTTTTTTCTTCTCAAATTCCTAATTTTTCAGTCATTTTCAAGCCTGTTTTTAGAATCTTCCTATGTTTGTGAGATACGACGGAGTATTAGGGTCACCGAAAAAAAAAAAAGTAATATTACAAGTTTTTTTCTCGTAGATATACGACTTTAAATCTCGTAAATTATGAGTTTTAATATCGTAGATTTACGACTTTTTTCTCGTAATGTATTCAAATCGAGGGGAGTCTACATTCCAGTGAATTTATGCGGTGAACTGAAGCAGACCAACCAAACTGTGAAAAGCGTCTGGGATTTCATCAGGTAAACTGAATGTTTAAAATATTTCAAATGTTTGTAAGTTCCTTTATTTGATTTACAGTGTATTAATGTTTTATTGGTTGATGCTGCTTGCAGGATCTCTGCAGATCCTGTTTATGAAGCGGTCCATATCCTCCAGCTGTCCACTTCACGTCATTTCTTCCTCTGACAGACCAGATCTCCTCCAACTCTGTGATGCTTCCGTCTGAAGAGGACTAGTTTATGGAATTTTCAATGTTCTTGTGCTAACGTTGTCATTTCTCAATGTTGTTTTGTGTCGAGACGGGACGTTTCATTTGGGGAAGGAGGCGTCCGGAGCTCTGTTTACGTTCTCTTTTGGTTTCTGAGCATGACAGAGACATGATGTAAGGTGGAGAAAGGAAATGAAAGATGTAATAAAGTGACGATCCTGATGAACGTGTATCTCTGAGCTCTTTATTTTACATATGAAACTCCGCACTGTTGTGTATTGAAGTTAGCTGTTCAAGAACTGCATTACCCAGAAGGCCAAGCGACTGGTCACATGTTCGATGCACGGCAAGTAGTAAGCAGATGAGCGCTAGTCATGCACAGTGCAGCAGTATGAAGAGACTGTTAATAAAAAGTCTGTTTAACACAATAATAGCGCCTCTTTTGCTTACTTGAAGATACGCAAGACAACACACGCACTACCGAACCCGGAAATAATTTGATTTTGAATCTCCAAAAGGTTCAGAATTTCTTTGCTTTTAACACCGATCTGGACATAATCTGCACCAGATTCTCCACGTCTTTCATCTTCAAGCACGGCTCTGATAAACAGACAACTTTGGTTCTTTTCTCATTAAATTACGACTTTAAATCCCGTAGATTTACACGTTTTTTTCTCATAAATTTACGACTTTAAAAGTTGTAAATTTAATCTATGACTTTTAAAGTCATAAATATACGACTTTATTCTCTTAATTTAGCAGTTACGACTTTTTTCTCGTAAATTTACGAGATTTAAAGTCGTATATCTACGAGAAAAAAACTTGTAATATTACTTTTTTTTTTTCTGTGACCCTAATACTCCGTCGTAGTGAGAAATACTTTTTACTTTTATAGCGAAAGTGTAAAAAGAACATAACACGAGTAGAAGTTTGGGCTCACAGGAAGCTGCAAACATCGGTTCTGATGAGGAAAACGCTCACAGCTCGGATCTGATGTTTCAGCTTCCTCCACCAGAGTTGTTATTGTGTGGAAATGGACTGCCCACTTAATTCCACCTGCGGTGATGTCGACACCGAGCGTGCATGTGTGTGCATGTCTAGTGGTGGAGGAGGTCCGAAACACATGGAAAATGACCGTTTTTTTTGGTTTTTTTTTTCCCCTCCCGTGTAGGAGTAGAAACGCAGAACATAGAGTCGGCTTCAATTTAGATTTTCAACTTTGAGGCCCTCATTACCGCCCCCCCCCACACACCTTCTGCAGCATCAAAACGAAACTTTTACTCCGGTTATAGCTTAACTCTGACAGCTCTCTCAACCGCAAAGTGTGGCGCCATCGGTGCGTTCCCGGGAGGCCCCGCGGCAGAAATTGAAAATCAAATCCTCGTCTGTGCGTGCCGAAAGGGCCTTTGTCCTCACACACACACACACACACACACACACGCGCTAATGTGCAATTTCTTTGCGTGACAAAAGCCCGTCTCCTTGACAGCCGAGCTGATGCGTGTGACACTCCGGTCCGGCAGCCAATTCCGGCCCGTCTCTCAGGAGGAGAGCGGCGGCGGCGGCGGCGAGAGGCCGTCGCTCCGGCGGCGGCGGCTCTCTCATCAGGAAGTCATTTGTCAAACATCACTGCTGTCAAAATCTAATCATAAGCCACTAAATGTTGCTGCTTATCACAATGCAGGAATAATTAATGCTGGGAGTTTGATCAAAAGGCAGGAGAGAAAGAACCAGAAGAGCCGCAGCTTTCATGTCAGCGATGACTGAAATGAAAATTCAATGTAAGTTTATGACAAATCATGAGTCAGAACTATACATATTTGTCAGAAAGGAACTAAAGGAGGATTTTTTTCAACGACATTTTTCAAATTAAAAAAAATCTTTAACCTGTTAACTGTTCTACATCTAACATAAATAACTGAAGAGCTGAGAGTTCTTTGTTTGTGAGTAAACAATAAGAATCTTAGTTTAAACTGAACCGTATGTCACACCGTTGAATCAAACTGTTGCGTCGTTTCTACAAATCTTCACGTTGAAACATGCGTTGTCTTAAATTTCAGAGGGATTATTGCTTTATTACATTACACCGGAGGCCAGGAGTCTGCAACCATCAACACTTGAAGAACCGTTCAGGTCATTCATGGAGCCACAAACTCTTCTTAAAGAAAAATAATAATTTATGTTGATGCTACTGCAGCGGTTATGATGAACGTACTTTTTTTTAGGTATATCTTAAACATAGAAATAAAGAAAAAAATAGCAGTTTAAATATATATATATATGAAATAGTAAGTTTTGTCGTAGCGTCATTACACCCTTTCAAAATAAAAGACACCTTGTACCATATTTGATGATCTTAATGCAGCAAAAGTTGATAGTTTCATGTCAGCGGTGGAAATAAAAAAATATTTTACCAACATTTGTGCATCTCAGACAGAAATTCACAAATCAGAACTGCATTCTTAAAATCATTTAATTTTTAAACAATAGAAAATTTTTCTTATAATCTGATGTTCCTTAAGTGTGAATTCTGGCTAATCTCCAACTGATATCTGGTGGTAAAAGACTGAAAAATCCATCCAAATGTTTCAGTGTGACTTAAATGAAGCTGTATCGCCATTTTATATAAAATACAGAATTATTTTTATTTTTCTATAATTGTGAGAACCACAATAGAGAGGTCAAAGAAGCCGCGGGTTGCAGCCAACTAAACAGTTTTGTTTTTCTCTAAATGTTTTGTTTTTTAAAAACATAAATCCTGCATCAAACCGAAACAGAACCGTGACCCAAATATCCAGATTTGACACCAATCATGGTAAAAGTAAATCCCTAAATAAGTACCGTACAGCCTACTATAACACGTATTGAAAACAAGCCAAAAAAAAAAGCCTTTATAGACAGAAAAAAATGAATTAAAAGCTCTTCTGCGTAAAAAAGGTCTCTAGAAAACAATATTCATTAAAAAATGAAAATTATAAATTAATTTTTATTCTTAAAAGGAGGGAAAAGATCATATATAGTGTGTGGAGATTAACTTTCCAAACCAAAATAAGTTGGAAGAGAAGCTAAAAAGCTAAAATCATGTTAATAAATTATAGCTTTATTATAAATAATCATAAGAGTTTTCAAGAAAAAAGACAAATTTCTGTTTTAAGTATAAAAGTTTAGAATAAATCAAGACACTGGACACTTCATTTATGCATTTTAGTGCTATTTTTTTTTTTTTATCTGTTATATATATATAGTAACAAATCAACGTTCTCATCATGGGATCAATTAAAATTCCATCTTTTTCAACATTTGACCATTCAAATGCATCTGGTTCTATTGTTGTCTTTCATTTGACATTGATAAGTTGTTTGGTTTTTTAGGACAAATGTTTATCCAAACACATCAAACCAACATTGGACCTAACATTTCAATTTTCAATAAAGATTTTAAATAATCTATTTAATTAATTAAATGCTATTTTCCCTCAGGCTCCATCAAACCTGTCATCCGTCTCAGCAAAAACCTTCTTCTTATGGCGCTTAAACCTAAAAATTCCCTTTTTTTTTTTTTGCTTAAATTTGTCATTTAAGCCACTTTGGAGTGAAGCGTCTGCTAACGGACTGCAGCAGCTGAAACGCTCTGCAGCAGCTGGAACGCTCTGCAGCAGCTGGAACGCTCTGCAGCAGCTGGAACGCTCTGCAGCAGCTGAAACGCTCTGCAGCAGCTGAAACGCTCTGCAGCAGCTGAAACGCTCTGCAGCAGCTGAAACGCTCTGCAGCAGCTGGAACGCTCTGCAGCAGCTGAAACGCTCTGCAGCAGCTGAAACGCTCTGCAGCAGCTGGAACGCTCTGCAGCAGCTGAAACGCTCTGCAGCAGCTGAAACGCTCTGCAGCAGCTGAAACGCTCTGCAGCAGCTGAAACGCTCTGCAGCAGCTGAAACGCTCTGCAGCAGCTGAAACGCTCTGCAGGAGCTGAAACGCTCTGCAGCAGCTGAAACGCTCTGCAGCTGAAACGCTCTGCAGGAGCTGAAACGCTCTGCAGCAGCTGAAACGCTCTGCAGCTGAAACGCTCCGCAGCAGCTGAAACGCTCCGCAGCAGCTGAAACGCTCCGCAGCAGCTGAAACGCTCCGCAGCAGCTGAAACGCTCCGCAGCAGCTGAAACGCTCTGCAGCAGCTGAAACGCTCTGCAGCAGCTGAAACGCTCTGCAGCAGCTGAAACGCTCTGCAGCAGCTGAAACGCTCTGCAGCAGCTGGAACGCTCTGCAGCAGCTGGAACGCTCTGCAGCAGCTGAAACGCTCTGCAGCAGCTGAATTGCTCCGCAGCAGCTGAAACGCTCTGCAGCAGCTGGAACGCTCTGCAGCTGAAACGCTCTGCAGCAGCGCTGAACGCTCTGCAGCAGCTGAAACGCTCTGCAGCAGCTGGAACGCTCTGCAGCAGCTGGAACGCTCTGCAGCAGCTGAAACGCTCCGCAGCAGCTGGAACGCTCTGCAGCTGAAACGCTCTGCAGCAGCTGGAACGCTCTGCAGCAGCTGAAACGCTCTGCAGCAGCTGGAACGCTCTGCAGCAGCTGGAACGCTCTGCAGCAGCTGAAACGCTCTGCAGCAGCTGAAACGCTCTGCAGCATGAAACGCTCTGCAGCAGCTGAAACGCTCTGCAGCAGCTGAAACGCTCTGCAGCAGCTGGAACGCTCTGCAGCAGCTGAATTGCTCCGCAGCAGCTGAAACGCTCTGCAGCAGCTGGAACGCTCTGCAGGAGCTGAAACGCTCTGCAGCAGCTGGAACGCTCTGCAGCAGCTGAAACGCTCTGCAGCAGCTGAAACGCTCTGCAGCAGCTGAAACGCTCTGCAGCAGCTGGAACGCTCTGCAGCAGCTGGAACGCTCTGCAGCAGCTGAAACGCTCTGCAGCAGCTGAATTGCTCCGCAGCAGCTGAAACGCTCTGCAGCAGCTGGAACGCTCTGCAGGAGCTGAAACGCTCTGCAGCAGCTGGAACACTCTGCAGCAGCTGAAACTCTCTGCAGCAGCTGGAACGCTCTGCAGCAGCTGAAACGCTCTGCAGCAGCTGAAACGCTCTGCAGCAGCTGAAACGCTCCGCAGCAGCTGAAACGCTCCGCAGCAGCTGAAACTCTCTGCAGCAGCTGAAACGCTCCGCAGCAGCTGAAACGCTCCGCAGCAGCTGGAACGCTCTGCAGCAGCTGGAACGCTCCGCAGCAGCTGGAACGCTCTGCAGCAGCTGAAACGCTCCGCAGCAGCTGAAACTCTCTGCAGCAGCTGAAACGCTCTGCAGCAGCTGAAACGCTCTGCAGCTGGAACGCTCTGCAGCAGCTGAAACGCTCTGCAGCAGCTGAAACGCTCTGCAGCAGCTGGAACGCTCTGCAGGAGCTGAAACGCTCTGCAGCTGAAACGCTCTGCAGCAGCTGAAACGCTCTGCAGCAGCTGAAACTCTCTGCAGCAGCTGAAACTCTCTGCAGCAGCTGAAACGCTCTGCAGCTGAAACGCTCTGCAGCTGAAACGCTCTGCAGCAGCTGAAACGCTCTGCAGCAGCTGAAACGCTCTGCAGCAGCTGAAACGCTCCGCAGCAGCTGGAACGCTCTGCAGCAGCTGGAACGCTCTGCAGCAGCTGGAACGCTCCGCAGCAGCTGAAACGCTCCGCAGCAGCTGAAACGCTCCGCAGCAGCTGAAACGCTCTGCAGCAGCTGAAACGCTCTGCAGCCGCTGAAACGCTCTGCAGCAGCTGAAACGCTCTGCAGCAGCTGAAACGCTCCGCAGCAGCTGAAATGCTCCGCAGCAGCTGAAACGCTCCGCAGCAGCTGAAACGCTCCGCAGCAGCTGAAACGCTCTGCAGCAGCTGAAACGCTCTGCAGCAGCTGAAACGCTCCGCAGCAGTTGAAACGCTCCGCAGCAGTTGAAACGCTCCGCAGCAGCTGAAACGCTCCGCAGCAGCTGAAACTGTTTACTGCATGTTTTCTTTGCCTGCAGGAAGCTGTCAGGCGGCTCCGGTCGGCTTCAAACTCTTATGACGGCACGCACGCACACCACAAACCCACGAGGGATGACTTAACCGGAGCCAAAATAAATGTTTCTGGTATAAATTCAGTCTGGGAGGGGGTCGATCTGGAAGGTTTTGCCTGTGGAGCCGCCACCGGTGACGGAAATATGAGGAAGTCATGGTCCCGAGAAAGGATTGCAAACAAAGATCATCCGGTTTTATTAAATTGCAGGGTCACTTTTTTTATTGCAACAAATCTGCCTAATTTGTATTGTACCTTTTTATTTTTTTTGCCATAATTTGCATAAAACACATTTTACCAATTAAAGACTAATTTGTCCAATAAACTGCGGGCTATGTATTATAGAAATTGTGTGATTTTAAGTGTTAAAGTCAAATTTAAGATCATTTTTTGTCCAAATTAAAGCACCAAAGTGAATAAAAAAGCTTAAAAAGACCATCAAATCCAAATGAACTAAAACCATGTGCATCACTAAAATGAGCACATCTGTGTTAAATAAAAAAATGCCTAAGAACCAGAAAAACCTGCCAAAAAATTTGGAAAAATTGTGTTTTTTGCGGACAAATTCAATGGGCTTCAAGTGGGAAGACATCAAACACTGCAAGCAAGAACCTTTAGAGACCTAAATATATATATTAGTGACTTTATTTATCTGGGCTGTCTTTCAGGTACAGGTTGTTCTAAATCTGGGGTGTCAAACTCAATCACACGAGGGGCCAAAATCCAAAACACACCTCAAGTCGTGGGCCAAACAGGATAAATATTCATTGAACGACTTTTTAAAACTTTAAAACCGTAGCATTTTATCATAATTATGAGGATATATAGCATTACTTGGATGCTATAAGCTGAATAGCTAAAGTTGCTGAAATGAAAAGCTGAAAATGTTGAAGATAATAGCTGAAATCACTGAAGCTGATATCCAGCTAAAATGTTTGCTAAATGCCAAATTAGCCTTAAAAACTAAAAAAAAGATAAAAATTAGGTCAGCCAAAACAGCTAGCTTGTAGCTGAAAAATTAGCTAAACTGTAAAATAGCCTAAAAAAACTTAAAAAGAAAAGTCGAAATTAGCTAAAACATTTAGCATATAGCGGAAATATTAGCTACACCCAAAAATAGCCTAAAAAGTGAAAAAGCTTAAATTAGCCAAAACAGCTTGAGCTGAAATATTAGCTGAACTCCAAAATAGCCTAAAAATGTTAGTAAATGCCAAAATAGTCCAAAATTTCTAAAGCTTGAAAACCTTAACTTTTTAACATAATTATGAATAACAAAAAGGCATGAATATTATTACAGAATAAATCAATTTAAACTTTAAATAACTTTATATAATATTTTACTCTCCATAAAAACATATGTTTTTCCAAATTATACAAGTTAGAAATGAGCGCAAGATAACATCGGGCTATTAATGGCAATCAAATAAAATGATCGGGAGGGCCGGATAGAATTACCCGAGGGCCAGATCCGGCCCCCGGGCCTCGACTTGTTAAAAATTCAGATTCTTAAACTTTTGAGTGCAAACATGCAGGTGAGAAATCAGGAAAATCCTAAAATCAACACTAAAAATACGAATATCTGGACCAATATGATGCATGTAGCTGAGTTTACTGGAGCCCCCATAATCCCCTGCACTCCCACCAACCACCAGCTTCTGAGCCGGTGAATCACTGCTGCTGCACGAGAAGCAGGACTGACTGCATACAAGAAAACCCACGTTAAGTTTGTCCTTTTTTTAAATTTATAATAAAAATCCTCAGGATTGTAATGAAAACACGTGGCGTCCGCGCGCTGTCCAAGGTGCTGAAACGTGTCAGCTCCAGCAGCAGAATCTGCCTCGAACCTCCAGCCGCGCACGCGCGCGCGCACACACACACACAGGTGTGTTCTCACCTTCAACCTCGTCTTCGGGCAGGTTGACCGGCGCGCTGTAGGAGAGGATGTCGGGGATGGTGCACATGCCCCGGTACATCAGCGTGGAGGTGACCGGATGCATCGGCATGGCTGCGACCTTTGGCTGCCACCTGCAGCCTCGTCATAAATGAAGACCTACTGCGAGGATCCCGTGAGGGCACGCGGGAGCGAGTCCATGGATGAGGGGCGACTCCTCTGATCTTCTTCTCGCCCGCTGAATGGGAGGCGCGCGGTGGAGTCTCGCCTCAAAGCGCCTCAGATCTGTGCGCGAAAGATGAAATAGAGCCCAAAAATGCCGAGCGCGCGCGGACGCTCCACATCTGCGCGCGATCCGTGGAGGTCACCTGCGCGTGGCGCGATGCAGCTTATCAATCCACGGACGGGTTTGAGGTTCGGGGACTGCCTGCCGCGCGCAGCTTCCTGCATCCACTTGTTGGATCCAGCACGCGCGCTCGCCGGACGCGCTCCGTCCTCGCGCTCCGGGCGCCTTCACATGATCCACGGACGCGGCGCGGAGAGAAATCCTCCTCGCAGGAGAGAGGGAGGGAGGGGAGGGGAAGCCCGCGAGTGTTCAGTGTTCGGGTTCCGCGCGGGTTTGGATTCGTGAGGGGCGCGTGGGCGCAGAAGCGAGCTCCAGAACCAAAGTGCAGATCTGAGAGGAACCACCTCCCCTCAGTGTCTCACATGCGACACGTGCACGCACAGAACACGCGCGCACTTCATGGGTGTAGACACCCCCCCCCCCCCGCCCCCCCCCGTGTCTATATTTAGTTTCTTTTCAGTCTCGACATCACCATGAAGGGGGACTGTGATGTATGTGGGGAGCGCGCGCGGCGAGTCGTTTGCATGAAGTGTTCCTTTGAACTTTTGCTGTAGAGAAACCCCCCCCGCGCGCGTCCTTTCACGTGCGCGTGCAGTAATGATGCTGCGCAGTCAAACGTCGCATCTTCTCCCGGTGTCTCCGCAGCTGCACAAGAGCCTCCCTGTTGGCGGGAACCCGACACCTGTCGGCAGGTGACGAGAGCCGGACTTTCCCTTCATGCTGAGAGGAATCAAGACTCAGGAAAGGCTTCATCTTTTTACATCATTTCTGACTTTAATCATTTCATTTGAAAGCATAAAATGATCCAGATCAACTGACATTTAAAAAATATATATTTTTACTGAACGAATCTGTGATCTCCATGTTTTCAAATATAAATAAAGGGGTGATGGACAGACCTGCTACAGTACAAAATCCCTTCACCAGAAAGAGTCTAGGACAGAGGTCAGCAACCTTTAACAGTAAAAGAGACATTTAGACTCGTTATGATCAAAATCTAGAAGGAGCCACATACAGTCTTTTTTAGCCTTTAGGAAATTTGGATTTGTTCATGTCCTTTTTTTTTAATAATAAATATGAATTATGTCTATTTTTGGCACAAAACAAAAGCACTAACCTAAAAAGAATCTAGCTTCTCTAAAAAAAATGTTTAAACTTCTTTTCAAAATAAATCATCTCAGTGCAGCTTTTAACCTGTTGTACGGCAATATGTGCTTTTAACTCAGGGGTGGGCAATTGTTTTGACTCGTGGGCCACAAAGGGTTCTAAAATTTGGCATAAGGGCCGGACAAGGAGCAGATGGAAGGAGAGATTTGGTAATCAACCTCATAAACTAAAAAAATAATAAGGAATTTAGAGAAAAACATGCTTTAATTTAGATTCAAATTCACATATATTAATTTAAAAACAGAAAATTTGGGAGTTTTAATTTCTAAATTTTGATTTTTGTTCTCTTTTGGGTGATCCAATGGGTTGATGTTCTTCAGAGGAAAATGTGAACTCAAAGAAATGCTGCATTTATGTGGTGTAGGAATAATCCGAAAACTCACCATCTGACTCAGAAAGGAACGCACACGAACGTCAGAGAAACAACACCATTCATGTGTGTTTGTGCGAGTGTGTGGAGGGGTGGGGGTGGGGTTTGTTTTTAACATTTTAATATTTTTTATTAATTTATTTTATGTTAAGCACTTTGATAAAAAAATGAACTTTTTGGAAAAGTGTTATATAAATAAAGTTGATTTGATTTGAAGAAACCAGAAATACAATGAAAATGAAACAATAATTAGGATTTTTGATTCAATGTATTTTAATTTGGAGGGCCACATTAAGTAGCTTAAGGGGCCGCATGTGGCCCCCGGGCCGTAGTTTGCCCACCCCTGTTTTAACTCATTAAAAATCAAACTTTTTACCAAAGTTTTGCTTTGCATATACAATCTGGAGGTAGAGCTGATCAAACAAGATGTCTTCAGGTCAACAAGGATGTAAAAACCTACAGAGTTTATCATCTATGTGAACCCCAGACATCAATTTATACATTTAACTCATCTGAATTAAATAAAATCTAATTAAGTAATCCTTACTTTTTTTTTTTTTTTAAATGCTATGTTTTACTTAATATTGTTCTTTTTACCCTCTTTATCCTCAGCAGTCTTGCACTGCTGGGTTTTGTTATATTAGTTTAAGGTTGGACCTCTTCACACCGAGATTCCTCAGCCTGAATACGATCCGCTCCAAGAGTGAAATTACTTCACCAAAATGGCCGCCGTACCCGTTCATTAGCATACAAACGCGCAGCAGCGATGCAGCAACAGCTCATTAAAATGTGGTTGAATGAATGCAGGATCATTAGAACAACTTTTAAGGTGATCCACCTTGATTCTACTGTTTTTCTACACGTCAGAAACACTTACCTCCTCCTGACAGGCTTGCAGCACGTCTCCACCGCACCAAAGCAGCAGTTAAAGTGTTGATGAGGCAAAAATCTGGAAGTATTTGCACCCCCATCTTCCTCTTTTTACCCTCACCTGCCTCTGAAACTGCTGGCCAATGACTGAAGAGATCTTTAATCAGCTGATTTAGTTTACAAGCTTTGGACCGGAACAGAAATCTCCGGTAGACTCCAGTGGTTTAGGGCTCCATCCGGAACAAATTAAGCAGACTCGGACCGGAACATGTGACTTTAGCATTCTAAATAATATATCAAAGTTCAGAAATCCAACAATCAGAATTGAGAGTTTTGGACAAAAGTTTAAGGAGAAATCTGGATTTTGTGGAAGGAGAACAAACGGATTCAAGGTCCAAATGACAAGACCAACAGAATAATGTATAATAAAAATCCTCATTAAGATAGATAGATAAAATAAACTTACAGGGATGAATTTTCCAAACGTCTTAGAAAATATTTTCTGAAGTAACCATTTGTGGTTTAAAACACTGTTTTTGCTCATTCTTTGCTTATTCTTCATGAAAAAAAGTGTACAGTTATAGTGTGAGCTCCACCTAGTGGTCAAACTGAAACGCCCTCCAGGAGAAGCAGAACAATGTTTACAATGTTAATGATTTTTGTTAGAACTTCTCCTTTAGTGAATCCATGATATTAACAATCTCATTATTTCACTGATACATTTTACTGTATATGAACTGTATCAGGTTAATCTGAATATTCAAATCATATAGTAGATTATGAATCTATTTGGGAACAAATGTGTAAATTCAAAATTGAAATGAATTGAGTTGATCAAAAGAATTGGAAAAAAAAGAATTGATCTAAGCTCTTGTGGAAATTATTATTGATAACCACCTTTACATTATTTCTTCAATCACTAGATAAATATTAGGGTTTCATACTAGATCACTTTGTGATCTTCAGAATAAAAGCATTTGGGTTGTGCAGCAGGACAAAGATCCAAAAACATTCAAGATTTCATCTGGTTTTGACAAATACAATTTTTTTAAAGCATTTTTCTCCAAACTTCACACAGGTGCATAAACAGATTAAAAAAAAAATGTAAATACAAATTGATAATTTTTCTTATTTTTCTCAAGTTTTTCCACTTTAACGTCTCATACGCGGCCCATCTTTTGTCTGTACTTTAGGACTTTGTCTTTAAATTATGAGTTTCTTAAGTTATTTTTGCTCAAATTATACAAGTTTGATCAAAACTTTGACTGATTGGCAGCATTAAAATATCTCTGTTTGGCTTACACATCAAGTGACTTTAACAATCCTTTTTCTTTTATTTTAAAAACTCAGATTTTTTTTGTTAAGGTTCTGATGTTCAGTGAAATCTGGACATTTTATTGCAGTAAAGAAAGTTTTCTTTGATTCAGATTATCTTGATTTTTCATCCCTAAATTAAAAAAAAAAGAAAGATGTTTCTCTCACTGTTTAAAAAATAACATTTGTTTTCGCTTCTATTTAGTGAACATGGCAGGTGATGAATCCAAACAGCCGAGTGTCTGCAGAGATCTCATTCAAAGTCTCAGCAGTGACTAATTTGACTCAGAATCTTCAGCTGTTTTGGGTCTTTCTTGCTGCTGCCTGAGGAAACTCTGAAGGTCGGGCCACTTTCAAGTCCACCACAGCAACTCTTTCCTGACTGAAGCCTCACAGGGTTCCTCTGTTCCTGAAAATGCTGGACGATCACCTGGCAGCGTCTCAGAGAGTGACCGTCACGTTCAGTAAACCCACAGCTTCAGAGCCCCGTTTACTTACAAATCTCCTGCAAATGCAGATGATTCACACCAGACAGCTCCTCAATGAACTCCAACTTACAACCACAGAAACTAAACAGGAACTCAAGAAGATCGAACTCCTCAAATTATGGGTTCAAAACCCAAAACACACCTTTTTTCCTGTATCTTTTCACTCCCCTCCCTGTATATAATGGATTCCTCCTCTCACTTCCTTGCAGGTTTGTCTTGTCATCTCATGCACTAAATCCTGGCTCCCGTTCCAGGTTTTTGTGTGGTGTCCGGGTGGATGTTTGGAGTTTTTTCAGTTTTGTGCTCTTCCTTAGTTTTGATTTTATCTTATTAAATACACTTTTTTGGGGGGCTGACAGCTGTCCTGCCTGACATCAAAAAGAAAACTTTTTAACATAATTACGAAGTAGATATATAGCATTACCAATGCTAATGTGAATGCTGAGGATGTTGAAATTGATAGCTGAAAGCGCTGGAGCTAATCGTCAGCTAAAGTGTTAGCAAAATGCTGCATTAGCTAAACTAAACAAGAAAACTTAGGTTAGCTAGCAAGTAGCTAAAAAAAAGCAAAACTTCAGAATATCAAAAAAAGACTTGATTAGCCAAAGCAGCTAGCATGTAGCGCAAAAAATAGCTAAACCTCAAAATGTCCAAAAAATCTGAAAAAAAACTAAAGTAGCCAGAAACGGCTAGCAGCTAAAAAAGCTAAACTTCAAAATATTAAAAATTGAAAAAAATCTTATAATAGCCAAAATAAAAAATCGTTTCAAAGGAGTTTTCCAAAAGGATTCCAAATATCCTCAACGTTCCCGTCTGAGTCTCTTCTTCTTTTTTTTTTTTTTTGATGATGATGATGAGAAACTTAAGCATAAAATTTAATCTCTGAGAATTTCTTTATTCAAATGGTAAATCGGGAGTAACTGGATCATATTTGTTATTTAGTAAATACGCACAAACTTCTTGTTTTGAGCTCTCAGCAACAGGGAGGGAAAAGGGGGGCGGGGTTGCTTTTGTTCCCTGCTGAATTTGAAATGAACTATTGTCGTTTTGCAAATCCTAGCAAATCACACAGGTTTTTTTTTTATTTATTTTGGCTTAAAATGTCATCATCGTAGTTAATAGACCTCTAGGAAAGCTTTGATAGGTCAAAGGATGATGGGGGTGAGTCTTTAAAGGTAACGGTGGATAGACGGTCAGACTTTTTTATTTACTATCATGTAAAGTTTTCTTTGCATTTTTAAGCTGCATTGACTTTGGTTTAAGTGGATACTTTTAATGAAAAATCCGTGCAAACGCACCAAATTTCCTGCTTCTGCGATCCGGACACTCGTGTTCAAACCAGGGATGGGTGATACCGGGAATTTGGTTATTGATCCGATACCAAGTAATCGCAGGGCTAATATCGCTGATACTCACATCGGTACTTTGTCTTTGAAATGTTGCGATTACAGAATAATTTTGGAGATACAACATTTTTTTAATTAAGGGCAAAAAACACAGAACAGAGATTTTGATAAATTAAATGTTTGTAAGCTAATTACAATGAACTGAACATCAAATATAGGATATGTATCTTAGTAGTGGCATGAAACAGTAATTATAATAAAATATTGACTAGTGCAAAATTAAAAAACATAAAAAATACAGTCTGAAATAGTGATCTATCTACTTAAATAGTAATGTGATTTAATGGTACTTGAGGATTGTTTGGTGCTGGACAAGCGCTAATACACAGAAGAAAAAAAAACTACAGAAGAAGAAACCCTTTCTGTTGCTCCCTGCCTGTCTGGTTTAGATTTTGTTCACTTTTCTCTGGTGGGTTTTTAGTAAATAAATAAAAAAAAATGCATTATTAGATTGTAAACCGTTTTTCGCTTTGTTTTTTCATGCAAATTTTTCGTCTTTTTATGCCAGCTTAAATGTGTTTTGTTCACTTTCTGGATTAGTTATATCTTGATGCTCAATGGAGAAAAGTTAATTTACTTTTCTATGGTGGGTTTTTAATAAGAAATGTGTTCTTGGATTGTAAAACAATTGTTTTTTGCTTCTTTTCATTCTAATTTTTCGTCTTCTGGTTTAAATGCAGCGTTAAACAAATGAAGAGGATTTACTAGGACACTCTCAGAGTAGAACTCTGATCATTCTGATAGATTTGTTTAGAAATCCTGCGATTTTGTGAGCTTTTCATACACAGAAACAACGGAACAGATAATATCTAAAGAAAAGAAAAAGCCACAGATATCCTCAAATAACGACAAATTTAAACTATTTTTTCCCTCTCAGTTACACACTCAAGCTGCCAGTTTAATTTTGATTAAAACCGGTAAAAGTTTATTTTAAGGTTACCTTCCAAACATTCTGTCTTCTAGACTTTTTCAGCGTAAACCCAAAAGTATAGATGACAAAAACTAGAGAAACACATTTGAAAAATGTCCCTATTTCTTTTTTTTTTTTAATACTCGAGACAGAAAGGCGGGAAGTCCACAGGACGCAGGCTTATTGTGATGCTTCCAATATGATCAAATCCATTTGGGCCCCTGGAACAAATAAAACCTTTTCAACTCTGACTGTGTCCTTGGCTATTGACCAGCACAGAGGAAAAGTATTGGAGTGAATAATGACCGGCGCAGCGAGCCCATTGAGCGGCTCCAGGATTATAAGCATGGAGCCAGAGAGCTGCGGACTAAAGGGGATGGATGGATGGAGGGAAAAGCTATTACGACCTGCTGGAAAGACAGATGTTCTCGTTCCAGAATGCTCGGAAAGCTTCACTTTCATGTTGTTGGTTTTCAAATCTGACATCCTTACATATTCACTCACGTGTTTTTGCAAATGAGTGTTTTATCTAACCACCGTTCTGGAGTTTCTGCGAGGATCCTCCTCTACATTGGAATTAAAACCGTCGGTGGGCGCCAACAGCGAATCCTCCTCTGAATGAAGCTGCAGGATCAACATAAGCTGCAGCAAAGGCCAAAGCACATATTCCCCAGGTACTCTGACTTGTGTTTATCTCCACAATGCCTCCTCCTCCTCCTCCTCCCTTTTCTTCCTTCATTTCCTTTTTCTTTTTTTGTTGCCGGACGGCTCCGAGCCGGACGCGGCGGTGCTTTTCAAAAGCCTTTTTGAAGTCCTGCTTTGCTATTTGGGGAGCTTCCACCGGGAAAAAGGTGTAGGAGGGAAAGGGTTTGCGGTTTTTCTCCGTCTCCTGAAGAAAATTTGTGCACGAATACCAAACAGGAGTGTCAAACTCAATCACACGAGGGGCCAAAAACGCTTTAAGTCACAGACCGAACAGGATAAACATTTGTTAAACCCTCTAAAACCAAAATAAATACTTTAAACTGTAACTTTTTAACATAATTATGAACTAGTTATATAGCATTACCTGTGATAATGCTAGTGTGAATGCTATGAGATGAATTTGGCTGCTGAAGATAGCCAGCTAAAATGTTAGCTATATTTCAAATTAGCCTTAAAAACCTAAAAATTATGTTAGCCAATACAGCTAGCATGTAGCTGAAAAATAAGCTAAACTTCAAAATAGCATTAAAAAAAACTGAAAAAAGCCTGAAATAGCAAAGAAAAAAACCCAGCTAGCATGTAGCTGAAATATTAGCTAATCTCTAAAATAGCTTAATTTTTAAAAAAGCTTAAATTAGCCAAAAAGCTAGCATGTATCTTGACTCCAATATAGCTTAAAAAAAAAAAAAGCCTAAATTGGCCAAAACAGCTAACATGTAGCTGAAAAATAAGCTAAATACAAAAATAGCTTAAAAAACAAAAAAAAAACTTAATTAGCCAAGAAAGCTAGTATGAAGCTGAAATATTCGATAAACTCCAAAAAAGCTTAAAAATTTGAAAAAACACCTAAATTAGCCAAAAAGCTTGCAAGTAGCTGAAATATTATCTCAACTTTCAAATAGCTTTAAAAAAATGCCTTAATTAGCCAAAACAGCTAGCATGTAGCTGAAATATTCACTAAACTCCAAAATAGCTTATAAAAAAAAGCCTTAATTTGCCATTACAGCTAGCATGTAGCTGAAAAATAAGCTAAACTTCAAAATAGCATAAAACAAACTGAAAAAAGCCTGAAATGGCAGCGTAAAAAACCCAGCTAGCATTTAGCTGAAATATAAGCTTAACTCTGAAATAGCTTAAAAAACAAACAAACCATAAATTAGCGCAAAAAGCTAAATGTAGCTGCAAATTTTTGATAAACTCCAAAATGTCTTTAAAAAAAAAACCTTAATTAGCCAAGACAGCTAGTATGAAACTGAAATATTGGATAAACTCCAAAAAAGCTTAAAAATTTGAAAAAAGCCTAAATATCTAACTGGTCCACAAAAGCTCGCATGTAAACTGTTTAATATAGTTTACTTTAAAATAGCCTTAAAAAACAAAAAAAATGCCTTAATTAGCCAAAACAGCTAGCATGTAGCCGAAATATTCACTAAACTCCCAAATAGCTTATAAAACTAAAAAAAGCCTTCATTTGCCAGTACAGCTAGCATGTAGCTGAAAATATTAGCTAAACTCTAAAATAGCTTAAAACATTTTTAAAAAGCCTAAATTAGCCAAAAAGCTCGCATGTAGCTGAAATATTAGCTTGACTCAAAGATAGCTTAACAAAAAATACCTTAATTAGCCAAAACAGCTAGCATGTAGCTGAAATATTCACTAAACTCCCAAATAGCTTATAAAACTAAAAAAAGCCTTCATTTGCCAGTACAGCTAGCATGTAGCTGTAAAATAAGCTAAACTTCAAAATAGCATAAAACAAACTGAAAAAAGCCTGAAATAGCAACGAAAAAAAGCCCAGCTAGCATGTAGCTGAAAATATTAGCTAAACTCTAAAATAGCTTAAAAAAATCAAAAAAGCCTAAATTAACCAAAAAGCTAGCATTTAGCTGAAATATTAGCTTAACTCTGAAATAGCTTAACAAACAAACAAACCATAAATTAGCCAAAACAGCTAACATGTAGCTGAAATTTTTGATAAACTCCAAAATATCTTTAAAAAAAAAAACTTAATTAGCCAAGACAGCTAGTATGAAGCTGAAATATTGGATAAACTCCAAAAAAGCTTAAAAATTTGAAAAAAGCCTAAATTATCCAAAAAGCTCGCATGTAGCTGAAATATTAGTTTACTTTAAAATAGCTTAAAAAACAAAAAAAAATGCCTTAATTAGCCAAAACAGTTAGCATGTAGCTGAAATATTCACTAAACTCCAAAATAGCTTATAAAACTTAAAAAAAGCCTTAATTTGCCAGTACAGCTAGCATGTAGCTGAAAAATAAGCTAAACTTCAAAATAGCCTAAAAAAACTGAAAAAAGCCTGAAATGGCAATATAAAAAAACCAGCTAGCATGTAGCTGAAATATTAGCTAAACTCTGAAATAGCTCAAAAAAATTCAAAAATGTCTAAATTAGCCAAAAAGCTAGCATTTAGCTGAAATATTAGCTTAACTCTGAAGTAGCTTAAAAAACAAACGAACCATAAATTAGCCAAGACAGCTAGTATGAAACTGAAATATTCGATAAACTCCAAAAAAGCTTAAAAATTTGAAAAAAGCCTAAATCATCCAAAAAGCTCGCATGTAGCTGAAATATTAGTTTACTTTAAAATAGCTTAAAAAACAAAAAAAAAATGCCTTAATTAGCCAAAACAGCTAGCATGTAGCTGAAATATTCACTAAACTCCAAAATAGCTTAAAAAATTTAAAAAAAGCCTTAATTTGCCAGTACAGCTAGCATGTAGCTTAAAAATAAGCTAAACTTCAAAATAGCATAAAACAAACTGAAAAAAGCCTGAAATGGCAATGTAAAAAAACCAGCTAGCATGTAGCTTAAAAATAAGATAAACTTCAAAATAGCATAAAAAAAACTGAAAAAAGCCTGAAATAGCAACGAAAAAAACCCAGCTAGCATGTAGCTGAAATATTAGCTAAAATAGCTTAAAAAAATTTCAAAAAAGCCTAAATTAGCCAAAAAGCTAGCATTTAGCTGAAATATTAGCTAAACTCTAAAATAGCTTAAAAAAATTTCAAAAAAGCCTAAATTAGCCAAAAAGCTAGCATTTAGCTAAAATATTAGCTTAACTCTGAAATAGCTTAAAAAACAAACAAACCATAAATTAGCCAAAACAGCTAGCATGTAGCTGAAATATTCGGCAAACTCCAAAAAAAAAAAACAAAAACAAAAAAAAACCCCTAGCATAATACCAATTTTTAAAACTTTAAGACTTTAATAACTTTTATGTTTTACTCTCCATTAAAAATACATTTTGTTACAATTATACAACTTAGAAATAGCGCGAGATAACATCGGGCCATTTACATCCGGGGGGCAGGATCTAATGACTCTGACATTTGAGCCGAACAGCCACCCCTGGTGGCAAAAAGACAGGATGACACGCTCTTGATCGTCCAAATAAAAGTCGAGCACATCTTTGGGGGGCAGACTTTGATTCTGTTAGAAGAGACATCACACAGACATCATTTCAAATATTCTCTTGCACCAGGCAGTGTGTCAACATCTATTCATGCTTACTTCAGGCTAAAATACCTAAATCCAAAAGTAATGAGAGGAAACCCACAGGAGGTCGAACATCTGCCGTACTTCACCAAATGAGCTGTTGGTTAAGCAACATGTGGGGCTTTCCAAAACCTTTGCACCTCACCGAAAGATTCTGCGCACCTCCATTTCTCTAAATGGAACAAATCCCAACAGAAATTCCAGATTTTTCCAAAAATAAACGACATCATGATTTTTATTCCACAGGGAAATCTCAGTCATCTGCAGTTGTTATACTGTTGAAAATGGCAGCATTTGTGAGCTAACAGCTTGATGAAAATGGTTCTCCGTGCTTTTCAAGCAGCTGCACATCAGCTCGCATAACCAAGTTCAATGTCAAGAGTGAGATGGAGTGGTGGAAAGCCCATCCCGCTAAACTGTGCAGCCATGGAAACAAACCTGGTCCGTGGAAGAGAGAGAGAGAGAAAAAAAAATCACTTTCTGCCAATCGACAGGTGGCTAAAGCGGCTCCGCCCCAACCAGGTGGGGGCCCTAAAGAGGTATGGTGCGGTCAAATTATCTGAACGCTCAGTGGAAAAGAAGCTCAAGATACTTTAAAGGGTAACCAACTTTTTTATTTTTTTTGGTTTTTGGTCTCTATAAATGGGGCTTTAAAAGTGCTGTCTGTTTGTCATTGCTAAATTATTGACATTATTCAATTCTTTAAAATATAGTCAACAATTGCCATTGTTCTGCCCCCTACAGGTTGAAATGAGGTATTACAGTTGAATTTTGTGATTGGTCAAACCATGTAAGTTTCAGAAGTCTGACGTCATGATCTGGGGCCCGTTTCAAGAAGCAGGTTTTGTTGGAACTCTGAGTTCTTGAACTCCAAATTCAGCAGAACTCAGAGTTTTGGGTTTCAGAAAGAGAGATAACTCAAACCCGTGAAAGTGGGCGAAACCAAGCCCGTTTCAAGAAGCGGGTTAATCTGAACTCAGAATCAATCACTGTGGCAACTGAGTCTGTGAACGAAACCTGGTCTGGAGCAGGTTTTCTTCAGGAAACTTAGAGTTCTCTGCGGTCTCCGCCCCTTTTTAAAGTGAAAGATGTTCAAATGTGAGTTCTTCATTAATATCTAGACAACATTCACATTAGAGACGTCACATTTCCACCAGCAGAAACCAAAATGACATGTTCATTCATAGAGGATCACGTAGAGAGGAGGCTGGATTAATCCAAAGGAAATGTTATTTATGTCGGGAGAGGATTTGAGGACACGAGTCGATTGATGCAGTTTCCATGATTCATTTTTATTTTAGCGACATTATAAATAGTGAGTCTGTCCAGGGATTTACTATTAAAAATAAAGAGTTTTATTTTCATCGTTTGAAACCCTTAACAATGGAAATCATTAAATCTCAAACACCGGTAAATTATTTTAACTCCCCAGTGATCCTTATACCTGGAGTATTAGCTCAGTTGTCAGCAACGCTGCCTTCTGATGCGGCGACTCAAGTTTGGATCCAGGCTTTGGCATTTAGTTTTTATGGAAAAAAAACCTTTTCAGTGAATATTTTTTAAGTCTTGAGAATTACATTTAAATAAATGCTTATTTTAACATATTCCAGGCAGCTACAGTGTTTCGTTTTAGCGTACAGTGATATCCGTGTGTGTATGTGGTGGTGGTGGTGGGGGGGCGGGCATTGAGAAAAACTGTCATTCATGCGATTACGGAGATGACTGGTTAAATTATTAACAGATCAAGAACCATTCCTTACTTAGCAATTGACAAAATAACCTTCCTGATATTATTATTTATTCGTTATTTGAAATGATTCAAATGTAGACGTTTGCATTAACTCTGCAGAGATTTTCTCTCTGTTTTACCGCTGCAGCTGGGTTTCTTTTCTTGCGGAAAATGTTCTTGTAGTCTGCATATGATTGTAGGAACTTGTCAATTTCCGTCGCCGGAAGTCTCAGTTGTTTGTTCACGTTACCATGGTGAATCCTGCTGTCTTTGCTCCATTGATCAGGGCTTTTAATGGTCGCGACGCTCGCACCTGATTCTGGTTCCAACAACTTCAAGTTGATTGAATCAAACATTTTCAGCTGTTCTGAAACCGAAAACTCTAAGTTCAGGAATTTTGAGTCCAGTGACTCTAAGTTCAGGTTTCAACTCTAAATTTGTTGAACCTGCTTCTTGAAACGGACCCCTGCTGCTCCAGTAACGATAACAGTCCAGCCCCCAAGCTCCACCCCTCTGACTGGATTTTCCCATTTCGGCTGTGGGTGGAGTCAGCCTCCAACTTCCCTGTTTGGTGACCCTTTAAGCCCAACTCCAAGCATCTATTGAACTATTTTCAAAGCATTCCCAGTGATGTTCTGATTACATTTATGATGTTTTTTGCTGTTTTGTTCTTGGACATAGTTTCAACAGAGCGGCAGCAGTTCATTAGAAATTCACCTTTGACTTTTTAGCATTATTATTAGCAAAAGTCAGCCCTTCATCCATCTGTTTACATGCACTCCTACTAGCTTTCAGCTCGGACGAGGAGAACAAAGATCTATGTGTCTGCATCAGAATGGAGCGGAGCAAGGAGCTCATGGTCCGACAATTGCAGCACCAACATCAACGCTACAAGCTTTTACAAACAGCATTATTTCTGTCTGCTCCTGATTCACAACAATTTGAGTAAATCAATTCCCAGAAATGCAGTTTTGAGGTTATTTTTTTTATATACACGTCATCCATTTTCAGAAAGACGTCACGAGAAAACCAAAAACATTATTATATTTATTGTGGGTCCTGGTATAGGAGTTCTCCACCACTTCAGTGTCTGATCCCACAAATGATCCACAGAAACATCAATAGATGAAGCTTTTCTACCAGAAAAAAGGCAAGAAGTTTGTAGGTTTGAGGGTTTTTGAAGTTCTTAGTAGAAATGATCAAATATTTTTGTATTCATTCAAGCAAAAAAGTTCACTTTTTTATTGTAAAGTATATTAAATTTGAGCCAAGAGATTTTTTCCAATTTAGCAAATTTAGTAAAAAAAATAGCCTTCATGGTGCATCCATAATACATAGAAACTGATGTAAGAACTACTCCTGTTGACTCAAACAACAATTCGAATCTGAAGAAAAGACAATATTTTCCTTTCCAACAGCGCTGATTATCAAGCAGGTGTGAACGGCTGGAATCAAAACTCCTTTTGGACTTTTCCACTCCAGGTTAAGAAGAATCAAACAAAAGCAGCCCAAAGCCGAATTCCCCGTCTGGCAAACATCAAAGTCCCAGAAACTGGGGTAAGGAGAGTCTCGTCGTGTTTACCTGCCAAGTGCGCCGCTGCATGTTAACACGCATCTGCAGGAATTGTGTCAACACATCAAACGCTCTGTTTTCCCTGAAACGAAAAGGCAATCCAGAGGGGAATTTAGGACTTTAAAATTTGAACTCCAAATTCCACTTCCCTCTGCTCTTCTACAAGTTTCCTGGACTGATTTTGTAACATAAGTATTAACAGATGAGGCAAAAATCTGTATTCACGAAGCGTGTTTCCATGAATCAGGACATAACAAAGTGTGCTTCCCAAAACTTTTTCCAAAGTGCTGCAAGCTCACGCGCGCCGTTGAATCACCTCCTGAAGACTCCTCTGTATATGGAAATGGGGAAAATGCAAAACGTCTCGCTGGTTAAAATGAATTATTCACAGTCATCTCCAGGGATGTGGAGTTCCGCGCAGTTCTCCCGATGTGTGTGTGTGTGTGAGGTTTAGGCTAAACCCTTTAGCATAACTTTACTTACACTGAAGATGAGGAGCGTGGCTCTGCAAACACAGAGAAACCTCTGGAAAGTGACCCTCAGACGAGTCTGCAGGAGCAGATAGGAGCGAGGCTTCAGCCGGACCTCCTCTGACGCTGAAAAGGTTTCACAAAGAGAGTTTGTGTGCGGAAGTTCTACATCTATACAGAAATATTTCCTCCTTTAGCCACAAGCCTTCCACTGAAAATTTTAGTGCTTTAAGATGGAAGATTATTTATTTATTTGTTATATATATTAAAGATTTAATACGTTCTTGTAGAATGATGTTCCCTCTCATGTTTGCAGATGATACGTGTCTTTTTATAACCAACCCAAATTTTGATTCTCTAAGTGAAGCAAATGAAGAATTATCAAATATTTCTGAGTTAAATCAACTTTCTTTAAATGTACAAAAGACAAACTGCAGGATTTTTAGTAATAAAAAAAATGCATTTAATTTTATTAATCAGAAACTTAATAGTGACTCAAACAAAGTTCTTGGAAAAATAATACTCAAAAATGTTGTAAAATCAGTTGGTATTTTGAACAAAGTTTGACTTTCTATAAACACACCTTGCATGATGAATCTGTACTATATTTTAATTTATCCACATTTTACCTACTGTAATATAATTAGGGGGAAAACATGTACAGTATTGTTTAAAAAATATAAGATATTAACATTATTCAATATAAATACATTCTGCATCTGTGTTTTTATGTTTAAGTATTGTTCAAATGTCTTACCAACATCGTTTTATGTACTCTTCTGATGTTCGTGTTCATCCAGCAAGATGCTGAGATGTTTTCTATCTTCCTTTCTGTAGAACTTCCATCAATCAAAACACAGTTAAATACAGAGTTAAATACAAGAGTGCTGAAGTTGACCTACATTTCGGAAAAAATGATATTAAATTGCTTAAAAATCTCTAATAAAAATCTATTATATTTATATAGCACCTTTGAAAGACACTCAAAGATACAAAAGAAACTAATTACATTTAAAAAAAAAGTAGTAAGCCAGTCAGCGAGGCCAAGTGGGCCCCATGTGGTTTAAAAGTGGGCAGAAATGTGGGCCCCGATTGGGTTTGTCCAGTTTCTGTGGTGACGCCAACTGTGTTTTCCCACATTAGCTTAAGTGGACACTCAGTGGGTATGCTAGCCAGCCGCCCAGTGGGCAGCAGAGGTCCCTGTGGAGCTTGCTAGTATGCTACAGCTGAGCTTGTTAGCTTGAAACAATGGAGCGTGCTAGCATGCTACAGCAGAGCTTGTTACAGATGAACTTGCTAGCTCAATGCAACAGAGCTTGCTTGCTTGATACATCGGAGCTCGCAAGCATGCTACAGTGAACTTTTGCTAACTCGCTACAGATGAGCTCACTAGCTCAATACAACAGAGCTTGCCAGCTTGTTACAGATACGCTTGCTAGCACGCTACAGAGGAGCTTGCTATAGATGAGCTCGCTAGCTTGCTACAGATGAACTTGCTAGCTCAATGCAACAGAGCTTGTTATCTTGTTACAAATAAGCTTGCTAGCTCGCTAAGGAGGAGCTTGCTAGCTTGTTACAAATGAACTCACTGGCTTGCTACAGAGGAGCCTGCTAGCTTGTTACAAATGAGCTCAGTAGCATGCTACAGCAGAGCTTGCTACAGATGAACTTGCTAGCTCAATGCAACAGAGCTTGCTTGATCAAACGGAGCTCATTAGCTTGCTACAGAGGAGCTTGCTATAGATGAGCTTGCTAGCTTGCTACAGATGAGCTAGCTAACTAGATAAAACGGAGCTCCCTAGCTTGCTAAAGATGAGCTCACTAATATGCAACAGCAGAGCTTGCTAGAGGGGAGGTCGCTATCTCGATTCAATGGAGCTTGCTAGCTCAATACAGAGTGCAATTATACACTACAGTTTCTCACTACAGCAGAACTCGCGACAGGGGAGTTCACCAGCTAGCCTGGGCAAACACAGTTAGTGCCACCACATAAACTCCAATCAAACCCAATTGGGGCTCACATTTTCTGCACAATTTCAAACCATATGGGGCCCATCTGGCCATGCTGGCTGGGAAGAAACATTCAATTTAAAAATGGAAATAATAATTATGAAATATAATTAAAGTTGGTGCACCGTACAAAATATCCAAATTTTGCTAAGATATTTAGTGTGTTGCTTAAATATGAGCTAAATTCCAAATTAGCCCAAACAAAAAAAAAAAAAAAAAAGCTAGTACATTGCTTAAATACAAGCTTAACTCCAAAACAGAGTAAAAATCCTCAGTAAACTAAGTTAGTCAAAAACGCAAGTTTGTTCCTAAAATAGAAGCTAAACTCTAAATTAGCCACAAAAAAACCCCAGTAGATAACAAAATAGTCAAAAACTTTAGCATGTTTTTTTTTTAAGTTTATTCAAACATGTTGATTTATAGATATAGTTAAATGTTACAGTCACATCTGTATTAGCACCATTTACAATGACTATACAGGCACTAGAAGGGCTTTTGATGCTCATTTCAAAATGGCTGCTTCCATAAGTTTAGCTAACTTGTGAAACTTTATGGTGAGAATAAGTCAGCTATTGTTATTGATTTTTTTAAAACGCAAACTTGCTATATTAAAATAATGCACATTTTGTTGATTAGTTGTTGATTGATTAAGCGGCAATAGTTAAAAAGGATGTTTGTTTTTTTTCTTGAACTCATGTCAATATTTTTGCATTTTAACTAATAATGCCGTGAACCAAAAGTTACCAAATCACCCGATGGATCATAATCAAAACTATGGATTACTTATAGAAAAGCGCCATGATTTTGCTTGGTTAAAAGTAAAATTTATGACATACATTTTCAGTGTTTAATATTCTGATCATTAAAAAAAATACATTTTATTTTACAATTTTGTTAGTGTGACAGGTTCATAAATATTCAGATAAAGTTTGTATTAAGTAATCATTTTAAAGTACTAGTTAAAATTTAAAAAGTGAATAAAAGAGAAATATTGTCTCTGGTGCTGTCTTGTGATGTTTCGCGATACGTATCGTATCGTGACATGTATATTGCAATGCGTATTGTATCTGCATACTCTAGTAAATACACATCCCTAATGTATATATCATAAAATATATTGTGTGATTTTCATTAGAGAGTTTAAAAACGTCTTAATTCCAAAAAAAGGAAAAAATTCTGTCAATTCTTTGATGTTGTGGGTTAAATCCAGTATAATCATTTTCACAAATAGCATAAATGATGAAACATGAACCCAGAACAGTACAACCTGAAGTTAGCTGGACACTCAAAAGCTTCTCTCAACCTGATTCTGTCACATTTCCAGCAGAGCACCAAACCACTTAAGCTCCAGCCCGACTTTCTCAGCCTTCTACGGTTCATCACTCGTGCTACAGCCCAGAATGTAAGCTGTAGAGCGCCGTGATGCACTCCCCTTGAACTGTTGACTTCCTCGCATGTGCCCCGCTCTGTGACACGCCAGCACCAGACCATGAAAAAGTCACGGCAGAGGGCCGAAGGAAATGAACCAGTTCTCTACTTCATATTCCTCTCCACCTGTCAGTTTGTGCGACTGCCAAACAGCATGAATTTAAAAGCTTAATCATTTCCAACTGTCGTTTTTTTTTTAAATGCGTGTCTGTTTTCATTAAAATCTGTATTCTATTGATGTTTTCCTGTATTTTATTCTAACATTTGAAGACTCACTCCAATAAAATTTGTGTTCCAGTAGCATTTTTCTTGTGATGGAGGACTTTCCATTTGTTCCGATATTACTCGCCGCTTTTGTTGCAACACTAACGTTAGCTTAGGGTGAGAGGGGCTGTAAGCTAGTGGGAGAATGTATAAACAAAAGGATGATGGGAAATGAGCGCAGGCTTACTCTATGCCAGGGGTCTGCAACCTGCGGCTCCAGAGCCATATGTAAATAAAATAAAATAGTAACTTTCAAAAATTTGGAGATTAGCTATTACTTTAGCAACATGCTAACATTTTTGGATAATTTATCTACTGGGGTTTTAGGGGTAATTTAGAGCTTAGCTTCTATTTTAGCAACAAGCTAACACTTTTAAATAGTAAAGGAAATTTATGCTAATTTGGGGTTTAGCTGATAATTTAGCAACATGCTGATGTTTTCGGCTAATTTGTTATTTACTGAAGCTTTTTAGGATGATTTAGAGTTTAGCTTCTATTTGAGAAACAGACAAACTTTTTTTGACTGATTTAGTTTCCTGAGGAGTTTTATGAGTTCAGATAGTAATTGAACAACGAGCTAGCTTTTTTTTTGGCTAATTTGGCCTCTAAATTTTTTATGCTAATTTAGAGTTTTAGCATTATGCTAGCATCTTTGGCTAATTTGTCATCTGTTGGAGTAATTTAAAGTTTAGCTTTTATTTTAGCAACATGCTAACATTTTTGGCTGAATTTAGTTATTGAGGAATTTTATGTTAATTTAGAGTTCAGCTAGTAATTAGGCAACAAGCTAGCTTTTTTTGCTAATTTGGACTCTAATAAAGGTAAAAACGTAAAAAAAAAAAAAAAAATGTGAGAAAAGCTAGTTTTATATTTTTGCTTTTGCCAAAAAATAGACATGGTACCACAATAGACTCACTTTAAATTATGTCAGGCATTTTTTTGTCTTTAAAATATTCCAAAATCAAATGCAAAGCGGATTAAAATTGTATTTGTTGTCCTACATAGCAAACTTCAAAGGTAACTTGCTAAAGCTGGTGTTATTCACAGGTATTCACGTGCGACCAGCTCAAAAGCTGATGGAAATTCATGGTGGCGACACGTAACAGGTGCAGACAAAATGCAGATTGCTGCATCGTTACACGTATTTTAAGTGCATTCAAAGTTAAATGTTGTTACTTTTTGCACTGCTAAAGAACCGTTAGTTGTCACGCACTGAGAGCGCAGTGAACTGCAGATGCGACCGGGTACCGTTTGTTGTTTAAACCACAACGGTAATCCTAACTTTAACTTTTCCTCCGGATCCATACGGCCAAGAAAAAAATTCAGCACTGGCTGCACGTATTTAGCTAATGCTAACTAGCATGAAATGACAGTTTAGTTGTATTTCAATTACCCCACTGCAGAGTGTTTCTATATTTCTGTAAGTGTCACTCGGTTTCAAGTAGAATCAGTCTGAGGTGCGATTCCCTTTCCAAAAACGTCTCAACACAGGTGAGGTTAGCGTTAGCGCGCGCAGCTAACGCTCCGTGAAGAAGGCGGAGGCGCCTCATCATCAGCTGAGGGTACGGTAGAAATAATCGCCTAAAAGTCACTTCAAAGTTTGTTTAGAACCTGCGGCTCCAGATCCACATGAGGCTCTTTTATCTCTCCATGGTGGCTCTTCGGTTAAACATAAAATAAGTCAGACTGCTCAGCAGCTCCCCCTAACCAAAACTACCTAAAGAAAACAAATAAACAAAGCCCGCAAACTAAGACTACCAAGATATTAAACTAATATAACAAAACCCAGCAGTGTAAAACTGCTGAGGATAAAGAGGGGAAAATGAAAAAAAAGAGGAGTAAAAATAAAATAAAATAGCATTAATTTAATTTAGATGAGATAAATGTTCACATAGATGATAAACTGTGTAGGTTTTGACATCCCTGTTGACCTGAAGACATCTTGTTTGTTCAAATCTACCTCCAGAATGAACAGATTTATATGCAAAGCAAAACTTTAGTAAAAAATTTGATCTTTTTTGAGTTAAAAGCACATATTATCTGATGCTGAGCAACATCGGCTAATAGCTGCCCAGAGCTACACGGACACAATCCTGTTTGACACAGATCATCTTTTATTTTGAAAATACGTTTTTTTTTAATTCACATTTTGAGAGATGGCAGATTCTTTTTATACATTTTCTTTAAAGTTTGTTTTTTTTTTTGCCAAAAAATAGACATAATTCATATTTATTGTTATAAAAAGAATACAAATTCAAATTTCTTTAAGGCTAAAGTAAAACTACACGGCTCCTTCTAGACTTTGATCAGTAGAAAATGAACCCAAATGACTCTTTTACTGTTAAAGGTTGCCAACCTCGGGTTTGGACATAAATCTGAACTATATATTTAACTCAAATCTAAATATATAAATCTGAACTATATATTAACTCAAATCTAAATATATAAATCTGAACTATATATTTAACTCAAATCTAAATATATAAATTTGAACTATATATTTAACTCAAATCTAAATATATAAATCTGAACTATATATTTAGCTCATATCTAAATATTTAAATCTCAACTATATATTTAACTCAAATCTAAATATTTAAATCCTAACCATATATTTAGCTCAAATCTAAATATATAAATTCGTACTATATATTTAACTCAAATCTAAATATTTAAATCCCAACTATATATTTAGCTGCAAAACGTATATATTTAGTTTGAAAAAATAAATATTTAGGTTAGATTTAAATATTTAATTAGCAAACTAAATATTTAATTGCAAAACTTAAATATTTAGTTTGTAGGCTAAATATTTAGCTTAAAATTAAATATTTAGTTGGTTAACTAAATATTTAGTTATTAAATGTAACATTTAAATATATTAATTTAAAGGAAGAGAATATGCATTTGAAAAACAAAACCTGTTTTTTTTCTCCTAAAACACGCTAAATATCTGAAAACATTGATGTAAAAATTTTACATCTCTGATTTACAAACGGCACCCCATAGTTAAGGGATACCCTATACCCTTTATATTATGTTCATGGAAAAAATTTTAATTAAGTCTTTGAAAGAATGACAAGACTATTGAAAAACGTCAATGCAGCTTTTCTGCTTAGATACTTTACTTTTAAGAAAGGCAGTAGATGGATGGATTCACAGCACGCATCCCATCATTCCATTCCTCTGCAACCCAAATCTCTGCCCTCTTAACAGCATTTCTTGCAGGCAGCAGTCTGCGGTCGATGCAGCAACAATCTATCTCTCTCCAGTGTGAGAGATTCCATTTGACTGTGACACTACGACCACGTGTTCGCGGCCGAGTATCGACACCGGCGCAAACGGAGCAATTTCCTGATCCCTTCCAGCTTCCACTTCTCTCTCCGTCTGGGCTGGATAGTAACACGTCGTAACCCATTCGCCGTCGTCCGCTACATCATTTTTAGGATGGAAAAACTCTGTTATGGCTTCGTCATTTTTATTAGTTAGAAAAATATAATAAGATACAAAAATTCTAAAAATCTTTAAACAATTAAAAAAACACCCAAGCAGGTAAAAATAGGCAAGTTACAGTAACTTCAGATTGAAAACATGAGTATAGAAACACTATAAGAATCTATTTTGAGTGATTTTGAGCTGCAGTTTAAGTTAAAAAAATTCTATAATTTTTGTTTTACTACATACACTTTTCTCTGGTAAAAATGCATAAAAAACGGTAGTTTCTGTACACATAAACACAAATATTTTAGTGACTCCTTTACTAAAGACAATACTAGATATATTTCATACCAAAACTATGTTTTTTGTAATCTCTGGATCAGGGGTCACCAACCTTTTTGAACCTGAGGGCTACTGCTTTAGTTATACGAAGGGCTACCATTTATAAATAGCAAATTTTGTTTATTTATAGTTAGTTAAACATTATTGATAATGAATAATGATACTCCTCTTTGCAAAGACACTGATTTCTCATTATAATTATCAACAATGACAACAAGCTAGGAAAGAAATATCAATATTCAGGACTTTATTAATCTCAGTAATTGTTACATTTTCAGATGTTCACTTAGATTTCATGGGGAAAATGTCCCATTTTCCCTGTGTTGTACCTTGTTAATCAATTATCTAATGTTAAAGAAAAATCCACTTACACATTTTTAAACAAATCGTGTCACATTTTGAACTAAAGACAAAATCTGAAACATTTTCAACAAAATTAATGAACTGGAATAGGTCAGAGGTCACCCAAACTTATATAAAGTTCACGTATCATCAACATATTTGTAAGACGTTTTAATTTTTAAATCTAAGTAAATGCAAGTGGAATTAAAAAATATATCAACAGAATTTAATTTTAGATGTCGCTCACCAATGTGTGAATTTTAGAAGAGACCTGAGGGCACCTTGTGGGGGCCTTGAGGGCTACACCACGTTGATGACCCCTGCTCTGGATTAAACTGCTGCTGTGTTAAGCTTGAGTCTCTCAAACTTTTACCCAACAACATTTTGTCTGTTCTAAACAAGACTTTGAAGTGATGTTATGTGGGAGAAAATCTCGGCCACTCGGCCCTAATGCTTTTTAAATGAGTCCAGCTCCTCTGTTTTAACTCTCAGTTTTGGATCAACTGTGGTCGGTTCTGATGCATTCATTCACCTCTTGTAGAGAAAGATTTCCCCGTAGATCCTTGAACCTTTTGACAGACAATCTAAACCAGGGGTGTCAAACTCAATCGCACAGGGGGCCAAAATCCAAAACAAACCTTAGGTCACGGGCCGAACAGGATAGACATTTATCAAACATTCTAAAACTACAATTTTAAAACTTTAAAACTATAACTTTTAAATATAATTATGAACTAGATATACGTATAGCATTACCTGTGATAATGCTAGACTGAATGCTGTAAGATAAATTTGGCAGCTGAAGATGTTGAAGCTGATATCCAACAAAATATTAGCTAAATGTCAAATTAGCTTAAAAAAAAAAAAAAAATCTAAATTAGCCAAAACAGCTAGCATGTAGCTGAAACATTAGCTAAACTCCAAAGTAGGCTAAACAGTCTTAGTAAATACTAAAACAGACCACAAAGCTAACACAATGGCAATTTTTGAAACTTTAACTGTAACGTCTTAACATAATTATGAATAATAAAATGCGAGAAATATTATTACAGAATTAAAAATTTAAAATTACTCTCCATAAAAAATATATTTAGTCAAAATTATACAAGTTAAAAATAAAACGCAAAATAACATCGGGTCATTCATAACAATCAAATTAAATGATCTTGGAGGGCCGGATAGAATTACCCGGAGGGCCGGATCCGGCCCCCGGGCCTTGACTTTGACACGTGTGATCTAAACTCTAAAAACTGATTTCTGAGCAGTTGAGGCGGGAGTTTCTGACTGAAAGATTTCCTGAATCTTGTTCTCTTTGCTCTGTTTCTATTCTACATTTCAAACACTTGATCACACACTGATTACAACGCCATTCTTCTCCTTGGCTCCGGCAGAACGGTGCGTTCTCGAAGCGAAGGTCACCGCCAGCGCACGCCAACAGGGAAGGAAGCAGCTGCTTTACATGCCTCTTGAACGGATGCCACCTTCTCCTGTGTTCAGATCTGGATCGGAGCCAGTACAATAACCCGGCTTTGGACCGCAAAGATTACTTCGCTTGCATGCAAATACCGGTCCTTCATTTACCGCTGAACAAACCCGCCGCTTGTTGTGTTTCCAGCACTGATGCTTTTTTAGCTTCAGGTGTTTTTGGAGAAGAAATGACTTGTGGGAGTTTCTGAGGTGCACTCCCCCCCCCCCTGAATGAGCGCTCTGCGGCCAAACGGGAGCCGGACAGGCAGAAGCCGACGCATTACTGCCTGTCAGGAAACACCGGGAGGACGAGAAGATGTCGTTAAAGCTTTAGTCCCGACCGCCGGATGGATACGAGCCGTCTGTGGTGACAAACGGCGTCGAGGTCGTTGGCTGCTCACGCAGTGTTTATACAGACGTGCTGCAGGGAACACGTGAAAGGGTTCTTTTCTTTAAATCCACCAAATTCCAAAGAAAATGAAAAGGCCGTTCTGAGGAATAATGCAGGTGCATTTTGAAAATGAAATAGCATTTCTGTTTATGCATTTTAATTTTCAAGTTTGACATTTCTGATTGAATTTTGTATGAATGGCATTTGAAAATGAAATGTCAAATGCCATTTTCTTTATCATTTGAATTAAGTTACAGAATGAGCGGAATTGAAGAAGAAAATGAAAAAACAGTTTTGATAATTGCTTTTTAATTTTATTTAAGAGAAAAATAATGCGGGTACATTTTGAAAATGAAATAGAATTTCCAGTATTGACTTTTATTTTATTTCCATATCAAATGAGACATGAGTGTGTTGTGTTTTCTGTTTTCTAATCAATGCATTTCATGTTTCTCTAATGAGTTTGACTTAATTGTGTTTTTTGTCCTAAATTTTTCATAATCTATGCTTGATGTAAACTAATCAATCAATTCTTTCATGCCGTCTGACTGTTCAACACATGGTCATTCCCGAGTCGTCACATCTTGATGATGTTGTGAGACTTTTTGATATTTTTTGTCCCCAACTTGTAATTTTTTGACGTGTTAAAACAGGAGTCCAGTTGTGTTTCGGACACGGTACCGGATGCAGACTGAAACACAGGTCACGTCCGGTACCGGTACCCTAACCCCAGTACTCTTAGCTGGTTCCTAAATCCTGGCCGGGTCCGCCTCTGGTACCGTATCCAGAACCAGTACACAGTATCTGGGACCGGTACCGCAACTGGGACCAGTACCGACCCCGACTGGAGCCAGTACAGCCTCTGGAATCGGTACCAAGCCATGTCCGGAACCGTCGCCAATCCACGTCCAATTTGCATCCTAAAACCCTCCGTGTCCAGTACCGACCCGCATCTGGAAACCAGAACTGCATCCGGAATCTGTACCAAGCCACGTCCGGAACCGGTACCAGTCCACGTCCAATACCAATCCACATCCTAAAACTGGTACCGGATCCGCGTCCAGTACAGAGCCGCAACTGGAACCAGTATCCCGTCGTTTTGTCGGACGTGGTACCGGACGCAGATCGAAACATGGGTCGCAGCTGGTACCCTGACCCAGTACCCTAACCCCAGCCTGCTTCACGCCTGATACCGCATCCAGAACCGTTACAGATACGCGTCCGAAACCGGTACTGCATCCGGAACCGGTAACGATCTGTGGGTTAGGATGCCGGTATGATCCGGTACTGGTTTGCGGCCCGGACGTTGGCTAGCCTTGATTTAATTGGAACAGCCAGAACGCCAAAAACGACGAGTTGGGGAGACCCAAAATGTCAATGTCGGTCGGGCTGTATGTCATTTCGGTGGCGATCCAGTTCTTAAATCAAACCACGATTCCTAATTTTAATACAATCTTTGTTGCTATGTGATTCATTTTACTGAATGCATGAAAACAGAAATCATTTGCATTAAATCACCATCATTTAGATTTATTTTAGGGGTTCTGTGGATTTCTGTGGTCTGTTTTCTGGTCATGTTCTGAGTTTCCCCGTCAGTCACATCAGCTCCAGGTTAATCATCACTCACAGTTGTCTTCATTTCAGGTGATTGTCTTCAGCCTATTTCAGTTCATCTGGTCTTGGACTGTTCTGGTTCTCCATGGTTCTTACGGGTCTGCCACCAAGCCCGTTCTCCTGCGTTTGGGTCCACCAGCTGCAGTATTCCTGACACCTTTATTTAGAACAGGAGATCAGAACCAACAAAACTAATAAAATCACAAACATTTGGATAAAAGGAAATGATGTTCGTCATTTTAAACTTCTTTTTTGGTCAACCTTTTAGTTAATTTCAACCGTAACAACAAACATCCCTGATGTTTTAGAGAATTCAACAACAAATCGGAGTACTGCAACACTTTACACCAGGGGTGGGCAAACTTCGGCCCGGGGGCCACATGCGGCCCCTTAAGCTACTTAATCTGGCCCCCCAAATTAAAATACATTGAATCAAAAATCCTAATTATTGTTTTATTTACATTGTATTTCTGGTTTCTTCCCATGAATGGTGTTGTTTCTCTGACGTTCGTGTGTGTTCCTTTCTGAGTCAGATGGTGATCTTTCAGATTATTCCTACACCACATAAATGCAGCATTTCTTTGAGTTCACATTTTCCTCTGAAGAACATCAACCCATTGGATCACCCAAAAGAGAACAAAAATCCAAATTTAGAAATTAAAACTCCCAAATTTTCTGTTTTTAAATGAATATATGTGAATTTGAATCCAAATTAAAGCATGTTTTTCTCTAAATTCCATATTATCTTTTTAGTTTATGAGGTTCATTACCAAATCTCTCCTTCCATCTGCTCCTTGTCCGGCCCTAATGCCAAATTTAAGAACCCTTTGTGGCCCACGAGTCAAAACAATTGCCCACCTCTGCTTTACACTTTATGCATTACATTTTGGTGAAATGGTCAATTTTTAACGAAAATGGAAACAACTCGCTAGTTTTACTTTGAAAACAGGAAGTTTGACCGACATTTTATTTTGAAGACTTGTTTACGCTGCTCATTCGGCTTTGTTTTGACTTGTAAACTTAAAATCCAACATTATTCTGCATTTCAGGGCAATAAATACTATTTTACCACACTCTACTATATTTACATGGATCATGAATCGGCGATCTTCGATGTCGCAAATAATCTGATTTACCGGATCCGATCGCGATTTCCGCCCATTAATCATGCGTCAAAATGTGACCGAAGTTAGAAGTCAGTTAGAAGATGCCAGAGCGGGGGATGTTGGAAAACAGGCAGGTAAAGCAGCCTTCAAAGCTTGTCCGTCCCAGGACACCGTACGTCACCTTATGCCATACTTCTGTTATCCCTCCGAATACTTCACGATGGACTTACCACATTTACGACAGTGGTATGTTCCATTTTCTTGATCAGGGGTGGGCAAACTATGGCCCGGGGGCCACATGCGGCCCCTTAGGCTACTTAATCTGGCCCTCCAAATTGAAATACATTTAATCAAAATCCTAATTATTGGTTTATTTCCATTGTATTTCTGGTTTCTTCTCATGAATGATGTTGTTTTTCTGGCGTTCGTGTGTGTTGTTTTCTGAGTCAGAAGGTGATTTTTCGGGTTTCTTTGAGTTCACATTTTCCTCTGAAGAACATCAACCCATTGGATCACCGAAAAGAGAACAAAAATCAGAATTTAGAAATTAAAATTCCCAAATTTTCTGTTTTTAAATGAATATATGTGAATTTGAATCCAAATTAAAGCATGTTTTATCTAAATTCTATATTATCGTTTTAGTTTATGAGGTTCATTACCAAATCACTCCTTCCATCTGCTCCTTGTTCGGCCCTTATGGCAAATTTTTGAACCCTTTCTGGCCCACAAATCAAAAAGTTTGCCCACCCCTGTACTTGATGGTGGTAGGAGCCTCAGGAGAACTACAGGACACACCTGTAGAATGGGGGGGTTGGCCTGTTTGTGTACAAGTGCAGGTGGGCGGGCCTTTCCTTCAAAAAGTAGATATTTTTAATGAAGGGAAAGATAATTATTTGATTATTCTGCTTATTATATTTAGAGAGAAAAGATAAACATTAGATCCTTTAGAGACAGAAGAGTTTGATAGTGAAAAGTGACATTTTAAATTTTAAAAAGAACTCCTGCGTTTGACCCAAACGGGATGCTGGTTTGGGAGCTTTTCTAAGTAAACAGTGCAGCGGCGGCACATTTAAAGATTTCTACAAGGTTATCTACAAGGACAATTGAAACCAGGCGACAAATTCTGCATACAGAACGAGGACTTGGTCAACAGTGAAATGAGCTTATGCTTAAAGGGCCAAAGCTGTCATCCGTGCCGGGAATTTTCTTCATTTAACAAACAAAAAAAAAACTTGTTTCTTTCACGAACGCAACAGGGAAGGTCAACCCTCGCAGCTCCTTTAACACAAAAAAATACAAGTCATCTCGACAAGAAGTGAGCACTTGAGTAGAATGAGCATGAGGGGACTTGGACGATCTGAGCGCCTTTGATGAGAGCCAGATTGTTGTAGTGAGAGAATCTGGGTCAAAGTCTTTTCTATTGTGACAGCTCTACTGGGCTGGATGTCGTTGGTAATTCATGTCACAAGTGCTACAAAGGACTGCTGGTGAACGAGCACCAGGATCCCTGGCATCACGTGATTGAGTAGCCTGCAGAATTTCTGAAACTACAAAGAGAAAAATACTTAACAAGATCATTTTATCAGGATATAACAGCTCTTTCTGTGGAAAATGTAACATTATTTTTGTCATTTTTTCAATGAGAATCGACTCTTGATTCCTGCTTTGTTTTTGTGTAAAAACATATATTTCTGTAACATTTTTTTTTTTCATTTCTACAAAACGACATAAGCAAGAATTTTTACAAAAGAAAATCTCATATCCTTTTGAGCTACTTTTTTATTTTTTAAATGTTCTTCATGTATATTTGGGAGAGAATTCAGATACACTATGCATTCATTTTAAATTCTTTCATCAATTGAATCTTCAAATCACTTTATTTAATCACTGAGAATTCTTATTGACTTTTTTATAAAAAAAAAAAAATTGACCTTAAGTGTGTTTTGTTTCCCAAAATTTGAATAAACCGTATTTTCTAGAGTATAAGTCGCTGTTTCTTTACATAGTTTCGCCAGGGGTGCGACTTATACTCAGGAGTGACTTGTTTGTGTTTTTTTTTAAGACATAAATTAGCTTATATATTTCTTATTTTTCCAGTAAACACAGATTGTTTTTCTGCAGTTGTTTCCTTTACCAACTTCTAGAGGGCGCTGCGTCTGAGTATAAGTATGTGCTACTGACAGTGGTAGAAGAAGAAAACAAACGTGGAAGAGAATCTGATTGTTTTCCTCCTAAACTTTGATCAATTTCTAATACACTATGCATTCATTTTAAAATACTTTCATCAATTAAATCTTTAAATCACTTTATTTAATTACTGAGAATTCTTATTGACTTTTTTGTAGAATAAAAATTGACCATAAGTGTGTTTTGTTTCCCAAAATTTGAATAAACCATATTTTCTAGAGTATAAGTCGCTGTTTCTTTACATAGTTTAGCCAGGGGTGCGACTTATACTCAGGAGTGACTTGTTTGTGTTTTTTTTAAGACATAAATAAGCTTATATATTTCTTATTTTTCCAGTAAACACAGATTGTTTTTCTGCAGTTGTTTCCTTTACCAACTTCTAGAGGGCGCCGCGTCTGAGTATAAGTATTTGCTACTGACAGTGGTAGAAGAAGAAAACAAACGTGGAAGAGAATCTGATTGTTTTCCTACTAGACTTTGATTAATTTTCTAATACACTATGCATTCATTTTAAATTCTTTCATCAATTGAATCTTTAAATCACTTTATTTAATCACTGAGAATTCTTATTGACTTTTTTGTAGAATAAAAATTGACCTTAAGTGTGTTTTGTTTCCCAAAATTTGAATAAACCGTATTTTCTAGAGTATAAGTCGCTGTTTCTTTACATAGTTTCGCCAGGGGTGCGACTTATACTCAGGAGTGACTTGTTTGTGTTTTTTTTTAAGACATAAATCAGCTTATATATTTCTTATTTTTCCAGTAAACACAGATTGTTTTTCTGCAGTTGTTTCCTTTACCAACTTCTAGAGGGCGCTGCGTCTGAGTATAAGTATTTGCTACTGACAGTGGTAGAAGAAGAAAACAAACATGGAAGAGAATCTGATTATTTTCCTCTTAAACTTTGATTAATTTCTAATACAGATCAAAAGATGAGTATTCTTGTATTTGTTTATTTACTTTTATCTACGCTTATTTGTTCTGAAACGTCAGACTTTTCTCCCTAAAGTGCGACTTATATATGGTTTTCTTCTTCTTGATTAGACGTTTTTTTGCTATTGCGACTTATACTCCAGAAAATACGTTAGTCGTTTATAGGCGTGTAATGATAAATCTTTAAATTGATTTCTATTTCTGTGATTAAATTGAGGTATATCTCTATAAAATAAGATACATCGATAATTGGTCCAGTTGGATTGAGGCACGGTGGGTTTTATTTATGACTGACCAATCGTTAAAAAGGAACCGTTATCCCAACTGTTTACATATGGAAGAATTAAGGAGGTAAACAATGAATGTGGTGTTTTATTATTTAGAGATGACTGAACTTTATGTTGTTTTTATTATTTTTGTTTTGATATTAACATAAGATTTCAGAGTAATGCCCTCGTCAACCATGACATCCAGAAGTGTGACTTCGATATTATTATCTATTTTCACAGAAATATTTACATTTATATTTATTTTGCTAAATATAATTAAAAGAAAATGTTCATTTAAAAAAATAATAGAATTCTGTTTTTTTTGTAGGCTTTTACAACAGAAAATTAAAAAAAAATAGATTCAATTTAAGATTAGGAAGAACAATAAAATAAATATTTTAAGTGCAGAAATGTAAAAACTTTAACATTTATTATAATAATTAATATTAATTAGGACTCTTCAAGTATGAAGCAGATGGAAAGTCTTTTAATTTGAAAATCTGAGCTGGATGACACCTGAGCTTTATCCAACTACCAGACGACTCTTAAAGCAGCATCTGTCTTCATCACAGATGTTTAAAACACCTTTGCTCGACGCTTTTTTTCTTTTGGTCAGAATGGAAGAGCGCTTTCTCCGGATCCTGTTCATTAACAGCTTTTTTTCCCTGTTTTCTACAGGGTTGTTTGCCAGCTGGATCACGTCCACTTCCAAACTCATTATGACCGGACAGCTGTTCCACGGGGGACCGTCCAGAATCGGCAGTCACTTTCTGGACAGTATCTGACAGCCCTCGCTCGCTCCAAGACGCGCTGGCGCTGCCGCTTCTCATTCTCGAAACGTCTCAATTTGGCGGGGCGGCGTCCGACTGTCACGAGGATGCGGGGAGTTGGCGGCTCTTAATGTTTCGTGGCAGCGACGGCGGAGAGGAGGGAAAGTTCTCTCAGCGAGGCCTCCTGTGAGCAATTAATGCACACGGCTTCGTATGGACCAAATGGCGCGTGATACGTCCAGCTGAGAGCTCATCCAGCCTCGTGTTTACTCCATCACGCCGCCGTGGCTTTCCAGGAACCCAAACTTTCTTTGACAACAAAACCTCATTAGTGTGTTTGTGTGGTGATCTGGAGAGGGATGAGACGGAAAGAGAGGAAAGACGCTTCCTGGCAGATGTTCACCATCTTAGCCTGCCAGCTCAACCACTGCTGCATTATGGGAAATGTGGTTTTGAGTTGCATTCATTAAATTTGTAGTGCCGTTTCCTTCAACACGATCATCTCCGGCAGGATCGGGAACCCCTTTAATGATTCAAGAGCGCCAACAGGTCAGGGGAAATCCATAAATATGAAATGGAGAAGCCCAGCTGGCGTGCAGACCGTCAGTCGCACAGCTGCACTGTTCGCTCTCATCTGCAGGACGGGCGTGAGTGAGTCAAAACAAGTCGGAGAACACCGAAAAACACAACAATAGTGTTCAAAGAGAGACAGAAACAATGGCTTAAATTCCTGGGATGATCAGATGGAAACCTTGCACTGTGGTGGAGCGGTTAGCACCCGGCAGGGGGACCTGAAACAGGATCACCAATGGGGGTCTTTCTGTGTGGACTTCTCTCTGTGCATACGTGAGTTTTTTCCGGTGATTCCAGCTTCCTCCCACCATCCACAAACATGCTTCATGTGTTAATTGGCTTCTCTAAATTGTCCCTTGGTATGAATGTGAGCTGTCACACCCTGGACCCTGCCTTGCCCCATGAGTGGTTGGGGTCCCCGGGTTCACACAGTCCGGCCTCCCCAACGCTCCATATCTGTTAAGTTGGCTTCAATTTTTGACCTAAACCCAAATTCACGCGAGCGAGTGTAAAGTCCATCCGGTACGTTTTTCAAAACTCTGTTTTCACCTCGTTGTAAACATTACGTCATCGGGACAGCCTAACCCGCTCTCTCCTACAATACGTGACGCCCGTATACGACAAAAGTATTAATAAAAGTTCTGTACTTACCCATTATTTATATATACACACATGTACGAAAGCATTCTCCCCCCTTGAACTTTTCCACCTCTTTCCACATTTCAGGCTTCAAACATAAAACTGTAATTTTTTGTAAAGAATCAACAAGTGGGACACAACCATGAAGTGGAGCAGAGGTGGGAGGGTCTGTCCACGGGACAACAATCAGTCGTACACTGCACAAATCTGGCCTTTATGGAAGAGGGGCAAGAAGAAAGCCATGTCTTAAAAAGAGAATGTGGAAGAACATGTGGAAGAAGGTGATCCGCTCAGATGCAATGCAAAACGTTATGTTTGATGTAGATGCAACACCGCTCATCGCCCCGAACACACCACTGTCAAACACGGTGGCGGCAGCATCATGGTTTGGGTCTGCTTTTCTTCAGGAGGACAGGGAAGATGGATGGAGTCAAATCCAGGAGCATTCTGGGAGAAAACCTGACGGAGTCTGCTGAAGACCCGAGACCGGGACGGAGATTTGTCTTCCAACAAGACAACCATCCAAAAATGAACATATCAGGTGTTAGCATGGCCAAGCCAAAGTCCAGACCTTAATCCAGGGGTCGGCAACCTTTAACAGTAAAAGAGCCATTTGGATTTGCATTTATAACCTTCTTTTTGTTTGTTTTTTTTAAAAAATAAATATGAATAATGTTTATTTTTGGCACGAACAAAAGCAAAAAAAAATATATAAAAAGAAACTAATATCTTGGAAAAAGGGATTTTTTTCTACATTTGTAACTTTAGCAGCAAAAAACAAGCTTGTTACTGAATTACTTGCTGAACTTCAAACATTTATCTGTAAATTAAATCAGCCAAAAATTTTAACATGTTGCTGAAATAAAAGCTAAACTCAAAATTAGCCTAAAAACCCCCAGTAGATAACAAATTAGCTAAAAATGTTAGCAAATTGCTAAAATATTAGCTAAACTCCAAATTAGCATGAAAAATTAATTAGAGGCCAAATTCGCCAAAAAAGCTAGCTTGTTGCTAAATTACTAGCTGAACTCCAAAATAGCCTCAAATTCCTCAGTAAACAAACTTAGTCAAAAACGTTAGCATGTTGCTAAAATAGAAGCTAAATTCTAAATTGTCCCCCACAAAATTTCAGTAGATGACAGATTAGCTGAAAACATTAGCATTTTACTAAAATATTAGCTAAACTCCAAAATAACATAAAATTCTTAAGTAAACAAACTTAGTCAAAAACGTTAGCATGTTGCTAAAATAGAAGCTAAATTCTAAATTATCCCCCAAAAGATTTCAGCAGATGACAGATTAGCTGAAAACATTAGCATTTTACTCAAATATTAGCTAAACTCCAAAATAGCATAAAATTCGTACACTGCACAAATTTATTCCATATATGGAATTAATATATGGAATAAATTGAGCTTAGAAATTAAAAATGCTTCAACAATATCAAGTTTTAAAAACTACATTAAAAACAGTATTATCAATGACTATAAAACTATCTAAAACAAATAACAATGACTCATCCCAGAAGTATTATTTTCCCTTCACACTGGTTTATGTTTGTAATTATATGATTTTGGTTTTTTTTTTTTTTTGTTTTTTTTTTCTTTGTTTCTTTCTTACCCAATTTTCTCTTACTGTGTAATGCTTGTGTATCTGTATCTTTCTTTTTTTATTGATAGATTAATGTATTGATTGTAAAAAGGGGCAGACAAAATAAGTTTTTCTTCTTTCTGTCCCCTTTTCATTTTTTTTTCCTTCATTTTCTATCATGATTGAGTTTATAACTCAAGTTTATATTGTATGCTTTTTAATGAATAAAAATGAAATGAAATAAAAACAAATCTGGCCTTTATGGAGGAGTGGCAAAAAGAAAGCCAATTCTTAAAAAGAGCGGTTTGAAGTTTGCCAAAAGCCACTAAACATGTGGAAGAAGATGATCCGCTCAGATGCAATGCAAAACGTTTGGTGCAGAAGCAACACCGCTCATCGCCCCGAACACACCACTGTCAAACACGGTGGTGGCAGCATCATAGTTTGGGCCTGCTTTTCTTCAGGAGGACAGGGAAGATGGATGGAGCCAAATCCAGGAGCATTCTGGGAGTAAACCTGACGGAGTCTGCAGAAGACCCGAGACCGGGACAACCATTCAAAACATGAAGCAAAAATGAATATCAGGTGTTAGCGTGGCCAAGCCAAAGTCCGGACCTTAATCCAGGGGTCGGCAACCTTTAACAGTAAAAGAGATATTTGGGTTTGTTTTCTACTGATCAAAACCTAGAAGGAGCCGCATTGATTTACGTTAGCCTTTAAGAAATTTGGATTTACATTTATAACCTTCTTTTTGTTTGTTTTTTTTAAATAAATATGAATAATGTTTATTTTTGGCACGAACAAAAGCAAAAAAATATTTAAAAAGAAACTAATATCTCGGAAAAAGGGATTTTTTTCTACATTTTTAACTTTAGCAGCAAAAAGCTAGCTTGCTACTGAATTACTATCTGAACTTCAAACATTTAACTGTAAATTAAATCAGCTAAAAATTTTAGCATGTTGCTTAAATAAAAGCTAAACTCAAAATTAGCCTAAAAACCCCCAGTAGATAACAAATTAGCTAAAAATGTTAGCAAATTGCTAAAATATTGGCTAACCTCTAAATTAGCATGAAACACTAATTAGAGGCCAAATTCGACAAAAAAGCTAGCTTGTTGCTAAATTACTAGCTGAACTCCAAAATAGCCTACAATTCCTCAGTAAACAAACCTAGTCAAAAACGTTAGCATGTTGTTAAAATTGAAGCTAAATTCTAAATTATCCCCCAAAAGATTTCAGCAGATGACAGATTAGCTGAAAACATTAGCATTTTACTAAAATATTAGCTAAACTCCAAAATAGCATAGAATTCTTCCATAAGCAAACTTAGTCAAAAACGTTAGCATGTTGCTAAAATTGAAGCTAAATTCTAAATTATCCCCCAAAAAATTTCAGCAGATGACAGATTAGCTGAAAACATTAGCATTTTACTCAAATATTAGCTAAACTCCAAAATAGCATAAAATTCTTCAGTAAACAAACTTAGTCAAAAACGTTAGCATGTTGCTAAAATAGAAGCTAAATTCTAAATTATCCCCCCTAAAATTTCAGCAGATGACAGATTAGCTGAAAACATTAGCATTTTACTAAAATATTAGCTAAACTCCAAAATAGTATAAAATTCTTCAGTAAACAAACTTAGTCAAAAATGTTAGCATGTTGCTAAAATAGAAGCTAAATTCTAAATTATCCCCCAAAAAATTTCAGTAGATGACAGATTAGCTGAAAACATTAGCATTTTACTAAAATATTAGCTAAACTCCAAAATAGCATAAAATTCTTCAGTAAACAAACAGTCAAAAACGTTAGCATGTTGCTAAAATAGAAGCTAAATTCTAAATTATCCCCCCTAAAATTTTAGTAGATGACAGATTAGCTGAAAACATTAGCATTTTACAAAATAATTAGCTAAACTCCAAAATAGCATAAAATTCTTCAGTAAACAAACTTAGTCAAAAAACGTTAGCATGTTGCTAAAAAGAAGCTAAATTCTAAATTATCCCCCCAAAAATTTCAGTAGATGACAGATTAGCTGAAAACATTAGCATTTTACTAAAATATTAGCTAAACTCCAAAATAGCATAAAATTCTTCAGTAAACCAACTTAGTCAAAAACGTTAGCATGTTGCTAAAATAGAAGCTATAATCTATTCTAAATTATCCCCCACAAAATTCAGTAGATGACAGATTAGCTGAAAACATTAGCATTTTACTAAAATATTAGATAAACTCCAAAATAGCATAAAATTCTTCAGTAAACAAACTTAGTCAAAAACGTTAGCATGTTGCTAAAATAGAAGCTAAATTCTAAATTATCCCCCACAAAATTTCAGTAGATGACAGATTAGCTGAAAACATTAGCATTTTACTAAAATATTAGCTAAACTCCAAAATAGCAAATTCTTCAGTAAAACCAACTTAGTCAAAAACGTTAGCATGTTGCTAAAATAGAAGCTAAATTCTAAATTATCACCCAAAAAATTTCAGTAGATGACAGATTAGCTGAAAACATTAGCATTTTAGTAAAATATTAGCTAAACTCCAAAATAGCATAAAATTCTTCAGTAAACAAACTTAGTCAAAAACGTAGCATGTTGCTAAAAATAGAAGCTAAATCTAAATTATCCCCCAAAAAATTTCAGTAGATGACAGATTAGCTGAAAACATTAGCATTTTACTAAAATATTAGCTAAACTCCAAAATAGCATAAAATTCTTCAGTAAACCAACTTAGTCAAAAACGTTAGCCATGTTGCTAAAATAGAAGCTAAATTCTAAATTATCCCCCACAAAATTTCAGTAGATGACAGTTAGCTGAAAATCATTAGACATATTTACTAAAAATATTAGATAAACTCCAAAATAGCATAAAATCTTCAGTAAACAAACTTAGTCAAAAACGTTAGCATGTTGCTAAAATAGAAGCTAAATTCTAAATTATCCCCCACAAAATTTCAGTAGATGACAGATTAGCTGAAAACATTAGCATTTTACTAAAAATATTAGCTAAACTCCAAAATAGCATAAAAATTCTTCAGTAAACCAACTTAGTCAAAAAACATTAGCATGTTGCTAAAATAGAAGCTAAATTCTAAATTATCACCCAAAAAAAGATCAACAAGATTAGCTGAAAACATTAGCATTTTACTAAAATATTAGCTAAACTCCAAAATAGCATAAAATTCTTCAGTAAACAAACTAGTCAAAAACGTTAGCATGTTGCTAAAATAGAAAGCTAAATTCTAAATTATCACCCAAAAAATTTCAGTAGATGACAGATTAGCTGAAAACATTAGCATTTTACTAAAATAGCATAAAATTCTTCAGTAAACCAACTTAGTCAAAAACGTTAGCATGTTGCTAAAATAGAAGCTAAATTCTAAATTATCACCCAAAAATTTCAGTAGATGACAGATTAGCTGAAAACATTAGCATTTTAGTAAAATATTAGCTAAACTCCACAAATAGCATATAAAATTCTTCAGTAAACAAACTTAGTCAAAAACGTTAGCATGTTGCTAAAATAGAAGCTAAATTCTAAATTATCCCCCAAAAAATTTCAGTAGATGACAGATTAGCTGAAAACATTAGCATTTTACTAAAATATTAGCTAAACTCCAAAATAGCATAAAATTCTTCAATAAGCAAACTTAGTCAAAAACGTTAGCATGTTGTTAAAAATAGAAGCTAAATTCTAAATTATCCCCCCTAAAATTTTAGTAGATGACAGATTAGCTGAAAACATTAGCATTTTACTAAAATATTAGCTAAACTCCAAAATAGCATAAAATTCTTCAGTAAACAAACTTAGTCAAAAACGTTAGCATGTTGCTAAAATAGAAGCTAAATTCTAAATTATCCCCCCAAAAAATTTCAGTAGATGACAGATTAGCTGAAAACATTAGCATTTTACTAAAATATTAGCTAAACTCCAAAAATAGCATAAAATTCTTCAGTAAACCAACTTAGTCAAAAACGTTAGCATGTTGCTAAAATAGAAGCTAAATTCTAAATTATCCCCCACAAAATTTCAGTAGATGACAGATTAGCTGAAAACATTAGCATTTTACTAAAATATTAGATAAACTCCAAAATAGCATAAAATTCTTCAGTAAACAAACTTAGTCAAAAACGTTAGCATGTTGCTAAAATAGAAGCTAAATCTAAATTATCCCCACAAAATTTCAGTAGATGACAGATTAGCTGAAAACATTAGCATTTTACTAAAATATTAGCTAAACTCAAAAATAGCATAAAATTCTCAGTAAAACCAACTTAGTCAAAAAACGTTAGCATGTTGCTAAAATAGAAGCTAAATTCTAAATTATCACCCAAAAAATTTCAGTAGATGACAGATTAGCTGAAAACATTAGCATTTTACTAAAATATTAGCTAAACTCCAAAATAGCATAAAATTCTTCAGTAAACAAACTTAGTCAAAAAACGTTAGCATGTTGCTAAAATAGAAGCTAAATTCTAAATTATCACCCACAAAATTTCAGTAGATGACAGATTAGCTGAAAACATTAGCATTTTACTAAAATATTAGCTAAACTCCAAAATAGCATAAAATTCTTCAATAAGCAAACTTAGTCAAAAACGTTAGCATGTTGTTAAAATAGAAGCTAAATTCTAAATTATCCCCCCTAAAATTTTAGTAGATGACAGATTAGCTGAAAACATTAGCATTTTACTAAAATATTAGCTAAACTCCAAAATAGCATAAAATTCTTCAGTAAACCAACTTAGTCAAAAACGTTAGCATGTTGCTAAAATAGAAGCTAAATTCTAAATTATCACCCAAAAAATTTCAGTAGATGACAGATTAGCTGAAAACATTAGCATTTTAGTAAAATATTAGCTAAACTCCAAAATAGCATAAAATTCTTCAGTAAACAAACTTAGTCAAAAACGTTAGCATGTTGCTAAAATAGAAGCTAAATTCTAAATTATCCCCCAAAAAATTTCAGTAGATGACAGATTAGCTGAAAACATTAGCATTTTACTAAAATATTAGCTAAACTCCAAAATAGCATAAAATTCTTCAGTAAACCAACTTAGTCAAAAACGTTAGCATGTTGCTAAAATAGAAGCTAAATTCTAAATTATCCCCCACAAAATTTCAGTAGATGACAGATTAGCTGAAAACATTAGCATTTTACTAAAATATTAGATAAACTCCAAAATAGCATAAAATTCTTCAGTAAACAAACTTAGTCAAAAACGTTAGCATGTTGCTAAAATAGAAGCTAAATTCTAAATTATCCCCCACAAAATTTCAGTAGATGACAGATTAACTGAAAACATTAGCATTTTACTAAAAATATAGCTAAACTCCAAAATAGCATAAAATTCTTCAGTAAACCAACTTAGTCAAAAACGTTAGCATGTTGCTAAAATAGAAGCTAAATTCTAAATTATCCCCCAAAAATTTCAGTAGATGACAGATTAGCTGAAAACATTAGCATTTTTACTAAAATATATAGCTAAACTCCAAAATAGCATAAAATTCTTCAATAAGCAAACTTAGTCAAAAACGTTAGCATGTTGTTAAAATAGAAGCTAAACTCCAAATTAGCATGAAAAACTAATTAGAGGCCAAATTCGCCAAAAAATCTTGCTTGTTGCTAAATTACTAGCTGAACTCCAAAATAGCCTAAAATTCCTCAGTAAACAAATTTAGTCAAAAATGTTAGCATGTTGCTAAAGTAGAAGCTAAATTCTAAATTATCCCCCAAAAGATTTCAGTAGATGACAGATTAGCTGAAAACATTAGCATTTTACTAAAATATAAGCTAAACTCCAAAATAGCATAAAATTCTTCCGTAAACAAACTTAGTCAAAAACGTTAGCATGTTGCTAAAGTAGAAGCTAAATTCTAAATTATCCCCCAAAAAATTTCAGTAGATGACAGATTAGCTGAAAACATTAGCATTTTACTAAAATATAAGCTAAACTCCAAAATAGCATAAAATTCTTCAGAAAACAAACTTAGTCAAAAACGTTAGCATGTTACTAAAATAGAAGCTAAAACTTTAAATTAGTCTAAAAATCCCAGTAGATAACAAATTAGCCAAAAACATTAGCATGTTGCTAAAATAATAACGAATCTCCATTTTTTTTTTTTTTTTAAATTACTATTTTATTTTTCTTCATCCAGAGAGCCACCATGGAGACATAAAAGATCCACATGTGGCTCCGGAGCCGCAGGTTGCAGACATCTGCCTTAATCCAATGGAGAATCTGTGGAAAGAGCTAAAAACTGCTGTTCTCCACTCAACCTTACTGAGCTCCAGCTGTTTTACAAGCAGGAATGGGCAAAAATTTCAGTTTCTGATCTGCAAAACTGATAGATGAGACTTACAGCTGTAATGCAGCAAAAGGTGGAGCTACATGTATTAGCTTAAGGGGGCCTGAATCATTTAGCCCAATTATTCAAGTTCAAAATCAGGGCAGAATTAGGGTTCGTTTACAACTATTTCCTATATAAATAAACCTAACTAATTCACAATTTTTAAAGTAAATTTATCTAAAGAATGGGTGTGAGACGCTCACATTGTTTACAGGATGTGAGGTTTTGTGTTGATCAGGCAGTCAAAATTCATGAAGCAAAGAATGTGGATGGATGTGATGCAAAGCAGATGAAACCGGTCTGGTTGATCCCACTTAGAGCAACGAGAAGTTAGATAAACATGATCTTAGCTCCTGAGCATCGTGAGGGATTGGGCGTTTCCGCACACGTTTGTATTCTCAAATGTTCTCATTTAATGGGATTGGTTGTTGATGTATAAACATTTACTTTGACTTCAAAACAATAATAATAATGATAAAATGAATGACAGAGCAGCTGTGATTCTCCCTCCTCCTCCTCGACTCTGAGGATCATAAATGGTCTCTCCGTCCCCCTCACAGCATGAGTCTGATTGTTGCTTCGATTTTATGCGTAAACAGTGTAATAAGTCATAATGAAAATGCGTATTTCTCAACATCTTTGCAGAAATCAGGTGTTATGAAATTATTTTTAACAGCTGGAGTCTGATTTGTCATTTTTAATGAGGCGATTCTATTTTTTTTTTGCATTTATTAGTGAAATAGTTGTTTGAAAAAAAAAAAAATTCAGATTATTTTTCTACACCAGAGAATAGATTTTAAAAATTGGTCAAATTTAAGATTGAAATGCGACAAAAATCATAGTTTGGTCAGAAAAAGAAATGTGCAAATATTGGATTTTCATTTTAAAGTAAATAATTCGTGATACTGACGGAACAGGAACACATAATCATTTATTAGTACACATCGTGATTAAACAAGACGACTAAAAAGAAAAATAAAATTAAAAGTGAAAATCTCTAGAAAAGATTAAAATAGTTGAAAATACAGATATCTAAACTTTGAGTTTAAAATATATTTTTAACATTATGTTTAATCAAATTATTGCTTTTATCACCTTATTTCTCTATAGAATCATCGTAGTTCAAAACTGTATTTTTTTTAGTTTTTTTTTTATTTTAACCTTAAAAAATCCTTAACTATTTATCGCCTGCATTTATTTACAGGTGTGAAAAAAATATATATCTATGTTTTTGCTTTAAAGTAGATGCTAAATTTTGTTAATTTTGAAGCCAAAGTGGTTTTTCACAAAGGGGTTAAAACTGAACTTTGACTGTCATTTAGAAAAATATGTTTTTTTTTCTTTGTTATTCAATTTAAACTGCATTTGTTTTCATTTTTATTTACCATAATTGATATTACTTATTTAATGTGGACTTAAAAAAAAAAAAAAACTTAAAAATAATCATTTTAAAGTGCTGCAGTTTTTTGTTTAATGTGGAATTCACCTTTGTAAAACATTAAAATATGAATATAACATAAGCCAAACATTCATTTTTACTTGACTGTTAAATATCTGTGAGTCTTAAAGCAACATGTGAAGCTTTTGTTTGACCTGATTTCCTAAAAGGACCAAAACGTGTCTATGGTTTTAGCATTTCTTTTGTCTTTGCTGCAGAATCTCGAGCAGCACGGGTGACGGGTTTCCCTCATCGGCTCCTCCCGCATCGGAGGGCTTTCCCTCGCAGACGGTCCGGGCTGAGCCCGGGGGTGCAGGCGTTTTAGTGTGGGGGGGATTTGGATAGATCATATATATCCGACCTCCGAGTCGATTAAGATTCTACTCGGAGGTTCTGCTCATGGAAGGAGAGCTTTCTCTTCTTGAATTTCTCTCGTCTCCCCGCTTCCACACTTTAAGCCAAAGCTACTCAAACATTGCGACTATATGAACTTGGAGGATGTGAGGGCACTTATATCCTCCAAATGCATTCCTTTCACATCTTACTCCTTTAATCTTTGTCTCATTCATGCTGCAATAAAAAAAAAAAAAATTGTCATAGGAACATTAAAGGAGCTGCGGCGCAGAGAGCTTAAAACGTCAGCCGCCACCAGCGCCGCCGAAAAAAGACTTCAAGGAGTTAAACCTGAATGAGATGACAGCATAAAGGAGGGATGACTCCTTTCCTCTGTTACGTCACTGCAGGAATAGAAGAGCTTCTGGAACAGCTGAAACTCCCAGCTGAAGGGTGGGTGAAGTCTTCCTCAGCTGGAGGTTTTCTGATCGATCATTTACAACAGGGGTGTCAAACTCAATCGCACAAGGGGCCAAAATCCAAAACACACCTTAAGTCGCGGGCCGAACAGGATAAAATTTTAAAACCTTAAGTTCTGAGAGTTGAAGATGCTGAAAATACGGAAGCTGATAGCCAGGTAACATTATAGCTAAATACCAAATTAACTCAAAAAACTAAAGAAAAGTAAAAAAAATAGCTAATCTTCAAAAACTGAAAAAAGCCTAATTAGCCAAATATCTAGTATGTAATATTAGTCTCAATCCAAAACAGCCTAAAAAACTTTTATTTAAAAAACAAAAAAAGCCACAATTTGCCAAAACAGCTAGCATGTAGCTGAAATATTAGCTAAATTCCAAAATAGCCTAAAAAATCTTAGAAAATAGTCCAAAAGCTAGCAGAATGCCATATTTTAAAACTTTAAAACCGTGACTTTTTAACATAATTCTGAATATAAAAAGGCAGGAATATTATTCCAGAATAAATCAACTTAAAACTTAAATAACTTTCAATATTTTACTCTCCATAAAAATATATTCTGTCAAATTTATACAAGTCAAAGATAACCTCATTTTTAACAATGAAATAAAATGATCTGGAGGGCCGGATAGAATTACTCGGAGGGCCGAATCTGGCCCCCGGGCCTTGACTTTGACACGTGATTTACAAGATCAATCTCACAAAGATGAGAATTTCTGGACATCAAAATCCTCCAGAAAGGGGAATTAGTTTGGTTAAAAGACTGTGTGATTTGGCTAAAATCTACTTAATTATTCTGAAGCTTATATCTTTGGCACATTAAATAACTATTTTTAAATGTGAGAGTTAATAATCTAAAATATGACCACATGTTTCTACTAAGTAGCAAGTAGTTAGTGGGCCTACACTTCTTTACTGTTTCTGTTGTTGTGATTGTTTATTTTCATCTCTACTGTCTGTTTAGATAAAAAAATATGATCGCATTTGTCAATCGTGGTGTTTTATTGTGGAAAAATTGGTTATATTTTGAAAATAAACCAGATTTTCTCCTGTCTCTTGATGTAACTTCCAGAACTTCCAGAACTGCCAGAATTGACGCGGATCGCTCACGCACAAAATAAACCACGTTGAACCGCGGCGCTCCATCCACGCCCGGTGTGACCCACGTCAGGTTAAATTGTAAGCGGCGTCTGTTCTCCCATGTCCAGCACTTCGCATAATTGTGTGAATGCATTCAACGCATTCCCACTATTGTTTTTCACCTATTTACGTTTTCTTCCGTACGTTTTTTGACAAGTAAAAACTCAAGCACACTTTATGCAATTTCAGCAATCTTGGTATCAAAACGTTCGGGTCGTTGAGGACATTACTGCTTGTATTTTTGGTTTTCGCAAATTTTACGGTTTTTGCGATTTTGCGCAATTTATGCTAATTTTTAGCCCTATGTTAAGTCTATGGGAAAATTTTTCAAATCGTTATAAAACTTTCTGCACTTATGCTTTTTCGGCTAATTTGGCACATTTGAGGTTTTTTTGGGCTAATTTGGAGGTAAGCTAACATATTAGCAACGTGTTAGCATTTTTGGCTAATTTGGCAACTTTTTAGGTTTTTTTGGGCTAATTTGCAGTCAAGCTAACACATTAGCAACGTGTTAGCTTTTTTGGCAAAATTGGCAACTTTTGAGGGGTTTTTTTGGGCTAATTCTGAGTTAAGCTAACATATTAGCACTGTGTTAGCTTTTTTGGCTAATTTGGCAACTTTTTAGGTTTTTTGTGCTGATTTTAAGCAAAAATCTTCAGCATTTTCAGCAATCGCATTCCGCAAAATGCATTCACACATGCATTATCAGAGGTAATGCACTTTTCTAGTTCCTTTAGATTTACTCTAAATCAGGGGTCACTGTAAGTGCAGGTTAAAATGATATATTTTTTATTGTTTTCATGGGTTTTTTGAAATATGTAAAACTTGTAATTTGATTTATTTTTTGGAACTGTACCGTGAATTTTGGTTTAAGTATGCTCAGAGCGATATGATTAATCTCACGAGAATTTGAGCCTTTGATGTTGGCCGCAGTTTTTGCTCAAAAGCAGAAGTTCATGCTGGAAGAAAGAGCTACAGGCACGATGCTTTGGACTCTAAGAGACTCTTTTCTTGACGAGTGGAAACGAGGTATTTTTGTGCTTTTTGTTTGTATGACTTTGTATGTTTTATCAAGTTTATTTCTTTAAATGTTGTAATGCTTTATTCATAGTTTTCACGGCGTAAAGAAAGTGAAGGCACGAGTGTTACCGAAGTTGGACGTGCAGAAGAGAAATAAACGCCCGTTGCAAAAACCGACCTGTGTTGTCATGAGAAGAGTCACAGTCACCAACGCGGTGCCCGCGGGCACCAGGTAGCCCTCAAGGACCCCACAAGGGGCCCTCAGATCTCTTCTAAAAATAACACAACTCACTTGTGAGCTACATCTGAAATTCAATTTTCTTCTGTTGCTTTTTTTTTTTAAATTACACTCACATTTACATAGATTTAAAAATTAAAACGTCTTAAAAATATGTTCATGATACACGAACTTTAGATAAGTTTAGGTAACCTCTGACCTACTCCTGTTCAAAGATCATTCAATTAGTTCAAAATGTATTGTTTAAAACTGTTTTTTTTTTTTTTTTTTTTTTTAACATTAAATTACTGATAAACATAGTGAAAATGGGACGTTTTTCCATGAAATGCAAGTGATCCTCTGATCAAGCAGTTTAATTGATCATGTAAAGCTACCTATAACGAAGCAAAATTTGTCTTTTCAAAATGGTAGCCCTTCGTATGACTCTGTACCCATGAAGTAGCCCTCACGTTCAAAAAGGTTGGTGACCCCTGCTCTAAATCTAAATCAGAGGTCTGCAACCTGCGGCTCCAGAGCCACATGTGGCTCTTCTATCTCTCTTAGTGGCTCTCTGGCTGGAGATTAGCTGTTATTTTAGCAACATACTAACGTTTTTGGCTAATTTGTTTTCTTAAGGGATTTTTAGGCTAATTTAGAGTTTTAGCTTCTATTTTAGCAACATGCTAACGTTTTTGACAAATTTAGTTTACTGAGAAATCTAATGCTAATTTGGAGTTTAGCTAATATTTTATTAAAATGCTGATGTTTTCAGCTATATTTTTATCTACTGAATTTTTTTTTTTTTGGATAATTTTGAATTTAGCTTCTATTTTAGCAACATGCTAACGTTTTTGACTAAGTTAGTTTACTGAGGAATTTAAGGCTATTTTCGAGTTCTGCTAGTAATTAAGCAACAAGCGAGATTTTTTTGGCGGGTTTGACCTCTAATTAGTTTTTTATTCTTATTTGGAGTTTAGCTAATATTTTAGCAACATTTTTAGCTAATTTGTTATCTACTGGAGGTTTTAGGCTAATTTTGAGTTTAGCTTTTATTTCAGCAAAATGATAACATTTTTGGCTGATTTGATTTAGATAGCTGGATATCTTTCTTTATTTGTCATTGTCACAGGTATAATGTAATTAAAAGTTCTGTCTGGTGAGATCAAAAATTCATACTTAAAATCAACCCACATAAAAATAATAAAAAATAAATAAAAGCAAAAGTACGTAAAACCTGGAAATTTAAACAATTACAGAGAGATATTTACAGAGAAATATTATGCTCATTTGAAGTTCAGCTACTAATTAGGCAGCAAGATTACTTTTTTGCTACTAAAGTTAAAAAATCTTTAAAATTTTTTGAGAGATGCTGGTTTCTTTTAATATATCTTTTTGCTTTTGTTCATGAAAAAAGTAGACATTCATATTTATTAAAAAAACATAAGAAGGTTATGAATGCAAATTCAATGCGGCTCCTTCGAGGTTTGGATCAGTAGAAAACATCCAAATGGCTCTTTTACTGTTAAAGGTTGCAGACCTCTGATCTAAATAAAGGGAATTTTTCTCAACCTCCTGACTGAAGTCAGCTGAGCTCTGCTTACCTGTCACACATACTGGGTTCAGAATGTCAGACTGAGCTCACACTCAAGAGTTTAAGACCTCGGGTCACTTCTCTTTCATCACCGCAAAGGTCAGATCAAGCAGCCAGAAATCCGTTTTCTATTTAGAAACAGGTGTGTTTATACAAAACCAGACAATTCTGACATAAAATCACTTGATGAAAAAAAAAAAAAGGATTTATGATTTAATTTATGACAAGTCTTGGCTGAAAATGTGGGTCTCTGGTTACGTTTATCTGTATTATTCTCCACGTTTGGTTCTTTTTTGCTTCTATGTTCATTGTTTTGTAATTTAAAAACTAAGAATGAATTTTTAGTCCTTATATTGCGCTCAAGTAATTAAAAAAAAAGTCATAAAATGTAGTTTTTGACATCCATCACTGGAGGCTGTCCTGTGCTGAAGCCGTGCAGGATCGTCTGAGCAAGCATCGGGACGTTACCATGGAAACCCGGAAGCATCTCTACTCGTCTAGCAGAACTCCACGTCACGATAATCTCTCGTGGACGGTCGGTAACGCACATGAGGAGCAGGAAACGTCGCTCCAGGAGCTTTGTGTTTGTTCAGCTGCAGACTGGAGGTCTCACCTGCAGGAGTTGTGAAGTTTCGGCGCTCTCAAACTCTCGCTGATTTATCGTTTTGACCGTGGCGTCAGCGACGACCCGCTTAAGTGGCTCCCGCTCTGCGTTTCTGCTGAGAGCGGCAACATTTTAAACGCAGGTTAATCACAAAGCGTTTGGAGATCATCTTCTTGTTTTTCCAAGTTGGTTCTTAAAAAACACAAATTGAAACTGAAAAGAGAAAATCCATCAAATGCAGCCCAGTGCTTTCCATGCAGATGTTTAGTTAGATTTGGGTCACAAGGGGACAGAATCGGCAAATAAAATCAAATAAAAATCCCTCCCTCACACACACAGGTCTCCCCCAGCACAGGATTCGGATGCCGGGACTCACCTGCTGTCATTCCACTTCCCTCCCTCACTCGGACGGCCTAAAAGCTTCTGCACAGCTCGGCCAAACGTTGGATCCAGAGCAAAGCGTCGGCGCGCCGCCGGCCCCGAGGCGAGTCATTTCTCAAGGGCCTCCCGCCTTCATCAACCACTGCCACACGAAAGCCGCACAAACGAAACAGCTGCTGCTCTCAATGTGGCGTCTAACCGCCGAGTTCGAGTCGATCAAGACTTGGCTGGGTTTGTCTCAGACTCATCTGATTCTAATGGGCCTGAACAGAAACAAATCATTTGAAAACAATGCTAAAATGTGTTAATAAATGCTGTTAATTTATAGGACAAATACGTTGAATTCTTTTCTCTACTGGATTTGATAAAGAATCCTTAAATAAAGTCACTGATTATTAGAAATTTGGCACAATTTCAGTAAAAAGATTTGTCCTAATTCTTTGTGTTCACTTGACTTGAAATTCATCATTACAGTTTCACTCGGAACCAAGAGCCAAATCGTCCGTCTTTTTTTCTCGACCAATCAAAATCCTGTTTTTACCTGGACAAACTAAAACGCCCTCCAGAAGAAGCAGAACAATGTTTACTATGTTAATGATCTGAACCTATTTGTTGGAGCTTCTCCTTTAGAGAAACAATGTAACACTGTATACTAATATTAATCTCATTATTTCACTAATACATTTTACAACATGTGAACTTAATATAAATAAATTCAAATTACATAGTAGATTATTAATGTATTTCTAAACAAATTTGTAAACTCAAAATTGAAAAAGCAAAAGAATAAAAAAAATCAGAATCAAATCGATTCTAGAAATTATACCCAGCTCTAGTTCTGTTCTCTATTCTCATTTATTTCCCCTCTCTTCAATTCTTTATAACTTATCTAGTTCTCTGTGCTTGTGTTTGGTGCATTGCGATTCATGTGTTGTTCCTCTTTCTCACTCCTCTCCGGGGGAGTGGCAGAGATTTCAGATTCCTGGTGGATCATCTGTGCTCCTGCTCGCCTCTGGTTCGACTTGGCCGTGGACCTCGTCTCTGGCTCGGCTTGGCTGTGGACCACTTCTCTGGCTCGGCTTGGCTGTGGACCTCGTCTCTGGCTCGGCTTGGCCGTGGACCACTTCTCTGGCTCGGCTTGGCCGTGGACCTCGTCTCTGGCTCGGCTTGGCCGTTGACCACTTCTCTGGCTCGGCTTGGCCGTTGACCACTTCTCTGGCTCGGCTTGGCCGTGGACCTCGTCTCTGGCTCGGCTTGGCCGTTGACCACTTCTCTGGCTCGGCTTGGCCGTTGACCACTTCTCTGGCTCGGCTTGGCCGTGAACCTCGCCTCTGGCTCGGCTTGGCAGTGGACCACTTCTCTGGCTCAGCTTGGCCGTGGACCTCGCCTCTGGCTCGGCTTGGCCGTGGACCTCACCTCTGGCTCGGCTTGGCCGTGAACCTCGCCTCTGGCTCGGCTTGGCAGTGGACCACTTCTCTGGCTCAGCTTGGCTGTGGACCACTTCTCTGGCTCAGCTTGGCTGTGGACCACTTCTCTGGCTCAGCTTGGCTGTGGACCACTTCTCTGGCTCAGCTTGGCTGTGGACCACTTCTCTGGCTCAGCTTGGCTGTGGACCACTTCTCTGGCTCGGCTTGGCCGTGGACCTCGCCTCTGGCTCGGCTTGGCCGTTGACCTCGCCTCTGGCTCAGCTTGGCCGTGGACCACTTCTCTGGCTCGACTTGGCCGTGGACCTCGCCTCTGGCTCGGCTTGGTCGTGGACCTCGTCTCTGGCTCGACTTGGCCGTGGACCTCGCCTCTGGCTCAGCTTGGCCGTGGACCACTTCTCTGGCTTGGCTTGGTCGTGGACCTCATCTCTGGCTCGGCTTGGTCGTGGACCTCGTCTCTGGCTCGGATTGGCCGTGGACCTCGCCACCACCTGTCCCTGTCTGGCTGAACTCTATTCAAATACATAGTCATAGAGTTAGATGAGCAAATTCCTCTTCAACAGTCATGGTGAATCACCTGTCCGTCCTGGGAGATGATCTCTCCTTCATGTGAGCATCTCTCAGGTTTTTTTAGGGGTTTTTCCGTACCAGGAGGGATAGTCTGAGGTCAAGAGGTAACCAGTTTTACTTAGTCTGTTTATTTAAGTTTATCAATCAGCAATTGTTTGTATTATATAACTCACCTGCTTCTGTAAAATTACCGTTACGAAGCCCAATGAGGCAAGTACTTCAGTAATTTTGGGATGCATAAATAAAATTGAATTGAATTTTTCCAAATATCTGTGAAACACAAGTTACTGAACATGTAACGATTAAAATATTAATCACTATTTATTTCAACTATTCAGTAACAGCAAAATGACCTCTGCAGCCCTGCTGCCCGTCTCATCTGAAGTCATCAGACCTCAGAGATGCACAGACTTTTATTCTGAAAACCCTACACCCGTTATAAATTACATAACATTCATCAAAGGATCTCTTATAACATTACAGTTCTGTTCTCTTGTCATGTTTCCTGAGTTTTAATCACTTCAGTTTCTACAAACAGCTCAATTTTTTCATGTCTTCATATTCCTTTAGAGTTCTTTTGTAACTCTTAGTAAGGATAAATAATTTCAAACGATTCAAGAAAATAAATATTAAAAAATGTGTTTTTTCTTTGAGGAGCATTGTAATGATTTCCTTCCAGAATGAGAAGCGACGCACATTTGAGTGGAGGGTTTTTATAAAAATGCATATTTCTGTCTTTAATAAAATGAATGTTCAGTGGGAGAAACAACAGCGTTTAGGAATGCACATTTTTACCGTAAACTTCAGCCAATTTTTCACAATTCTGAAGGAAAATTCTCTTCAAAGCCAACCGCTGTAGAAACAGCCAAAAAAATAAAAATTGAGAGTGGAAACTGGCAACAGTGATCAAATCCTTTCCAAACTGAATTCCTTAAAGAAAAATAATTTTACATGATTTTTTTTTTTTTAATTTTATGAGTTTCTGAAACGGGTCAGATTTGTTCCTGGTGACTGTCGGCCTGCAAACGCTGACGCCGGCACCTAAAGACGTCTGGTGATCGGGAGCGACGCATGCAGAATATTTTCAGTCTCGCGGCTAATTTTAGACTTTCTGATCGGCGTGAATCAGAGCTCTGCAGTCGAAGCGCGAGCAGCAACAAAAGAGACGAGCGGGACGAGTTTCCCTGGTGACGGTGGACGCCTCTCTTCTGACAGCGCTGCCTTTTACATCTCTCCACACCTCTTCTACAGAAACCTCTCAAACCAAATCCTCTGAGGATGCCGAGCTCAAAGACGTACACTCTGAGACAGATTTTCAGGAATGTTGCTAAAATATTTAAACTAGTGAAAGAAAGATGTAAAATACTCCAGAGAAAACTGATACCCAGGAGCGACTGCTTACCATAATTTTACAATTCTCTGTTTCGAGTCTATTTTTTAAGAATAAATAAGAATTTTTTGGCAAAAATATAGAAAAAGCTAGCATTTTCAAAATGTGATGACAGAAGCACAAATAAATTATTTTCAAAATAAACAGGATCATCTCAGTGCAGCTAGTAATCAATGTTGTTCAGCATAGGATAATATCTGCTTTTAACTCATAAAAGATCAAACTTTTTGCATATAAAGACTTTTCATTCTTGGAGTTTAAAAAAAAAAACATCTTCAGGTCAACAGGGATGTTTATCATCAACCATCTATTTATAAATGGAACTAATTTAAATTAAAAAAATGCTAATTAAGTAAAAATTTTGGGTATCTGGATCTGCTTTAGACTGGTATCATACCTCACTAGTCGCGTTTCCATTAACTCTGAAATTTCGAAAAACGGAATTTCGATATTAAATTCTCCTAATGGAAACACCACAATTTCGAAAAAACTCGCCTTTTTCGAAATAAAGTTTTTGCGCTTAGAGGAGGTGGTATTTGGGCCGTATCGAAACAGTAGTTTTTCGAAAAACTGTAATGGAAACACTTTTTCCGAAACAAACGAGTCACGTGACCATTAACCGGATATGACGTTTCGGACAGGAAGCAGGAAAAGCTTTTTCACAGTAACTGGCTGCCTTGGGTGTTTATATCCGTCGCCATGTTTTTTTAATGACTTATCGCGGGAATTACTTCGAGTTTTTCGCATAATCATGGTTTAATGGAAACGCTGTTTTTTCGAAACAGTGTTTTATCGAAATTCTAGAAATTTCGATAAAGTTTTGCGCAAAAGTGTAATGGAAACGCAGCTACTGGCAGATCCTTTTCTGTGGTTTCCTCCAAGTTTAAGTCCTCCTCTGCATCCCTCACTTCTGGTGTGCCACAAGGCTCTGTTTTGGGACCATTACTGTTCATTTTGTTGCCTTTATATCATATTTTAAGCTCTTTTAATGACATTTCTTATCATTTTTATGCTGACGACATTCAGCTTTATGTATCTTTTAAACCACAGGATGTTTTTAAAATACAGATTTGACACAAGTGTCTGGATTCTGTCAAGAGTTGGATGAATGACAACTTTCTCCAGCTGAATGAAACCAAAACTGAGGTCCTCGTCTGTGCTCCTGACAAATACCAACCCCAGATCGTCCAGTGGTTCGGTCCACTCACCTCTTTTGTCAGGTCATCTGTTAGAAACCTTGATGTAACCCTAGACCCAGTTTTAACTCTCGACTCCCACGTCAGTGCACTTGTTCGTTCTTGTTTTTATCATCTGAAAAATATTGCTAAGCTGAGTCCAGTCGTGTCACGTTCTGAGATGGAGATGCTCATTCACGCTTTTATTTCTGCTCGTCTTGATTATTGTAACTCCATCTTCACATGCCTCAGTAAAAAATCTTTAGAATGTCTTCAGGTTGTCCAGAATGCTGCTGCAAGGCTTTTAACCAAAACTTCTAAGTATTCTCATGTCACCCCACTGCTGATCCAGCTGCACTGGCTCCCTGTCTGCTACAGAGTGCAGTTCAAAATCCTGGTTTTAACATACAGAGCTGTAAATGACCAAGCACCAGTCTACATAAAAGACCTCGTGCAGCCGTACACTCCCAGCAGGTCACTCAGATCATGTGACCAGGGCCTGCTGGTTGCCAAAAGAACACGGTTAAAAACTAAAGGTGACGGAGCCTTTGCAGCAGTAGCTCCATCTCTCCTAAAATTGCTTTTTCTTAACTCTGTTTATGTCCTGTTTTTATATTTGGTTTTACTTTGTGTTTTAATCTTTGTTTGTGGTTTTTATCTCGAAAGGTGCTATATAAATAAAGTTTATTATTATTATTATTATTACTTTATGTTGTTCTTTTTTTTCCCTCTTTGCCCTCAGCAGTCTTCGACTGCTGGGTTTTGTTATTTTAGTTTGGACCTTGGTAGTCTTAGTTTTCTGGCTTTGTTTATTTGTTTTCATCAGGTAGTTTTGGTTAGAGGAGCTGCTGACTCTCTGGATTTTTTTACGTTTAGCCAAAATTGAAATTGAGAAGTTCTAACAAGAATGTGGCCATTTTGTTCAAATCTTCCTTGAAACTAACCTCTCATTGTTCTGAAAATTCATTTTGACCAGGTACTGGGGGGTTTCATGTATCGGATTTGTGCTCAAAGGTACAGACATTTTTGTTTCCGTGAGAAAACAATACTTAACAGTCGTTTATCTCTAAACCTTCAAAATAAACAGTTTCAGTTCATCTTGTTGCCGTAAATCACATGTGTAAAAGTCAAGGCCCGGGGGCCGGATCCGGCCCTCCGGGTAATTCTATCCGGCCCTCCAGATCATTTTATTTCATTGTTATTAATGGCCCGATGTTATCTTTCGCCTATTTTTTTCTTGTTTAATTTCAACAAAATGTATTTTCTGGAGAGTAAAATATTTAAAGTTATTTAAGGCTTAACTTAATTTATTCTGGAATAATATTGCTGCCTTTTATTATTCATAATTATGTTAAAAAGTTACAATTCTAAAAATTGGAATCCTAGTTTTATGGACTATTTTGGCATTTACTAAGAATTTTTAGGCTATTTTTGGAGTTTAGCTAATATTTCAGCTACATGCTAGCTGTTTTGATTGACTTAAGTTTTTTTTCTTTTAGTTTTTTCGGCTAATTTGTCAGCTAGCTAATATTTTATCTGTCTCTCAGCTTTAGCGTTTTCAGCTATTAGCGTGAGTGTTTTTAAATATCAATTTCAGCAACTTCACTATCAGCACTAGCATCTTCAGCGGCCAAGTTTACAGAATTCACACTCGCATCACCACATGCTACATATCTAGTTCATAACTATGTTAAAAGTTACATTTTTTAAGTTTTAATAAATTAGTTTTAGAGTGTTCAATAAATGTTTATCCTGTTCGGCCCGCGACCTAATGTGTGTTTTGGATTTTGGCCCCTTGTGTGATTGAGTTTGACACCCCTGCCGTGGATGAATCCCTTCCTTCTGTCCTGTCATGATCTCATCTGTGTCGCTGATGTTGTCCATCAGAGTCTGGTTGTTTCCCTCAGAGCTCCAGACAAACAGACTGAACCCATGAAATGATGTTTTTACTCAGAATCAGACATCCTGAGCCCTCCTCGGGTCAGAGAGCCGCGAGACACGGACGGACGCGGTGTTCCACCGATGACGCCGTGAGACGCAAACACGTCTGAGCTGAACAAATGCGTCTGCGTTAGAACACGACAGAACCGAGCGGCTCTGACGGTTCTGCGGATTCATGCAGGATCAACGTAAAGCTGTCGAGCTGCTGGGAAAATGACGTGCTCCACTTTCTTGTGTTTTGTTTTTTTTTCCCGCCAGCCGCTGGCTGCTGGAGTGTTTGTCACAGCTGATCCACTGCAGCTCATCCTTTTATTCCACTGTGCCACTTGTTACTCAGATGGAGACGTGAACAAGCAGTGGAAAAACTGAGTCATGCAATTATATCATTTCATGGTCCTGTGTGTGTTATTGTGCTGAGGGATTTTTATTGAAAACAACAAGCAGAATTTGGACAAAAATGTTAGTTGTGGAGGGGTTAACTGTTGGTAGGTTGGTGATAAAAGTACGACTTCATCATAGGGCAATAAAAATAGGGAAAAAAAATGATTTATTAAAAATATTAACTAATTAATCGCAAATCTGGAAAAAATGAATCGCGATTAATCGACTTTTTTTTTGTTACTGTATTTATCAGCCACTTATCATCTGCAAATAATCATAATATGAAATCACTCGCCCTTAACAATCAATCACCTTTAACATAGGGACTAAAATTCAGTTTTTGTCTTTTGAATTCACCTCTATTTGCAATTTGAAAGACTACCGGCTGCTTATTTGGTAAAATCAGATAAACTTCTTCTATATGACACTATACCGTGACTCAGAGAAGTCCTTAACTAAACGTCAATATGGGACGACTCGGGGATGGAATGTGTTAAATCCCTGAAGAGTACTCCAGTACCTGTACCCTATCCCGGTACCGGTTCGAGCCCGATACTGTATCAGCGTCTAGATCAGGGGTGGGCAATTTTTTTGATTTGTGGGCCAGAAAGAGTTCTAAAATTTGGCATAAGGGCCGGACAAGGAGCAGATGGAAGGAGAGATTTGGTAATGAACCTCATAAACTAAAAAGATAATATGGAAATTAGATAAAAACATGCTTTAATTTGGATTAAAATTCACATATATTCATTTAAAAAGAGAAAATTTGGCAATTTTAATTTCTAAATTTTGATTTTTGTTCTCTTTTGGGTGATCCAATGGGTTGATGTTCTTCAGAGGAAAATGTGAACTCAAAGAAATCTGAAAAATCACCATCTGACTCAGAAAAAAACACACACGAACGTCAGAGAAACAACACCATTCATGAGAAGAAACCAGAAATACAATGAAAATAAAACAATAACTAAATAACTAGAGTTTTTGATTCAATGCATTTTAATTTGGAGGGCCAGATTAAGTAGCTTAAGGGGCAGCATGTGGCCCCCGGTAGTTTGCCCACCCCTGGTCTAGATTAATAATGATACAGTAAAGATTTTAGATTTTCTATCATGGTTATCATCCACACCAGCTCTGGGGTTCTGTTGTCTATTCTCATTTATTTCACCTTTCCTCTATTCTTTATTATCTATTCTATTTAGTGATAATGTTTGGTGCAGTGTGATTCAGATGTTGTTCCTCTTCTCACTTTTTCATTCTAATTCTGCATAAAAAGAGAGCCTCATATGAACAGCTCAAATGGACTTCTAGCACAGTTGAGAATTTTTAATTATTTTTTTTTTTGGGGTGGGTGGGACTGAAAAACCAGTAGACACGCCTGCATCTCAATTACTCCACCCCCATCTTGTTAGGTGCACAATCTGTTGCCCGCAGCACGCCCGTAGAAAAAAGTGTCTATTTTTTCCTCATCTTGCAGATTCAGAACATTTAGGGTTAAAGACAAAAGACTGCTTTGAACAAACAGGATTTCTCAGACAGCCACTGTTCACCGGGCGACCTCAATCATAAAACCAATTAATCAAACACTTCGGCATCTGCATTCACAATAAATGACATTTTCTAATGAAGGGCGAGCCTCTCGGCGCACAGCCGCTTCATGACCTGCAGAACAAAGCAGCACATTGTTGCTCTGCTTTTATTCTAGCTCTGCTTACATGTGGAAACAGAGAATAAACAATAGTGCGTTCATTTTAAAACTAAGCTGTCTGCTTATAAAAATGTTTATTATGAAAATTAAACTAATAAAATCATAATTTAACATACATTTTTGGATGGAAATGCAATGAAATTGTTTTTCAGCATTTCACAGCAGCAGTTTTGATTTATTGCCTCTCTGATAATTGAACTTTGTTATGATTGTACTGACTTAATCAGCTGTGCTCCTTAACATGAGCCAACAGCTGGAGTGTGAAATAAGCATGAACTCATCTTAATTCCCTCTTCATTTAATTACAGGGTTGTTTTTTTTTTTTTATTTCCGTGTGTCCACGACTCCCAAACACACAAACAGGATCTGTTTTTGAAATGCAGCAGAGAGTCTGAAGCGTTGAAGGACATTCGGGGCCTGGAGTCGTGTTCCGAGTCTTTGAAGTGACTTGGCTTTGTTTGCAAGAAGAAACCAAAACTGTGGGAAGAAGAGGATTTTTGTTAACATAAGCGAGTCTTCCAGATGGTGCTGTCTGGAAATGGGAGGTTTTTTTTACTGCTATTTCTGTCAAGTTAATTAGATCAAACTTTCTAAACGCTCTTGTTAAAATGTGTCAACTCCCACTATAAAATGTGTGTTGTGTTTGTGTGAGACTTTATCACTTTCTTGAGAAGCGGATTGTTCAAAATGAATCAAATCGTCAGCAGCAATTATGATATACGGTATTTTCTGGAGTATAAGTCTCAGTTTTTTCATAGTTTAGCCAGGGGTGTGACTTATACTCAGGATAGACCTATTTGTTTCGTTTTTTAGACATAAATAGGCTTATAGATTTGTTATTTTCCCCGTAAACACCAGTTGTCCTTTTGAAGTGGTTTCTTCTAAAAACCACAAGAGGGCGCCGCATCTGAGTATAAGTACTTATCACTGACAGCGGCAGAAGAAGAAGAAGATTCATCCAAAACAAACATGGAAGAGAATCTGATTGTTTTCCTCTTAAACTTTGAGATTAATATTACTGTATTTATTTATTTGTTCATTTTTTTAGCTCCTCTGGACTTGGCGGATTTGTGCTAAAATGTCAAACTTTTCTCCCAGAAGTGCGACTTATACATGATTTTCTTCTTCTTGATTGGACATTTTTTGCTCTTGCGACTAATACTCCAGTCCGACTGCGGAAAATACAGTTTTTACTCTTTTTGTGACTTCTCAATCACAGCTCAACCGAACTTTATAGGTTTACAGCAAAGTTTTCACGGCTCGAGGTAAATTACTCTGATAAATTCTATTAATTGATATTACTCAATCTAAGTTTAATTAATCAATAATTGATCCATAAAATTACAGATCGATCTAATGCGTAAAGCTAAAGTCCGCTAGCTTAATGCTAACGTATAATGGGATTTCCCATAGGACGGCTAATGCTAACGCTAAGTAGACCTAAACACACATTGCTATGAACTCACAGACATGAATTTTCCAAAGTAATTTTTTAAGTAACTATTTGTGGTCTAAAACAGTTCTGGAATAAGGAGTAATGCTACAGCATGATCGCCACCTAGTGGCTGAACTGAAACTCCCTCCAGGAAATGAAGAACAATCGTTAGAGCTTCTCCGTTTGAGAATCCATGTAATAATGTCTGATATTGACAAACTCGTTAATATTTCACTAACTGAACTGTGTCAGATTAATATAAATATCTTCTAAACATATATATATTATTGATGTATTTCTAAACAAATGTGTCTAAATGTGTAAATGCGTCCTCAAAACTGAATTGAGAGAATCAGAAAAAATTGGAATCGAGTAGATCCAGGCTCTAGTGAATGGAATCAAATTGATTACTGGTGATCTCCAGCCCTGTTTCACCACTGATTTGGTTTTCTCTAACATGTTTAAACTCTGATCACTGAATCGTAAAAGCCGGACTGCAGGAATCCCTCGTCCATCTCCTCTGGTCTTTCTCTCCTTCATTCGTTTCATGTTTCTGCTGCCTCTGAGGGCGATTGAATCAGGCAGCAGAGCTGATTATAGACGATTGCAGAAGAGGCGCGTTCTGGCCGCCGAGCTGACGGGCCGCTACCAGATGAAAACGCTTCCCAATTAAACCCGCTGATGTGTTGAAAATGGGAGCGGAGAACGCCCATTTTGGCGGAGCAACGCTAGCGGAGGAAAATAGCTTTTTTTTCACCTCATTCTCTTCTTCTTCTATGGATTTCCTCAGAGATTCGCTGAGTAATCGACTTTTAGCTTCTGATGGTAAATAGTAAAATGGACGGAGAAACGTCCTTTTCAGCCCTCGTGTGAAAGAGCGATGACCTTTTAGGATCCTCGGAGAAAAGATTTTTGTCCCCGTTTTCATAAATCCACCAGTCGGTTATGAACGATCAAACAGACAGACCGACCGTCTGAAACGTTTTTTTTTTTTTTAACTTGTCCTGTCCAACAGCTGAGCAAGCAGATACGGGCTGAGAGCCTCTTGCGTTGGACAGATTTTAATGTCCCAACAGGGGTTTATACTTAATAAACCCCTGTTGTATTTCATGCTAAACTTTATTTATTCTGATTATGTTGTATCTTTTTCTTTTTTGTTGGACTGGACGGAAACAAAGAAGAGGGTTAAGAGAACAAAGAAGGTAACACAGAGTAGCAACATCCTATAACAACCAGGTCTAAATAACAATCTGGAGTGGGCGGGGCCTGTCTACACACACACTCAGTTACACGCATACCTTTTGGCTAGAATAATCTTTACCTTTAAAGTTGTCAAAAATGTACACAATACCACTGCAGCTCACACACAATCATAGAAGCTGACACAAATAAAGCCTTTCATTCCATCACACATTCTGTTAGTGCGAGGTGAGCTGACACCTGTGCTCAGGTGAGTGTTTATGTTTTGCTGATGTGAATGTTGATGGAATGTATAGAAGGAGAGAGAGCCCGGCCATCCCCACGTCAAGGCCCCCCACCGGGGCGGCAGCAGCGGCCCGGACCCCCCAACACCCGCCACGGAGCCATGGAGAGAACCAGTCAGCCGCAGAGTCCCGCCAGACACCCAGACCAGGGCACGCGGGACCGCCGCAGACGCCCCCACACCCGAGAGCCAGAAGGCACGGGAGCACAGAGAGCGCGGACCCCCGCCCAGCCAGAGCAGCAATCCCCCCACTACACCAGGAGGGCCAACGCAAGGCCCCACCCCCGGAGAGCCCCCCCAACCCCAGAGGAGCAGCACGCCACCACCCAGCAGCGCCGAGCATCCCCCCGCCCCAGCCCAGGCACGAGCCAGAGCTCCCCCAGGATGACCCGCTTCTATGCTCCAGACGTCCGCCCGCGCCCGCCGCGGGAGGTCCAGGGGCGAGCCGGGAAGGGGCCGCCACCCCCGCCAAGCAGAGAGACACCCAAGAGGAACGAGGGTCCCAGAGGAATGATGTTAACAAGGCCCGGCCAGGCACACCCACTGATGGAGTCCCGGAGAGGCCCATTTCTCGAGAGCCGGGACCGGAACCCGAACCACCGAGACCTGGACACCCCATGGCTCCGATGTAGTTTGATCCCCTGTTAGATCTTGGGGATCCCTCTCCCAGCGTGGCGAGGAGGCCACAGAGCCCAGGAGACCGGCACCCAAGAGACAAGACCACCAGGCCGAGGGTTTCCATCCCCCCTCGCCAGGGATGGGGTAGGGGACAGAGGGTCGAAAGTCCCACCTTCCTTGTGTGATGCATGCGTGTTTGTTTGTTAGAGTGTATATTATGAGGTGTTAGAGGTGTGTGTACTACAAGGTGCGGTTAAAATTGGTGAGTAGGGCCTTGACAGGACATCTCCTGATCGCTCACAGCGATGCCCCGTCACCCTCTCACCAACGGCCCTACATGTCTATGGTGCTGTTAAAATTGGCGGGAAGGGCACTTAGAGGACATCTACTGCTTGCTGGCAGTGATGTCCAAGCACCCCCCCACCAAGGTCCTACATGTCTAAGGTGCAAATAAACTTAAGTTGAGGGGCAAACTCATGCAGCGGCCACTGGAGGGAGGGCCACTGGAGGGTAGTCCACCCCCCGCAGTGCCCTTCACCCCAATACATGTTTGTATGAGGAAGAGGGTAGGTTGGGGGCAGTTGGCTGACCGACTGTCTGAAACAGTTCCTCCATTTCTGCAGCTGAACGCAGAACGGCAGCATCAAATATATATCACACTATTATGGTGATTTATTTAGGCCACTGAAGATCCGACTTCAAGAGAAGTCTGGGAGCTTTGAAAAACTCCCAGAAATTAACTACAATAAATGTTACACTTGGAAAAAAAAACGACATGAAATGAGAGGAGACGTCCAGAAAGACAAACGTTGTGAGAGCAGGAAGTGATAAAAGTGCAACAAATTTTTAAAGAGTCTGAACACGTAAAAAAACAACAGAATCAGGTGATTTACATTGATGACTGAATATTTCACTACATCATTACATATAAGCTGCTTTTCTCCTCTTCAGCACAGATGTTATAAATAATTGCATAAATGGTTGAAGAGTTTCGGTCATTGAAAGAATGTAAACACTGAATCAAAGCTCTGGCGTTAAAGGGTTCAAATAAACTGTAAACGCAATAAAATAGTTAAAATACGTCAATAATAAATAAATCAAAAATCCTTAATGGATCAGTGAAGAAAAAATACATAAATAAATGATGAATCAAAGTATGAATACACAAAACAATTTAGATATCCAAATAAATATTTATTATAGTTTTTCATTTTCCTTTTTTTCCATAATTTCTTCCTTTCAAACTTTTCTAATCTCTTCAAAACTGAAAAACTTAATTTATCTCTCAATATCTCACATTTTATTATCTTTGTTCAGTGCACTTAAATAAGACATATTCTATATTGTTGTTGTGTTTTTGAGTTTCCTCCTTCAGTCACACCAGGATCCGGTCGATGATCACTCACAGCTGATTTCATTCAAGCCTCTGATCCTCAGTGCTTTTAAGTGTCAGTTTTCCACTTCACTCTGGTTGCATTATCATTGTCACACCTTTTGTTTCTCTTTGAGCTGTAAAGGTTTTTCAAACTTTGAGTAAAATTATGAAAGTTTTAATTTCCTGTCGTCAATCCCAGTTTCCTGCTGGTTAAAGACGAAAAACATTGTTTTTCATTTATTTATTCAATATTCAACATGAATCTATGTATAAAAACTCAATTTTTAAATCAAATATTTTATCTGCCACTTAAATTTATAAATTAAAAACCACCAAATTTTAAACTCCAGCTGATATTTTGACCATTCCCCGTAATGTTTATGTGCATCTTTGCAGCTAAGTTTAAAACATATAAACATTAGGTGTCTTTTATACATTTCCCTGTGATTTCTTTTGTCATCTTTAGCTCTGAAATGAAATTTGTGCCACCACATTGATGACAAAAGACAACCTTCTTGTCTCTGAAAGTCACACTAAACTGAAGTATGAATGTAAAATTAAAGAAGGGGAGAAATCAAGATGCTAAACTAAGACAAAAGATTTTGAAAGCAAATATTTTGTTTGCATTTTAGAAAAATGTTATGACCTTTGTACTGGTGGTGGCACAAATATCAAATCTGGGAGGAACCTTTCTGGAGATGCAAATGAGTTTTTAAGTGCAGCTGTGCATCATGGTTTGTGTTTTTGTGGCGTAGCTGTAATCTCCATCGGTTACAGTCAGAATGCGGCCTCAGAGCAGCCTGGAGCCCAGAACCCACCAACGCGCCGCGGAGCCTCTGGTTCACTGCTCAACAGGCGTGAAATTGAACAGAGCGGCGGGGGCGCAGGTTATCACCATGCATCTGCATGCCCGTGTTTTCAAAGCCACGTCCAAAGAGCTCACGTGGTTTCTGCAGCGTGTGCGCGCCGTTTGTGACCCCGTGATGGACCGGTTTTCCCCGCGCGGGGGTTCACGCCGCAGCAGATGACTGAAATGAACTCGTGCGGTACAACAACATCGCTCTGCTGCAGGATTTGCACCAAATCCTGCAAGAAAAAATACATTTATCCTGCAAAAATGTCATCTAAAAGCATAATACTTTTTTTTTAATTTATAAATTGATCTAAACCATAAGAAATATTTTAGCAGCACCAATTTTTCCCACAATGAATCTACACTTTTTCTTTTTTAAATTTGAAAAATGTTGTATGATTTAATTGAAATTTGCACCTAAATGAGCAGCAACTACCTTCATTTTCTTTTCTTTTTTTTTCATTTTTATTAATTTATAGGAAAAACGTAAAATAAAATCTTAAGTTGTAAACTTAAACATGGAAACAAAAAGAGAAACAAATTAATAAATCAATCAGTAAAAATAAAATTATAAAGAATTCACATTTCTGACTTTGAGTTTATTTAATTTGACAGAATAGTTAAAAATAAAAAGATGCTTTTATATGATTTTGTTAACAGATGTTACTAATAAATGAATCAAATCAAGCAATTTTCATTTAACTTGAATAAAATAGAAACAAGTAGAGGATAAATGTTTCATTTCTTTTATTTGCTTTAAATATTCTGCATGTTTCTGCAAAAACAAAGACTCAATGCAATGGAAATATTTTATTTATTTTTCTTTAATTCATTAGGATGGAGAGAGATTAACATCTTTCCTCATTTCCTATTTCAAACATTGGCGTTCTAAACAATTTCTTTAGTCTTTTATTTCAATGTCAAACAGCCATCAGATCATAAATGAGGAACTCTTTATTGATCAATCCACAGAGCTCAGACGGTCCTCATGAGTTCAGTCCTTATAGACGGAACGTAGAAATACAAACCACAGAACAGAACTGAAATCTGAGTATCTGACTCATGTGAAGCTCTGCTGTTTAAGGAGGAATCTGCTGTGGTGTTGACATGTCAATATTGTTATTCATTAGCAGAAAAACTGACTTATCATCCAGTTTGTCCAGCTTCCAGTTATTTTCTAATAATGGAGGACGAGGAAAAAGGAAAACAAAAAGAAGTTTTTAAGAAAAAAAATTCAAATCTGCCTTGAGGAAAAAAAAAACTTGTTAAAGAAAATAGAAAATATATCATGTAATTCAACTTTAACTGGAACCTTTTTTTAATTATTATTTTTTCTATATTTTTATAAAAAAAAACACCTATAGCATCATTTATTTCAGGTGTGTTCAAACCTTTCGGAGAGAAAGGCAAATATAACTACAAGATCATTTTCAATGAGATTCTTTTTATTTTCTTACAATGAAGACAAATAGATCTAAAATACATTTTAGAGAAATAAAATAAAGCGAATTGTCAACATTAGAGGGTCCATACCATGACAACCATCTTCTTGAGCTTTTATACCGCTCATTCCTCAATATAAAGAACCCTAAAGTGATATTTTGATCCGTTTCCGATCTCTCTTCACCAGCCCCTCCCATACTTAAACGAGCAGGTTCTCTCTATCTGATGTCACTGAGTGAGACCCGCCCCTTTCAGGAAGAGTCTGCTCTGACAGCTCCGCCCCCAGTCTAACACCAACACCCAATTTCTCCACAGAGCGAGCAGTGATCAGCAAAAAACTTTCATTTTAGATGCAGAATACCGTATATCTTGTATCTTCTTTTCAATAAATTCCATTTTCATGAAATGGGCGACACCCACACACTTTTTCTTATTCTGGTTGGAATAAAATCACCAAAATAACAAATAATTTATAAATAATTAGCATATTAGTGTTCCAAAAGTAACTATGAACTGCTAACAGTAAACTTCCAAATGGCTTGAATCACAGAAACAAATCTGTTCATTTTGTTTACTGTCAATATTTTAGAAAAAGTGTCACAAAAAGTTTCCATGACCGTCTTGTCACAGTTTTACAACTGCTTATATAACGTCATTTAGCCAACCACAATCAAGAAATAGCAGTTTTGAGAAAATGTTTGGAGCCACATGATGTGATTTTTGTACAGAAAACCTGAAGGCTGATTGAAATTTCAACACATTTGCCCATAGGCCAGACTGTGGACATGACACAAATCATGTGTCAAAGTCAAGGCCCGGGGGCCAGATCCGGCCCTCCGGGTAATTCTGTCCGGCCCTCCAGATGATTTAATCTTATTGTTATTAATAGCCCGATGTTATTTATTTCTAATTTGTATGATTATGACAAAATCTATTTTTATGGGGAGTAAAATACTGAAAGTTAAGATTTAAATTGATTTATTCTGAAATAATAATCCAGCTTTTTTATTATTCATAATTATTTTTTAAAAAAGTAGTTTCAAAAGATTTAAAAATTGGCATTCTGCTAGATTTTTGGATTATTTTGGCATTTACTAAGATTTTTTAAGGCTATTTTTGAGTTAAGCTACATGCTAGCTGTTTTGGCTACATTTTTTTTGTGTATAGGCTAATTTGGCATTTAGCTAATGTTTTAGCTGGTTATTAGTGGCCGCGTTTTCAGCTATCAGCGATTTCAGCTATCAGTAATTTCACTGAATGTAATGACTATTTACTGTGAAATAAAAGACTAAAAAAAATCATTTAGACTTCCTTCAGCGTTTTCAGCTTTAGTGGTTTTAGCTATCAATTTAAGTATTTTCAGCCACTAAATTCAGCTTACATCATCATGTACATCATCGCACGTGCCGTTATATATTTAATTAGAAAATATGTTAAGTTACAGTTTAAAAATTAGAAAATGTAGTTTTAGAGTGTTTCAATAAATGTTTATTCCGTTGGGTCCATGATTTAAGGTGTGTTTTGGATTTTGACACCCCTGTGTTGAATGATGGCATGGATCCTAGGAATGGTTGAGAGATTTAATCCAAATACACTTCACTGTAGCTCCTAAACTCCCTAAAATAATTTTATTTAATCTCCATTTTTAATTCAGTTGTTCCAGCATTCAGTCAGTGGAACGTGTAAGTGTGTCTGCAGTGCTGCGCCGGAGATTACATTTAAAGAGGACTTCAAACTGTTCATTTTTAATGTTCAGCTTGTAGTTTCTGACTTTTTATGCGGTCTTAAAGTCTGCAGTGGAAAATGTTAAAGAGAACTTTCCTGTTCTTTTGAAAAGATGCTTTGAGGGTAAATGAGCTGATCAAAGCTCTGGTTTCAGTCCACATCGTCCCACAAATCTCAAACGGAACATTACTCGCATTTTTAGAGCATCAGTGTTCCAGCATGATTATTTCAAATTTACTGTGCAGCACTGTAAGTTACGGATCAATAATTCAACAGGGAGTCTTAAATGAAACATCAGAAACAAGGGAAAGTTCCATCTGATAGAATTTATATCTATATCTGCATTGGAAGCAGATATTTTTTTGGGTGGATGCGGTTTGACACAGAAACCGCACGCTGAAGGCTCGATCTGAGGCAGCAAAGAGACGTCTGTGCAAATCCAAGGGAAGCTAAGAGGTGACAAGCCAGAAAATGTTGCTCTGACTGAATGAAAACAAGTAGGTCACCGAACCACAACCTGCTGCGAGGAGGAGAGGAAGCGGGAGGATGCCATTCACCGCGCACACAGAGAAAACGGCGGGAAAAACAACTGCTGAGTCCTGGACGAGCTTCTGATTATCCCTCTGCAGACAACACCACACATGGTGGTTTGACTGAAGCTCAGTTTTTCCACACAGACGATGCAACTATAATGACTTCAGCTGCAGCTCTGCTTGTTTTTTCCCAGCGTCGAGGCGCGTGTCGTCATCTGCTTTAAACATGGAAACACACAAGAAGCTTCTCTCAGGACGGAGGTCTGAAACCTGCGCCTCCGGAGCCGCATGTGGCTCTTTCATCTCGTCATGTTGGCTAACATAAATAAAACAATAGTATTTTTTTCTTTAAAGTAAAAATCACTTAATTAGCATTATTTATAACCACACACAACAATTTCAGCAATCCTGGTATCAAAACATTCAGGACATTCCTGCTGGTATTTTTGGTATTCATAAACTTTGTTTTTTAAATATTGAGCAAAATAAGGAAATGAGAGTCTACAAATTTAAACATTTTAAGTAGATTAGCAACAAACCTTTAAATATATTCATATTCTATGTATTTTTATCTTTTTATAGTAATTTAAAAAAAAAAAAAACTAATATTTTAGCAACATGCTTAAAGTTTAGCCAAAGGTTTTATGCTATTTCAGGGTTTAGCTTGTAATTAAGCTACAAACTAGCTTTTTTTTTTGGCTAATTTGGCCCCTACTTAGTTTATTTATGCTAATTTGGAGCTTAACTTTTTTAGCAACAAGCTAATGTTTATGACTAATTTAGTTTACTGAGGAATTTTAGGCTATTTTGGAGCTTAGCTAATAATTAAGCAACGAGCTAGCTTTTTGGCTAATTTGGCATCTACAAAGGTAAAAAAAAAAAAAACTAATTATATTTAGCAACATGCTAAAAGTTTACCCAAAGGTTTTATGCTATTTCAGGGTTTAGCTTGTAATTAAGCTACAAACTAGCTTTTTTTTTGGCTAATTTGGCCCCTACTTAGTTTATTTATGCTAATTTGGAGCTTAATTTTTATTTTAGCAACATGCTAATGTTTATGACTAATTTAGTTTATTGAGGAATTTTAGGCTATTTTGGAGCTTAGCTAATAATTAAGCAACAGCTAGCTTTTTTTTGGCTAATTTGGCATCTACAAAGGTAAAAAAAACCTAATATTTTAGCAACATGCTAAAAGTTTACCCAAGGTTTTTATTCTATTTCGGGGTTTAGCTTGTAATTAAGCTACAAACTAGCTATTTTTTTGTGGCTAATTTGGCCCCTACTTAGTTATTTATGCTAATTTGGATCTTAACTTTTATTTTAGCAACATGCTAATGTTTATGACTAATTTAGTTTACTGAGGAATTTTAGGCTATTTTGGAGCTTAGCTAATAATTAAGCAACGAGCTAGCTTTTTTTTTTTGGCTAATTTGCATCTACAAAGATAAAAAAAAAACAACTAATATTTTAGCAACAGCTAAAAGTTTTTACCACAAAAGGTTTTTATGATATGTAGGGTTTAGCTTGTAATTAAGCTACAAACTAGCTCTTTTTTTTTTTTTTTTTGGCTAATTTGGCCCTACTTAGTTTCTTTATGCTAATTTGGAGCTTAACTTTTTTTAGCAACAAGCTAATGTTTTATGACTAATTTAGTTTACTGAGGAATTTTAGGCTATTTTGGAGCTTAGCTAATAATTAAGCAAAAAGCTAGCTTTTTTTGGCTAATTTGGCATCTACAAAGGTAAAAAAAAAAACTAATATTTAAGCAACATGCTAAAAGTTTTACCCCATAGTTTTTTATTCAGGGTTTAGCTTGTAATTAAGCTACAAACTAGCTTTTTTTTTGGCTAATTTGGCCCCTACTTAGTTTATTTATGCTAATTTGGAGCTTAATTTTTATTTTAGCAACATGCTAATGTTTATGACTAATTTAGTTTATTGAGGAATGTTAGGCTATTTTGGAGCTTAGCTAATAATTAAGCAACAAGCTAGCTTTTTTGGCTAATTTGGCATCTACAAAGGTAAAAAAAAAAAAAAACTAATATTTTAGCAACATGCTAAAAGTTTACCCAAAGGTTTTTATTCTATTTCGGGGTTTAGCTTGTAATTAAGCTACAAACTAGCTTATTTTTTTGTGGCTAATTTGGCCCCTACTTAGTTATTTATGCTAATTTGGATCTTAACTTTTATTTTAGCAACAAGCTAATGTTTATGACTAATTTAGTTTACTGAGGAATTTTAGGCTATTTTGGAGCTTAGCTAATAATTAAGCAACAAGCTAGCTTTTTTTGGCTAATTTGGCATCTACAAGGTAAAAAAAAAAAACTAATATTTTAGCAACATGCTAAAAGTTTACCCAAAGGTTTTTATGCTATTTCAAGGTTTAGCTTGTAATTAAGCTACAAACTAGCTTTTTTTTTTTTTGGCTAATTTGGCCCCTACTTAGTTTATTTATGCTAATTTGGAGCTTAACTTTTTTAGCAACAAGCTAATGTTTATGACTAATTTAGTTTACTGAGGAATGTTAGGCTATTTTGGAGCTTAGCTAATAATTAAGCAACAAGCTAGCTTTTTTGGCTAATTTGGCATCTACAAAGGTAAAAAAAAAAAACTAATATTTTAGCAACATGCTAAAAGTTTACCCAAAGGTTTTTATGCTATTTCAGGGTTTAGCTTGTAATTAAGCTACAAACTAGCTTTTTTTTTTTTGGCTAATTTGGCCCCTACTTAGTTTATTTATGCTAATTTGGAGCTTAACTTTTTTAGCAACAAGCTAATGTTTATGACTAATTTAGTTTACTGAGGATTTTAGGCTATTTTGGAGCTTAGCTAATAATTAAGCAACGAGCTAGCTTTTTTGGCTAATTTGGCATCTACAAAGGAAAAAAAAAACTAATATTTAGCAACATGCTAAAAGTTTACCCAAAGGTTTTTATGCTATTTCGGGTTTAGCTTGTAATTAAGCTACAAACTAGCTTTTTTTTTTGTGGCTAATTTGGCCCCTACTTAGTTTATTTATGCTAATTTGGAGCTTAACTTTTTTAGCAACAAGCTAATGTTTATGACTAATTTAGTTTACTGAGGAATTTTAGGCTATTTTGGAGCTTAGCTAATAATTAAGCAACGAGCTAGCTTTTTTGGCTAATTTGGCATCTACAAAGGTAAAAAAAAAGAAAAAAACTAATATTTTAGCAACATGCTAAAAGTTTACCCAAAGTTTTTTATGCTATTTCAGGGTTTAGCTTGTAATTAAGCTACAAACTAGCTTTTTTTTTTTTGGCTAATTTGGCCCCTACTTAGTTTATTTATGCTAATTTGGAGCTTAACTTTTTTAGCAACAAGCTAATGTTTATGACTAATTTAGTTTATTGAGGAATTTTAGGCTATTTTGGAGCTTAGCTAATAATTAAGCAACGAGCTAGCTTTTTTGGCTAATTTGGCATCTACAAAGGTAAAAAAAAAACTAATATTTTAGCAACATGCTAAAAGTTTACCCAAAGGTTTTTATGCTATTTCAGGGTTTAGCTTGTAATTAAGCTACAAACTAGCTTTTTTTTTTTGTGGCTAATTTGCCCCTACTTAGTTTATTTATGCTAATTTGGAGCTTAACTTTTTTAGCAACAAGCTAATGTTTATGACTAATTTAGTTTACTGAGGAATTTTAGGCTATTTTGGAGCTTAGCTAATAATTAAGCAACGAGCTATCTTTTTTGGCTAATTTGGCATCTACAAAGGTAAAAAAAAAAAAACTAATATTTTAGCAACATGCTAAAAGTTTACCCAAAGGTTTTTATGCTATTTCAGGGTTTAGCTTGTAATTAAGCTACAAACTAGCTTTTTTTTTTGTGGCTAATTTGGCCCCTACTTAGTTTATTTATGCTAATTTGGAGCTTAACTTTTTTAGGCAAGTGTTTATGACTAATTTAGTTTACTGAGGAATTTTAGGCTATTTGGAGCTTAGCTAATAATTAAGCAACGAGCTAGCTTTTTTGGCTAATTTGGCATCTACAAAGGTAAAAAAAAAAAAAAAAAACTAATATTTTAGCAACATGCTAAAAGTTTACCCAAAGGTTTTTATGCTATTTCAGGGTTTAGCTTGTAATTAAGCTACAAACTAGCTTTTTTTTTTTTTTTTTTTGGCTAATTTGGCCCCTACTTAGTTTCTTTATGCTAATTTGGAGCTTAACTTTTTTAGCAACAAGCTAATGTTTATGACTAATTTAGTTTACTGAGGAATGTTAGGCTATTTTGGAGCTTAGCTAATAATTAAGCAACAAGCTAGCTTTTTTGGCTAATTTGGCATCTACAAAGGTAAAAAAAAAAAAACTAATATTTTAGCAACATGCTAAAAGTTTACCCAAAGGTTTTTATGCTATTTCAGGGTTTAGCTTGTAATTAAGCTACAAACTAGCTTTTTTTTTTTTTTTTTTGGCTATTTGGCCCTACTTAGTTTCTTTATGCTAATTAGGAGCTTAACTTTTTTAGCAACAAGCTAATGTTTATGACTAATTTAGTTTACTGAGGAATGTTAGGCTATTTTGGAGCTTAGCTAATAATTAAGCAACAAGCTAGCTTTTTTGGCTAATTTGGCATCTACAAAGGTAAAAAAAAAAAAAACTAATATTTTAGCAACATGCTAAAAGTTTACCCAAAGGTTTTTATGCTATTTCAGGGTTTAGCTTGTAATTAAGCTACAAACTAGCTTTTTTTTTTTGGCTAATTTGGCCCCTACTTAGTTTATTTATGCTAATTTGGAGCTTAACTTTTTTAGCAACAAGCTAATGTTTATGACTAATTTAGTTTACTGAGGAATTTTAGACTATTTTGGAGCTTAGCTTTCAATTTAGCAACGAGCTAGCTTTTTTGGCTAATTTGGCATCTACAAAGGTAAAGAAAAAAACGAATATTTTAGCAACATGCTTAAAGTTTACCCAAAGGTTTTTATGCTATTTCAGGGTTTAGCTTGTAATTAAGCTACAAACTAGCTTTTTTTTTTTTTGTGGCTAATGTGGCCCCTACTTAGTTTATTTATGCTAATTTGGAGTTTAACTTTTTTAGCAACAAGCTAATGTTTATGACTAATTTAGTTTACTGAGGAATTTTACGCTATTTTGGAGCTTAGCTAATAATTAAGCAACAAGCTAGCTTTTTTGGCTAATTTGGCATCTACAAAGGTAAAGAAAAAAACGAATATTTTAGCAACATGCTAAAAGTTTACCCAAAGTTTTTTATGCTATTTCAGGGTTTAGCTTGTAATTAAGCTACAAACTAGCTCTTTTTTTGTGGCTAATTTGGCCCCTACTTAGTTTATTTATGCTAATTTGGAGCTTAACTTTTTTAGCAACAAGCTAATGTTTATGACTAATTTAGTTTACTGAGGAATTTTAGGCTATTTTGGAGCTTAGCTAATAATTAAGCAACGAGCTAGCTTTTTTGGCTAATTTGGCATCTACAAAGGTAAAAAAAAGAAAAAAACTAATATTTTAGCAACATGCTAAAAGTTTACCCAAAGTTTTTTATGCTATTTCAGGGTTTAGCTTGTAATTAAGCTACAAACTAGCTTTTTTTTTTTGGCTAATTTGGCCCCTACTTAGTTTATTTATGCTAATTTGGAGCTTAACTTTTTTAGCAACAAGCTAATGTTTATGACTAATTTAGTTTATTGAGGAATTTTAGGCTATTTTGGAGCTTAGCTAATAATTAAGCAACGAGCTAGCTTTTTTGGCTAATTTGGCATCTACAAAGGTAAAAAAAAAAACTAATATTTTAGCAACATGCTAAAAGTTTACCCAAAGGTTTTATGCTATTCAGGGTTTAGCTTGTAATTAAGCTACAAACTAGCTTTTTTTTTTTGTGGCTAATTTGGCCCCTACTTAGTTTATTTATGCTAATTTGGAGCTTAACTTTTTTTTTAGCAACATGCTAATGTTTATGACTAATTTAGTTTACTGAGGAATTTTAGGCTATTTTGGAGCTTAGCTTATAATTTAGCAACGAGCTAGCTTTTTTGGCTAATTTGGCATCTACAAAGGTAAAGAAAAAAACGAATATTTTAGCAACATGCTAAAAGTTTACCCAAAGGTTTTTATGCTATTTCAGGGTTTAGCTTGTAATTAAGCTACAAACTAGCTTTTTTTTTTTTTTGTGGCTAATGTGGCCCCTACTTTGTTTATTTATGCTAATTTGGAGTTTAACTTTTTTAGCAACAAGCTAATGTTTATGACTAATTTAGTTTACTGAGGAATTTTAGGCTATTTTGGAGCTTAGCTAATAATTAAGCAACGAGCTAGCTTTTTTGGCTAATTTGGCATCTACAAAGGTAAAAAAAAAAAAAAAACTAATATTTTAGTAACATGCTTAAAGTTTACCCAAAGTTCTTTATGCTATTTCAGGGTTTAGCTTGTAATTAAGCTACAAACTAGCTTTTTTTTTTTGGCTAATTTGGCATCTACAAAGGTTAAAAAAAAAATTACATTTTGAGAGATGCTAGTTTCTTTTTATATTTTTGCTTTTTTTTGTGCCAAAAATTGACATAATTCATATTTATTAAAAGAAAGAAGGTAATGAATGTAAATTCAAATGTCTTAAAGGATAAAGTAAATCGTCTCCTTCTAGGTTTTGATCAGTAGAAAATGTCCCTTTCACTGTTTAAGGCTGGCGACCCGTGTCTCAGGAGGACTTACTGATGTTTCTGTGAATATTTCACACAAGGTTTTCATTTTTATGGAGCCAAAACAAAAAAACAAATCTGGACAAAAGTCTTTTAATTATTACAATTAAAAAACGAAAGTTTGGCAGAAATGAGTTTTCTATTCTTGTTAAAACAATGCTTTCTATCCAAAAAGGTTTTGGTAAAAGACAAGGTTGAATTCATTGAGTTCGAGTGGCCAAATGTGCATAAAGGGTGGAGAAAATTGCACAAGAAAAAGAAGAAAAGCTCAACTTTATCGAAACAATTGTGTCGATTTTCCATGAAAAGGAACTCAGAGGAAGCGTCCGTCTGCCAAACTAAAAGCAGGAGCACTTCCAGACCCGACGGTGATTTCAACTGGGTTTTTTTCTGGCTGTTAAGAAGCCGAGAGAGATAACGAGAGAGCGGGAGGATCTGCCAGGAGCGTGTGTGGAAACCCCTGAAGCTGTGTGGGGAAGCTGGGCTGTAGAAGCCCTGAGAGACGGTGAACGCGCCACTTCCTGCCCGCTCGGAAACCACGCGTCACGGTGGATGCAGACCTTTGATGTCACCAACATTCATGACGTTTAAGGACGAGTCTGGAAGCCGACGCTCTCGTTCTTCCTCTCTTCACAGCAGCTTCTGCTTCCAAAACATTTGTCCCAACTATAATTTTGCACATTGGCAAACCAAACATGAAAAGATTAGTTCTTTGTTGTGCTAAAACTGCAAAGTCCATCAAACTGTAATTAAGCCGCGGGAATCTGCGTGTTTCTCCCGCATTTGAAGTTTTTCTTTTTGAAGGGAAAACATGGGAACGTTGTGATTATTATGTTTGAAGATTCAGCATTTTTTCTGTTATTCAGAAGAATAGTTCAGTGCTTTTGAAGAAGAAAAAGAAGTTGTTTTTTTTCTTTATTTGGCGCTTTTTACAGATGAAACGAAAAAGTGCTTCAAAATGTACAATAAAGTGCAAGAAAAAGTAATAAATAAAACACAATAAGTCAGCTAGAGTCAAAATTCAGAACACTGAAGCCGTTTCATGACCTGCCCTCACATTGTTTTATGGGGTAAAAAACAGTTTTTCTTTTTAAGAATCTGGAAAAAAAGAACATTTTTTAACTTCCTTGGCAAGCAAGGTTTTTGTGCTCATTAAAGAAAAATAAGAAATATTTTAAAAACAATTAAAGGAAACTATGTATCACAACTAAAACATTTGGACAGATTTTTGTGTACAGAAAATCTGTGGGGAATTCAGTAAGCACAACCAGAATTTGTCCTTTTAGAACCCTGGATTATGAGGTGGATTTTCTATTTTTTAACAAATTGAAGGATTTTTAAATCCTCTATGATTAGAAAAAAACAAATATTTGCTCAGATTTAATTTTGGCCAGTTAGATTTACAAATTCCTGCCCAAGAAAAAAAAAAACTTTTGTTTTTTGCATTTTTAAGTGTAAATAAAACAGAAACATTAAGAGAAAGTAGCTTTTTTTTTCAAAACATGAAATGGTTTTTAATTCTTCAAAGGTTTACATGACTTTATTTCAGAATAAAACTTCCTGTACCACACCAAATCATCTCAATGCAGGGAAGGTAGTGAAGTGATGAAAAATAAACTCACACAAAACCACAGTTTGTGGTGCATCTCAACCATGAAATCACTAAATCTAATTACAAAATAAATAAACCAGAGCCAATTTAATTTTTATCATTTTAATTCAAAAATGGAAAGTTCTGGCGTGTGAATTCTGGTTGTTCTGACTTCACATTGGTTTTCTGTGGTAAACACTCAAGTAAATGACAAAATGTTTCAGTTTTGGTAAATTATGCAGACGAACTGCTTGATGGATTGTTGGGGCATTATGGGTATTGTAGTCAGGATCCTAGTGGAGAGATACTGTTTGTGAAGGAGTTGAAAAACGTGTGACTTTCATTATCTTTTTTTTTAATTGCTTTATAAAACCTCATTCAAAATGTGCTACTTTTTCAAATTAAAAAGATTCAATATTCCTTTAGCCAGAGAGCCACAATGGAGGGAGTGAACTTGTTTGAAGGCCACACCCCTTCTACTGAGAACTGTCAATCAAAGCTTCGTGTCTTGGGTGTGTGTTAATTTTAAGGTAAAAATGTATTTTGAAATTATATTTTTAGCCTACAACCTAACCATTTAATTTTTTTAATTAAATATTTAGTTTGTGCATTAAACATTTAGATCCAACCTAAATATTTATTTTCCAGACTAAATATTTAGCTTGGATCTAAATATTTAGTAAAAAAGTAACTAAACTAAAGTAAATTTTCAGTTTTATTTAAATATGTAGCTCCAAAGCTTTTATATATATTATAATATATATATATATTATATTAATATATATATAATATATATATATATAACATAATATATATATATATATATATATATATATAATCAAAATATTTAGTTTTTCATTTAATATTCAGTTTAAGTTTATTTAGATACAAGCTAAATATTTAGCTTTTAACTAAATATTTAGTAAGAGAACTTAATATTTAGTAATAGACCAAATATGTATTTACAAAAATTAAAAATTTACTTTGAAGACTACATATTTAAATTAGATCTAAATATTTAATGTGCAAAATTAATATTTTATTTAATAAAATTAAATATTTAGTTTGTAAGTAAATATATCATTTTAAATATGTAATTTTAAAAATAATTATTTATCTCAAAATTAAGTTAAGCTTGCTAACTAAATATTTAAGTTTTCTAAATAAACATATATTTTATATTTATAAATATTTGTAAATACATTAATTTATAAGATAAAAATTTTAATTGAAAAACGAGACCTGTTTTTTTTCCTAAATCATGCTAAATATCCAAAAACATTGATGTTAAAATTTTACTTTGCAGATTTCCAAACAGTATACTAACTCAATTTATTTTTTTACATAGTTATCATAATCTGCTCATAAACACCAATAGATAATTCATAACTGTATCAAGAAAACAAAGATGAAATGTTTTTTGATTACATTTAAAATAATTCCATTATTCCAGAACTCATCATGTAGATCAATAAACATTTTTATCTCCTGAAGTTCAAATCTTCAAACTTTTTTGGAGAGAGACGCTGGACACTGTGCTGCTTCCTGAAACAATGAATCGGATGGAATTAAAGAGCAGTGTTGGGTTTTAACAAGCTGAAGGCCTCCAGCAGCAGAAGCACATCTCCTCTCTCCGTCTGCTAAACAAGACAAGTAAGAAACTGCAGAAGTGGGTCAGAGAAACGGGTCAAAGCTGAAGGAACGTCTCTGGTTTGTTCTCTGTAATAAGACGAGCAACCACCGACTGATGTTACCAAACAAACAATTAGCAGAGAGAGCGAAGCCTCAACTGCAGAGCAGAGGAGAGGGTAATTAAAGAAGACATCATTTACCTGTAACGAGCTGGACACGCGGAGCTGAGGGTGTCCTGAACGTCTTCTCCTCATCACTCCTGTGATGCAGAGAAGCTGAAATTACAGGCGAGATCTCCGTCCTGACAGCTGATTTTACAGCGATAAGAGGAGACGACTAAAGACGGATCCCCAGCGCGATGAGACAATATTCTCATTGTAGTTTTTTGAGGCCAGATGTAATTAAACGCGAGCTCCTCGTTAGCCGCAGGTCGGATTTATGCACCGCTTCCTGTTTTAGTCAAACAGGGAAAAGATGCTCTGAAGCAGAGAAGTCGCAGCAGCTCTGGACTCAAGGACCAGATTCAGTTTTGACATTTTTCATTCTTAATCCACAAATATTTCATCTTCCACAAATACTCAAAGGGAAAGTCCAAATTCCCTCCCTCCTACTACAAAAAAAATGGACCATGCTTTTTTAATTTATTTTATTTAAAGCAAATATGACAGATTTAACACCCTTATTAATGTTAGTATTTTAAATTATGAATCCACTGTGTTCTGAAGATGAAAACATTTTTAAGTATTTTGAACATTGTGGTCAATGTTTGCCAATCTAGTGAGCATGGAAGCACACTGTTTTTTCTGAGAAACTTATAGTTTTAGTCTTCTCATAACTAAAACCTCACCAAAATGTGCATGCATCGAGTAGAGGTGTGTACCGGCAATACGATGAGTATCCCGATACGTGTCTCGATATACCAAAGGTCGCAACCTTTTTTTTTTTTTTTTTTTTATTGTTCTTTGTTTTAAACACAAAATGAAAATAAAATATAAGAATTTAAAAGTACAAAAATACAAAATCAGCATAAGAATCTAAAAATACAAATATAAGAATTGAAAAAATACAAATATACAAGTAAAAGAGCCATTTGGGCTCATTTTCTACTAATAAAAACCTAGAAGGAGCCGAGAAATTTGGATTTGCATCCATGACCTTTTTTTTTTAATAATAAATATGAATTATATCTATTTTTAGCACAAAAAAGTATGAAAATAAAAAGAAAATGTGATTTTTCATTTTACTTGTTTTTAAAATTAAAGATAATTTGTTCCAAACAAGTGCAGCTAATAACCAATGTTGTTCAGCATGACATAATATGTGCTTTTAACACATAAAAGATTAAACTTTTTCTTTGCATATAAACTGTGTTCATTCAGATTCAGGAAGATAAACCCTGAGAGATGGAACATCTCGTTTTCAAGGGGTTCCTCCGTTTAAAGAAATTATAACAGCAAATGACCGAGTAGAAACCAAACAAATAATAAAAACAAATGACAAAACACACACATAACATTTCAGAAAGTTTAAATGAACACATTAAAAACTGAACTGAGAAAAGAAAAAAACGATCACAGACAGTGGAAGATAAAGCAGAGACAATACATCGACAATTCACGATTAAAAAATAAATAAATTGAGATGAATTAAATCAGAATCGGAAGCAACTTTATTGCCAAATATGATTACACATAACCAACTGAGGCAGCCATCCAAAAGAAAGAAGCTTTTCTGGTAAAAGAGCTTTTTCAAACAATAACAGAGATGAGGTGGAACGTAGAGATAAAGGAAGGTTGTTCCAGTCGTTGGAGATTTAACACAAAAAGAATTTTTCCCAGATTGTTTTTTTTTTTTTTTTTTTGTCTCGGGGCAGAGAAGAATACCTGGTGATTATGGTGTAAATGCTTCAAATAAAAAGGAAGTTCAAAATAAATGCAATTTAAAAAAAAAAAAATTGAAGCCATTGAGATCGTCTTCTAGCTTGTAATGAAAGCCAACGCAGTCGTTCAAACAATGTGCAGTGATGAGTGCTGCAGGGACGACGAAGAGCGAGAATTATAGATGACATTAAGGGAGTGTAAGCAGGTTGAAGAAAATAATGAGGTTCTGCTCTTTCGGTGAATTAAGAAGTAGTCAATATCTGATTTCCACAAAATCTTTTTTTTAGTATTAGCAGTGGTGCTTAAATAGACTTAGTGTGCTGCCACCTAGTGGTCGGGTGAATAAAAGATGAAATATTGTCATGTCAACACTTTAAACGAAATATCGCCAAATCAACTAATACCCAGTTAATTTTGGGCGTAGGGAACATAGAGAACTGGACTGATCATCCCCCCCTGGTGTTCATAACAGGAAGTACCCACCGGTTCCAGAAAGCCAAAATCCCATAGACTTGAAAAATGAACAGCTGTTTCTAAGTCATTCTGTCTGTCAGAATAACCATTCTTGTTATTTTCATTATATCTTTTCTTTATTGCTAGTTATAAGTCGTAAAATGGCCAATCAGATGCTTCAATAAGAGCATGTGATGCCCTAACTTTAAGGTTCAAAGCTTTTGAGAGATTCTCTGACCAATCTCTGCTTACTAACGTCACCTGGTCCCAAAATGGCAAAATAGGGCGATATCTGTACCACGGTAAAATGGAGACTGAGATGACTTGATGTCGCTAGAACCCGAGGTAAAGCCAGTAGCGGTTTTAGGCACGGGCCGTGCGGGCAGTAGCCCGGGGCGGCAGTTCATAGGGGGCGGCATCTCGGCTTGAACAAAAATTGGATCTCTATGGTGTTTATTATCTGTGTGGTGTTAGGATCGGCCTGAAACAAGCGAGTTAGCACCCCCAGGTGGAAGAAGCGCTCCTGTTGGTAAGGCGTGTGATGAAGAAGCGGAAGAAATTCTTTCCGACCGCAGATCTCATACGGTCTCAGCGTCAGCGATATGCGCATACTTGTTAATACCACTCCATGCACCTGTTTCTAGGCGTGCGCGCGAAGCAAAGGCCATGCAATAGAATGGATTGCAACCCCATGTGAATTGTTCTCTCAAAGTGAACCATGATATTTCCAAAACAGGAACTCTGTATTTTGTTTGACAATGCATTGATAACAAAAGAAGTGGGGTAGTGATCAGTCTCTCCCTCATTCTCACTCAGGGTGCAGGGAGAAGTGAAACACAACAGGCCAAAAATAACAAATGGAGACAGTGTTAAACGGTCAGACAACAAAACACATAAATGAAAACTCAAACTTAAACCCAATTCTAACCAGACAGTCAAAAGAAATGGTTACCCACAATTCCTTGCGCTGCCAGATCTGACAGCAAGCCCAACAAGCCTTCAACCATCACTGCAATATACACGGTCTTTAGGTTTCGTTTTGATCACGTGGTCAGACAACCTCTGGTGCATTTAAAAATGCTGGTTAAGGTTCGGATTACGTTTACGGTTCTAAAACCAAATTGTAGGTTTTTGCTGCTGTTTCTGATGCTCACGTGTCCACCAGGGGGTGTGTCAAATGTGGAAAAGACATTTAAACGCATTCAGGACCGTGCAGGACTTCAAAAATTACGTAGTCCAGCTACAAAAGAAAAAGAAAAAAAAGATCAAAATATAAAGTAGTTTAAGCTTTATTTTCTGTCTTTTCCTGTTTTTTTTCTGGTTAGTCATTACTTTAACCTTAATATTTCAATTTTTTTAACCAGTTAACTGGAGATTTTAACTGTTAAAGTGATTAGTTGTGAGCCTTGTGCCATAAGTTTATTATTTTGTTTCATCATGTTTGTTCTAGTTTAGGCAATAGTATTATAAAATCTGTTGGTAGTTTTTAAGATTAATATTAACCATAAAACAACTACTCCATAGTGACCAAAACATAATGTAACCGTCTAAAAATGTGCCAAATCATAGGATTGAAGACGGCAACCATTACTAATTTTTTCTGGGGGGGGGGGGGGGTGGGGGAGGCTCCCGCCCGGGGAGTCATTCAGTGTGGAACTGCCCCTGGGTAAAGCATTTGCTTTTGGGGATGTTATTGTCATGGTTTGTTCATTTCCATTTATGTCGATAGTAGGGAACAAAAAATTAAATCCCAATAGAAGAAACCATCGAAAAAATGAATGGGGACAAAATCTCCTACGGGGTTTCAAAATCCATTAAGTTTGAATTTATTATGGGATGGACCTACAGCTTGGCAACCATTATGTGTGAGATTTAGTGGTATTTTTTTTTCCAACGAAACAGGAAAAGAAAACTTACGGTGGAATAGTTAACAAAAACCTCAGTTGCTAAGGAAATCCAAAAAATTACTTTTGTCGCTTCTTCTAAAAATGACACGGACTTGTTCGTCTCCCCCAGGTGACCAAAATATAAAATGGTTGCTATGAAAACAAAACCAACACAACAGCTGGAGAAGCGTTCTTTTGAATTTGTGACATGCAGCTTTGATAGAGATAGAGGGGCGGGTCAAAAAGGGGCAGCGAGGGTGGGCAGCGCCTGCGGCTTTAATGATTATTTTTGCTTCAGCTGAAAATACCAAACTCATTTACATGCAGCCTGACTTCAGACATAATGAACCCAATCAAGGTGATTTTCCACAGGTATCTCACTCAAGGGGCATCTGCACTCTGCAATGAAAGAAAACACTAATTTGTCTGGAAGGGACACACAAACACAGCCTGGCGCTGGAGCGCGCGCACACACCAGCAAACCTTCAGGGTTTGAATCCCAAACACTCTCCGGAGCAACACCGCTTGTGTCTGGGAGAAAATTAATCACACCTTCCATATGTGTAGGGCGGCTGTGAAACACAATCGCACGCGTGCCAGCATGAAGAAAGTCTTAATGTCAAGAGAATTCGTGCTGAAACGTCCGTGAATGAGATCCTGCAGGAGCACGCCGGCTGCACGCCGCCGCAGCACACATGAAGGCAGAGGGGGAGTCACTACACGGCTGCAAAATCCAACACTTATATGTACAGCAGAGGACCAAACTACGGCCCTCGGGCCGAATCCGGCTCACCTTCACATTTGGCCCGGCCCCCTACACACTATCAGAGACAGATACTCCCACATGGAGCGTAACTTTTTGACCCACCCTTCTGTAGTCGGGACGGGACGAGAGACCATAGACACATAAACACATTTAATAGTGTTTCGGTTTTTATAGAATCCTTTTATTTCTTTATTATTATTATTTTTCTTTTTTGTTTTTTTTGAATATCCATAACTCTATGATAAAATATTCAACTAATTTTATGCCAGATTTTTCAAATGTTTTATCAGTTGCGAAGAATGTCTAGGCTATTTTTGGGTTTAGCTACTAGTTTAGCCACATGCTAAATGTTTTGGCTAATTTAAGTATTTTTCATTTTTTTAAGCTAATTTGGAGTTTAGTTGATATTCCAGCTACATGCTAGCTGTTTTGGCAAAATTAGACATTCTAGCAGCTTTTTTGCTTATTTTGGCATTATTATATTTAAGCTTATGAGTTAGCTGTTTTGGCTAATTCAAATTTTTCTCAAATTTTCAGACTATTAGGCTATTTTGGAATTTAGGTATATTCCTGCCTACATTTAGCTGTTTTGGTCTATAGAAATTTTTATTTTCCATTTTTCTTATAATATTTGGACGGTTTAGCTAAATTTCAGCTAAAATGCTAGCTGTTTTTGGCTAATTTAGGCCTTTTTCCATTTTTTTAGGCTAATTTTTTTTTTGGCATTTAGCTAATATTTAACCAACATGCTAGCTGTTTTGTCTAATAGAATTTTTTTTTCCATTTTTTAGGCTAATTTGCATTTAGCTAATATTTTAGCTACATGCTAGCTGTTTTGGCTAATTTAGGCCTTTTTTTCCATTTTTTTAGGCTAATTTGGCATTTTAGCTTAATATTTAACCAACCGTGCTAGCTGTTTTTGGCTAATTTAGGCCTTTTTTCAATTTTTTCAGAGGCTAATTTGGCATTTAGCTGCTAATATTTAAACCAACGTGCTAGCTGTTGCGCTAATTTAACATTTTATTCTATGCATGCTTCTGTTTTGGCATTTATTTGGCATTATTTATGATTTAAGCATTTTAATTTGGAGTTAGCTGTTTTTGGCTAATTCAAACTTTTTCTCAAATTTTCAGCGCTTAATTAGCTATATTTGGAAAATTTAGCTTATATTCCTGCTACATAGCTAATAGCTGTTTTGTCTATAGAATTTTTTTTTCCACTTTTTAGGCTTAATTTGGCATTTAGCTAATATTTAGCTAGCTTTAAAATGCTTTAGCTTTTGGCTAAAATTTTACGCTATTTTCCATAGGCTTATTTGGCTAATTTAGCAATATTTTAACCAACATCTCTCTCTTTTTGTCTAATAGAATTTTTTTTTACATTTTTTTAGGCTAATTTGGCATTTAGCTAATATTTTAGCTACATGCTAGCTATTTTGGCTAAATTAGGCCTTTTTCCATTTTTTAGGCTAATTTGGCATTTAGCTAATATTTAACCAACGTGCTAGCTGTTTTGGCTAATTTAGACATTCTAGCAGCTTTTTTGGCTTATTTGGCATTATTATATTTAAGCTATGAGTTAGCTGTTTTGGCTAATTCAAACTTTTTCTCAAATTTTCAGGCTATTAGGCAATTTTGGAATTTAGCTTATATTCCTGCTACATGCTAGCTGTTTTGTCTAATAGAATTTTTTTTCCCATTTTTTTTAGGCTAATTTGGCATTTAGCTAATATTTTAGCTACATGCTAGCTGTTTTGGCTAATTTAGGCCTTTTTCCATTTTTTAGGCTAATTTGGCATTTAGCTAATATTTAACCAACGTGCTAGCTGTTTTGGCTAATAGACTTTTTTCCATTTTTTTATGCTAATTTGGAGTTTAGCTAATATTTTAGCTACACACTAGCTGTTTTGGCTAATAGAGACTTTTTTTCCATTTTTTAATGCTAATTTGGCGTTTAGCTAATATTTCAGCTAAAATGCTAGCTGTTTTGACTAATTTAGGCTTTTACAGTTTTTGAGGCTAATCTGGAGTTTGGCTAATATGTCAGCTACATGCTAGCTGTTTTTATCTAATTACATTTTTTACAGTATTTTATAGGTTAATTTGAAATTTACCTGCTAGCTGGTTTGGATAATTCACGTTTTTTTCAGTTTTTAGGCTAATTTGGCATTTAGTTAATATTTTAGCTACATGCTAGCTGTTTTGGCTAATTTAGGCCTTTTTCCATTTTTTTAGGCTAATTTGGCATTTAGCTAATATTTAACCAACGTGCTAGCTGTTTTGGCTAATTTAGACATTCTAGCAGCTTTTTTGGCTTATTTGGCATTATTATATTTAAGCTATGAGTTAGCTGTTTTGGCTAATTCAAACTTTTTCTCAAATTTTCAGGCTATTAGGCTATTTTGGAATTTAGCTTATATTCCTGCTACATGCTAGCTGTTTTGTCTAATAGAATTTTTTTTTTCCATTTTTTTTAGGCTAATTTGGCATTTAGCTAATATTTTAGCTACATGCTAGCTGTTTTGGCTAATTTAGGCCTTTTTCCATTTTTTAGGCTAATTTGGCATTTAGCTAATATTTAACCAACGTGCTAGCTGTTTTGGCTAATTTAGACATTCTAGCAGCTTTTTTGGCTTATTTGGCATTATTATATTTAAGCTATGAGTTAGCTGTTTTGGCTAATTCAAACTTTTTCTCAAATTTTCAGGCTATTAGGCTATTTTGGAATTTAGCTTATATTCCTGCTACATGCTAGCTGTTTTGTCTAATAGAATTTTTTTTTCCATTTTTTTAGGCTAATTTGGCATTTAGCTAATATTTTAGCTAGATGCTAGCTGTTTTGGCTAATTTAGGCCTTTTTCCATTTTTCTAGGCTAATTTGGCATTTAGCTAATATTTAACCAACATGCTAGCTGTTTTGGCTAATTTAGACATTCTAGCAGCTTTTTTGGCTTATTTGGCATTATTATATTTAGGCAAGGCAAGGCAAGTTTATTTGTATAGCACATTTCATGTACAGAGACAATTCAAAGTGCTTTACATAAAACATTAAAAGAAACAATCAAAAGAAATAGTAAAAATGTCATTCATTATTCAAATCATTAAAATAAAATTAAAAGAAAGTAAAAAGATTTTAATTTAAAAACAAGCATAGATAAAAAGTGCGGACGTAAACTTTTGAATACATATTAATCAAATGCAACTGAGAACAGGTGAGTCTTTAACCTGGATTTAAATACACTGAGTGTTTCAGCAGATCTAAGGTTTTCTGGAAGTCTGTTCCAGATCTGTGGTGCATAGAAGCTGAATGCAGCTTCTCCATGTTTAGTTCTGACTCTAGGAACTGATAAAAGACCGGATCCTGATGATCGGAGAGGTCTGGCTGGTACATACTGGGTCAGGAGGTCAGTCATGTATTTTTGGTGCTAAACCATTCAAAGCTTTATAAACCAGTAACAGAACTTTAAAGTCCTATCCTCTGAGAGGACAGGTAACCAGTGTAAAGACCTCAGAACTGGACTGATGTGGTCTACTTTCTTGGTCCTTGTGAGAACCCGAGCAGCAGAGTTCTGAATAAGCTGCAGTTTCCTGATGGATTTTTTTGTAGTCCTGTAAAAACACTGTTACAGGAATCAAGTCGACTAAAGATGAAAGCATGCACTAGTTTCTCCAGGTCCTGCTTAGACATCAAATCTTTAATCCTTGAGATATTTTTGAGATGATAATAGGCTGATTTAGTGACTGCCTTAATGTGTTTATCAAAATTTAAGTCTGTGTCTATCACTACACCCAAGTTTCTGGCCTGGTTGGTAGTTTTTAGTTGAATAGATTGAAGCTCTGTAGTGACGTCTAACCTTTTTTCTTTAGCCCCAAAGACAATAACCTCAGTTTTGTTTTTGTTTAATTGAAGTAAGTTGTGACACATCCAGTCATTAATGTCCTCAATGCATTTACCAAGAGCCTGTACAGGGCCTCGGTCTCCTGGTGTCAGTCTAATATATATCTGTGTGTCATCTGCATAGCTATGGTAACTAATGTTGTTGTTCTTTATAACCTGGGCCAGTGGGAGCTTGTAGATGTTAAATAGAAGTGGTCCCAGGATGGAGCCTTGGGGCACTCCACATGTAATTTCTGTTGGCTCAGAAGTGAAGTTACCAATTGACACAAAATATTTCCTGTTTTCTAAGCGTAAACACAGCACAGTTATGCACAGCGTAAACGTTTACGTTTACGCTGTGATGTTACACTGTTCCTGTTGGCCTACAAACCGAGCCCGGTCCCACAAAAGTTCGGGGACCCCTGATATAGAGCACACAGCCGTCAGGAGGAGAGTGTAAATACAGGCATCACTTTAAATGATTTCTCTGATCTTTTAGAAACAATGCAGACGCTTCAGAGGAGGCTGCAGATAGAAAAAAACCAAAAAACTGTCAAGCTGTCACCGTTTGATTAACTTCAAAGCTTCACTTCCTAAACCACATTACCCAGCAGGATCCTGACTAAGTTTTTGCCGTCTGTCCAGTTCAGTCTGTCTCTGTTTTCAGAGTAATGACTGGAACAGAGATGTCCGACTGTTTGCATGGATTTGACTCCTGCTGGCAGTGTGGGGGTTGGACTCTCGTCTGGTTACCAGAGAGGAAGGAGACATCAAAGGAGGTAACCGAGCAGCGATGAGGGGAGCCGGTGATATCAGCGGCAGTCTCTGTGCCCCCTCCACTCCTCCGGGAGGCCGTAGAGCTCCAATCACGCCGAGTTTCCCTGCAGAGAGTACTTACCTCTGATGAGCTCGGCGTCTGAGTGATGAAACTCAAACTACCTGTCTGTCACGTCATCTGCTCTTCTGATTGTGAGGAGACTTTTTTTCTTTTTTTTTTTTTTTTGACAAAACCGACTTTTTCAAACTTTTTCCCCCAAAAAGAACAACCTGTAAGAAAACTCATTAAAGAAAACAATGAGGTTCTTCTACAAATCCTGCTCACGTCTCCTTACAGCAGGGATGTCAAACTCATTTTGGTTCTGGGGCCGCATTCAACCCGTCTGATCTCAAGTGGGCCGGGCAAGAAACATAACAGCAAAATAACCTTTGTTTAACGTGTTATCTTTTGCTTTATTTTTGTTTTGTTTATTTCTTAGTTGCAAAAACTGTTTCAAACAACCTAGTAGTCTAATCACTTATTATTACATTTTTATTTACTGAGTCCAAAGCATTTCAAATAAAATAGATTTCACTAAAAAAAAAAAAAAGAAGGTTTATTTAATTTTATACAGACTGATTGTTTTACATCTAACATTAAAGCAATCAAAATAGTAAACTAAAAAGAGGGCTACGGAAAAATATAAATGTTTTAATCAATGAAAAATCAAACTAAATGAACGTCTGGAACAGACGGACGCCCTCAGACATCCTGCTGTGCAGCTGTGAGATCAACGTGATAAAATAAAAGTTTATGTTCGGGAACTGATATTTTATTAAATTAAAGGCAAAATATGGCCTTTATTTTTAGTTTTTGGACAAAAACATCATGGAGCTGTGAGGTGTGTCATGTTCCTCTACCAACACAAACTCTTCATATTTGTGGCCCAAATGAGGAATCTGGGAATTTCACCTGAAATTTTCTTTTGCATTTTCAGTCAAAAATGTGTTGATTAGTTTGTTGACTAAATTTAGTTTAGTGGTTTTTATGAAATTACACCCAAAACTGTCATTTTATGTTGTAAAAGCAGTTTGTTAAATATTTTTGGGGTTTCCACAGCAATGTTAATGTTAATTTCTTGATCTTTTGAGTTTCATTTGCTCCCCCTAGTGGTTAAATTGCGCATTGCATCCACTTCTTTAAAGAACCATAACTCGCCACAGGAATGGGCTAGAAACTTGCTTTCTTTTTTGAAAATTCTTATATATTATTTTCTTCATAATTGGGCCGGATTAAATCCTCTAGCGGGCCGGATACGGCCCGCGGGCCGTATGTTTGACACCTCTGCCTTACAGTTTGGGCTCACGTTACCAGATTCTCCTTCATCAGATACGCTATTGTAGATCCAACGACGATGCAGTTTGATGAATATTAGCTTGATTACAAACCCAACTAATCAAGGTCAGTAAACATGTGCTGTCATGAGACGGACAAACACGACAGCCGCTGCGCCGTAGGGGGCATTGGTAGAATGGTTTTGCTCAGTGATGATGTTAAAAGCAGCTATTGAGCCATGTCGTTTCAGCTTTCACAATAAGAGCGGCCAAGTAAAAAAAATAAAATAAAAATCATCTCTGGGTGAACGTATTTTATAACATTGCATGGAAAAAGTCACTTTCATAGTTTTAGCAACAGCTTTAAATAATTTAATCATTTTTTACCTTTCAGATCGTGGAGTGACGTTAGCTGAGCTAACGGCAGCTCTCTGAAAACTCTCTGTAGAAAACATTAAAACAGTAATAAGTTTATATTTAATTTCAGACACGCTGGAATTGTTTGACTTTTGCTCTGTTTACAATGATTATGTGAGAAATTTGGGCTGAGAAAAGATCTTCTGCAGCTCCACGTCTCAAAGCTAATGTTAGCATTAGCATAAACACAGATTAAAAGAATAAAATCATAATTACCTTCATAATTAAACAAGCAGCATTCACAGAAGTACTTGTAACCTTTGTGTAGATTTAATCAGGTTGTCAGAGAGAAATAATCCACGACTCGTTTATGAGTACAGACAGGATTACTGATATTTGTACTCTGATTTGTAAACGTTCTAAGACGAGGAAACGAATACAACCATTTATAAAATAAAAATTGATTAGGTTACCTTTTATTATTTATGTAAAATTGCTTTAAATGTGTTTAAATTGGGTTAATGTGAGCGAAATGTTAGCATAAGAAACCTTCAGGATTTAGTCAGCTCTGAGTCCTGTGGATGTTATGCTCCACGTTTCCATAGCAACAGAGGTTAGAGGGTCATGAGGTGTGAGGGCTGGTGTCGAGGGTCTCTGGGGGGGTTCTCTGTCCATCTGTGTTTTCATAGATAAGATGGAAACTCCCGGAAACCGGTTGAATTAGTCTTTTGTCAAATATTCTCCTCACAGTTCAAGATCTAACTCACAAGTCAAGGCCCGGGGGCCAGATTCGGCCCTCCAGATCATTTTATTTCATTGTTATTAATGAGGTTATCTTTAACTTGTATAAATTTGACAGCATATATTTTTATGGAGAGTAAAATATTGAAAGTTATTTAAGTTTTAAGTTGATTTATTCTGGAATAATATTCCTGCCTTTTTATCATTCAGAATTATGTTAAAAAGTCACGGTTTTAAAGTTTTAAAATATGGCATTCTGCTAGCTTTTGGACTATTTTCTAAGATTTTTTAGGCTAATTTGGAATTTAGCTAATATTTCAGCTACATGCTAGCTGTTTTGGTGAATTGTGGCTTTTTTTGTTTTTTAAATAAAAGTTTTTTAGGCTGTTTTGGAGTGAGACTAATATTACATACTAGATATTTTGGCAAATTTAGGCTTTTTTCAGTTTTTTGAAGATTAGCTATTTTTTTTTCTTTAATTTTTTGAGTTAATTTGGTATTTAGCTATAATGTTACCTGGCTATCAGCGTCCGTATTTTCAGCATCTTCAACTCTCAGAACTTAAGGTTTTAAAATGTTATCCTGTTCGGCCCACGACTTAAGGTGTGTTTTGGATTTTGGCCCCTTGTGCGATTGAGTTTGACACCCCTGATCTAACTGATCAACTTCTTTCTATACGTGCTGGTCTAGTTTAATCAGTTCTGCAGTAAAAGTAGATGTTTGGGGGCTTTCTGACTTATTTTCCACCATATACAAACATATTTCTGCCATTTTGTCAAATTGGATAAGTTTTTTTTTTGTTTTAAATGAGTTTTTCTAGTTAAATCCGTCTGCATTCCTGCATGGTATTTTTAGAGCTCACTAATGCTCGTGCTTTCGTGACATCCTCCACCGTGAAAGGCTTTTCTGGTCAAAGCATTTATCCTTATTTTTCAGGTATTCAGAGATGATGACTCACAGCAGAATTAGTGAAATCCTGTTAGCGTGGAGAAAGGCAGAACCGAGACAGTTTTCCGTCGTTCTTTTATTTCACGCTGGAAGCTTTCAGAGTCAGACAAGGTGGAGATGAGAACCAGAAAGAGCTGCTTTATCCATCACAACAATAACAAACCCAGTAATGACAGATCCTACAACAACGGTTGTGTTTAGCTTGATAAACGGAAACTCCATCTCAGTCCAGCTGATCTTTAGGATTAAGATCCTGCAGGATTTTCTGCTTCTCTAAAATGCTCTTGGAATAAGAATCAGATTCCCTCGTGGATTTTTGGGGTAATCAGTAATTAACCCTGAAACGATCTAAAGTTGTCTTTTCTGAGGAGAAATACAACACAAGGAGTTTGAAAAAACACTAAACTTCCATCTAAATCAGAGGTCTGCAACCTGCGGCTCTTCTATCTCTCCATGGTGGCTCTCTGGATGAAGATTAGCTATTATTTTAGCAACATGCTAACGTTTTTGGCTAATTTGTTTTCTTGTGGGGTTTTTAGGCTGATTTAGAGTTTTAGCTTCTATTTTAGCAACATGCTAACACGTTTTTGACTCGCAGTGGTCTTGATTTTTCAAATAACTGAAGAATTGTATGCTAATTTGGAGATTAGTTAGTAATTACGTAGCAAGCTAACTTTTTTTTTTGGTGAATTTATCCTCTAATTTGTTTTTTATTCTGATTTGGAGCTTAGCTAATATTTTAGCAATTTGCTAATAATTTTGGCTAATTTCTTATCTACTGGGGGTTTTACGCTAATTTTGAGTTCAGTCTTTTTCTTAACTCTGTTTTTATATTTGGTTTTACTTTGTGTTTTACTGTAAAGCACTTTGTGGTTTTTATCTCGAAAGGTGCTATATAAATAAAGTTTATTTTTATAGTTTATTTCAGCAACATGCTAAAATTTTTGGCTGATTTAATTTACAGGGAAATGTTATGCTCATATGAAGTTCAGCTAGTAAATAAGCAGCAAGCTTGTTTTTTTTTTTTTTTGCTACTTAAGTTAAAAACGTTAAAAAAAAAAAATTCCCTTTTTGAAAAATACTAGTTTCTTTTATACGTTTTTTTTTTGCTCTTGCCAAAAACAGACATTATTCATATTTATATATTAAAAAAAAAACTTAAAGAAGGTGCAAATCCAAATTTCTTAAAGGCTAACGTAAGTCAATGCGGCTCCTTTTAGGTTTTGATCCATAGAAAAAAAAACCCAAATGCCTCTTTTACTGTTAAAGGTTGCCGACCCCTGATCTACAGAAAAGTAAAATTACACATCAGCTGATTTCAACGTCATTTGTTTGTGAAAAACAAAAGATGAAGTTGGTCAGACAACAAATGGCTGATGGAGATAAAACACTGGAAGTGTCCTGGAAGGCTGCAGCAGACAACACAATCGGCAATCGATTAATTAATCGCAAATCTGGAAAAAATTAATCGCGATTATTTATTTATTTTTAACCCTTTAAGTCTCTAAAACTCAGTTTCTATTTTCAAATTGAAAGACTACCTGCTGCTTATTATGTATCATTTTAATCAGTACAACCAGATCTACGTGACACTACCTGTTTCTTCATTTTTCCATGTTGTATTCACACATTAGACATAAAATTATGCAAAAAACACTAAATTCTGTCTGGAATAATTGTGTTTATTTTGCTGTGGAAACCCCCAAAATATTCAACTGTTTTTACAACATAGAATGAAAGTTTTAGTTGTAATTTTATAAAAATGACAAAAATAAAATTCGTCAACAAACTAATCAACATGTTTTTAAATTAAAATACAAAAAAATCCAGGCTGAAGTCGCACCAGGCAGCCCAAAAAATAAGAATTTCTCACTGCCGTCTATTTTTCTTGGATTTCTGTTTTTTTCATATTTTTCTTTTTTTCCTCATAAAATGTATTTATTGTGTTTGTGAAAAATAATAAAACAATTTGGATTTCATGTCTGCTTGAGGGGTCGTGTCTGTCCATTCTGAATTGCTCACCTCCCACGCCGTCGGTGGGCGGGACTTTCACGGAGAACCGCAGCAATTCTGCTGTTTTTAGACAACGCCGATGCTTTTGGTTGTGGATGTAGGTCCCCATCCCAAAGTAAAATAATGATTGGTTTCCTTATCTATTAAAATAAAAGATCACTTTTGTCCAAAAACTACAAATAAATGCCGCATAATCTCGTTAATTCAAAAATATTAATCACAGAATGGGAAAAAAAGTTTACGTTTATTTAGACAGTTTTATGACGCTGCATTCATTCTGATTTATTAACCAACTTTCACAGTCCTAGACAGAGCTTCCTGTCTCAGTTAACGAATCTCTGTGGTTCTTTTCATTGTGAATTTGTGGGAGGGATAAAAGATGTGCACCTATTTGTGTCAATAATAAATTCATTTATTCAAATTAATTCTGGAAATGTTTCAGTGAGACTCGAGCTCATAATTAAAGCTTTCAAAACATCATTAGATTGAAATAATTTCATAAAAACACAAATATTTCTGTTACAAACCAGCAGAGTCACTATCCATGAAAATCGAGTGAGTTTTTTCTATTATTGCTGACAAAATTAAATGAAACATTTTACTGAGTAACACATGAAATGAAAAATGGAAACTTTTCCTGAAAAATGTTTATCCCGTTACATTCTAAGTTAAACAAACAATATTTAAATTAAAATAAATCCATGGTGGTGGTAGTATAATGGTGTGTGGCAACTTCAGCTTAGAACAGGGGTGGGCAAACTACGGCCCGGGGGCCACATGCGGCCCCTTAAGCTACTTAATGTGGCCCTCCAAATTAAAATACATTGAATCAAAAATCCTAATTATTGTTTTATTTTCATTGTATTTCTGGTTTCTTCAAATCAAATCAACTTTATTTATATAGCACTTTTCCAAAAAGTTCATTTTTTATCAAAGTGCTTAACATAAAATAAATTAATAAAAAATATTAAAATGTTAAAAACAAAGGACAATGCCCTCAAACCCCACCCCCACCCCTCCACACACTCGCACAAACACACAAACACACATGAATGGTGTTGTTTCTCTGACGTTCGTGTGTGTTCCTTTCTGAGTCAGATGGTGATCTTTCGGATTATTCCTACACCACATAAATGCAGCATTTCTTTGAGTTCACATTTTCCTCTGAAGAACATCAACCCATTGGATCACCCAAAAGAGAACAAAAATCACAACTTAGAAATTAAAACTCCCAAATTTTCTGTTTTTAAATGAATATATGTGAATTTGAATCCAAATTAAAGCATGTTTTTATCTAAATTCCATATTATCTTTTTTATTTATGAGGTTGATTACCCAATCTCTCCTTCCATCTGCTCCTTGTCCGGCCCTTATGCCAAATTTTAGAACCCTTTGTGGCCCACGAGTCAAAACATTTGCCCACCCCTGGCTTAGAGTGACTCCACTACTAAAGATAAACGTATGTTTGATGTCAAATTCAACACATAAAAACAAAAGCAAATTATATTTAAGATGTTGTTGCGTAACGTCTTGATTTTTTTTAATACTTTGTTCAAAAGCTGAATATTAATACATTGTAATAAATTGATCACAATCCAAAAGAGTGATTACTCTGATTAATATTTTTCTTTGAATGACAGCATTAATTAAAATAAGTCTTCAAGATGTACAATTTTGTGTGTGATTTCATATTGTGATGATAAGCAGTTGGCAAATATTGTAGCAAAAAAAATTAATCGCAATTAATTAGTTAATTCTTGAAAATTGTTTAATTTTTTTAATACTTGACAAATTTGCCTCCATCTCCCACCAAAGTTTTTGAAGATTTGTAATCTGCAGCGACACGAGTGTTTGTGGATTCACGCCGTCACATGCAGGCTTGACGTCAGCCGTCCTCCCCTGAGAGCGGATGGATGACAGAAGACGCCGTTTGTCCCGTCTCCTTCCTCCGAGGACAGCGCTGAAGGGGTGAAACGAAAGCTGTCACCCCAACCCCCCCCCCCGTGTCTCCAAACCTGAAGGCTCCTCGCCGACACATGACAAATCGAGCGAGGGCGGCCTGAGAGGACGTGTCTGCGGGAGGCGCCGTGGCTGCGGGAGGCGCCGTGGCCGCGGTGACCCTAAAGTGTGCAGATCCGAGGGGCGAACACGACGAAGCTCAACCGACGCACAAACACGCTTTAATATCTCGTCACTCCAGCAGGCAGAGCGTGTGATGTTCCAGGAGATGGAGGGGGCTTATGCAACACTCCACTCATTTCAAAGGTGTAATTGGGTTTCTGTTTGGGTCGGGTGAAGGAGGCGCCACATCAAAGCTCCCTTCCTGAGCCACAATAACACAAAGATCTTTGTGGAAATGACAAACACAAATCAAACCTGGAAGTTCTTTAATTTTGCATCTGAAAGGAAGTTCCTGTTACACTCGTGTGAATGTGTCAATACAGTGAATGTCTCATGTTTTTACAACCATCTCAATACTGAGAAGAAAAATACACATTTTTCACATTATAAAAGCCCCAAATAAAAATGCCTTCTACTCCAAATATATGGAGGGATTTTTGTGCCACCATATTGTAGGCAAAAGTCACAGTTTTAAAATCAAATTTTGCTTTTTTTTTCTTAAAAAAATATTTTTTACATATGTAAACTTTTTTTTGCTTTCAGAAAATATTTCTGTATTTGAAAACATTTTTTCATTGCTTTTAAAAATATTTTTACATTTATATTTTTTTTTTGCCTTCAAAAACTTTTTTTGCTTTGAAAAATATTTTTTCGTTTGTAAACTTTTTTTTATTGCATTCAAATTTTATTTTTGTATTTGCAAACTTTACTTTTCTTCAAAAAATAATAGCTAGGTGATGCACAATTTATATAGAAACATTTGTGCTGCAAACGCAAAATTATTTTTTAAAAATCAAAACAAAAAATTTAAATTTGCAACCTTTTTTTTTTGCTCTCGAAAAAGGTTGCAGACTCTTTTTTTGCTTTCAGAAAACATTTTTATATTTAGAAACTTTTTTTGATTGCTTTTAAAAATATTTTTAAATTTTCTTTTCTTGCTTTCAAAAAATATTTTTTTGTTTGTGAACTGTTTTTAATCGCTTTCAAAATTCATTTTTGCATTTGCAAACTTTACTTTGCTTTCAAAAAATAATAGCTAGGTGATGCACAACTCATATAGAAACATTTGCGCTGCAAACGCAAAATTGTAACCCGTTTTTTTGCTCTCAAAAAGGTTTTTTTTTGTTTTCAGAAAATATTTTTACATTTGAAAACTTTTTGCTTTTAAAAATTATTTTCACGTTTGTATTTGTTTCCTTTCAAAAAATACTTTGAAAAATATTTTTTCGTTCGTAAACTTTTTTTATTGCGTTCAAATTTTATTTTTTTTATTTGGAAACTTTACTTTTCTTCAAAAAATAATAGCCAAGGGATGCACAATTTTTATAGAAACATTTGTGCTGCAAACGCAAAATTATTTTTTAAAAGCAAAACAAAAAAATTTAAATTTGCAACCTTTTTTTACTCTCGAAAAAGGTTGCAGACTCTATTTTTGCTTTCAGAAAATATTTTTATATTTAGACATTTTTTTGATTGCTTTTTAAAAATATTTTAAAATTTTCTTTTATGCTTTCAAAAAATATTTTTTTTGTGAACTGTTTTTGTCGCTTTCAAAATTTATTTTTGCATTTGCAAAATTTACTTTGCTTTCAAAAAATAATAGCTAGGTGATGCACAACTCATATAGAAACGTTTGTGCTGCAAACGCAAAATTATTTTTTAAAAGCCAAAAAAAAAGTAAAATTTGCAACCTTTTTTTTTGCTCTCGAAAAAGGTTGAAGACTCTCTTTTGCTCTCAGAAAATATTTTCATATTTAGAAACTTTTTTGATTGCTTTTAAAAATATGTTTACATTTTCTTTTTTGCTTTCAAAAAATATTTTTTCGTTTGTAAACTGTTTTTATTGCTTTCAAAATTTATTTTTGCATTTGCAAACTTTACTTTGCTTTTAAAAAAATAATAGCTAGGTGATGCACAACTCATATAGAAACATTTCTGCTGCAAATGCAAAATTGTAACCCGTTTCTTTGCTCTCGAAAAAGGTTTTTTTTTTGTTTTCAGAAAATAATTCTGTATTTGAAAACTTTTTTGGATTGCTTTCAAAAATATTTTTACATTTGCATTTTTTTTTTTTTTGCTTTCAAAAAAATTTTTTGGATTTGGAAACTCTTTTTGCTTTGAAAAATATTTTTTCGTTTGTAAACTTTTTTTATTGCATTCAAATTTTATTTTTGGATTTGCAAACTTTACTTTGCTCTCACAAAATAATAGCTATGTGATGCACAATTTATATAGAAACATTTGTGCTGCAAACGCAAAATTATTTTTTAAAAGCAAAACAAAAAATTTAAATTTGCAACCTTTTTTTTACTCTCAAAAAAGGTTGCAGACTCTTTTTTTTGCTTTCAGAAAACATTTTTATATTTAGAAACTTTTTGTGATTGCTTTTAAAAATATTTTTAAATTTTCTTTTCTTTCTTTCAAAAAATATTTTTTGTTTGTGAACTGTTTTTATCGCTTTCAAAATTTATTTTTGCATTTGCAAACTTTACTTTGCTTTCAAAAAATAATAGCTAGGTGATGCACAACTCATATAGAAACATTTGTGCTGCAAACGCAAAATTATTTTTTAAAAGCCAAAAAAAATTTTTCATTTGCAACTTTTTTTTTGCTCTCAAAAAAGGTTGCAGACTCTTTTTTTTGCTTTCAGAAAACATTTTTATATTTAAAAACTTTTTGATTGCTTTTAAAAATATTTTTTAATGTTCTTTTTTGCTTGCAAAAAATATTTTTTTTGTTTGTAAACCATTTTTTAATGCTTTCAAAATTTATTTTTGCATTTGCGAACTTTACTTTGCTTTAAAAAAATAATAACTAGGTGATGAACAACTCATATAGAAACATTTGTGCAAAATTGTAACCCGTTTCTTTGCTCTCGAAAAAGGTTTTTTTTTGCTTTCAGAAAATATTTTTACAATTGAAAACTTTTTGCTTTTAAAAATTATTTTTACGTTTGTATTTGTTTCCTTTCAAAAAATATTTTTGAATTTGCAAACTTTTTTTGCTTTTAAAAAATAATCAACTCATATAGAAACATTTGTGCTGCAAACGCAAAAAAATATGTTTTGAAAGCAAAAAAATTTTTGCAATATATAATTAACAAATTATGAAGATTTTATTCATTTATTTATTTCACATTTTGTTTGCAATTTAAAAAGTGTTGATCTGAAAACTGTGACTTTTGCTTGCAATATGGTGGCACAAACATCACTCCATATAAAATTATTTAAAAAAAACACATTTATAAAAAAAAGTCTAAGAAATAAATGATTTTCCCTCATTTTTAAGAGTGCAGTGCTTGCATACACTGGTATAGATATGTAACATGTACACATGATGTAAACATCAGTCTTAAGGTCCCCTTTAAAAAAACACATTTGATCCTAAACGGCTACAGAAAAAGTCTTTTGTCCTTCACAGATAATATGATAAAAACTGACCTTTTAGTTCATATCTGCAGAGGAGTTTTTAGTGTCATTAAAACAGGCAGTTCCATATCCCATGTTTAATTCATGTTCAGGGTTAGTGGTTTTGAATTTCACATAATGTAGGTCACCTCACACCAACAGGATGTTTTCCAAGCTAAGATTCTCGCAGCGAAGCAGAAATATTTTATTCCTCTCTTTTTTTTCCACAGAATCAAACTATTTTCTGACGTTAATAAATAAATCCCACCACCTCAAATGATTCCCGGGGAGTGTGTGTTATCTGTGGCTGTGAACGCACACGCGTTTGCTTCTGTCGGTGCAGTCAGCGCAGGCTGCTGCTGCTGTCAGTTTGTTAGGACCTCCATGAACGCGGAGCGAAGGTGGCGTGCGGTCTGAAGGAATGTGGCGATGGCATGGATTTATGCCGTTTAAAGCTCCTCGAAGAAGGCCACCCTGGACTTGGTGCTCTGCAGTGTCAGCTGTGGAGGAAAATGACGACAAGCTGTGACTAGAAGGAAAACGGCAACAATCACAGCTGTGAGAGCTGTTGTTTGGCCCCGCCCTGGCTGGGAGGCTAACTACACCCCCCCACTCTCCCCTTTTGGTTTTTTAAAATGGTGACTTTTCTCTTGGTTTATCTCTATTGCAACCATTTTATTTTTTGGTCCCCTGAGGGTGACGAACGTGTCTGTCATTTTTAGAAGAATCAGGAATAGTAAACATTTGGATTTCCTCAGCAACGGGGAGTTTATTAGCCACGCCCACATTCCTAATAAGGTCATCGTGTACCATAGGATTCATGCGTTCTATCTTTCACAGAATTCCAGTAAAAAATATACGAGCAACAGAGGAATACCACATTTTCGAGCTCGCCACACTCCACGTTTGGGTGTCCCCAACTCGTCTTTTTTTGACATGCTGGCTGTTCCAGTTAAATCAAGGCTCCCCAACCTCCGGGCCGCAAACTGGTACCGGTTCGAGCCCACACCAGTATCCTAACCTTAACCAAACGCGAGATCCCGTACTGATTCCTGACACGGCACCAGACCAGGGTTAGGGTACCGACTCGGTTCTCATCCAGTACTGATACACAAATCCAGTACCCTAACCCTGTCCTGATCCATGTCAGGTACAACGTCCGACAAAACGACTGAATCTTCGATTAAATCGGAACAGTCAGCATGTTAAAAATTACCAGTTGGGGACACTGAAAGGTCAAAAAGTGACTGAGGGGGTCCTTAACCAATCGTCAATATCTGAGGTTTTGGGAATGTGAATGAAACTTTATAAACAAAGTTTTTCCTGAGAATTCCCAATGATGTTCGAGTTTTGGTGCATTCACACCGGACATGTTTGGTGGCAAGTTTCAATGTTAATATTTAGTGTTCAGATGCGATCTGAGGTCTTGTGGCGCGACAAGGTTGACCTGCCAAGTCAAGCAATCAGAGACTCGGCTTTGGGAATGTGACGCTCTCAGTGAATCAATCTAAAGGTAGAAAAATACATCCAAAATGGCCGCTCAGTGTGGGAATTTTCATCCAGATATTTCAAGCATTTTCTTGACGCACTGGTTAGTTGCCATAACTTTCCCAGTTACTGCTGGGCGGAGGAGAGATACACCCTCCGCTAGGGCTGCCACAAACGATTATTTTAATAGTCAACTAATCATCGATTATTTTTTCAGATTAGTCGACTAATCTGTTCATGGCCAAAGTGGATGTAAAGATGCTGAAGTTGATAACCAGCTAAAATATTAGTTAAATGCCAAATTAGCTAAAAAATAAAAAGAGCCAAAGTTAACCAAAATAGCTAGCATGCTGCTGAAATATTAGCTAAACTCCAAATTAGCCTTAAAAAAACAGAAAAATCCTAAATGAGCCAAAACAGCTAGCATATAGCTGAAATATAAGCTAAACTCAAAAATTGCCTAAAAAACGTAAAAAAGCTAAAGTTAGCCGAAATAGCTAGCATGCTGCTGAAATATTAGCTAAACTCCAAAATAGCCTAAAAAACCCTAATAAAAGCCAAAATATTCCAAAAAGCTAGCAGAATGCTATTATAACTTTAACTTCACTACAATCTGACTTCATACAATATAAAGTAACGACTAATCGACTATTAAATTAGTCGTCGATTATTTTAATAGTCGATTAGTCGTCGATTAGTCGACTAATCGTGGCAGCCCTACCCTCCGCAGATCGCCAGCCTGTCACGGAGCCCATGGAGCTGGATTGACCGCTACGCTAGGCAGCCGCCCAGTAGACAGCGTAGCGGGTGCCATTGTCAGGCTGCCGGTCCCCGGGCAGGGGACGTAGCACACGTAAAAGCTCCAACCCCAACGGGCTTATGATTTTTTTCTTCTTTTCTTTCAGACAATAGTAAAAACATCCTCCAGTTTCATTTTTCCCTCTCGGGTAATGCTCAAACTGGGCCACAGACAGACGAAAGTAACGTTTAAACGGCCATCGGAGTGAAGTACACTGCATTGGGAGAGACTCAGAACCCAGAAACGGCGACGCGCTTGCCAGTGCAATATATATAAAATATATATATATATATATCCAAGCTACTCGCTCAACATCATCCATGTTTTCCATGATGTAAAATCCAGAGAAACTCCACTGCCGGTGTGTCGCGGCGTCAAGCCAGTAGCAGATTTGATGAGTGAATGAAGTTTAGGAACTGATGGATCAAAACTCCTAGAAAGACTTTAAATGAGTTGTTGTTGCTAAAATAAATGTTTTTTGGGGGAAAAATAAAGATGGCAACCGCTTCCCGAGGTCAAAGGTCAACAAAACTTTGGATGTGATTGTAGACTTAACCCCTGAGTTTATTCCCAGCCATGAAAACAGATAAAAAACTTGTGTTTTTGCTGTAAAGTAAATGCTACATTTAGGTCATTTTATAGCTAATTTGGTTTGTCGCATATCTGAGACAACAGGCTTAAAGGGGTTAACCTTTTGTGGAATTTAAATTTTTTTTCCCTTACAGTTTGAAAATGTGAAAAGCCATCAGTCCTCTGGCCATCCCATAATAATTGTTAAACTAGATGTTTTTTGGGTTTTTTTTGAGCCTCACAACAGATTTTTAAGACATTAGACTTACTTTTGATGGTTTCTCACACTGTGATGTCATTATTTTTTTTAGGGTGGCGTTCACTGTCGACAAACATTTCTTTCCAGCAGGTTTTAGGTTTCTCGAGTGTGTTTAGGGAGGACATTTTAGCTCAAACTGGCAGTAAGAAAGAAGAAAACGGGACTGAATGAATGCAGTCTAGCAAAGCATTATGGGAGTTTTGTGTAATTCAGGGTCCGGCCGCTCCATCAGCCGTCCTGCATGACCTCATGTGTGTTATCTCTGTGGGCTGACGGGAAGTTGAACTGCATCAGAAGATTCCTGGATGGTCGGAGTGAAAACAGAATGTGGTTTGATCATTCTCCAGCTGTTGCTGCCCGGTGGTTGTTTGTGTTTGTGTTTATGAACGCAGCTTCAAGCTTCAAGCTGCAGCGTTTTTTGGGTTTTTTTTTGTCATGATGTCCGGATTTAACTGTGTTTGACAACTCCAACCTCTCAAACTGTGAGGATTAAAAGATGGAAAGCTGCAATCTTTATAAACATTGAATTTGCCAAATATGAAAAAATTAAAATAAACCCAAAAAATCTTTTCAGAAAAAAACATTTTAGAATCAGAATGAAGAGAAGAGAGCTGAGAAAAGAGGATAAATCTCTTCTTGAATTTTTCTGTTTTTGTTAATTTATATTAACTTTTTATTGAAAATGTAGGAAAATTATTTTATGTATACATACTTTTTAAACTTGCTTGTTTTTATTTATTTAAATTGCTTTTAGTGATCATACTGTTCCATTGTAGTTTGTTTATTTATTTATCTATGTATTATTCGTTATTTTTATGCATTTTATTCAATTTACTTGTTTGTGAGCATTGTGTGTATTTAACTTTTTTTTTTTTTTGAAGGACTTTGATTTGATTTTAGTTTCGAAGTTTTTATTTATTAAAGAACTAAGTGTTCCTAATGTATGATAAATGCTTTATAAAATATAATCTTTAATATTTTATGATTCAACATAACAAATCTGGACATAAAAGCTGCCAAAGTAAGAAAGTAAGTTGTGATTTCTGTGTAACTTCTGCCTAAAAACTGACTAAAAACATCAAAATATCTAGATTCTTTGTTTTGGTGATGGAATAATGTTGTCATGTGAACAATAAAAAGTAAATAAAATAAGAAAATAGAAGGAAAATATAACATGAGTGACTTTTTGACCTTGATGGAGATCATATAATCGAAGGGAAAAGTGTTGGGTTTGTAACAGACTCCGATGTGCGACGAAACAAAAGCGTTTCCTCCTGCGAAAGACGCCGCTCGGACTCTGCCGCTCGGACTCTGCCGCTCGGACTCTGCCGCTCGGACTCTGCCGCTCGGACTCTGCCGCTCGGACTCTGCCGCTCGGACTCTGCCGCTCGGACTCTGCCGCGGAGACGCAGACCGGCAGAAGATCAAAGCCAGCTGCAGACGGAAACCTGTAATTGCTTTCCTGCCCGGGTCGGAATGAGGATTAATTCCCTTCAGTTAACCCTTTCTGCAGAGAGATTACCGCTTCCAACGGCAAACTTTTCTGCCTCTGTAGCGGCTGCAGGGTAAAGAAAATTAAAGTGTGTGTGGGGGTAAATATCACAGGGACGGTGAAGGGGGGGGGGGGGGGGGGTTTCAGGTAAACTGCTGACGATGAACTAATGAAAACTCAAAGCGATAACGGCGCAGAGGAAGACTGCCGTGTAACATTAAGTAATGACCTTCTATTGGCTGTGTGGGCAGTCAGTTCAGTTCTTTCCTTCATCACAAACTCTTCTCTGAGAGTCCAGATATTCAATATTATATTTCCTAGATATGAGATTCTGCAACAAAAGACAGATTTGCTGACTAAGTCACTGCAGCTTCTGTGTTTAGGTGCTGGAATGAGTTTTCTAAATGGATCGGAGCGTTTGGTCAGGGAAAAGTGTAAAGTGGATGTTCTGTCTCAACCCTGAACTCTAAACAGTTCTGAATGGAGAATTGGTTTGAGGATGCTGCAGAGTCCAGATGAGATTTAGGTTCTATTTCCCTCCAGATGAAGGAGGAACCACGAGGTCACCTCGAGCTTGGAATCAAACACCTTCAAAGTGTTTTACTTAACTCTTCCTTGTTCTTTTCACATTGTTGGCACAAATACGTATGTACTTTGAATAAGTACACTAATAGTTTTAGTACAAATTAGTACTATCAATCGGTCAAAAAAAAATTTTATTGAAAAATGTTAAAGATGTAAAATGTATTTTGATTTTCTGCAAAAACAGTTTGAGAGAATATTTTTTCTCTTTGTTTTTATTGACTGAAATGTTTAAATTTCTGAAGAGTTAAGAGTTAAAGTGTAATTTGTCTGTGTAAAACACAAAAACAGTGAGATAAGCAGAACTCTAAAGAGTTTTGTCTGCAGTATTACTCCAAGAAAACAAAGATGCTGACAAACAACCACAAGAAACAAACTTTTACTGTGTTTCTACACTTTAGATCAGGGGTGTCAAACTCAACCCCACAAGGGGCCAAAATCCAAAACACACCTTATCTTGCGGACCGATAAAGGATAAACATTTATTAAAGACTCTAAAACTACATTTTTTAAAACTTTAAAACCGTAACTTTTTAACATACTGTAGTTATGAACTAGATATTTAGCATTACCTGCAATAACGCTAATGTGATTTCTGTCGGCTGAATTTGGGAGCTGAAGATGCTTAAATTGATCGTTGAAAACGCTGAAGCTGATAGCTGGCTAAAAAGTTAGCTAAATGCCAAATTATCCCTAAAAAACTAAGAGCAAAAGACCAAATGTTCTACATGTCCAGAATTCTTCAACATTTCCTTCATCATCTGGACAAAACTCAGCGATAAGAGATGAACTTTCTCTCTGAAATTACGTTTTATTCAGCATACAGTGACCATCAGCAGTTATATCGCTTTCTTTTGCCGCTGCAGTTGAGGTCGGTGTTGGGTCAGCGATGCGTTGTCGTGTTACCGTGACAACGGGCTGCACCGCCTATCAAATTTTGAAAAAACCCAGAAAAAAAAAACAAGAAGTACTAAAAAAAAAACGATGAAATATTTATTTATTTTGATTATTTTGACCATGTTATAAGCGAGATAATGCCCGATGAAGTGTGCATTATCAGAACACGCCTTAATCTTTTGAAGTTGTTTGCTTCGCGGTGTGTCATTAATTAACGTTAATAAATATTAAGGCGTTTTTTTTGTTTTTTTCCATTGTAAAAATACAGAATGAGAAAACTGTGTGTGTCAAGGTCAAAAACAACTTTTTTTCCATGATGAGTTAAACCCCTGTCACACCAGGACAGCGTTCTCGCTGCGATCGCGCGGCGTCCATCAAAAAATGCAGAACGCAGTAAGGTCGCCATGAGCGCCGTAGCATCGCTGTGACATCTCCGGTGGACGCCGTGGTGTCTCCATGGACGCCATGCGACGGCGCGCACTTTAAAGTTAAAGTTAAAGTCCCATTAGTTGTCACACACCTAGGTGTGCGAAATTTGTTCTCCACATTTGACCCATCCCCTAAGGGAGCGGTGAGCTGCAGACACAGCCGCGCTCCGGAACCATTTGGTGGTTTAACCCCCCAATCCAACCCCTTAATGCTGAGTGCCAAGCAGGGAGGCACTGGGTCCCATTTTTACAGTCTTTGGTATGACTCGGCCTGGACTTGAACCCATGACCTTCCAATCTCAGGGCGGACTCTCTACCACAAGGCCACTGAGCTGGTTTATGCATGCACATGCGTGTTCATGGCGTTCTGATGTGCGCGTCGTGGCAGCACCGAGCAGCGCACTGAGAACGCCGAGAGCGCCACAGCAGCGCCGTAGGCGCGCACTCAGGACGCACATAATCGCCACAAGGACGCAGCTGTAGACAGGGGCGCTTGCACGGAGATATCATACAGAGATAGCCATATCGTCCTCCTCAGCAGGAGTCAGGTCCGTCATCGTCTTTTGTGCCTGGATGGAAGGGCTGCTTGACCTTGATGGGGATGGAGAGTCAGGCGGAAGCAGCTCCACTTCTGCATGTTGAGGAGACGGTGGTGCAGTGGGGTTGGGGGGGCTGCTTTTTCGTAGCCCTCTCTCGACTTTTTTTTCCTGTCATGATGCTTTGGGGAACAGGCAGGAACAGTGCGGGTTTGACTGACTATATACACGCTGCCGTGACGTCATAGGGACGATCTGGCAACTGCGCCGTGCACGCGCCACGGGCACGCAGTGACAACTCTTGGCGTGCCGTGTGAACTCCGTCAGCACGCCGTGACAACGCAGTGAAACGCCAAGTAAAACTCTGTGGGAACGCAGTAGCACGCCACGGATGCGCCGTAGGAACGCCATAATCGCCGTGAAAGCGCGGAGACATCTCCATCTTGCGAAAATTGAAACAATTTTCGCTTCATTTTCCTGCGTTTCTACGGCGTTCTGAGAAATTTCATAACGCCGTGTGAACTCCGTAGAATCGCAGCCTAGTGTGACAGGGGCTTTAAATTTTACCCGTTGACTTTATACAAAAAACTGGACTGAGTGACTCCTCCCCTCTGTGTTCAGAACAGGAAGTACCTGCCGGTTTTTGGAAGCCAGAATCCCACAGATTGAGCTGTTGCTCAGTCATTCCATTTATCAGAGCGACTCGGACCAATCACAGCTTAGTGATGACTGGTTTGAGTTTATTTTATTGGAAAGCATGTTCAATGGATGACATCACACTCGCTCAGTCCAGTTCTCACATACAGTCAATGGTTTAAACACTGATTCCAAAACAAAACAACTTATTTAATCTAAAACCTAATAACAGAGGTGTAATAAACGTACTATCTTCTCTTTTTTGTTCAGTTCAATAAAAAATTCAAATAAAAAAAATATATAAAAAAAATCAACCCCAGTTACTACTGCAGATAAAAAATATTAAAACTTTGATTCAGTCATTTTTCTATCCAATCATTTGACATTATTAAAGGTTATTTAACTCACAGGCATTAATCTAAAAGACATTTTACTAAATAAAGAGAGTTCCTTCTGGTTCATCATTTAACAGATTACGCAGTTAAAATTGAGAGATTAGACTTTAAAGGTCTTAGATTAAACTTCGGTGGCTCAGCTTCAGGACGGGACGAGCATTTGAAAATCCTGCTGTGTCTTTAGCTAAATTATTTCTCAGTGAACACATTTTTTTTGCTCTTTCAGGGATAAAAAAATGAGAGTTCTGAAAAGAAGCTGAAGACAAGAAGAGATGCAAAAATCAGGCATATTTCTGGAAGATCCCACCTTATTAGAAGCTAGAGGATTTATTAGAAACAATGTGACTGTAGTGGTACCGTCAAAGTCAAAGGTAAATATTCAATTCTTTGGTAAAAAAAAGGCAGCTGGATTTGTTTTCTTCCAGAGGTGCCCCCATACTTCTACGTGACTAATGAGCAGCCAAGATTTAATTATTTTCCCCTAAAACAGTGCAGGTTAAACCTCAAAATGAGGCAGGAGAAAGGAGGATTTATGCTAAATGGGGTGTTTAAATATTTATTGAAAACAGAAACTTTAAATTGAAAATAGAGGAGAAAGAGTCATCTGTAAGTTCCTCCAAGAACACTGGATCCGATTTTGATTAAAAGTGAGATACAACGGATTCAATAAAACCCACTTATGCTAAAAAAACAAACAAACAAATAATAACTTTTTCTGCCTTTTGACTTTCTACCAAATCCAGAAGTTTTTTCTGCTCAAACACACTTGAAACATACAATCACTGCACAGTTTCAGAGGTCAGCGCACAAGCCGGGAAGTAAAGGATGCTGATGGATTTCCAGGATCTTTAGGAAAATCTTGGTTATATTTACATTTTACGTTTGAACTTAAAGCATAAACTGAATTACCTTTCCCTGCCGTTGCCTTTGCTATCAGTCTCGCTGTTCCCCTTTTCACCTGACCTCACTGTCTGGGCGACTTTTTTTCAAAATGGCTGCTCTTCTGTTGGTTTATCTCCATAGCAACCATTTTGTTTTTTAGTCGCCTTAGTTTGACGAACAGATATAAATAATTTTTAGAAGAATCTTCCAAAGTAAATTTTTAGATTTCCTTGGTAACGGGGAGGTTTTGTTATCCACATTCCTAATATAGTCGTATTGGTTGTCATATCATAACTTTCAGCTTCAGTGTTTATAATATTCCAGGGAAAATTGTGTAAGGAAAAGATGAATGCCACTTTTTGCCATGCTAAAGCCGCTAAAGTTTAGGAATTGCAAAAAATTGCTTTTTTTTCCCACTAAGTAGCTTTCCAGCGACGCTCGAGGAGTTAGGAGATTGAAATCCCTTACATTTCTAGATGGTACTAAAAGTGATTTTTTTTTTTTTATATATATATTTTTTTAAGTTCAAGGTGGCAGATTCATCCCCAGGTCAAAGGTCAACATAACGTCGGCTGTATGGTGGCTTGTGTGTGACATTTTCTGAAGATCTTTTTTCCTTTTTTCCTTTCCCATATTGTAAATTTCACACTTTGCCACAAAATGGAGAAGTTGTAGGTCCTTTTTCCATCCCATAATAATTATTAAACTTTGTTTGGATATCCTCGACCCGTGAGTTTTGAAATATCTTTTTAGCTCCACGAGAGACTTTGGCTGCACTCCCTGTTTTGACCGTTACATCCGCTGTGATGTCATCAGTGTTGAAAATCCATTTCGTCACATTTCCGGCCTGTACCTCCCTGTATTAAACTGTGGCAGCGTCACAATGACTCCAGCGTTCTGCTCACAGCGTGATACCGTACCTTCTTGAAGTTGCTGTGCTTGCTGGTTCCCTGCTCCGTGTTCTGGTTGTGAATGATGTCCAGAGGAGTCTCCCTCTCTTTCATCTTCAGACTCTCGATCTCAGTCTTCAGTTCGTTCAGCTGCTCCTGCAGGTGTTTGCTCTTCTCCATGTACTCCACCCTAAAACAAAGACGGGTTGAAGGTCACCCTACCTTTAATAGGACTGTTTACATGCAGCTGAACCTCTGCATCATCGTTCTGCTACAGTTTCTGATAACTGCTGAAAACAAAACTCCAAAGACTCTGAGGAGGATGGACGGGGTCTGCTAACGACTCACTTCTCCTTCTCGATCTCCATGGAGAGGCGTTTCATGTCGGTGTCTTTAAAGTCAAAGCTGAGGTTCTCTCTGCTGAAGCTCAGCTCGCCCGGCAGGTTGTCAGCCGGAAGGCTGGGAGGCTAGAAGGAAAAAAAAGATGCGATCCTTGTGAGGAAAACATTATCAGAGGACGGAGATAAACAGGAAAAATGGTAGGGGTGTAACGGATCACAAAGGTCACGGTTCGGATCGTGTCACGGTTTTAGGGTCACGGTTCGGATCATTTTTCGGATCAGTAAAAAGTACAAAAATTTAAAAAAAGATAAAAACAAAACGAAAAAAAAAAACCAACAATATCAAAGCTAAATTAATTTTTGGAAACAGTTTAACTCATAAATTCAATAAGCATTTCAAATACCTCACACACACAATATCTACATATGCAACAACAAAACATCTGCTCATTGAAGCCTATTTATTAAAACAAAACATATTTGTACTTTGAACACAAACAAAATACTAAAACATGTAGTTTCTGATGACATTTACATATTTTTAGACCAAATCTACAAAAACTAAGAGAAAAGAATGATTAAAAATAGTGTTGAAAATACCAAATCCATCTGGATTATCCTTTAAAATTAAATCATAAATAAAACAGTTACAATATTTTTTTGGGGTATGAATTGCTTTATTGAAACTAACTGTGGGAACATTTAAATGTTTTAAATGATAATTTTCTGTAAAACGTGGCACTTCTGCGTCAGCTTTTCCTGCTCAATTTTGACATCTCTGGCTTGCCGTACAAATGTTCCGCGATTCCACCGGAAAGCCCGTAACGGAGCTTCCATTCGATGCGAACGGACAATTGGTTTAAATTATGCTAGCGCGAGGTGTCCGCGTATGGGGGGTGGGTGTTCGAGCGGTCCGCGGTACACACGTGTCCCGCACCGTGGCCTCTGATCCGTACGGACCACGGAAAATCCGTGATCCGTTACACCCCTAAAAAATGGACAAAAAAAGCCTTTACAAACCCAATATTTGGACTTTCATCTTTTAAATGGATACAGAATACTGTTATAAACAAACTCCAGATGATCAATTTAGATTTCTTGTTGTGCATTTAAGATGAGGTCAGACTTTATTTTACTCTCTGATAGTTACAGGAGAGTTAAATGTTATTTACATGATACTTTTGATGTATCTACTGGGTACTTACACTGACTAAATACACACTAGCAAGACTATCTCACCATCTCAATGTATAGACCTCAGTGAATCTTTAATAAACGGATCCTCCCGGCTTCCTCCTGTGCAGGCAGAATGTGTGGGTTCCTAACATGTTGGCGCTCCTGCGTGGGCGGCCTTATGCACTGCCTGTTCTTATGCAAGCGTCTCCGGTTCCGTACATCGCAGGGTTGCACAAACTGAACGTTTATTGGCAGGAAAGATAAAACTGTGGACCAGTGAGTACTATTATAGAGTACTATTGTCCCATCTGTAGTATCAAGAACGTGAAAGAAAGACTAAATGTCCTTTTCTGCATCATGTTTCTGTCCATACAGAACGTTTGTCCTTTTAGTTTTTCATGCCAGCTAATACTGTAAAAATATAGTGATAAATAATTCAATGAAAACAGATGATATAACAGGATCCCATATATTGATCAGATGGGGTTAAGTAGAACTTTTTTCTTAACATTTAAGGAAATTACAGTAAAAAAAAGCTATGATTTCTTTGTATCTATCTGTGAAGGGCTGGAAGGTCATCTCCAAACAATTTTGAGTCCATCATCCAGCAGTGAGGCGGATTCCAAAGCTACAAACGATAAAAGCAGCTCTCAATCTTCCCCGGAGAGGACATCTCAGCAGGTTCAGACCAAGGTCAGAGCGTGCAAACGCTCAGCAAATTGCGAGAGACCTTTCCAGGTCCCGGCGAGCGCGTCAGGGGTTAAAGTTCATGACAGAACAATTACAGGGGCTCCACAGGTGTGACGCGACAGCTTTCCGAGAGAAATTATCTTCCTCTGGAACCCTTTGAGGGAAAATGTTGCAAACTTTATAAAGATTTTAACAAGTCTTGTGTAACATTTCTCAAACTACTGAACACCTGACTGCTTCCTGACACATTAATTGCTCGTTAGTGCCAACTCCACTCAAAAAAAGCAGCACTTCTCTTTAAAGGGCTAGTAATGGGGTTGTGGGTCATTTTCGGTGTTAACTGTATTTTGCCTTATATTTACAATTTCCAAATGTTTTGGCGTGTTTTGAGCAAGAAATATTGAAATAAAACGGCTTTTTTGCGGCCAATCCATATGCAAATTTCCTCCGTTTTGGTCACGTGGTGCGTGTGACGTCACATGGGTCAAACATAGCAAGACGGCTTCTCCTTTGCGTGTCGGAGCTAGCGATAGCGGCGATATTTCAAGGTCCACAATTCTGTCTTCAGACTCAGATTGTGGAAACATTTGTTCTGAAAGTGACGCTGATTCAGAGGCGCCGGGTGTTTGTGGTTTGAGGACTGTAAAGCCCGATCAATCTGAGCCGGCAGTGCGTAAAGTAAGAGCTCACAACGGCAATGATACTGACACTGAGAATGCCGATTTAAAGTCGTAATTTAATGAGAAAAGAAGCAAAGCTGTCAGTTTATCAGAGCCATGCTGGAAGCTGGAAGACGTGGAGCATCTGGTGAAGCTTTATTTACAGATCGGTTTGAAAAACAAAGAAATTCTGAACCTTTTGGCGACTCGAAATCAAATCATCATCAATGAAGCTGAATGTCCGGGTCGGTAATGCAGAGTTTCATATGCAAAATGAAGAGCTTAGAGACATGTTTGGAGGACCGTCCGCCACTTTATTATTCACTTTATTCACATACCCGGAAGCTCTTTCACCACCTTACTGCATGTCTCTGACATGCGCAGAAACCAAAGGAGAATGTAAACAGAGCTCCACGTGAATCGTCCCGTTTCAACACAACAACAACAGGGGATGACAACAGTCTGTCACGTTAGCTAAGTACACTGAAAACTCCAAAAACGATTCCTCTTCAGATGAAATGAATGAGATCTGATCTTTCACGGAGGAAGAAATGACTGAAGTGGACAGCTGCGCGTGTCGATGGTTTCATCAACGGATCTGCAGAGATCCTGCAAGCCACCATCAATGATTAATAAACTACAAATCAAACAAAGAAACTTCCAAACATGTGCAATGTTTTAAACATTCAGTTTACCTGTTGAAATCTGAAGCTTTTCACAGTTTAGTCGGTCTGGTTCTGTCACAGTGTTCATCGCAATAGGCTCATTTAGATTGTAAATCTCGTAAATTTACGACTTTCTTTTTTGTGGCCCTAATACTCCGTCGTACCATAACACCGACGTTTATAGGATTCAACTTTCCCGCAGTGCACACACACACACGTATCTGCAGACACGCTGGGTCCGCCTGCATTCTGCTGCTGGCGCTGTCTTACCCATATGACGTCAACGCGTCACGTGACCCAGATCGAGCGAAATTTGTCGTTGATTTTGTCAAATTGTACAAAAACCTGCGTTTGTCAACGGTAATTATTTGTTAGTTTTGATACATTAGAGCATATGGAATATATCTGGATATGCATTTTAGCTTTGTCCCAGCCCATTACTAGTCCTTTAAGGCCGGGCCAATTCAAAGGCAGGTGAAGGTCTGTGCGAGACTTCAACAAGTCCTCTGTGTCCTCTAAATATTTAAAGAAAGCTTCGGGTGTGATGGAGCCGCTCCATATTTCACTATCATGGTACGACGAGAACAATTCCAAGAAAAAAAGCTGATTTAAAGATTCAGATTTTCTCCTTTTTACCCCTTTAGATGTAAATGTGATTTTTAATTCAAATTTAAACTGATTTGTGTCCAGAGCTATGTTGCGTGTCGATAGAATGTGTGGCAGTTACCACATATACGGCCTTGCTGGTTATCTCCAGGAGCTTGTTCTTCGCTCTTCGTTCAGAATCTCTGGCTTCCTGAAGGTCCTGCTTCAGCTGCTCCGCCTCTTTAGCCCTAAAGAACAGACGAGAACAAGTTCACGCTCCATTCTGGGCTTCATCAGTACCCACTGGTCCAGCTGAGTAATCTATTACCCACGTGCCACAGAGTTGCCTCTGCGTGGGAACGACGAGCTTTCAGCGTTTGAATGGACTCTATCATTTCCATGTTGAGTGCGGCAGCTTAAAATGTGTTCTGCGTTTAATGGGCTCAATTTGAAAGGCAGTTGATGCGATTTTAAAACGACTGCGGATAAATAGTCATGTGAGAGGCTGTGAAGTGATGTTCCTCGTAGCTTTTATACAGTTTTGGTTTAACCGACTGAAGAAGATGGAAAAAAAAAAGACAAAGAGAAGTAATTGTATGGGGTCAAATCAGGGTCATCTTAAATTCATTGAAAAACCAGACTGTAAAATTAAAAAAATAAACATTATAAATGGGTGTACTAACAATACAATCTAAAGTACACACCATAGAGCAGGGATGGGCAAATGTTTTGACTTGTGGGCCACAAAGGAAAGTTTAACAGAAGGGCCGATTAAAACTAATATAGGACATTTTGGGGAGTTTATTTCAAAACTGTAACTTTAATTCTCATTTTAGAGACAATTGCACCAACAATGTTTTTCAAATCAAATCAAATCAAACTTTATTTATAAAAAAAAGTGCTTCTCAAAGCGCTTTACATTAAACAAAAAATTAACAATAAAAAGCCAAACCCCGCACCCAATAAAAGCAACACTCACCTCTATCACACATACAACCCATCCCACACACAATGAAAACAATGAAAAATGGAGTGAATTTTTTTTTTAGCTTCTATTTATATAATTTCACTTTTCTTTTTAAGTTACTTTAGGCTGTTTTGGAGTTTAAATACTATTTACACGCTAGCTTTTTCGGCTAATTTAGGCTTTTTTTTCCAGTTTTTTAGGGTATTTTGGAGTCTAGCCATTTTTTCAGCTACATGCTAGCTGTTTTGGCTAACCTAAGGTTTTTTTTTTTGTAAGGCTAATTTGGCATTTAGTAATTTTTTTGTTGGTTATTTCTTGGCCGCTTTGTCCCTTTCGGGGTCACAGGGGGTGCCGAAGCCTAACCCGGCTTCTGATGGGCGAAGGCGGGGTTCACCCTGGACAGGTCGCCAGTCTGTCGCAGGGCCTCAATCACTCTCACATTTACACCTAGGGGCCATTTACAGTGACCAATTAACCCATCAAGCATGATTTTGGACGGTGGGAGGAAGCCGGAGTCCTCAGAGTAAACCCACCCATACACGGGGAGAACATGCAAACTCCACACAGAAAAGTCCCTCGTTTCTGATCCCAAAGCCGGGATTTTCAGCTATTAGCTTCAGTAATTTCAGCTATAAGCACTAGCATTTTGGCCAAATTCATCTTAAAGCATTCACACTAGCATCATCATAGGTAATGCTATACATCTAGTTCAGAATTATGTTAAAAATTTATGGTTTTAAAATGTTAAAAATTCAGTTTTAGAGTGTTTAATATATGTTTATCCTGTTCTGCCCACGACCTAAGGTGTGTTTTGGATTTTGGCCCCCTGTGTGATGGAGTTGGCTGGCTTAACTCTAAAGAAAAACTCCAGTTAACCTGAAGAAGCTGATTCCATCAGTTGAGCTTCTGTCTCAGCTCTCCTCTCATCGATGCAACAGTAAAGCGTATCTAATAAACATTAGTTTAATAAGAGAACGTCACTGCTCCAAGGACCCCTGCAGCTCCAAAGCCACATAAACTGCCGAGGCCCAAACACATAATGCCTCACAGCAGCACAGATGGCACAATCCACTTTCCTCTGTACCTTCTCTCCGACTCCTCGGCCATGGTGAGCGCGAGCATCTCCGCTTCCAGCATCTTCTGCTCCATCAGCCGCCGCTCCTCCTGGCCGCGCATGGCGCTCACCTTGATGCGCTGCATCTCCGTCTCGGCCTCGGCAGCCTTCTGGGCCAGCAGCTTGGCCTCCTCCTCTGCAATCTGAGCCTTTTCCGCCAGCAGGTCCGCCGTCTGCTCTGAGCGCAGCTGGAGGAGGAGGAGGAGGAGGAGGAGGAGGAGGAGGAGGAGGAGGAGGAGGCGCGCCGTGATGGAAAAGGGACAAGAGAAGAACATAATAAAATATAAAAACAGGTAAATATTGAACTCTTTTAGCTGCACAACCTTCAGTTTAATAGAAAAAGAAAAAAAAATCTGTCATTCTTTCTCAAAGTTGACCCTTAACCTGCTAATGAATGAAAACACCCCTCACCACCCCTCAATGGGCCGGCCCGCTCTCATTGACCCCCCCTCTGCCCCTGTCATCCAAGTCAGAGCTGCACATAATAAATTAAAAAAAAAAAATGCTGTTTGTTTCTTTATAAATAAAGTTGGATTTGATTAAATTTTGTTTTATCTCCATAGCAACCTTTTTCTTTTTTAGTCGCCTGGTGGTAACGAACAGATCTGTGTAACTTTTTGAAGAAAAATCAAAAGTAAACTTTTGGATTTCCTTAGCAACAGAGTTCTGGTTTTTTGTTTTGTTCCTTTTGTTTCATTTAGCTTGAGCCAAAAAATAGTGTACAAAATTTTCACAGTATTCTTGATAAAAACGCCCCTTTTGCACGCTTGCTGCACTAATGGTGTTCAAAATCTTCAATTTCTAAATCCAGTCTTTTTTTCCCATGGATACTTGAGGAGTTAGGAGGCGATTAATCAATAAGTATTGATTCGTAGGTGCGCCTAAAGTTGTTGTTCACTTTTTTTCCCGTTGTGGGTCGCCACAGCAAATCAGCTCTTGTCAGGAAGTTTAACGCTGGATGCCCTTCCTTTTTTTTTTCTCGTCTGGCACTCACCAAGAGCGGACGCTTTTCTCTGAGCTCCCTTATCTATCTCTCAAGGCTCTTTGTCTCGTCTCCCCAGTCCTACTGTGACTTCTCTCAGTTTTTCTCATTTTCAAGAAACATGGATCTGATCCGCTGGGCCGCGGCTGCGAATGCGACTGACCAGACTTTCTCCACCATGCGAGGTGGGAGAGCGGATCCCACCTGCCCAGGGGGCGCGTCTGCAGCCGGGTATGGGAATGACCCTTGGGGCAAAAGGCAACTCTCTCTGGAAGATGTTTACATCATTGGATTACTGGTCTCCGGCTTTCTGCTGATTGGAGCTGGTGGAACCTGGATGTACCGGAACGTGGCGAAGTGGCTCTCGGACGAAGGCGGACTGGGACTGCTTTTCGCTGGGATGCAGAGAGACGTCCAGACTCAGACGGGTAAACTGAATGGACTGGAGGAGAAGATCGATGCTCTGTCTGCCTGCGCGAATCGCATCGAAGTCTCCCTTGGAAGGCTGGAAACCATCATGGAGAGAATGTCGGCTCAAGAAAATTGACCAGATCTGTGAATTTCAGAAGCTGTGTCTGTCTGCGAGCAAACAAACATCTCAAATCAGGAACACCCCCCCCCGACTGTACCAAAACAATCGGCCGAAGGTGTGATAAACTGAGCCCGTTGTCATGGTAACCTGCATTCCTCCCCTGCCCATGACCTTGGCGACTGCGCATGGCTGCCACCAGGCTGGACGTGTGGGAGTCAGTCTGTAGACCTTCTCGTCTCGTGAAATCAATGATGTATTTTTGCTTGTACTTTAACTCGACACGGGCTGAAGATACTCGATTTCTGACATCTTTCCTGTACCCTCACGTGTCTTTTTCTGGGCGACAGAGCGCCGTCCAGCGGCTGCTGCCCACCACTGAGAGAATTACCCCACTGTGGGACTAATAAAGGATTTCTGATTCTGATTATCCATTATCTTGGCTGGGAACCGGCACCGGGAGAACCAGACTTGGGTCCTCTTGTGGATATTTGCCCCAGGACCCACGCTGGTATAAACTCACTGCACAACCTGGGAATCAAACCCTGATTTCCTGCAAACCAATCCTACAAACAAGCAGCTGGACTATCCAGCCGCTTATATAGGTATGTAGGTAAAAGTGATTTTTTCAGGGGGTCAAATTCAAGATGACAGCCTCTTCCAGAAGTCAAAACTGAAGTGTGGAACAAAGCCTCCACTTAAAATACTAGCTTTTTTATAGAGAACTTTTCAGTCTTTAAATATTTTTGAGTGTTCTTATGATTTTCTAAAGACAAAAATAAATCCTCTTTCTATTCATCTGATAATTATTTCATAAAGAAACAAGAAATAAGACAATATCTTTTTCTTTTCTCAAGAAAAACTTTCGTTGGGAAAAATTCTTTTAAAACAATTTGACAAACTCAACATTTAATCTTGTCAGAATCTACATTTCAATGCCTGTAATATAAATAAAAGCTCATCGAGATTGCAATCTTGACTGCAATCAGACATAACCTGGAGAGTTTCATAGTTTGACTTCATGCTAACGTGTGTGAGGGCTGAACACTGTACCAGAGCCTCGTTGGCCATGTGAGCTTCATCCTGCAGCTGGACCAGCCTCCTCTCCAGCTCGTCTCTCGCTCGTTCTGCTTCTTCTCGCAGCTGCTTCTCTCTCTGCAGACGCTGACGCTCCACCTGACGGAAAACAACAAAAACTTTCATGAAAATAGAGAAAAAGAAGCTTGAATCGTGTTTGTTTTAATCCAAAACTTGTATGCAGGTAAACTAAATACATTAACACTGATTATTGTTTGTGTGTTCAGCTTTAAGCTCTAATTTAGTCGTGATGGAATCACTGAAATGACAAACAATGATGTGCAAAGTCATGTAATAAACACTAATACGTTCGTAACCCTTCCGTTCTCCTTAGCTTGTTTACATTAAATGTGGGGTCATCTGGACACCACAGGACAGTGCGCTGAACTTTTTTTTTTCACTGATTTTTGAGTTTCACTAATGTCCATGGCAGACACAAAATCCTGTCCCCCTTCGTCCACATTTGTCATGGAAGAAATCGCATAACAATATGTGGTTGGAGCCATCTGGACCCCAAGGAGAGCGGAAGGGTTAAAGGTTTGCTTAAAGATGGATTAAGAACTTTTTTTTTTTTAGCTCAGACCAACTATTTTTAAGGACTACAGAGACAATTGTGTTTTTAAATGTGTGCTGCTCGCATCTATTTTTGGACCAAACTGAATTAAATTCATTTTTATTATTCTCCTTTTTCCTGTTTTTAAAAATATGAAATCTGAGTTTCATGAATCATTGGAGAAAGTTTTATAGCTTCATGTTTATTTCATATTTCAAGCGTCTTTGAGCATCTTTTAAAAGCGCTGTATAAATAAAATCTATTATTAATATTATATTATACATTTGCAGAACTACAGACGGAGTAATGCTAAAAAGTAAAGTTCCACTATTTTTATAGCTGAATGTCAAATTTGCTCCACGTTTGACTCATCCAGTGGAAAAGCTACAATCAGCATCTCCTTTAGGAACCATTTTAGTGATTTTGGCCTCTTTTTTTTAAATATATTTACGTTGTACATTAGGAGGAAATCTGTACAACATCAGATGAATACGAATCTGTTCAGATTTAACCTTGGACTTTAATTTCCAGAGAAAAGATTATGGCCTCCACGACCCGGTCCAGCAGAGGAAAAGAGGATGGATGGATGGATGGATGGGAGTTTAACCTCTTGTTTTCCTTTGTCATCACTAACCTGCTTCCTGGCCCGCTCTTCTCTGGCTTGAGCCTTCATCTGCTGGACTTCCAGAGTGTCCACTCGCCGGCGCCGCATGAAAAGGTCATGGTTACCGATACACAGTTGGAGGATCTGGAAAAGAAAATAGAACAACAAGAAAATAGTATTTCATGCTGCTGTACATTTACTTTTTTTGCTCAAAATTCTGTTAATTTATTGATTTTTTGCTTTGGCACTTTTGGTTTATTTCAAGAAATTAAAACAAATAAATTAAAGACATAAATCAATCAATCAATAAACATAGATGTATGCAACCTTGTTAAGATATTTAGTCATGAAATTATTGAAAAGTACAAAAATGAATAGGTAACTGAAAAAGTTACATTACCTGCGATAATGCTAATGTTTTTTTTACTGAAAGTAGTCACTGAAGATGCAGAAATCTTTTGCTCAAAATGAGAAAACTATTTGCAAAATGTCAAATTTGATTTAAAAAAAAAGACCAGAAATTCTGTTTAAAAAACTATGAAAGAGTGCTGAAGTTGACCTAAATTTCTGAAAATTTTGTCGTAAAATTGCCTAGAAATTGCTAATACATGCAAATGTTGCAAAAAATATTTAGTGTTTTGCATTAATATGACCTAAACTCCAAATTATCCCCGAAAACCTCAGAAGATTCCAAATTAGCCCAAAACAAAATGATCTAGCTCAGGGGTCACCAACGTGTTGCCCGCGGGCACCAGGTAGCCCTCAAGGACCCCACAAGGTGCCCTCAGGTCTCCTCCAAAAATAGTACAACTCACTTGTGAGCTGCATAAAAAATACAATTTCATTCTGTTGATTTTTTTTTTTTTATTTCACTCGTATTTATATAGATTTCAAACATTTATAATATCTTAAAATCTGTTCATATTACACAAACTTTAAATAAGTTTAGGTGACCTCTGACCCACTCCATTTCAAAGATCATTAATTTTGTTAAAAATGCTGCAGATTTGGTCATTAGTTCAAAATGTGACAAGATTTATTTAAAAATGTGTAAGATATTTATTTAACATGACATAGTTGATAAACATGGAACAACACAGTGAAAATGGGACATTGTTCCTATTAATATAAGTGATTGTCTGAAAATGTAACAATTACTGAGATCAATAAAGTGCTGAATATTGATATCTGTTTATTAGCTTGATGTCATTCTTGATAATTATGGTGAGAAATCAGTGTCTTTACCTGGTCTTTACATAGAGGAGTATCATTATTCATTATTAATAATGTATAACTAACTATAACTAAGCAAAATTTGTCATTTCAAAATGGTAGCCCTTCGTATGACCCAGTACCCATAAAGTAGCCCTCAGGTTCAAAAAGGTCGGTGACCCCTGATCTAGCTTGTTGCTTAAATACTAGCAAAACTCCAATATAACCTAAAATTCTTAAGTAAACTAAATTAAAGAGACCCTACCCTTAAAATTTTACTTTTTGAGGTTTTAATTTGCATTTTACTGTTCATTACCCCAAAACGGTATTTTGATCCCTTCATGCATTTAAGAGTAATCCTCTAAAAACCTCTGCTGTCTGCAGCAGCTCCTCCCACACCCACAAAAACGAGCGGTTGGAAACGTGCTGATGTAAGATCAATGCTAACATCTCTCTCCAGGAAGAATCTGCTCTGACAGCTCCGCCCAGTCTAACAAAACACTCAGTTACTCCACTGACCTAGTGGTGATCAGAAAAAAAAAAAACTTTCATTTTAGATGCAGAACACCGTATATCTTCCAGTTGTGTCCCGTCTTCAATAACGGTCGGACACAGTCGTGCAGAACCCGTGTTTGTGTTGTGAAGCTGCGTAGTGATGGCCGGGCTACTAAATATATGGTATGTGGATCCATCTTTAAAGAAGTTTGGATTATTTTTGTGGGAAAAATGCAGACACATATGGAGTCTCGAAAGAGCCAAAAAGAAATAAATATATACACCATTAAATAAATAAATAAATGTGGCATTAAATAAATAAATGTGGCAATAAATAAATAAATGTTGAAATAAATAAATAAATGTTGAAATAAATGTGGCATTAAAATATTAAAAGAGCAGATTTAAGTATTTCATGACATATTTATTTATTTCATTGTCCCTTGTAGGTTAAAAGAGCCAAATTGAAATAAATAAATAAATGTTGAAATAAATAAATAAATGTTGAAATAAATAAATAAATGTTGAAATAAATAAATAAATGTTTAAATAAATGTGGCATTAAAATATTAAAATAGCCATTAAAAAGCCATTTTTAACATTTCATAATATATTTATTTATTTCATGATTTCATTATACATTTCATGAAACAGGAAGTGGACACGCCGTGAAAATGCAAACTGTCAGATTCTCTCGTCAAACTCAGTGGGCGGGGTCTAACTCTCATGTCTCTGCTCTGTTGATCTGGCCTGGTGCAAAGTTTTTGTCTGAGTCCTCACTCACATACACGCTGCAAACATTGTTTTGGTGAAACAAAGAACTTTTGTTCGGGTCACCAAATCAAAATGTTTTCTCCGTCCACTTCATGCATTCTCATTCCCGACTCATCGCTTATCGACGCATGGTTAAAGTTCGTCCTCGTGGAAACTGGAAGCGCAACCGCAGACCCGCAGCCGAAGCGGGACCGACCCGGACGGAGCATGCTCGGTCAAAAATGAGAGGAGCTGGCGGATCTGATTGAATCAAGCGTCAGAACCATCAGCTACCGGGACGGGGAGCGCGTCACCCCCAATTCACTCTGGACGCGGAAGCGCCGCGAAGCGGAGTCCGCTCCGCTCTTCTGCTAGAACTTTGTTTGGTTTTTTGTCATCATGGGTGATGATTTAAAAATCTAAAGACATTAACCCGTGTTTCTGCAAAGAAGAACCGCTATCTGCTGCTGATTTACACCCAAAGCCCCGCCCACCCGCTCTGTCGGCTCACTGGATCTGTGTGTGTAAAAAGTCTCTCTGTGCGCGCGCACAGAGACACACAAACCGACAGACATGCAGACACGCAGATCAACGTGGGCAGACTCCGGTGCGGGTGAAGAGTTTCGGGAGTAAAAAAACGACAGGAAGACAGAGAGCTGCTCCTCTTAGCAAAAACACAGTGTGTATAATTATGAAATCACACAACACAGACTGACATGAGCGCGCACAGATCAACGTAGTGAGCAGACTCTGGAGCGGGGCTGCTTTTTTGGGGAAGAAAAAAAGACGCAGAGAGCAGCACACACACACACACCTGCGAGCGGGACAGGGACGCACACGCGCCCGCACACAGATCCAGTGAGCCGACAGAGCGGGTGGGCGGGGCTTTGGGTGTAAATCAGCAGCAGATAGCGGTTCTTCTTTGCAGAAACACGGGTTAATGTCTTTAGATTTTTAAATCATCACCCATGATGGCAAAAAACAAACAAAGTTCTAGCAGAAGAGCGGAGCGGACTCCGCTTCGCGGCGCTTCCGCGTCCAGAGTGAATTGGGGGTGACGCGCTCCCCGTCCCGGTAGCTGGTGGTTCTGACGCTTGATTCAATCAGATCCGCCAGCTCCTCTCATTTTTGACCGAGCATGCTCCGTCCGGGTCGGTCCCGCTTCAGCTGCGGGTCTGCGGTTGCGCTTCCAGTTTCCACGAGGACGGACTTTAACCATGCGTCGATAAGCGATGAGTCGGGAATGAGAATGCATGATGTGGACGGAGAAAACATTTTGATTTGGTGACCCGAACAAAAGTTCTTTGTTTCACTAAAACAATGTTTGCAGCGTGTATGTGAGTGAGGACTCAGACAAAAACTTTGCACCAGGCCAGATCAACAGAGCAGAGACACGAGAGTTAGACCCCGCCCACTGAGTTTGACGAGAGAATCTGACAGTTTGCATTTTCACGGCGTGTCCACTTCCTGTTTCATGAAATGTATAATGAAATCATGAAATAAATAAATATATTATGAAATGTAAAAATGGCTTTTTAATGGCTATTTTAATATTTTAATGCCACATTTATTTAAACATTTATTTATTTATTTCAACATTTATTTATTTATTTCAACATTTATTTATTTATTTCAACATTTATTTATTTATTTCAATTTGGCTCTTTTGACCCACAAGGGACAATGAAATAAATAAATATGTCATGAAATACTTAAATCTGCTCTTTTAATATTTTAATGCCACATTTATTTCAACATTTATTTATTTATTGCAACATTATATTTATTTATTGCAACATTTATTTATTTAATGCAACATTTATTTATTTATTTCATATTAAATATATTTATTTCAATGTGGCTCTTTTAACCTACAAGGGACAATGAAATAAATAAATACGTCATGAAATACTTAAATCTGCTCTTTTAATATTTTAATGCCACATTTATTTCAACATTTATTTATTTATTTCAACATTTATTTATTTATTGCCACATTTATTTATTTAATGCCACATTTATTTATTTATTTAATGGTGTATATATTTATTTCTTTTTGGCTCTTTCGAGACTCCATAGACACACGGCTTTCTCTGGGATGAAATCATGAAATCAGCCAAACGTACCCGCAGGCGGAACTAATATTTCATTAATAATTTTTTTCTTAGTGGTTCAAAGGTAATATATGATCAAATGCATAAATAAAGTTCACTCTGAAAGGCTAAATAAATCATGGTAGGGCCCCTTCAATCAAAAATGTTAGACTGTTGCTAAAATATTAGCTAGCTTTAAATTAGCCTATTAAAAAACCTCATTAGATAACAGATTAGCCACAAATATTGCTAAAATATTAGCTAACAATTTTTTTTAATTACTATTAAAGATAAAACATAGCCTATTAATATATTTAAAGGCTTGTTGCTAATCTACTTAATATTTGAAGAATGTCTCATTCTCCTATGGGGCATATTTTGCTAAATATTTTAAATAGTTATAAAGTTTGTAAATACCAAAAATACAAGCAGTAATGTTCTGAACACGCTGAATATTTTGATACCAAGATTGCTGAAATCGCTGAAAGTGTGATTGAGTTTTTACGTGCTGAAAAACATCTTGAAAACGTACCAAACCTTCACACTTTCCAGTTGTAAATGACATAAATGTCAGCAGAACTCACCAGCTTGTTGACTCTTTGCCGGGAAGAATTAAACTTAAAAACATTGGCCTTCTTGTCCAGAGGTTTGATCGTAAACTAAAAAAATAAAAAAAAAGAAACAATGAGAATAGTGTTGGTGATGGTCAGCAGAAAAACGACCACATTTTCAGATGAGAATTCAAAAGCAAGAATGTCTAAACTCCTTATTTGTATTTCTGGGAGAAAGGATTCATTTTAAAAGCTTTTCTCTCTGAGCTGTGGTCGATGAAATCAACTGCCAGAAGAAATTCAGAATCATCTCATTTGATCCAAACAAGCTGCAGACAACACTCATGGTAAGTAAGAGTGAAGCAGGTGAGACGCAGGTGAGTCATGCAATTTCAATCTACAGATTCACCAAGCGATCTACAATAATTGTAAAATAAATTTAGTTTTTCCTGTTGATTCAGACTGCCAACCTCATTTGTTTGCGTCTTGTTTTAAAAGCCATAAACAAAGGAAGGAAAGAAGCTGATAATTGTCTTTATTTGGAGTTAGCATATAGTTTAAACCAGTGTTTCTTAACCATGGGGCCGCGGCCCAATCTCGGTCCGCGAGCGCCCTCTAGTGGGCCGCGAAAAAAAATCAGTTCTGAACCTGAGGGCTGCGGGACCTGAATGCAGCCTCCTACCACTTGGTGGCAGTAAGCGTCACGCCGGTTTCACACTGGACCAGAAAGCACCGCGAAGAAGAGTGCGCGCGGCTTCCGCCCCGTTCTGTGGTTTCCAGACCAGACGCGCATTTTTCCGCGGCGGTCCACAGGCGCTTCAGCGGGAGCTTTTGTTGTTTTTGCCATCATGCGTGATAAGTTAATAACCTAAAGATATTACCGTGTGTTTCTGCTAACAGGAACTCCTCTCTGCTGCTTTTACACCCAAAATCAAGACCCCGCCCACCCGCTACAGAGCCGGCTCACTACATTGATCTGCGCGCGTCTCTGTCTGTGTTGTTTATGTCTGTGCGCACGCGCTCGCTCGTGACTAAATTAACAAACTATTACCCATGTTTCTACTCTCTGCCTCTCTGTTGTTGTTCACCCCCTAAACCCCGCCCCTGTGCCCCGCAGTGGAGTCTGTTCACTACGTTGATCTGCGTGTGTGTGTCTGTGCTCGTGCACGCACGTGCGTGTTGGTGTTGTCTGTTTATTTACCTGTCTACTGTCTGTTTAGATACAAAAACATGATCATATTTTTCAATCGCAGCGTTTTATTGTAAAAAAATTGGTTATATTTTAAAAAGGCCGATGTTATTCACATGTATTTACATGGGAAAATGATAGAAATTCATATTGAACACACGTAATACCTGCAGCCAAGATCTCATTGCTGCATTATTGCACATATTCCAAGTGTGTCCAAGGTTGGATGTTTTTGTTGGACGCACGTATTTAAAATTAAACTTAAAGTTAAAGTCCCATTAACTGTCCCGCTCCTAAATGTGTAAATGTCTTCTCCACATTTCACCCCTCCTCTGGTGGAGCCGTGAGCTGCAGAGACAGCCGACCTCAGGAACCAGAACCAGAATCCTAACCTTAACCCCTTTCCTCTGGGTCTGAACAACTAAGAACACAGTTTAGCGCTGGACGCAGTTTTCCAAAATTACGTACGAATACACACTTTATTTTAAAAATAAACAGTATTTTCTCTTGTATCTTTATGTAACTTCCTGCCAGAATTGATGCGGAGCGCTCGCGGCTTGCGCTCAAACTAAAGCAGACGCCGACGCAAGTCCTCCGAGGAGGACCACACCGCTCCACGCCTGGTGTGAACGCCGCCATAGGTTAACATGGGCGCCGAATAGAGGCGGCCTCTGTTCTACGTCCAGTGTGAACCCGGCGTCAGTAACATGTTGTGTCATGAGCCAAAAATATGCGGCTATCGGCCCCTCATCGTATTTTCTTTATACCGGGGCTCTTTGCCTCAGTTCATGTTTAGTTTTTTTTTCTTAAAACAGACTGTTGTGACTGTTGTTAATTTGTCACAGATTTAGAGAGAAATATCTAGTACGAAATTAAAACTTTTAATTTGTCAAGTTCATCATCAGGTTATAAGGTCATCTTTTAATTAGCATTTTATTTAAATGTCATTTACAGTTTGTTTAATTTGAAACTTATTTGAAGTGTTCTTGTTTTATTACAACACAATTTTATTTATCAAAATGCCTTATAAATATTTTTGGAATTCTAATTTATGTTGAGGTTGACAACTGTGGTTTATCTGTTCAGTATGAAAATAAATGTCTGATATGATCACATTGTATCATTTTTCCCCACAAGATTTTACTTTGATACCATAAAATGACTCGATTTAATTATCAAATACAAATCAAACAAGATCTGGATCAATTTACATTAACATGTTTATATTTGAATGGGCCTCGAATCACTTTATACCGGGAAAATTGGGCCCCGGTGTCAAAAAGGTTAAGAACCTCTGGTTTAAATGTTTAAAGCTAATGACGGTTAAGATGTGAGTTTTACATCTAGTTTACCCATGATCAAAAAAAAATAACCGGTGATTATTGGACTATCGAGGCAGCCTTAAAGCGACTCAGTCAGACGGTGCGGTTCATCCTCACCTCCTTGTCGCTGTAGGAGATGTTCCGGATCTCGTTCCAGGGGAAGGAGCACTTGGGCGTTAGCTTGTTGTTGGGGTCGTAGATGTGCAGGCCGAGCGCATCCACCCCCAAGAGAAGATCCGTTCCCTTTTTGTTCTGAACCACAAAACAAACCCATTATGCAACCGAACGGCGGCCGTGAAGCCGACCCCCCCCCCCCCGCCTGTCAGTCAACATTCATTTGCACCTTGGCTTGACGGGGGTGACTTTGCCGTGTCTCCGCTCGTCTAAACAGTTTACTGAAATTGAGTTGAACAGCTGCTTGTGCGGTCTGAACTCCTTCATTTCAGAAACAGTGAATTAGTCGCAGCAGCTTTAACAAAAAAAAAAAAAAAAAAAAAACAACCCGTGGATCAAAGCCAGAGCCCCCCTCCCCCTCCCCCTGTGAGTCTCACTTTATCAGTGACTCAGAATGCACAAGCAGCAGCGGCCATGTTTTCATTCATCATTACCCAACGACAAAACTAAACTAAGAGAAAAACAGATGAGTCAAACAGCTATTCTCAGCCCGTCATTACATTGCTGCTAAAGCAGACACGCTTCCCAATCGGTGATATTGGCTTCCTTTCTAAGCGAATATGAAAGCAGCGTAGGTTTACCTTGATTAAAAAGTAATTGACGCCGTACATGTCCAGGTCCTGAGCTATTTTTAAATACTCCATCTCAGCTTGGTCCCTGGTTCAGAGAAAGAGGAAAATGGAAAGAAGAAGACAAGAAGAAGCAGGCAGAGGAAAAAAAGGAATCAGTTCTTATTCCTTTGATTTGATGCTACAAAAACACTAGGAAATGGTTTAAAAAAACACACACAAAGCTCAACAGCAGGAAAAAAAAACTCATTAACATGCTTTAGAAATAAGATTCTGTATCCACGGTTTTGGAAAACAAGCCTGTGAATTCAGCAAAAAAAAAGAAACCCAGATTATTATCATATTTGATGCCTCACAATTAAAAAAAGCAGGACATGCTGACGAATAAACTTTGGAAAGTGGTTCAGATTTCAAAAATAGAGGCTAAACTTTCACTGGAAAAAGAGAAAAAAAAAAACCTTGACGAGATTGGATGCTGAATACATTCCAACTTTAAAGTGGAACCAGAAAAGATGCATGACCTACAATAATGATAGTGTGAATGCTTTTTGCTGAATGTGGTCGCTGAAGATGCTAAATTAATTTGCTGTAATTGTTGAAGGAATTTTCCAAAAATTCTAAAGCTATTTGCATAATGCTTAAGTTGCTTACATATTTCAGTAAATAAAACACAATTAGAAGTCAAATTATCAAAAAAAAGATAGCATGTTGCTAAAATATTCGCTAAACTCAAAATTGTCCTAAAAAATTCTCAGTAAATGCCAAATTTATGACGGAGTATTAGGGCCACCAAAAAAAAAAAAAAGTAATATTAAAAGTTTTTTTTTGTATTTTTACGACTTTTAATCTTGTAAAATTATGAGTTTTAATTTGGTAAATTTACAACTTTTTTCTCGTAAATTTAATAAAGTTGAGGGGAGCCTGTGAAAAGCGTCTTGGATTTCATCAGGTAAACTTAATGTTTAAAATGTTTCAAATATTTGGAAGTTTCTTTATTTGATTTACAGTTTATTCATGTTTTATTGGTTGATGCTGCTTGCAGGATCTCTGCAGATCCCGTTGATGAAGCGGTCCATATCCTCCAGCTGTCCACTTCACGTCATTTATTCCTCTGACAGACCAGATCTCCTCCAACTCTGTGATGCTTCCGTCTGAAGAGGACTAGTTTTTGGAATTTTCAATGTTCTTGTGCTAACGTGATAGACTATTGTCATTTCTCAATGTTGTTTTGTGTCGAGACGGGACGTTTCATTTGGAGAAGGAGGCGTCCGGAGCTCTGTTTACATTCTCTTTTGGTTTCTGAGCATGACAGAGACATGATGTAAGGTAATGAAAGGAAATGAAAGATGTAATAAAGTGACGATCCTGATGAACATGTATCTCTGAGTTTTTTATTTGACATATGAAACTCCGCACTACCGACATGAACCTGGAAATAATTTGATTTTGAATCGCCAAAAGGTTCAGAATTTCTTTGTTTTTAACACCGATTTGGACATAAATCTTCACTAGAAACTTCACGTCTTTCATCTTCAAGCACGGCTCTGATAAACAGACAACTTTGGTTCTTTTCTCATTAAATTACGACTTTTAATCTCGTAGATTTACACGTTTTTTTCTCGTATATTTACGACTTTAAAAGTGTTGAATTTAGCGTATGACTTTTAAAGTCATAAATATACGACTTACAAGTTACGACTTTTCTCTCGTAAATTTACGAAATTTAAAGTCATAATTTAAGTGGCCCTTAAATTAAGTGGCCCTAATACACTGTCATACAAATTAATTCAAAATGCTAGCATGTTGTTAAAATATTAGTTTAACTCCAAATTAACCTTAAAACCTCAGATGCCAAATTAGCCAAAAATGTTACATGTTGTTGAAATATTAGCTTGACTCAGAACTAGCATCAGTAGATCCGATATTAGCAAAAACCTTAGCATGTTGCTAAAATATTAGCCAAGCTCAAGATTAGCCTTAAAAACTTCATTAAATGCCAAATTAGCCAAAAACGTTGGATTTTGTTAAAATATTAGCTTAACTGAAAATTATACTAAAAAAAAACATCACTGTGCCAATTAGCCAAAAATGTTAGCATATTGCTAGAATATTAGCATAACCCAAAAATTGCAAAAAAATCTCAGTAGAACCAAAAACGTTACATGCTGCTAAAATATTAGTTTAACTCCAAATTAACCTTAAAACCTCAGATAACAAATCAGCAAAAAAATGTTACATGTTGAAATATTAGCTTGACTCAGAACAAGACTTAAAACGCATATTAGCAAAAAACGTTAGCATGCTGCTAAAATATTAGCCAAACTCCTTAAAAACTTAATTAAATGCCAAATTAGCCAAAAATGTTGCATTTTGTTAAAATATTAGCTTAACTGAAAATTATACTAAAAAAAAACATCACTGTGCCAATTAGCCAAAAATGTTAGCATATTGCTAGAATATTAGCATAACCCAAAAATTACAAAAAAATCTCAGTAGAACCAAAAAACGTTACATGCTGCTAAAATATTAGTTTAACTCAAAATTAACCTTAAAACCTTAGATAACAAATCAGCAAAAAATGTTACATGTTGAAATATTAGCTTGACTCAGAACTAGACTTAAAACGCATATTAGCAAAAAACGTTAGCATGTTGCTAAAATATTAGCCAAACTCCTTAAAAACTTAATTAAATGCCAAATTAGCCAAAAATGTTGCATTTTGTTAAAATATTAGCTTAACTGAAAATTATACTAAAAAAAAACATCAGTATGCCAATTAGCCAAAAATGTTAGCATATTGCTAGAATATTAGCATAACCCAAAAATTACAAAAAATCTCAGTAGAACCAAAAACGTTACATTCTGCTAAAATATTAGTTTAACTCAAAATTAACCTTAAAACCTTAGATAACAAATCAGCAAAAAATGTTACATGTTGAAATATTAGCTTGACTCAGAACTAGCCTTAAAACTTAGCAAAAAGCGTTAGCATGTTGCTAAAATATTAGCCAAGCTCCTTAAAAACTTAATTAAATGCCAAATTAGCCAAAAATGTTGCATTTTGTTAAAATATTAGCTTAACTGAAAATTATACTAAAAAAAAACCTCAGTAGCATTCATGTCTTGAATGTACTAATCGTTTCCATACCAATATTGCATAGGTTCAAAGTGCACAAAGAATTTAAAAAACTTTGGGAAAACATTTGCGTAAAATCTTAAATTGCATGAAAGATGTGAATTGAAAAAGTACGAGCATGAGCATGCTCACAAAGAATTAAAAAATTCCCCATAGACTTAACATGGGTCGAAAAATTCTATAAACTGTGAAATCTTCAAAAAGCTGAAAGTTTTGATACCAAGATTGCAGAAATTGCTTAAAGCGTGCTTGAGTTTTTACGTGCCAAAATACGGAATCCGACATAAGATAGATAGACCTTTATTGTCATCATCGCAAGGACAATGAAATTGCAGCAACCGTTCCAGTGCAAGAAGTAGCATAAAAAAAAAAAAAAAATACAAGACATAATGTAAAATACGATATAAGTTTAAAAAATATGTAGAAAAAATTATATAGAAAAATTATATACAATGAACTGAACCTGGTAAGTAAATGTTGTCCCTTTTAGTTTCCAGACTATGTGCAGTTATGTGCAAAAAAAGCGAGGAATTTAAATAACCGGATTTACATATGTATATGTACATAGCAGAATATAAATATATGAACATATAAGACACAATGTACAGAGTGTTGAGCAGTTATCTGTGTGAATTGGAGTTCAGCATGGATACTGCTCTTGGATAGAAGCTGTTTTTCAGTCTGTTTGTTTTTGTTTTGATGCCTCTTTAAACTTTAAGAGGAAGAAACAGGATCACTATAGTGTGAATGCTGACATAATTTACACAATGAAGGAATTTGTGATTCATGTGGAGTAAATGCAATCCACTCCAAAAAGAAAGGCAGCAGTTAACCCAAAAGAAGCTTCTTTTGTTTTGTTTTCAGGTTTGGAAATGAAACACTCAAAATAAGTGACACATAAGGTTACTTCCATTTACAAAATCAAATTTCTATGAGCAGCACAGTTAACCTTCAGATAAAGAACGACAAAAAAAACCCCCCAGCAGAAAATCAAATGTTCCAGTCATTTGATTGTGTCTCTGGAAAGCCGCAGATTTTAGTGAGAAAATGAGAAGTAGTGCTCTGCACAGCAGACTGTTTTGTCTTTTCCGCTGCAGGTTGTGCTCTTATCAGTAACAGTGACAGTGTGACACGGAGTGGTTGGCAAACACTTGTTGTAATAATTGCCGTGAGGCGGCACTCGCTCCGGCAGCGGCTCCCATCTATTAGACAGATGCCAGGTGTCATGTTTCCATCACTGCTGATTTGAGCCGGACCTGATAATTGCTCTCAATTACTGCAGTCATCAGACGTTAATGCCAGCTGCAGCCTTCAGAAAGGTTTTAGCAGCTTTTTGGGGGGTTAATGTGGGAACATGTTTCAGGTGCTGCCAAATATGAATGATTTTAGCTCCATGTTGTGGGTCGGCGGGCTTGTGACCACTGGTGAACATCACATCTGAAGCAATTAATGGAGCAGCAATGCCGGGTCGATCCCCTACTTTCCATCAGCCACAGATAAAAGCATCACTGACTATCTATTCATTCAAGAGATAAACTTTTAGTCGCCTGTACGGGGTTTGAACTGCAGGTGTTCTGTGTGTTTTTGGGGTTGTCCAGGTCTAAAGGAGGAGCGACCACCTTAAGGGACGCCATCAGGATGGAACGTACGACTGTCGTGTGTGTAGTAAGTATATCGTATAATCATATAATCAATAATGATCAAGAATGCCCTGTTTATGAACACGCATGCAGCTGATGGGGTTCACACCTTCTTTTGTGTTTTTACCGTTGACTGGCGCTCGTCGGCCTCCTACGATGGGTACAGGCATGTAGAAAACTCAACGCGGACCAAATTCCGCAAATCTAGTTCTAGGTTTCCTAAAAATGTATGCCTTGGTGTCGTATTAAAATGGCTGGATTTCTAATTTGTACATGAAGCCCGAGACTGCTCTTAAAGTCGCCCACTGATGAAAATCTTGTTTTTTGAGTTTTTAAAATAAATGTGTGGCATTCTTCTAATGAAAGAGAACAAATATAGTAAGAAATCATTTCGTTTTTCCATTTCTGAGTATTTTTCCTTTTAAATCAGTCTTGGACAGACTCTGTTTTTCCTGAATGATGTTCTTTCTGCTGCACTAAACCCTCATCTGGTCCGGCTAGCGCAGGGGTGGGCAAATATTTTGACTCGTGGGCCACAAAGGGTTCTAAAATTTGACATAAGGGCCGGACAAGGAGCAGATGGAAGGAGAGATTGGGTAATCAACCTCATAAACTAAAAAAATAATATGGAATTTAGAGAAAAACATGCTTTAATTTGGATTCAAATTCACAAGAATGCTGCACAAGAATATATTCATTTAAAAACAGAAAATTTGGGAGTTTTAATTTCTAAATTTTGATTTTTGTTCTCTTTTGGGTGATCCAATGGGTTGATGTTCTTCAGAGGAAAATGTGAACTCAAAGAAATGCTGCATTTATGTGGTGTAGGAAGAATCCGAAAGATCACCATCTGACTCAGAAAGGAACACACACGAACGTCAGAGAAACAACACCATTCATGGGAAGAAACCAGAAATACAATGAAAATAAAACAATAATTAGGATTTTTGATTCAATGTATTTTAATTTGGAGGGCCACATTAAGTAGCTTAAGGGGCCGCATGTGGCCCCCGGGCCGTAGTTTGCCCACCCCTGGGCTAGCGTGTCTAGTTCAGGTTCTGGAGAAGAGAAGATGGTATCTTCACATTGACTGCAGTCAAATGAGCCGCCGTTCACATTTCTGTGGTCCAATCAGCCGTCACTGGATTTTTGGTGTGAGTGTAACAAAGTGTCATTTGTTACTTTTGTGTTCCCTTGTGTTCACCTTTTCTTTGTGTTTAGTTTGCTTACTTACCTGACTTAATTGGACAAATGTTTGTTAACCTGCTTGGCAGCCATTTTGAATGTACAGATCCAACCATTTTGGATGAGAGGGGTGTTGATGTTGACCCCTCCATTCCTTCTGCAGTGGTTTGTACCAATTAGAGAGAGGCCATATAAGCAGAGCTGTTTGTTCAGGAAAGGAGGATTGAGGTTGAAGGATCTGTGATTATTGAAAATTAAAACTCTTCTACCTCTAAAAAGATTGTGTCTGGTCACTTTAGCACAGCCGCTTTGCGCCAACCCGTTACAGTGAGTTTCATCCAATACTTACGGTAGCAGTCCTGAGAACACTGGAAAATCTCCACCAGACTCCACGGAGCTTCTTGATGTGACCACGGAAATGTGAACGGCGGCTCATTTGACCGCACTTGGAAAGGATTATAAATGAATGAAAGAGCATTTGGATGTTAGCTTTCAATATTTTCTGCTCTGAGAAACCAATGGATTGATCACAGCAACGTCAAGAAACTTCATAGAGTCTTTGGTGAACTGGAAGGAGAAAGAATCAGGATTCTGGAGGAAGTTCTGTCCATGAAGATCTGAGCTGACATCCGGATCAGAACCAGACGGATGGACATTACCCAGATTGATGGAGGTTTTTATGAAGATTTATGCTAGCGAGGCAAAGAGATATCATAATCAGACAGGGGAGATCGGGGGCGGAGCTGCTCAGATCTAAAAGCCACGCCCCCTCAGAGGAGATTTTGGAAACAGAGGCTTCAGATCAACATGAAAAATTAATTTTTAAGACATTTAGGTTGTGGGATTTTGGTTAAAAACTTCATAATAACAAAAAAAATTGTCATGGGGGGACTTTGATAACTTGCGTAGCGACACACACTCACAAACGTTCCAGACACGAAAGCCCAAAATTCTAGTCTACGTGTGTTCGCATAGACTTTTCATTGAAAGTGGACACTCAAATGCGAGTTGGCGCAGCCAGTGAGTAAGCACCTTGATTTAAATTGTGTGTTCTATAAGAGTTTGCTGTGACCTGTCGCCCGTAGAAAAAACGTATGAACACTTTCGCTCCACACGTTCACTAAGTGATCTATTATATTTCATGTGGGCCACCCACAAGATTCACAATTTTTTTTACCAAAAAACAGCCCATATCCACGCCTATATATCACTACTTTCCAACCAGAAAGTGTTCGGTATATCACTTAGGGACAAAGCGATGGGATTGCACTTGTGAGTAGAGATGAAGAAATAAAAAAAGCATGTTATGACAGCAGTTTGATGATAAAATGTAGCTGCCGGCAGCTAACGGTCTGACTGAACGAGCTGGTGCTCACATCAACAGATAGTTTCTTCCCTGACGCCACAATTATTCCAGGATGATCAGGAAGGATCAAGTTTCTCATTTTTACACATGAACTCATCACTAGGGCTGCCACGATTAGTCGACTAATCGATGACTAATCGACTATTAAAATAATCGACAACTAATTTAATAGTCGATTAGTCGTTACTTTATATTGTATGACGTCAGATTGTAGTAAAGTTGAAAGTTATAACAGCATTCTGCTAGCTTTTTGGAATATTTTGGCATTTATTAAGGTTTTTTAGGCTATTTTGGAGTTTAGCTAATATTTCAGCAGCATGCTAGCTATTTCGGCTAACTTTAGCTTTTTTACGTTTTTTAGGCAACTTTTGAGTTTAGCTTATATTTCAGCTATATGCTAGCTGTTTTGGCTAATATAGTATTTTTCCATTTTTTTTGAGGCTAATTTGGAGTTTAGCTAATATTTCAGCAGCATACTAGCTATTTTGGTTAACTTAAGCTTTTTTAAGTTTTTTTTAGGCAATTTTGAGTTTAGCTTATATTTCAGCTATATGCTAGCTGTTTTGGCTAATATAGTATTTTTCCATTTTTTTGAGGCTAATTTGGAGTTTAGCTAATATTTCAGCAGCATGCTAGCTATTTTGGTTAACTTAAGCTTTTTTAAGTTTTTTTAGGCAATTTTTGAGTTTAGCTTATATTTCAGCTATATGCTAGCTGTTTTGGCTAATATAGTATTTTTCCATTTTTTTTAGGCTAATTTGGAGTTTAGTTAATATTTCAGCAGCATGCTAGCTATTTTGGTTAACTTAAGCTTTTTTAAGTTTTTTTTTAGGCAATTTTTGAGTTTAGCTTATATTTCAGCTATATGCTAGCTGTTTTGGCTAATATAGTATTTTTCCATTTTTTTGAGGCTAATTTGGAGTTTAGCTAATATTTCAGCAGCATGCTAGTTATTTTGGTTAACTTAAGCTTTTTTAAGTTTTTTTTAGGCAATTTTTGAGTTTAGCTTATATTTCAGCTATATGCTAGCTGTTTTGGCTAATATAGGATTTTTCTGTTTTTTTAAGGCTAATGTGGAATTTAGCTAATATTTCAGCAGCATGCTAGCTATTTCGGCTAACTTTAGCTTTTTTACGTTTTTTAGGCAACTTTTGAGTTTAACTTATATTTCAGCTATATGCTAGCTGTTTTGGCTAATATAGGATTTTTCCGTTTTTTTAAGGCTAATGTGGAATTTAGCTAATATTTCAGCAGCATGCTAGCTATTTCGGCTAACTTTAGCTTTTTTACGTTTTTTTAGGCAATTTTTGAGTTTAGCTTATATTTCAGCTATATGCTAGCTGTTTTGGCTAATATAGGATTTTTCCGTTTTTTTAAGGCTAATGTGGAATTTAGCTATTATTTCAGCAGCATGCTAGCTATTTAGGCTAACTTTGGCTCTTTTTATTTTTTGGCTAATTTGGCATTTAACTAATATTTTAGCTGGTTATCAACTTCAGCATCTTTACATCCACTTTGGCCATGAACAGATTAGTCGACTAATCGGAAAAAATAATCGGTGATTAGTCGACTATTAAAATAATCGTTTGTGGCAGCACTACTCATCACTAAAAGGGGTTTTCTGGAAGCAGCGCATGCTCATCGTCAGTGATATAATTAATAGAAGAAAAAAAATTGTAAATTAAAGGAGATTTTATTGGAAAAAAATAAATATATAATCAACATCTGTTTAAAAGATTAAACTTGAATGATAGAGGAGAAAATACTGATTACTGTACTTTAAAATCCTACATGTTTGAATTAAAATCACATCTTCAGATTTGAATTTATTTAACTAGAATTTAGTTTTCTTTGTCATTTTTGAAAAAAAGTTCTATAACAAGTAGCAACAAAAATAGTACTGAAGCGTTTCGGAACATAATGCCAACATTCAATGCAGGCTTTCCTAACGTCATCCCTAAAATAAAGAATATCCTCCTTAAAGCACTGAATCCCATACTCAACTCCTGCATCTCGATGCTGAAAAAGACTCATGAAGTTTGGAGCAAGTTTTCAGCACATCTCGCATAAGCTGAGAGTTTGTTTTGACAGGTGGGGAAGTTGGGGTGGATTTTACCTCGTCCTGCCTCTGTGCTCCGCATAACACGCGGTGATCCTCTCCTCCCACATTTCTGGAGTCATCTGGTACAAGTTAATCACCTGAAATAAAGAGCGATTTAAGGGAGTTTTAGAGGAAGCGGTGCAGGCCGAGATCTACACTTGTCAATCACTCACCCTCTTCGGCAGTAGTTCCTCCTCGGCCAAAAATCCTGGTTTATGAACTTCAGGGTCGTAGTCTCCATACTGCAAAAACAGGAAATCGGCAACAATAATTAACCCGACTCCACGTTTATCCGACGACATTCCAGACGTTATCTCTCCCGAGAGTCATTGATAAAAGGGGATGAGATTCTAAATTCAGGTCATTCACGGAGACCGCTCTCTCAGAGGGGCTTGAAATATGTGTAAATTTCACTTTTAGAAAATGTGGAAGACCTGAAACCACTTCAGGGTGTTGGAGCACGCATAATGATACCACACATGCATAAAGAGGGCTATAAATGGATGGGGAATGACTGAGAGGCAGTGAAACAGTATTTCAGGCTCATGGAAAATGGCTGGAGCGCAGATGGAGGAACTCTTCAACAAGTATGCGAAGCTCTGAATTAACTGAAGTAGGTCAATCTGAACGCGAAGCTTTTCTGTGTGCGGCTTCCTCCTCCGTGTTTTGTTTTTCTAACCTCATTACATCAGTCCATAGAACTGGGAATTTTCACTTTGTTTATTCAGCAGGTCAGTGTTTTTCAACCTTTTTTTGAGCCAAAGTTCACTTTTTCAATGAAAAAAATCCTGCGGAACACTAGTATCCAAAAAGGTAAAAAGTTTTAGTCTGTATTGATGTACAATCTAGTTTACATTTTTTTAATAAGCAGGAAGCGTCACCATTTTAACCCAGTGTTTCTCAATGTCAATTGTCGTACCCCCCCTCCACACACACACACACAACTTTCTGCTGCAAATATCATTGGAACCATTAGTCAATTTGCTCAAGTTAAACTTATACCTCTTCAAAACAGTCTACATTTATTATCATTAAAGAATGATAAAAAAATATCTAAATTAAAAAAAACCCTTTTAAATAATCCGTTTTTATGTTTTTTTTTCTTTTTAAGAATACTTCTAAAACTTTCAAAGTAAAAACAGTTTTTCCTTGTTTCCGTCCACAGTAGTGATGGGAATTCTGTCTCTTCTCAAAAATTCAGTTCTTTTGCATTAGCTCTCTGAAAACAGCGGCTTTTTTTGTTGTTTTTTGCTTTATTTAATTTATTATAAACTACTATATAAGATTGTGCACAAAGTCCATAATGTAGACATGTTTTCATTCATTTAAAATGTCTATTATGTTTATGTTGTTATCTATCTTTTCCAGATAGAATGTACAAAATCAAGGAAAAAAAGACCTATTAACTGTTCAGTTTTTAACTCGATACATTTTACGTTTTTTTTTCCTTTTAAAGATATTTGAAGTGAACAACACAAAACTCTGCAACCACAATCCAAACTACAAATTAAATTGTGCAAAACTAATAAATAAGGACTTTTATTCACAATAACATTAAGAAAGACAAAAGAGTCTCAGCTTTGAGATTGAAATCTGGTTTCTTCTCTCTGTCTTCTCTCTATATCTACACTTTTTTCACCGGCATCGTATCAAAATTGTATGACACACCTGCGTCTCACCTGCTTCACTCTTACCTACCCGGGTGTTATCTGCAACTTGCTTGTACAAAAAAAACTGTGCATGAACATTTATGTCTGACGGGCTCACCGAACAGTATCTGGCCTTTAAATTTTGTGTGGGCCACCTGTGTGCTCCGTACTGGTTGACGTGGTCACTCCTCTTTATGACCCTACACTGCCCCGGGCAACCTAAAAACCGGCAGCACCCTGCGGGTCAATCCCCCCTATGGTTGCATGTGTATAAGGCCTTGAAGAGTATCCAAACAGAGAAGTTGGAGGCTGACTCCACCCACAGCCAAAATCCAGAGGGGTGGGGTCTTGGGGGCAGGATTATTATTAATACTGGAGCTGCATATTATGACGTTGGACCTTCATGGTGTGACTAAACATAAAATTTAGTCTTTTGTAGGAATTCTATTGTAATACCTCGATTCAACCTGTAGGAGGCAGCACACAGACTGTGTTTAGCTAGAATTAAGCAGGTTTATTTTAATTTGACAAAAATGTGGCAATGAGCAACAGACGGAATTTTTAAAGCTCCATTTATAGAGGTAAAAAAAAAAAAGGTGATTTAGGGTTTGGTCACCCTTTAATCAACCTTTGTGGAAGAGTGTGTAGCCTGAGACTGGATGATTGTGAGCTCAGATCCAGGCAGAGTCATACCAAAGACTTTAGAAATGGGATTCTGTTTGAAACTCAGCATTAAGGGGTTGGATTGGGGGCTTAAAACACCAAGTGGTTCCCAAGCACGGCTGTGTCTGCAGCTCACCGCTCCCAGAGGGGATGGGTCAGATGTGGAGAACAAATTTCACACACTGCAGTGCGCGACAAGTAATGGGACTTTGATTTCAACTTTAAAACAGTTGTGTTTTTATCATCATATTTTTTCTTTACTTTTGTATCAATAATTGCAAATCCATTTGCGATAACAAAGTCATCAAATGGAAACACGTCAATTTTTGAAAATACCTCTCATTTATCAAAAAAAAGCTTTTGAGGCAAATCGAAACTGACATATCTCACAAAACTGCAATGGAAACCATCTTTTTAAATTGAATGAATCACATAACCAACAGTGACTGCACCACCATGAGTCCCAGAAATCTCTTCATCCACTCCAACTTAGCTTGATGCTCCATTGCCTGAGTAAGACGCCGACGTCTCCTTTGATAGTTTAGGCTATTTTCTCATGGACTGATTGGAGTAAGATTACACACTTTCCCTCATGAGATCACTACTTAAATCTATAATTAAAAAAGATTCCAACTCCAAGTGTCAGAGAATTATGTTTTTCTAAAGATAAAAATGTTCCTGTGTTTGAATATTTTGTTTGTTACAACAGAAACTCTTTTTTTCATGAACATAAACAAATGCAGCCAAAATAATAATTAAAAAAGCCTAATCACAAACAAAATGCTGTGTAATTCTGCCTTTACAACTGCTACTATCTTTGCATTCACACTTAAAGAGCCACTGATGAAAATTTTGATCGTGTTTATCTGGCCTTTTTCTGACGATGGAGGGCAAATATGAAGAAAATTAAACTTAAATTTGTATTTCTCAGTATGTCTGTAATCAAATTGTAGTAAATGCAGATGAAGCAGATGAAAAAATTTTGTTTGAAAAATCTATGGGCTGCTCCACTCCATTCTGATCCACTTGCAGACAAATAGATCCATGAACGTCTTTGTTTTCCTCGTCTGAGCCGGAATCTCAATCAAAACTGTACGACTGGATAGCTCTGATGTTGCTCACCATTTGGATTGCACCGCGTATGTTTGGTTGGGGGTGTGAGGGGCTGTAAGCTAGCTGGAGATCATGTAAACAGAGCTCTCAGTAACGGGGAAAAGAGGGGCGGGGTTACACTGCATAAACAGGCCCACAAGAAATAGGTCCAAAATTTTCTTCAAATAAGCATAAACATCAGCTGAAGAAAATTGTCTTCCCAAGAATTATTATTTCAAAGAAAAAAACTGTAGTCATTAATTTTTCTTAAACTAAGATTATTTTGCTTTCAAAAATCTTTCTTGATAAGATTTGATTTCTTGCAAGACAGAAAAATAAGAATTTTTGTTGAAAAAAAAAAAACGTATTTTCACTGTCTCAAGATTCAGTTTTTGCAGTCCCGTCCAACTCTGAAGTGATTTTCTAATGAAATCCTGCCGCTCTGCAGAAACTATGTCCTAGAAAATGACAGTTTTTTATTTTAGGCTTAAAACTGCAGAATCATAAATTTAAAAAAAAGCACTGGGAACATTATTAAAATAGAACAAATAATTACTGGAATTAATCTTAAGCCGCCAGCATCTTTCCAGATGCTACTGACTGATCCACTTCAATTAGGGCTGCCACGATTAGTCGACTAATCGATGACTAATCGACTATTAAAATAGTCGACAACTAATTTAATAGTCGATTAATCGTTACTTTATATTGTATGAAGTCAGAGTGTATTAAAGTTAAAAGTTATAATAGCATTCTGCCAGCTTTTTGGACTATTTTGGCATTTAATAAGTTTCTTTGGCCTTTTATGGAGTTTAGCTAATATTTAATCTACATGCTAGCTGTTTTGGCTAACTTAAGGTTTCTTTTTTTTACTTTTTAAGCTATTTTTAAGTTTAACTAATATGTCAGCGACATAGCTATTTTGGTTAATTTAGGATTTTTCTGTTTTTTTTAGGCTAATTTTGAGTTTAGCTAATATTTCAGCAGTATGCTAGCTATTTTGGTTAACTTTGGCTCTTTTTATTTTTTAGGCTAATTTGGCATTTAACTAATATTTCAGCTGGTTATCAACTTCAGCGTCTTTACATCCAGTTTGAGCATGACCCGATTAGTCGACTAATCGGAAAAAATAATCGGTGATTAGTCGACTATTAAAATAATCGTTTGTGGCAGCACTAACTTCAATAAAATGAGGAAATGTTTGACAAGGATAATAGTTTGAATTCTGCGTCCTGTGGAAGTGGAGCAAATGACGGATCAGCAGAGACAGAGCTGCAGAAGCTCCAGGTTGATGTGTCTGATTCCAGTAAGAAACACGCATCAGTTCAGTACAAAGAAAAAAGTGGTGAGAGTGCCCTGAATGTGCCAAGCCTCCCAGAGAAAGCGTGCTGCGCTCAGATGGTTCTGAGGAATCATTACAGAGCAGAGTCATGGAGAAATCCCACACTAACTCCACTCTGCCTTTGCTGTGTCTGGAGTGCTCTCTGCTCAGCTGGAAAACGCTGAAAACTGCCTTCCTCGCTGACGGCAGTGGCATTTGAGAAAAATAGCCTGGAGGTGGTGAGATGTCTGAGGGGAGCGTTGCCTCGGTCTGTTTTTACAGCACTACTCACATTATCGGCGTGATGATTGTTTTATCAGGAGAAAACTGGCTATGCATTTTTTTAAAGCACCAACATAAACGATGATAGCAGAACGATATCAATATGTGGAATAAAACACCTTGTGTTTGCAATTTAGCATTAAACATTCCAATCTTGCAGCTGATTAGTGCAGCAACAAATGATTATTTTAGTAGTCGACTAATCGGCAAAGTGGATGTGAAGCACAAATCTTAACCATCACTAGCTTTAAAATAACTAAAAATAAAGACAGTTAAAATGATGAATAATGCAGCCTCAGTCCTTCAATAAATCCACGCTTTCCATCAAACTAATTTTGACAGGTGACCTTTGACCCTACACCACATCTTTCTAAGTCCGGGTGCCGGATCCGGCTCTCCAGGTAAATATATCCGGCCCTCCTGATCATTTTATGGAATAATATTCCTGCCTTTTTATTATTTATAATTATGATTTATAGGGCTATAACGAGTATCCGGGTGCTCGGGTATTCGCGATCTGCTCCCGAAAATCCGAGTACGAATATTCGCGACGTTCAAGATCGCTGATTTGCGATCTTTATAAATATAGTCAATTGTAGTAAAATGTGATCAGAATATTATCTGTCAATGATGTATTTTTCTTCTGGAATTCAGGTTAATGTATTATTTTAAGTTTACGAACTAAAACAAAGCCGAAAGAGCCGCGTTAGTAACCGAAAGTAAACACACATCTTAGTTCTGGAGAAACTTCCGGTTTTCAAAGTAAAACTAGCGAGAGTTTTTTTCTGTTCAAAAACTGAGACTGAAGTTCTGTTCACTGACATAACTTCTGAAAAAATGAATTAGCTTTAACATCTGAGCTTTATCTCAGTGTTTACATTCTTTTGGTTATGATAACTCTTCAACAGTTCAAGCAATTAACGAAACTCCATCTTATTCTGAAGAAACTCAGCCTCACGCTGCTGAAAGGAGGATGGAAATCAACATGAATCAGATGATTCTGCTGCGGAGGGAAAAAATACTTTTTTCACACGGGTTGTACACCGAAACATATTGAAGAACTTTGAGGATAAAAAAAAAATGTGGGGAACATTTTTAAGTTTTGTTGTTAAATGATCCAAAACAGCAGTAATTTATATCCTCTTTATGTTGTTTATGTTTCTGCTGAACTTAACCAGAAGGCTGACAAAAAAAAAAAGTTTAAAATGACAAAATTTCTTTCTATCTGAATCTTTTTGCGTTTTTTAAAATCAATTTTAAAAAACAATCAATTTTGTTGATTCTGATCTATTGCTCTAATTAAATATATAAATGTTGGTGATTAATACAAATAATTTCAATTTTCCTCCATCTAGTAAATATTCTCATAGCAAAAAACAATATTAAAAAGTAAGAATCGTGGTTCAACTCGTGAATCGTTGAGCTTGATTCGTGAATCGTCTCTGATCGCCGCCTAAGCAACGATCCACAGCCCTAATAATTTATAATTATGATTTATAATTATGTTAAAAAGTTACAGTTTTAAAGTGTAAAAATTTGCATACTGCTAGCTTTTTGGACTATTTCAGCATTTACAAAGATTTTTTTAGGCTGTTTTTGATATTATTTTAGGTACATGCTAGCTGTTTTGGCTAATTTAGGCTTTTTTTTTTATTGTTTTTAGGCTGTTTAGGTTCCCTTCACCATCCATCACACTCAATTTGCCCCGCCCCTCAAGATGACATCATAATTTCATATCAATTTTATTTATAAAGAGTATATAGGGTCAAAGGTCACCTGTCAAAATGAGCTTGATGGAAATAATATTCCTATTCTCTCTAATGAGGTTAGCATCTGAGAAAAGGAATTATTTTTCATAAAAGAAAGTTTTGGTCTTACTGACTCAAATAATGGAAAAAGTGTATTTTGTGGTGCTTAAATGCTGATAACTTTGTTTAACTTTTACTACACTTTGACTCCATATAATATAAAGTAAGGACTATCGGTAAGTTTTCAGTTTTAAACTGATTTTATGGCAGAACTCAAACCTTTTAGTGTGTAAGTCTTCATTTATGTCCAAACTCCATCATGGTCGAGTCTGGCTTTGCTGCAGGAGTCAGACATCTTTGTCGTTCTTTATCTCTGGACCGTTTCTTTCACCATTTTCCAACAGACAATAATAACTCCACAGAATTCTGGGAGGATCATTTCTCCCCGTCTTCGACTTCATGTGGAAAAACTGTTTGCAATATAGAAGATTGCTCGGAAAAAGCAATAAAGAGGTGATAACAAAACCTACATTCTTCAGTGGGATTTATGTCAAGTCTCGTGCAGCCTTCTACTGTAAATTTCAGTGTCAGCTGTCACATCTTGATGAAAATAATACGTATTCTATAAAACATCAAAACATAATAAATTGTTCTGTTCTTCTCTGTTTTTTTTTTTTTTTTTTTTTTGGTGAGCCTTCAGGCAAAACAAAAACAGATTTTCTTCCCCGTATCCTTTAGACTGACAGCCAAATCTGACGATCCATCTGCGGTTTCAGGCTGTTAAAACCTCTTTGTTGTTGCTCGGAATCAGATCTGCACAGAAAAATGTCACTGATCTGTCATCTTTAGGATGTCAATTATTTAAAAGGGGCTGAAAAACACAAACAACAAAGAAAACGAGGCGCAAATCCAGAAATGAAACCCCGAGGCTTTGATGCTGACAGTTTGTGCCAAAAAATCTTAAACAACAGCTGTTTTTAAGATCACAACTAGCAAATAATAGTTTATCATGTCTAAGTTAAACTAAAAATAAATACAAATAATAATAATTATGCTTATTTGATTGTAATGCCTCTATAAACACGAGAAGAACAAAAGGTGAAAGACTGATCACTACATTATGTTGTTGAAACTTTCCTGCGAAAATAAAGTTTATTTACTCTAAAATACTGATGACTTTTAATTTTCAAATTGAACATTGAATATTAAGATTCCTAGAAAAAAAACTGACCAATTCAGCCAGTTTTTGACAACCTAATCTGCATTGTAACATATAAAACCTTAGACAAAATCCATTAAAAAAGAGGTAAACAAACAAATAATGAAAATGAAAATCCAACATGTGAAACTGTAAAAGTAGAACCAGCTATTAAAGCAATTGGACTCCCGTTTCAGAACAGAACGTTTGTCATGAGAAAATCTAAACTCTTATTTTTAGGGGTGTTAAACTGTCGCATTGATCGCAATCGATTAACTACAAACATTTTAGCACATTAATTTGAGAGTTTTAATCGGGTTAATCTTTTTTTTTCCCATGTCTGATGATGCACACTTTGAAGGCCATTAACTCGCTCACACTATGGTTATTTGTGGTTTGTTTTTCCCAATTGTTGAATTTTGGAAAACAAATCTGATGTGGTGTTGTAAAAGTAAAGTTTGAAAGTCTGTTGTAATAATTTAAAAAAAAATCGAAAAGTCTTTTTTTTTTCATTGCATTTAATCTTTAACTGCACCATAATGTCACAAATTTAAATCAAAATAGCTCAAAATGAGGCTTTTTGTAGCAAATATTAGGCTAAAAATTATTACTTTAATAAATAGATTAATTAGATTAATTAATTACAGGTCTCAAAAAAAAAAATAAAAATTTGCATGACACCACACCTTATAATATATTTATATGTAATAGTATTCTGTAGGTATTTGGGCTGCCACGATTAGTCGACTATCAAAATAGTCGACGACTAATTTAATAGTTGAATAGTCGTTACTTTATATTATATGGAGTCGGTGTGTAGCAAAGTTGAAAGTTAGAATGGCATTGTGCTAGCTTTTTGAACTATTTTGGCATTAATTAAGGTTTTTTAGACTATTTTGGAGTTTAGCTAATATTTCAGCTACATACAAGCTTATTTGGCTAACTTAGGCTTTTTTATAGTTTTGGCTAATTTGGCATTTAACTAATATTTTAGCTGGCTATAAGCATTAGCGCTTTTAGCTATCAATTTCAGCATCTTCAGCTATCATCACTAGAAATCTTCAGCGGAGAAATTCAGCTTACAGCATTCACACTAGTATTATCGCCGATAATACTAGTGTGAATATATCAAATCAAATCAAACTTTATTTATATAGCACTTTTCATATGAAAATAACACAAAGTGCTTTACACTAAAACAAAAGAAACAATAGATAGTATAAAAGCAAGCATAAAAGTTAAAAATAAAACAGGGTCCAATAGCCCCCAAACCCGCAACCCCGAGCCACCCCCTCACCCCCACCCACCCGAGCCACCCCCTCTACTTCCCACTCCACAGGTTATTAAAATGGACAACAGGGAATAGGCTGAGCACGTAAGTTTGTACGCTAATAGTTGGGGTCTCCTTCTCCGAATAGCGGCATAGCCAGCCAGCTGCAGCATCACAGCCGGGGACCCGCCTCACCACAGCTGGGTGGCGATGCAGGCCCCCATCCAGAGCCGCAGTGGCTGAACAACAGCCGACCCAGAGGGGGGGAACCCAAATGAGGAAGCACCAGAATTAAAAATGATGAAGTAAACGTACTGATAAAAGCAATCAATAAATGGATAAACAGTAAAACATAGAATTAAAAATGAGGAAGTAAAAGTACAGATAAAAGGAATCAATAAATGAAAAAACAATAAAACATTAAAAATTAACTAAAAGCCAAGGTAAAAAGATGAGTTTTGAGTTTTTTCTTAAAAGCATCTATGTTCTCTGCGGCTCTCAGGTCCTCTGGCAGACCGTTCCACAAACGGGGGCCATAATACTTAAAAGATGCCTCTCCATATGTTTTTTTTTAACAGTTGGAATTACTAAAAGACTAGTGCCAGAAGATCTTAGAGTCCGCGAGGGTTCGTATTTGACTAAAAGATCTGACAGATAAGAAGGCGCTTGGCCGTTAAGACATTTAAAAACCATTAAAAGTATCTTAAAATCAATCCTGAAACTTATGGGGAGCCAATGCAGGGATTTTAAAATTGGAGTGATATGATCCCGTCGTCTGGTCTTTGTGAGAATTCTTGCAGCTGAATTCTGGAGAAGCTGAAGGTTTCTAATTCTCGTTTTTGGAAGACCAGCAAGCAGGGCGTTACAATAGTCAATTCTACTCATAATAAAAGCATGCATCAGCATCTCCATATTAGCAAGAGAGAGAATCGGGCGGACTCTAGCCAAGTTTCTAAGATGATAAAAACCTGTTTTAACTTGTTGTTTAATGTGAGGGCTAAAAGTTAGCTCAGAGTCAAAAATAACGCCCAGGTTTCTGACTGTTTCTGAACAGCTTAATGAAAGTCCTTGTAGTTTCAAAAACTGTTTCTCTCTATTGGCCTCAGGACCGATTATTAAAATTTCAGTTTTTTCCTGGTTTAGCTGCAGAAAATTATTCGCCATCCATAATTTCACATCTAAAATACAATTAAAAAGTGCTTCTACTGGCCTTGTGTCATCAGGAGACATGGATATGTACAACTGGGTGTCATCAGCGTAGCTGTGAAAGCTGATGTTGTGCTTCCTGATGACATTCCCCAAAGGGAGCATGTAGATATTAAAAAGCAAGGGGCCAAGGATGGAACCTTGAGGCACACCACATTCAATACTTTAGTTAGTGTAAAGCTAACGATAGTCAAGATGTGGGTTTTACATCCACTTTATGCATTTACCCGATCAATTGACTAATCGGAAAAAATTATCGGTGATTAGTCGATTAATAAAATAATTGTTTGTGGCAGCACTAATAGGTTCACCTCAAGTTAAAAGACTTTTATGCATGACTTAGCTGTTATGCCAAATAGGGCTGGGTATCGCCAATAATTTCCAGAATCGATTTCATTCTTTTTTTTTTTCTCCCTAATTCTTTCGATCCACTCAATTCAATTTGATTTGATTAAATTTAGATTTTCCACGGGTTTAGACACATTCAGAAAAACATGAATAATCTGTATATGTTTTGAAAATTTTCATATTAATCTGATACAGTTCACACACAGTATCAGAGAGGTGAGAACACTATATTAGTGAAATAATAATAAGATTTTTAACAGCATACAGTTCAAACAGAAAAGCTTCAACAATTGTTCTGCCTCTCCTGGAGGGCGTTTCTGTTTGGCCACTAGGTGGCGATCATGCTATAGCAGTACACCTTAATCCAGAAGAAGAAGAATGTATAAGAAAAAAACGGTGTTTTAGACCACAAATCGTTCCTTAAAAAATATTTCCTTGAAAGAGTTTAAAAGAGTTATAAAGATGTTCATTTAGTCAGAAATGTATGTTTAGGTCAACAGAGCGTCCTATGGGAAACCCATTATACGTTAGCATTAAGCTAGCAGACTTTAGCTTTATGTGTCAGATTGATCTCTACTTTTGTGAATCCATTATTGATTGTTTAAGCTTAGTTTGATTCTATTCAATTAATTGATTTCCTCAACCCAGCCCTAACATTAAACCGCGATCATCTCCTCTCCAAATCCAGGAATCAGATTTACGTCTCAGCTCAATGGAATTGATGGCAGAACGTTTAAGAAGGATGCATGGATGAGATAAAGGAAACAGCAGCTAATCTTCTCTTGGCACCAATAGAAAAACATTATTTAAAAAAAAACTAAAGAGAATGAATGAATGAATGAATGAATGAATGAATGAATGAATGAATGAATGAAATGGTTTATTTCAAGCAATCAGGTTATAATACATGGAATAACTAATAAATAGATCGCTTGAAAGGGGGTGGAAGGAAGCGAACTTATATAATCCCACCCCGACTCGACCATTTTCTCTACATGAATTATCAATATCCGGTTCAGGACTTAAAATCAAATATCAATATAGTTTCAGGTGATAAAAGATCAATAATATCGGTGATGTCATAGAATTTCAAAAACATCCATAGACAAATCATTTATATTAATCATCAACAGTAATTTAAATATTCTCATTAAAAATTAAAAAAAATATCAGTAGTAATCAACTTCATTTGTTACTGCAGGAAAATATATCAAAATATTCTTATTAAAAAAGACAATTTGAGCAGATTGCATTTATCAAAGAACGGTTATTATTATGAAAAAGTGCTAAGTAAAAAAATCACGCTTTATTAATGGAAAACTTCAAAATATTCTCATTAAGAGATAGTTTGAGCAGATTGTATTCAGACCAGAGCTACATCTTTGTTTAGGAACAGGTTTAAGGCCACGTAAACCATCTTCATTGTTTTGACTGAGAGACTGTGAAGGTCTTCTTTCAAGGGAATTGTGCTCGAGTTCTTCAGAATCGGGTCAGAGTTCGTATTCAACGGTTCCGACGGTTTCATGAGTCCACAATTCACATTTTACTTGAATTGGAGGTTCAAACATGCGTAATCCCACAGTTCTCAAAGTCTTTCATGGATCTTATTTCCAGAGGCTTCGTCAGGTCCGGTGGTCCGAGTGGTTTGACAAAGATTCTGGAGTTCTGGACCCAAGTTGACTGGATCTGTCGTTTAGATCGTAGGACCCTCGCGTGTTTAGCCAGATCAGCGTTATATTTGCATAAATGGTCATTAAGGAACACTTTAGAATCAGTTTAATCTTGTTTATAACAGCTAACTTTATAACAGAATGTTTAGAGTGAAATGTTCAATTTAATTCCAAGTAATATGAAAAAAACAAAAGCAGCTGTTTTGATTTAGTGTCTTTGGTACAAACTTAAACCAATCAAGTGACTTGCATTGACTCAGAGAACACTCGCTGCTCTTTCTGATTAAAACTTGGTGTCAGTGTTTCCCAGAATCCTCTGCAGCTCAACAGTGACCACTTTCAGCCGAATGCAAATGGAGAAACTTTGTTCCTCTGAGCGGGAGAAGGCAGTATATTAATAATTCAGACTATTTGGTGGAAAATCGCTTGACAGAACAAGAGTGAGAAAGATATGTTTCTGACAGAGGGAATGAAACACTCTCTAGACAGAGGCTGAAATAAATCTTTCAAAACTGCAGGGATTTCTCCTTTAACCTTTTCAAATAAGAAGAATTTATAAACACTAGAAAGATTGGCAGGTACAACTTTTGACCCGAGCGAGCTTTCCTGTTCTCTCCTTTGATTAAAAGTGTTTCTCTGAAGTGAACAGATTCCTAGAATCCGTCCTCCTTCACTCCTCAGCCTTTGAGATGCATAAGATGCTGTTTACCTGCAGCACAAACACACTAAAACGTGCGCTAAAATGTCTTCATGCTGATAAAATGATATGATATGCAAACCCCTCATGGCTAATTTGGATCGCAACATTTTTAAAATATAACTTTTTCAAAGAAAAACTGAACGTAGCTTTCAATAATTACATAAGCGGATAATACAGTTGATTTCCTAGAACCATATGGTTTGATAAGGAATAAATCGGAATGTTCTTCTGGAGAAGCGGATTCTCTTTCTCTGAGATCATATATTACAAATAAAATCTTCATTTGTCTTTTATGCCAAAATTGATATCTGATTCTTAAACAAAAATTCCGGAAAATATTTGATAAAAACTCATTTTTTTTAACATCTCATTTGAGAGTTGATCTGAATTCGATAATAATGCTTGTGAAACAATGCAGCAGGTGTTTTGTGAGCTGCCGCTGGCTTGAACGTCTCGTAGAGAAGAACTTCTCCCACTCCACAGACGGCCTCTGGTTCAGATGTCGAAACAAACTCTTCCTTCTCCACTTTGAGTGTCAACAGCCTTCAAACAGTGCGCTTTGTTTGTTTGTTGCTCGAAGTCGGAAGTCACAAAAACAAAGAATTGAAGAATTGAAGAAGGTCATGAAAGCAGAGCACTAGAAAAAAAAAATCCCCAAAATTAATTTTAAACCAAAAAATTTGAATTGATTTATAAATTTGATTTATCTCTCAGCCCAAATTAAAAAACAAAAATATTAATTAATATATGAGTGTATAAATTACGGGTGGGAATCACTGCGTACCTCATGATATGATGGGATACATGATACATGGCTAACAATATCGATAATATCAAGATACTGCCATAATTGGTAAAAAAATCATCTCTAATAACTCCCAATATATAGAAAAACAAATATTTTTTTAGAAAAAAATGTACACATTTATTTTTTAACTTGAAAACAATCATAATAAACAACTTATGTCTTATTTTGTGCAACAAATAATGGACACTTTTCTGCAACATTTCTAAAATCATTAATACTGTCTTTGACGAGCATTAACACCACATCAATTATAATATATTAACATTGTTTTTAAAAGATCGATACTTGGTGAGAACCCATTGAAAGTCAATTATGGGACTAAATGTCGCGATATATCACAAAATTGATATTTTGGCACACCCTTAGTATAAATACGTGAATGTTATGTATTCTTATTTGCCTTCAGTGAGTCAGAAGCAGGTGTGGTATGTTATTTTGAAATAGTGTGAAATACAACATTTACAAAAATGTGCAATATTTCAGTCAATTTTGAACAAATGTATTTATTTTAAAAGCCTCATGTGTTGCATATTCTTAAGTTACTGATTCAGTTTGTCACAATTTCAACAAATATTGATTATTTTTCTAATTTTCTTCACCAAACACTCATTTTTATATACATATATGTTTAACAAAGCTTCTTTTTTTAAATAATTGATTCTTAAAAACAAAAACTGACACTTAACATTTTCTTTGGCAAAAAAAATATTCAAAAAGCTTATTTCAAGTAATATTGATCAATGGATGAACTCTGGTGAATAAATAACCAATTCTAAATCAATATTACACCTTTAAAGGATGTTTTAAACCCACTTTCATGACATATTTCATATTTAAAGTCTGTCAAGGTGAGGATCAATTTTACTGAGACCTAAAAAACAAAAAAATCAAACGTGATGAGCATTTTCCTCTTTACACAAACACACATATTTACAAGAAATAATATCTGTATCAAACAAAATGGCCAAAAAGACGCAGACAGCTGCAGCATCAGGCTTTGTTTCGCATTAAATGACGACAGATCTTTTTCAAATCACTTTTCTGAACCTATTAGCCTGTCACGTTTCTCCTCAAGGCTGAAAAGGAAACGACTTCCCTCCCTTCTGCTGAGGAAGCTCCACACATGTTTTATTGAAAACGCTGGTCAACAATTCCCAGAAGCGTCGCACCTCCGCTGAATACTAAACAGGAGGCAGTGAAGCCTCTGAGGTTCCTATTAACTCCATTAACCTATTGACTCTTAAAGTTTGAATAGAATTTATCCTACGCTTAGTAAACTGACCATAAAAAGCGCTGAAGCGAAAAGCATCCAAATCCAGAATCTGTTACAGGTTGACTGACAAGGCCAACAGCCAATCAGGACACAAAACGCTGTGTACTGCAAAAAGAAAAAAAAAAAAAAGCCTGCAAAATTGCACTGAAAAGAATCTGCTAAACCTTGACAGGTAAACCGCAATATAGCAAGGGACTTCTGTATCTTGTATCATGATGTGAATCGTGATAAAAATCGTATCGCCAGACTCTTCCCCCGATACGCCCTAATAACTTTATCCACAAGAGTTTCAACAACAGGTAATCTATTCTAAAAACACCAAGTACTGTAAAAAATTAGTACTTTCAATTCAATTCAATTCAATTTTATTTATATAGCCCAAAATCACAAAGAATTTTGCCTCATTGGGCAAAAAAAATATTAATATTGGGCATTAAAAATACTAAATCCTTCTCTAGCTTCCTGAGCAACCCTGGGGGATTCTTCATGACCTTGTGGTTTGTTGTTTTCTTCCTGACATCTGATTGTTGGGATCCATCTTAACCTCCACATGCTGTCAGCTCCAAAGCATCACAGTCTGCTGAGTGTTTTTCTTCAAAGTCTTCACATTTTTTCTATTTTAAGGACATTTTCCAGACTCCGCTACATCTCTGCCATGAAGTAAACCATCAACTCAACCAAACCTCAAGTCAATTGAAGTATTCAGCAACAGCTGATATCAAAATATAAGGATTAAATCATTTCATAGCTAAAACAAAATCATCATAAATAGTTTTGCCTAAATTATTTTAAATATTTCCATAAATTTAGTTCATTAATAAACAGTAATAGTCTGGCAATACGTATCATGATACATGTCTCACGATACAATACGTATCGCGATATATCCCAAGACTACACTCCTTTAACTCTGAATCCTTTTACCGCTTCACTCCTTTTTATTATCTGAGCTGCTATAAATCACCACAATCCATATTTTTATATGATATAATAAATGAAAATAATCTTATAAATATTTGCTTTATATTTAATTAAGTGAGTTTAACAACTTTAAGGTTTTTATTTTAAATCTAAACAAGATAACAATTAATATTTGATTGTTAAAATCATTTAAAAAGAAACAGAAGTTCATCTCCGTGCAGATAATGTGCTCAACGTTCATTTCATTTTTCACTGTATGAATTTTTCATTGCTAATAAATGTAAAAGCAGCTGTTATCACTTCCTCTGCTGTTCTTGTGCACGACTCTTAACCTTCAAATGGTTCATGAATTATGAAAACGCACACATACTCCCTTCAATAATCCTTTAAACGTTAAAGCTGTCTTTAAATCTACCTTTTTCTGTGTGCGCGCAGCTAACTTCTGCCTGCCATAATTATTGCTGAAGATAAGCCAGAGGAGCAGCAAAGCAGATTTCACAGTCACATCATCTGCTGGCTGCACAAAATCAGATCAGGAGAAGAGAGGAGGGAAAGTCTGCCAAAAGCTCTCAGCAGGTGCAGCGCTTATTTCCCCTTTACAAAGCCGGTTTAGGCTTCCTGACTGTAATCAGAGTCGACTGTTGATTAAATGAAAACAGATCGGGCCTCGTATTTTCTTACCGCTTTCCGAACGCAGAGAGCGCAAAGCGCCAGCTGATCCACGGCGCTCTTTATTAGAGGGAGCTTGTCATCGCGGCAGCAGGAAGTCGGGTCTTTGAGGGCTTTTGGTCAAGGTGGGGCTTTTCTCTGGCTGTCCACCTGTCAGAAAGCTTCACCCCTACTATTATCTTCACAGAGGTGGAATCCTCTGAAGCAAAACCTCAAACTTTTTAATGAAGCTTTTTCCTTGAATTAACAGAATACTTGTTTAATCATCAAATACTGAGTAAAAAAAGAAATGTATCCAAGAGATTGTCACAAAAATTTAAAGTAATTTTAAAGAAATTCATCAAAAAATGTCAAGAACAGGAAGAATATCCCTGATGTGGAAATTGTGTTTTTAACATGTTCTTGTGGATTTTTTTTTTAAGATGGAGAACATATGTAAAGAAAATTAAACTCAAAGTGCATTTGAGTATTTCTTTAGTCAAACTGGAGCAGACGAATGAATGCCTTTTGAAAAAGAGCTTATTTGAGAGGTAGGCGGGGCCACAAGCCCTCAGCTCCTAGATATTAGATATCAGTAAAGAGTAGGGCTGCCACAAACGATTATTTTAATAGTCGACTAATCACCGATTATTTTTGCAGATTAGTCGACTAATCGGGTCATGCTCAAACTGGATGTAAAACACACATCTTAACCATTATTAGCTTTAAACTAACTAAAAACTAAATATATCCACACAAGCATTATCTGTGGAAATGCGTGTGTGAATGCTGTAAGCTGAATTTTGAAGCTGAAGCGAGTGACGATAGTGAAGATGCTGAAATTGATAGCTAAAAACACTAAAGCTGATAGCCACTAAAATATTAGCTAAATGCCAAATTAGCCTAAAAAATAATTTAAAGCATCATCTGGCCAAAACTGCTAGCATGTAGCTGACATGTTAACTTAACTCCAAAATAGCCTTAAAAAACTGAAAGAAATCCTAAATTTTTCATTATAGCTAGCACCCTAAAAAACTTTTTTTTTAAAAAAAGCTTAAGTTAGCCAAAACAGCTAGCATCTAGCTGAACTATTAGCTAAACAACAAGCCTAAAAACTGAAAAAAGCCTAAATTAACCAGAATAGCTAGCTTGTAGCTGAAATATTAGCTAAACTCCAAATTAGCCTAAAAAATAATTTAAAAGCCTCAGCTAGCCAAAACTGCTAGCATGTAGCTGACATATGAACTTAACTAAAAACTGAAAAAAAATCCTAAATTTTCCAAAATAGCTAGCATGTATCTTAAATATTAACTAATCTCCAAAACACCCTAAAAAACTTTAAAAAAAAAGCTTAAGTTAGTCAAAACTGCTAACATCTAGCTGAAATAATAGCTAAACACCAAGTTAGCCTAAAAAACTGAAAAAAGCCTAAATTAACCAGAATAGCTAGCTTGTAGCTGAAATATTAGCTAAATTCCAAATTAGCCTAAAAAATAATTAAAAGCCTCAGCTGGCCAAAACTGCTAGAATGTAGCTGACATGTTAACTTAACTCCAAAATAGCCTTAAAAAACTGAAAAAAATCCTAAATTTTCCAAACTAGCTAGCATGTAGATTAAATATGAGCTAAATTCCAAAACACCCTAAAAAACTTTTTTTAAAAAAGCTTAACTTAGCCAAAACAGTTAGCATCTAGCTGAAATATTAGCTAAACACCAAGTTAGCCTAAAAACTGAAAAAAGCCTAAATTAACCAGAATAGCTAGCTTGTAGCTGAAATATTAGCTAAACTCCAAATTAGCCTAAAAAATAATTTAAAAGCCTCAGCTAGCCAAAACTGCTAGCATGTAGCTGACATATGAACTTAACTAAAAACTGAAAAAAAATTCCTAAATTTTCCAAAATAGCTAGCATGTATCTTAAATATTAGCTAATCTCCAAAACACCCTAAAAAACTTTAAAAAAAAAAAGCTTAAGTTAGTCAAAACTGCTAACATCTAGCTGAAATAATAGCTGAACACCAAGTTAGCCTAAAAAACTGAAAAAAGCCCAAATTAACCAGAATAGCTAGCTTGTAGCTGAAATATTAGCTAAACTCCAAATTAGCCTAAAAAATAATTTAAAAGCCTCAGCTAGCCAAAACTGCTAGCATGTAGCTGAAATATTAGCTAAACACCAAGTTAGCCTAAAAACTGAAAAAAGCCTAAATTAACCAGAATAGCTAGCTTGTAGCTGAAATATTAGCTAAACTCCAAGTTAGCCTAAAAACTGAAAAAAGCCTAAATTAACCAGAATAGCTAGCTTGTAGCTGAAATATTAGCTAAACTCCAAAATAGCTTAAACAAACCTTGATAAATGCCAAAATGATCTAAAAAGCTAGCATATTTTAATTAGAACTTTCAACTTTACGACACTCTAACTCCATATATTATAAAGTAACGACTAATCGACTATTAAATTAGTTGTCAACTATTTCAATAGTCGATTAATCGTCGATTAGTCGACTAATCGTGGCAGGCCTAGTAAAGAGAAAGGGAAAGGTGGTGGTCTTGCTCCACGCCAACGGACCCGCCCACAACTCAGAGGCAAGTTTCTTACCTATGTCCTAAGAAACAACACCGCTTTTTACATATTGACTAAAAAAAAACATAAATATAATTAAAAGACCACTAAGAAAGCTTTAAAAGTTCAAAAGATGATTAGAGGGGAACTTTTCAAAGTGCTTTACAAAGAAGAAACTAACTAAAATCAGTCCAAAATAAAGATTATTCAAAATAAAATAGAAGACTTTCAGTTGTCATGAACGGACATTTTAGTCTGGACTTGAACATAGAATTGTATTTACTGTTTTTTACTGTTTTTTGCAACTGATTCCTTTCTGTTTTTATTCTATTTTTTATTTTCTTAAATCTCTTAACCTCTTTCCTTTTCTCAAAATGTCTTGCCTTTTGCCAGGCCACAGTTGCAAATAAGAATGTTGTTCTTAATCTGTCCTGCCTGGATAAATAAAGGTTAAATAAAATAAAAAAAAAGAAAAGTTAGTCAAACGTCATCAGGAGGACTGCTTCTACGCTTTACAATCAGCAATTTGATTGATCCATTAATCAATGAAAATGATTTGATTCATTTTAATATAAAACTTATATAAAAATGCCCTCAATATTCCCAAACGCCTCAAAGACTGTATAATGCAGGACTATCCCGAGCTTTGGATTTTAAATGACAAATTGTTCAAAAGCAATGCATTGTGGTCTATATTTGCCAATCTAGTGAGTGTTGATGCACACAGGTCTTCTGCAGAGACTTGTGGGACATTTCCAGGACATTGAGACCCCCCAAAAATGAAGGATACCCTATAGTGGTAATTTTACATTCAGACAACCTAAAATATAAGGTTTTTTTTTTTAGAAAAAGTTCCTTTAGCACTGAGGATAAAAATTGTTCAAACTTGTAAATGATCTAGTATTAATGTTTTATGTAATTGTATAAGAAAAGTAATGTTAGACAGAGAGGAGAAGGGAAGAAAGTGAAGGAGAATGAAGCGTAACAGGAGGAGAGCTGAGTGAAGGAGCAGCAGAAAGATGAGAGTGGAGGGAAACCTCAAGGGAAGCTCAGGCTGTCAGCCTGAGACCCAGACCCCAATAAAAGCAGATTCCACTCATGACTTTGAGTGTTGTTGAACCTTTTTCTCTTTTTTTTTTTGTATGATCCACATGTAATAGCTGCCAGGAATAGGTAGTGTAGGAACCAAAAATCCTGTAAGTTCCACCACTTGGGGGAACTGACAAAAAATATTCATTAGTTTAATCTGCTGTTTAAATGGTGGAGAGCAAACTTTTATGAAAACAAAATCTTTTGATAAATTAAAAATTAAAGTTTATTTTTATATGAAATGACATAACAGGAAAGAAATGTCAATGTTTTTTTTTTTTACACTAATTTTATTTCTAACTTAAACAATTTTTACTTTTATGGAGAAAAAAAAGAGTTATATAAGGTTCAAGTTAATTTATTGTTTTCTGTTTTTTTTTATGTTTAAGAAAAAGTTTATTTTTAGTCTTTTCAATAAAAGTTTGTCCTGTTCGGCCTAACAACTTCACACTTGAAATTTATGAATGCACAGAAACAAAACAATTTTATTCTTGAAAATCATAAAATAAGTCCAGACACTTATGCATGTTGTGGATTTTGGGTCCTTGAGCAATCAAAAATGTAATGTATCCATCCTTAGATTGATATCATGGTTCAACCTGATACTTCCCCGTCCAACCACCAGAGGGAGCGCTCACCACAGCATCTGCCTTCACCTGTGCTCAGCTCATCACCACCACTGTATTTGGTCTGGTTTCTCTCCTGAGCTCACTGCGAAGTCTTGTTTTGTCCTGCATACGGTCTGAGCATTCTATCTAAATCTCTGTGTTTTGACTCCTGCCAATTTTTTTTTCGACATCCTGCCTTTCTCCTTTTTTGTTTGACCCTTGCCTGGACTCTGACTACGTTCATGTCTTGTTTTTGCTCATTAAACTGGTTGCACATGGATGCATCGCAATTAGACTGAAAAAAAGATGATATGCAATATGAAAAAAATAGGACTTTGTTGTTAAAAAAATCTCAAATGCCAAGAAAATCTAAAAATGTAATTTTGCAAGATCTTCTAAAATGTCGGTCACTTCCAGGCGACCAAAAAATTAAATACATTTTTGCTAAAAAATGTTTTTGTGGTTTGTTTTTGTTTCTTTTAATTAATTTTTTACTTGCATCTTTGACCAGGATGACAGGGACTGCTTAGCCAATGAGGGCAGCTCAAAAGAGGGAGGCAGGAGTGGGTAGCGTCTGCAGGCCATACAACGCCGCTCGCAGCTTTAATATTCTCAAGAGCTGCTTATCTCTGCCAATCTTAACAGTTTGTCTAATTGATCACTTTTTAAAGAAATGCTTTTCATGGTAGTTAACAAATAAAACTTAAATTAGAAGTTCCCACCTTCCTCTGATGATGCTGGTACCCCCATCCAGTCTGCTCCAATCTCCCATGATTCCCTCCACAAACCAACCTGGACTTCCATATCAATAATTCACTTGTTTAGCGTGCTCTTGTTAAAAACCTACTCATGATCTAAGCTACATCAAAGACTGTTCAGAGAAGTCAGAAAACTAAAAAAAGCCCTTTTCAGCAGTCGGCTGAAGCAATCAAATCTCACACAAAAGATCAGAAGGATTTGAAGAGAACGCCAAATTACCCGACGAAAGACACATTTTCCTTTAAAACAACAGAATTTTAAAGAAGTAACGCAAATCCCTGCTACTGGAATGTCTCCACGGAGCTCCACACCTGGCACATCAGCCTTTGCTCTGCGGCATTTCATCAGAAAGAAAGAAAGAAAGAAAGAGAGCTCTACAAAAATCAATAGGAGAACCAGCGATAGAAAATGTACCGTGTGCTCCTCAGGTGCTTATCAGGACTCCGACAGCAGAAAGCTGGATCAGCTGAAGCTGATTTATGACTTTTCTCCAGGGAGGCCAGATATGAGAAGATTATGGAAGTTGTGCCCGCAGGTAAAGTTAGCAGTTAGAAAGTTTTAAAAGAAAAAAAAAGTACTAATTGTTTTTTACTTTAACTAAACTTGCCCTAAAGTAAGTTTAGTTTTATCAATGTCATCACAAACGATTATTTGAATAGTCTGATCACAGATTATTTTTTTCTGATTAGTCAACTAATTGTGCAATGTTAAAGTGGTTGTAAAACCCACATCTTAACCATCATTAGCTTTAAACTAACTGAAAACTATATACAGTATATAGCATTACCTACAATAATGCTAGTGTGAATGTTGTAAGCTGAATTTGGCCGCTGCAGATGCTGAAATTGACAGTTAAAAACTCTGAAGTTGATAGCCAGATCAAATATTAGTGAAATGCCAAATTAGCCAAAAAAAACGAAAAAAAAGCCTCAGTTAGCCAAAACATCTAGCATGTAGCTGAAATATTAGCTAAAATTCAAAATGGCCTAAAAAAGACAAAAGCCTCAGTTAGCCAAAACAGCTAGCATGTAGCTGAAATATAAGCTAAACTCCAAAATAGCCTAAAAAAAAACCAAAAGCTTCAGTTAGCCAAAACAGCTAGCATGTAGCTGAAATATTAGCTAAACTTCAAAATAGCCTAAAAAAAACAAAAGCCTCAGTTAGCCAAAACAGCTGGCATGTAGCTGAAATATTAGCTAAAATTCAAAATAGCCTAAAAAAGACAAAAGCCTCAGTTAGCCAAAACAGCTAGCATGTAGCTGAAATACAAGCTAAACTCCAGATCAACCTAAAAAAATGGGAAAAAAAATCCTAAATTAGCCAAAACATCTAGCTTGTAGCTGAAATATTAGCCAAACTTCCAATTAATCTAAAAAACAAAAGCCTCAGTTAGCCCAAACAGCTAGCATGTAGCTGAAATACAAGCTAAACTCCAGATCAACCTAAAAAAATTGAAAAAATCCTAAATTAGCCAAAACAGCTAGCATTTAGTTGAAATATTAGCCAAACTTCCAATTAATCTAAAAAAACCAAAAGCCTCAGTTAGCCAAAACAGCTAGCATGTAGCTGAAATACAAGCTAAACTCCAAAATAGCCTAAAAAAAAACAAAAGCCTCAGTTAGCCAAAACAGCTGGCATGTAGCTGAAATATTAGCTAAAATTCAAAATAGCCTAAAAAAGACAAAAGCCTCAGTTAGCCAAAACAGCTAGCATGTAGCTGACATATTACCTAAACTCCAGATCAACCTAAAAAAATGGAAAAAAAAATCCTAAATTAGCCAAAACATCTAGCTTGTAGCTGAAATATTAGCCAAACTTCCAATTAATCTAAAAAACAAAAGCCTCAGTTAGCCAAAACAGCTAGCATGTAGCTGAAATACAAGCTTAACTCCAGATCAACCTAAAAAAATTGAAAAAATCCTAAATTAGCCAAAACAGCTAGCATTTAGTTGAAATATTAGCCAAACTTCAAATTAATCTAAAAACCGAAAGGCTAAACAGCTAGCATGTAGCTGAAATATTAGCTAAACTATAAAAATAGCCTAAAAAACCTTAATAAATGCCAAAATAGTCCAAAAAGCTGACTCCGTATAATATAAAGTAACGACTAATCAACTATTAAATTAGTCGTTGACTATGTTAATAGTCGATTAGTCGACTAATCGTGACAGCCCCAGTCATGAGGGTAAAAACGTTGAGTCAGTCTAATATAGCAACAAACTGAATGAGTTTAAATCTGCTTTTTTCTGATACAGTAAAAGTTGTGATAAAACAAATCTCTTTTAAGGCTGCTGTGATCGGAGCACTAACCTTTGCATGGACAGCGTAAGAGGCTAAAAGCACAGACGCTTCAGGAGGACAGTGAATCTCTTCTTCAAGAATCTTCTTCTTCACCTGAAAAACAAACAAAAAATATTATTACATCTGTTTATACTCTATAAAAATGCTCTTCAGCTTCAGAACTCCCAGTCTGTTTGGAAACGTGTTAATCCATTGAGCCACATTTCATATCATTTCTATGTGGACGATACTGTTCTTTCCCTGAAAATGATTTTTTGACGAGCATTAAAACATGGCTGTGTAATAATCATTTACTCTTAAACACCCAGAGAACTGAGACAACCTCTTTTCCCCCGAATATAAAATTCCTTCAATCAGTCCAGTCGAGTCTCAAAAACCCTTGGGTGTTGTTTAACAAGTCTGTGTCCCTGGAGGGCCACCCAAAACAGATAATAAAAAACTGTTTTTATCATCTGAGGATCGTGGCAAAATTAAAAAGTATTTTGTCTCAGTTTGACCTGAAAACAATTGTTCATGCTTTAATTTCTTCCCATAAAAATGACTGTAGCTCTCTTTTTACAAACGTTCCCTAAAGCATCTTCAGTAAAGCCCTTAGTGATTCTTTCTGGAAAAAGTGCTATAGAAATAAAGCTATTCTATTCTATTCTAAAGATAGTCTATAGTACATGTGTCAAAGTATTTGAGGTTTAAATTCATTTATTCTGGAATAATCCTGCCTTTTTATTATTCATAATTATGTTAAAAAATTGCAGTTTAAAAGATTTAAAAATAGTCATTGTGCTAGCTGTTTTGACTATTTTAACATTTACCCAGATCTTTAAGGCTATTTTGGGGTTTAGCTAATATTTCAGCTACATGCTAGCTGTTTCGGCTAATTTATGTTTCTCTTAGGTTTTTAGGCTATTTTGAAGTTTTTAGGCTAATTTGGCATTTAGCTTATATTTTAGCGGGCTATTAGCTTCAGCATTTTTAGCTATTAGCTTCAGAAGCCAAATTCATCTTACAGCATTCACACTAGCATCATCGCAGGTAATGCTACACATCTAGTTCATAATTATGTTAAAAGGTTACGGTTTTAAAGTTTTAAAAATCTAGTTTTAACATGTTGAATAAATGTTTATCCTGTTTGCCCCGTGACCTAAGGTGTGTTTTGGATTTTGGCCCCTTGTACGATTGAGTTTGACACCCCAGGTTTATTGTCAGAAATTCAGCTACTTTAAGACCCCTCCAATTATCTGTATTTTAAAAGCGTTCCCAGTGGTCTTTCAGTTATGAATATGATGGGCTGCTTTTTTTAAATCCAAAATCTCAATAAATTTATTGCTTTCTAGGCAGTAGTTCATCACAAACTTTGCCCCCACCTACCATCACCCATAGGTGAGAGCTCTCTGTTTACAGGCGCTAGCTTACAGTACCTCAAACCCCCAAACTAACATAAGCGGTGCAACAAAAATGGCAGCAATATTGGATCTATCCATACGTTTAGACTTTGATATCGGCTCAAACGAGAAAAACGAAGACGTACATGACATAAGAATGGAGCAGAGCAGGAAGCGTCCACATGATAAATAAAAACAATTTGAATACAAAAATTCTCAGAAATGCAACTGTAAGCTTAATTTTCTTTATATTCAGTATGTCTTCCATTATCAAAAAAACAACACAAGATCAAGTTAAAAACACTACACTTTCATGAGCACTACACTAAAACACTACACTTTTATTTTTCACTTTCATGAAAAATAAATATATTTCCACCATTACTTGACTGTCTTAATCATTTACCAAAGCTTTTTCAATATTGTAGCATTACATGTTGTTTCAGTGTGCCTCTAATTTCAATCAGACAACAAATGGTTTCAATTTAACTGGAAAAACTGAGCAAATATATTCATAAAATATCAATCAATCAATCTTTATTTGTTGAGCGCTTTTCATGCACATTTGTACATCCCAAAGTGCTTTACAAGTTAAACAGTAAACATGATTGTGTAAAAGACAAGGAACAAAAGTAACCACATCATCAGGACATTTAAAAATCAAGAAATCATAGATTAAAACACCAATAAAATAACAAAACACAATAAAACATGTAAAAGGTTCAAAGTGAGTTACTAAAATGGTGTGTTTTCACTATTTTTTTTATTTTATTTTATTTTTTTTTCTTAGAGTTTTTGGCGGTTTATATTAACTAAGGACATTTGATAAATATAAAGGACCTAAACCATTAAGACATTTAACAACTTAAAGAAGAATTTTAAAATCAATCTGGTAATTTAAGAGAATTCTTTAATTAATCCTACTTTTTTAGTGTTATTAATAACACCTAATTTACAAAAAAAATGTTAACTAACTTTTTCAGAACAAAATGTTGCTGTTTTAATTTTTGTTTATGATCATAATTAAATATTTAGATATTTTGTCCGTCGACACGATTCCTCAGGTGAAGCTCCAGGAAACAGGTTTTTTCTGCTGGTTGCTCTGCATGAAATTCCCAAATCCTTCAGGAGAAGGATTAGGATGGATTTCCTGCACCTATGATGGATGTCCAATAAACTGCAAAGTCATATGAAATAGGATTTATACCAACCGTTCCAGCACTTTTTGTTCATATTTGTAGAACGCCTTGCTTTGGATTACCTGTCCAGCCCTGGTCCTGGTAGATCTCCCACCTGCCCTTTTCCCAGATGGCTCTGCTCGCAGGATGAGGTTGTCATGTTTCTGATGTTTTTACATCAGAAAACATCTGATGTTGTTACATATCAGGACATTTTTGGATAAAAACGACATGATCGCAGTTACAAAAACCCACTGGGAACACTTTGAAAATGGCTCTGAAGCTGATTGAAGAGTGAACACACCTGAGCCAGGTAACCAGCAGCTAGAAACAAGGAGAGAGCTGGAAATCGGCAAGGTGGTAGATCAGGACCAGGTTGTGTTTGTGTTGTGATTTTCCTGCTTCTTTCTGTACGTTTTTCGGCACATAAAAACTCAATCACATTTTTAAATTTCAGCAAAGTTAGTAAGAAAACGTTCAGCTTCCTCCGGACGTTACTGCTTGTATTTTTAGTATTCATAAACTTTATAGTTGTTGAAATATTGAGCAAAATATGATCCATAGGAAATTAAAAAGAAAGTCCTCAAAATTCAAAATGTTAAGTAGATTAGCAACGACCCTTTTCAAAAAAATTTGAGTTTAGCTAATATTTAGCTACATGCTAACGTTTTTGGCTAATTTGTTGTCTACTGTTTTTTTTAGGTTAATTTATAGTTCAGCTTCTATTTTAGCGACAGGCTAACGTTTTTGGCTAGTTTAGTTTACTGAGAAATTTTATGCTATTTGGAGTTTAGCTAGAATTTAAACGATATGCTAGCTTTTTGGCTAATTTGGCCTCTACTGAGGTTGTTTTATGCTAATTTGGAATTTAGCAAATATGTTGGCAAATTGATAACGTTTTTGGCTAATTTGTTATCTACTGGGATTTTATAGGGTAATTTAGAGTTTAGCTAATATTTTAAGCAATGTCTTAGTTTATTTTATTTATTTATTTGCTAATTTGGCATCTATTGAGGTTTTTCAATGTTAATTTAGAATTTAGCTAATATTTAATAAACAGTTTTTTGGCATTTGTCATCTACTGAGGTTTTTTTAGGCTATTTTAGAGTTTAGCTAATATTTAGCAACATGCTAACGTTTTTGGCTAATTTGTTGTCTACTGTTTTTTTTTAGGTTAATTTATAGTTTAGCTTCTATTTTACCAACAAGCTAACTCTTTTGGCCAATTTAGTTTACTGAGAAATTTTAGGCTATTTGGAGTTTAGCTAGAATTTAAACAATGTGCTAGCTTTTTGGCTAATTTGGCCTCTACTGAGGTTGTTTTATGCTAATTTGGAATTTAGCAAATATGTTGGCAAATTGATAACGTTTTTGGCTATTTTGTTATCTACTGGGATTTTATAGGCTAATTTAGAGTTTAGCTAATATTTTAGAAATTTTACGCAGTTTTTCTGAGTTTAGCTAATATTTTAAGCAATGTCTTAGTTTATTTTATTTATTTATCTGCTAATCTGCTGAGGTTTTTAAATGTTAATTTGGAATTTAGCTAATGTTTTATAAACAGGTTTTTGGCATTTGTCATCTTCTGAGGTTTTTTTTAGGCTATTTTAGAGTTTAGCTAATATTTTAGCAACAGGCCAACACTTTTAACTAATTGATTTTACTGAGGAATTTGAGGCTTTTGGGCTATGTTGGGTTTAGCTAGTATTTAAGAAACGAGCTAGCTTTATTGGCTAATTTAGAATCAAAGTTTTTTTTAAGCTAATTTGGAGTTTAGCTCATATTTAAGCACATGTATTAGGGATTTTTACACAATTTTACTACAATTTTTTTCAGAAATTTAGGTCAACTTCAGCGTACTTTCATAATTCTTTGATGAAATTTCCAGTCTTTCAGCAAATGTAACATTTTACAAATAGCTTTTGCATTTTCAGCAATTAAAATAAATTGCATCACCATTTTTGGGCAATAAGCTTCAGCATTTACAGCGAAAACTTTCAGGTAATGCAACTTTTCTAGTCATTATTGTAATAAGTCTTGGACAAATAAGAAACAAAATTCAGAAGGTTTAGTTTCTCCCCATTTTCATAAAGAACCAAGTATTAGTTTCAAACTGGAGTTTTCCTTTAAAGTCCAGATGGTGCCTTATAAATATTCCATCCGTGTATTATTTTCTAACCTGACTTCACGATGCTCGCACAGTCGACGGGGTCTCTCCCAACTTTCATCCAGTCGAGAGCTAAACAAACATTCTCAGACTTAAACAGAAAAGTCACACGGGGACCTATTAGCAGCGAGAAACAGCATTTTAGGAGATCATTAACCTGATCCCAGAGTATCAGCTTGTTATTCAGGAGATGCTATGACAGAGAGGCAAGCCACATACGATCATTAAAAAAGAGTCGTGCTTTTCAATCATTTGCATTATTTCTGCTGGTTTAAATGAGTTTAGGTTTCGAGCTGACAGGTTCCAGAGAGAAGTCTTTGGAGGATGAAAAGTTGATCTGAGGATGTGTTTATTTCAAGCTCTTCCTGAATTCAGTGGAAGATTCGTTTTTTCCCAAAAGTGATGAGAGGGACAGAAGCCATCAAGATGCTGATTTAATAACTGCAACACCTCCTTCTTAAAGGTCGATGGACAAGTCTCCATTTAAATAAATGAGTTGGGTTGAACTAGGGCTGGGCGATAAAACGATAATTATTGATATCGCGATAGAACATTTTTTCAATAGAAGAATGAGACTATCGCGATACACTTTTATTTTGAAGGGTCCGCAAATAACACTTGCTAGCGAACAGTTTCTCCTATTTGACGAGTAAAAGTTAGAGAGTTAACCGCCACAGGGCGAGTAAGTGTTTGTATCTAATGATTGTGTTTCTTAGCTCTCATTTCGGTCATTTTTTGGACTCCACTCCGCGTCCTTCGTCTGCATGAAAGGTAAACAAACGTGCACGAGCCGACTTCTACCAGCAACCCCCGCTGCAGCTGCGCACCTCGCGCCCCGCGCGCTGTATTGCAATCAATTGTTTGTCCAAGCCGACTGCATTTGGCGTCAAATTAATTTACTGTAGACTGTATTAGTTTTAACAAGCGTCAGATTTTATGCTTTCGGTCATCAGAAAGTCTGTGGCTCTGAAGCCCCGCTGAGTGTGGAAGAAGCTTCCGTCAAAACTTTTCTGGAACTCTTCGTGAAGAACGCGGATACCGAGAGATTGATTTATGTAGAAGGGCTGAATAAAAACATCGGTACACATCTCCGTGTCGGAGTTCAGGAGACCTTCCATTGAGGAGCGGCCGCTGTCGCACTCCTGCACCCAGTTGGCAAGAGCCGACAGGGAGAGCTATGGCAAGCCGTTTGGGTCAAAATTAACCAGAAAAAACACGGGTATGGCAATGCGTCACCTGGACAAGTGCTATGGTTAATAATACTTATTTTACATATTTAAATGTTGCTACTGTTAATTGCAATACAACAATTAATACCAAAAATAATGAAAGTTTAATTTCAAAATTGTAATTTAATTTGGTGGGATAGCATATGAAGCATTCCTTTCTCTCAGTTTTTGCAGACTTGTCTCCAGACATGTACATGTAATCAGAAAATACATGTTTTGTTTATGTTCAAAATGTGTGAGTTAATGCTTTTAAGTACTTTTTTTAAACATATATTTTTAACTTTTAAAAAAGAAATTTAGGCTTTATCTTCTTTCTTTCTTGTTGTTTTTTTACTTGTTACTGATCCAAAAAATGATCCGAACCATGACCTTAAAGCCGTGACACGATCCGAGCCGTGTGTTTTGTGATCCGTTACACCCCTACTAAATACAACAAAAATAATTTGTAGTACATTAATACATTTTTATTATATGAACCCTGAAAAGATTAGAATTTATTTGTAGACTTAATGCTTTGTTTTTTAATGGAATTGAAGAAACAGTTTAGTAGTCTAATATAAATAAATATAGTCAAATATAGTTATTTGGTTTATATCGTGATCAATATCGTTATCGCGCAATATGTAAAAAGCTATATCGTGATATAAAAAATCCCATATTGCCCAGCCCTGGGTTGAACATCTGAACATCAAGCTCTCTTGTTTTTAACCGACCTAATCCAAGTTCCTGTCCTCCTTCAAAAAATGCTTTCAGGTTACTGATACAACCATTTGGAACCGTGTGTTTCCTCAACACCAAGTTCACATTGAATTTGTGTCCTCCACACGGCAAATTCTTGACACTCTGTTGACACAATGTAAATAAGAAAAACATCATAAAGTTCAGGAGGAGAACAATCACATTCTCCTCCATGATGTTCTTGACTCAACCCACTGATCACATCATCAACACGTCACAGATCAAAGCTGAACTTCAATTTTTTTTTCTACGGGCTGACCCGACTTTGATCATTTGTGTGGGTCACCTGCACGCAGGTTTACCCATTTCTGGCTCGTATCCACCTGTGCGAGCAGGTGGGACTAAGGCTTAAGCAGCGGAGAGCACTGAGTGTCTGTGTTTATCTGAAATCATGAATGCTTTCTGATAAACACTAATCCAGCTGTCACGCCTGCACAGTTACATCGGAGGAATAATTACAGAAGGTGAAAAACAAAACAGGATCAACACATTCATCCCCCCCCACACACATTGGCTTTTTTATTTACAAAATTCTCATTTTAGAGCTAAATTTCTCTCCAGACAGACACGGTTTCTAAATCAAACAGACTTCATTCTAATAAGATATAAAGTGACATTTTCAAACCCAAACCTGCACCTACGGCCGGCTGTGCTGGTTCCCCTCGCGCTGTCACGGGGGCCGCGTCATTAACCGGGCCAATAACAAAGCCTTTAAAGCCTAATTGGTAATTGATAAATGAGGCAGAGGATGATGGGAGAACAGTAATGAATCCCATCTCCCGCCGGAGGCGCGGTGCGGCCGGCCCCGCAGGAATTCCGGCCGGGGTTTTAAGTGGAAAGGGCAGCAGTAATATGTTGTGCAGCGATTCCACTCGGCTGCACACAATCAAAGACGGACAACGACCAGAGTGTATTACCGACGTTTCTCCGAGAGAGCAAAGCCGTCCATGCGTGTCGCTTTGTAAAACGGAATCACAACGAGTCCCAAATGTTCCTCCTGCAGTTTGATGGAGAAACGTGTTTTTAATGTATTCATTTTAAGTCCTTCAGCTTTTTCTAGAAAACATTTTCCAGCAGATTTTTCATTAAAAGTCTGAAGAAGAAAAAAGAAAAAAAAGCGCTCTTGTGGACATTTGGGATAAGCGTAGCTGCCCTTAAGCCAGGCACTAATCCTCCTTCCTGCTGTGAGACATGCTGGAATTCATGTCTACCTCCAGCTTCCTGTCTCTCTTCTCTGCATATGTGGGGAGGATCACCAGGCTGACATTTTTTTCTCAAAAACGTGGAATTGTCTGGATTCTACAGCTGGGAATTACTGGGTACGATACGCAATATGTGGGTCACGATATCAATAATATCGTGATAACTGGTAAAAAAATCATCTCTAATATAGAAGAAAACATTTTTTTTAAATTTATTTTTTAGCTTGAACACAATCAAAATAAACAACTTTTGTCTTATTCTGTGCAACAAATAATTTACACTTTTGTGCAAATCAGTAATACTATAATACAAATATTGACACCAATTGAAATGGAATTATCTGTCAAATTCAGAGCTAAAAATAGTAAACATGAACAGAAACGCCACTACTTAGTGCAAAATTGTTGAAACCAACAAAACAAAACTTAAATAATTCAAGTAAATGACGCGAGCCCCTACCTGTGGAGTCATCTTTGTGCCACCATATTGCAAGCATAAGTCACAGTTTTGAGATCAAAATTCTCTAAATTGCCCCCATAATGTAAAATGTTAGGAATAAAACTTCATAATCTGCAAATGACAATATTTAATATTTGCTTTCAAAAATCGTGTTTCTTGCTATCGAAAAATATTTTTGTGTTTGCAAACATTATTTTCTTTTAAAAATATTTTCCGTTTGTAGCACAAATATTTTTAGATGAGTTGTCCCGCATCTTGCTATTATATTTTGAACGTTTTTTGAGTTTTTTTTGGCTGCGCAGAGCTGCATTTCACTGAGGCTGCGTTTCTCCACTTCAGAATCTGCTAGAGTTACTCTAATTGCGTCAACAGTTGAAAATGACCATAACCAAAAGAATGTAAAAGCTAATTCATTTTTTTCAGAACTTACATCTTTGAGCAAAACTTCAGTCTCAGCTTTTGAACGGAAAAAAAGCTCTTGCTCGTTTTCCTTTGAGAACAGGAAGTTCACCGACACTTTATTTAGAAGATTTATTCACTTCCAGTTTGGACTGGGTTGATAAAATCTATTAATCGAGTTTGAGTCGATTCAAGCTTAATAAATTGATAATTGAGTCATAAAAATATAAATTGATTTACCACATGAGGCTAAAGTACGTTAGCTTGATGCTAATGTAATGCTATTTATGACTAAATGAACATTTTATAAACTCACAGACAGGAATTTTCCAAACTTTTAAGGAAACATTTTTCAAGTAACCATTTGAGGTCTAAAACACACTTTTTTAATTATACTTTCTGGTTCAGGAATAAAGGTGTAATGCTATAGCGTGATCGCCACCTAGTGGCCAAACTGAAACTCCCTCCAGGAGAAGCAGAACAATGTTTACAATGTAAATGATCTGAACATTTTAGTTAGAACTTCACCCCATATGTTAACAATCTCATTATTTCACTAATCAGATTAATATAAATATATTTAAAACAGTAGATTACTAATGTATTTCTAAACAAATGTGTCTAAATGCGTAAAATCAAAATTGAACTGTATTGAAGGATTGAAAGAATCGAAAAAAAATCTGAATCGAATAATTTCTGGAAATTATAATTGATGCCCCGCCCTACTTCCAGTGACAGCAGCGCGGCGCATTTGGCTTTATTTTAGTTCATAAAATTAAAGTCCAACACTTCTCTCTGTTTCAGAGGAACAAATACATCGTTCATAAATAATATTTCACTACACTCTACTATATTTATAAAGATCGCAAATCAGAAATCTTGGACGTCGTGAATATTTAAACTTGAATTTTCTGGAGCAGATCATGAGTATCCGAGTACTCGGCTACCTGTTGCAGCCCTACAAACAGCATACTATTATTACATCATAATAATTCAATAATAAAAAAATACTAAGGCATTGGTTAAAATTGTTATGTGGATCAAACATGAACAGAAAAAGTGACCATATGACTTTTATCTATTGAGTTATTTAATATAAAGACTAACAAATGTAGGAAATTAATTTCACACTTTTACTTTTACTTTTTCAATGCTGAATCTTTTTTAAAATGTTCTATCAATGTTCCCCTCAACCTGAATCCTCCTTCACTTTCAAAACACATTTTTTGTAAGAGATTTAGAAGCAAACTGTGTCTTAAATGATCGTATTTAAAAGATTAATGGGAATGCTTTTACAACAGGTCAAAAGATGATCAGAGAAAGATCAGATCAGGTTACCTGGAGAAAGAAGAGATGCTGCGTGATGTCTTGCACCAGCTCCTCTTCTGCGTTTTCAGGGTAAAATTTGGCCAAAAAGTGAAAGACGATTGGCTCCTCCTTTGGCACCTCCTGATCCAAAACCTGCAGAAGTTGAAGCACTTTTAGTTTCTTTAATCTTCAGTGTTCACCTGGCTTTAGTTTGACACCAAGCTCACCTTCTTGTCCATCTTCAGCCATGCCACGGTGTCCTTCACGCTGTAGCTGAGTCCGAAGAACCAGGTCTCCCTCAGTCCAAGAGTCCGGCACACCAAGTCAAACAGGTCTTTCCCCTTCCATTTAATCTGAAACAAATTCATGTTGGTCTCTGATACTTAGATTAACAAGAAAAACTATAACTCATGCTTAAGTGACAATTTCTGGTAACTTGTGGTACAAGAGAAATTCATAAATTAAGAGAAAAAAAATGCAGCTGGAACAGTAAACCAGACAAAATGTGTCCAACACAACGTGGGAAAAATATGCCACAAAAAACTATGGTTAAACTCTATTTGCTAAATCTGGCAGACATAATTATATTCCAAGTTTAAAAATGATATGCCAGCAGCTAACATTATGCAGCTGTGTGTAATTATATATAACCAAATGCTAACCTTTAAAGGTTTCTCTCTTAAAAAATAAAAACACTCTTGATGTCACAGTAACCTCTGTACTTTAGAGACTCAAAATACCGCCAACCAAGTCAAATATACAACAAAAAAGAAAAAAACAACTGTATTTATACAGTCATACAAAAATACGTTTTTAACATGACTTAATCATATGTGGTGTCAAACTCAATCGCACAAGAGGCCAAAATCCAAAACACACCTTATGTCGCAGGCCGAACAGGATAAACAACTATTGAACACTCTAAAACTACATTTTTAAAACTTTAAAAGCATAACTTTTTAACATAATTATGAACTAGATATATAGCATCACCTGTGATAATGCTAGTGTGAATGCTTTATGCTAAATTTCGCCACTTAAGAAGCTGAAATTGATAGCTAAAAATGCTGAAGCTGATAGCTAGCTAAAATATTAGCTTAATGCCAAATTAGCCTAAAAAACAAACAAAAAAAAAACTTAGGTTAGCCAAAAACAGGTAGCGTGTTAATATTGCCCTAACTCTGAAACAGCATTAAAATCTTTAAAAAGCATAAATTAGTCAAAAAAAAAGCTAGCATGTAGCTAAAATCTTAGCTAAACTAAAAAATACCATAAAAAGTCTTACAAAAAGCCAAAATAGTCCAAAAAGCTAGCAGAGTGACAATGTTTTAAACTTTAAAGCCGTGACTTTTTAACATGTATATTACCTGTGATAGCGCTAGTGTGAATGCTGTAAGCTTAATTAGGTAACTGAAGATTATAGCTGACTTTACTGAAGCTAATAGCTGAAAACGCTGAGGCTGAAAGCCAGCTAAAAATATTAGCTACATGCCAAATTAGCTTAAAAAAAATTTAAAATAACAACAATTCTAAATCAGCCAAAACAGTTAGCATGTAAATATTAACCTAACTCCATAACAGCCTTTAAAAAACTTTTAAAGTCCCCCTGTGACAATTTCTTTAAAAAAAAACACACAAAAAAAACGTTTTTTTAAAAAAAAGAAAAAAAAAGACAGTTTTTCTTCTCTTTCATAACAAAAAATGCCACAACCACATGTTAAAAACTCAAAAAACATGATTTTCATTGAAGGGGAACTTTAAAAAAAAAAGCCTAAATTAGCCAAAACAGTTAGCTTGTAGCTGAAATATTAGCTAAACTCCAAAACAGCTTAAAAAATCTTAGTAAATGCCAAAATATTGCAAAAAGTTAGCAGGGTGCCCATTTAAAAAACTTTAAAACAGTTACTTTTTAACATAAATATGAATAATAAAAAGCCAGGAATATTCTTCCAGAATAAATCAACTTAAACCTTAAATAAAAATTAAATAAAATGATCTTAGAGGCGAGGTCCTTGATTTTGACACAGATGATATTACAAATAAAGAGATAAAATATCTAAATAAAAAAATAGAAACTGCATTCAAGAGAACTCATTTCGCACAATTAAAGAGTCATGCTCGTTGGGTTTTGCTGCCACTACGTCAAGGGAATACAGTAACTTACACCTCCCATGAGGAAAGAATGAGGGAAAAGTTTCACGATAATCACAAAACATCAAATATCTAGTCTTTTTTCAGTCTGAGACTGTAAACTGTGCATCTCTATATATTTTTAATGTGATCTCAGCAGGTAAAACTCAGGTGAAGCTGGTCCCCAAACGCACCTCGCAGCTGAACTCCATGTCCGATTCGATGCTGCAGATCCTGACCCTGAAGGTCCGGGCTTGTTTTCTCATCAGAGAATTTAGTCCCATTCTCGCAGCTAACGCGCTCGCCATGACGACTGATTAATTTTCTGATTAATCAATCATCTATTACTCTTCTGATTTTCCTCCTGATGATAAAGAGCGCTCTATCAGGGCATTTTAAGCCAGCAGAACCGACACTGATGGGTAGCGCAGATGCGCGTGCGCCTCTTTAACTTCTCAATGTTAACATTAAATGACAGACTGTGTCGCTTTTCCCTAAAAATGTTCTTATTTGTACAGTAAATTCATCAAATATAGAAAATAACGTTCTGGTTAGACAGCTAACGTTAGCTAAAGTTGACAGAAAGTAAGTTAGCTAACAAACGTAAACATTATACCAAAGTTAGGACTTCATTTTGATGACGAAAGTTAATATTATTACACCGTTTATATTTAATATATTTGTATTTTTGTCGTTAGAGTTAAAATAAAATAAAGTATAACACTTCCCTCTTTAGGAAAACGAAAGTTTTCGGTCTGTACGTAAACTAACGAAGAACTAGCTAACTGAAGCTAACAAGTTGTAAACTATCTCCCACACAAAAATGATGCGTTCACGTGTAGTTAACAACATAGTTATAACCATACGGAAAGGCTCCGCCTCATCAAATGTACTTCTGTTATGGCTGGTTTTATATTTATGGCTATTTTCTTGTATTTTTACAATTTTTGACATGCCAAATAATTGTATATATTTGTTATTTAGTTATAATTTCCTTTTTTTGTGACAATTAAGGCCATTTTAAGGCATTTTATTTATTATTTATTTGGTCCTAAATTGTATTGTTGATTTTTTGTTTTATTATATGAATGATGTATGAACAAAAGGGAACTTTATAAATGTATTCTTGAACTAGTGACAAAGGCAAAGTGTTATAAAAAAAAAAAAATAAAACAACATTATTTTTTTGTGTTTTTTTGGATTCAAATGTATTTTTATATCAAATAAAATTAAGTCAGAATACATACTTTTGACTATATTAACATGCAAATGATTTTTTTTTCAGGGTCATGTTTAAACTTTAATACCCAGAAATAGTTTAACAGGAGAGTTGTAGATTAATAAAAGAAACATATTGGAAATAAATAAATTCAGAACAACATTTAAGGGACTTTGCACCTACATTTGAGAAGTTAATTTATGGAACAATAAAACCACAGATTAGAAAGAAGCCAATTCAAATTATAGATTAAAATAAGATATATTAAAATGTATTGTTAACAATAATTCAAAATTACTTAATTGTAAAGTAGAATTGCAAACACACAGTAGATTGTAGTTGTTAGTTTATATTGTACTGTTACTTTACAATGTGTATTATTATTTTACTTTATCTGGATCATAAAACCAATTATAAAAGATACATTAATTCAACTTTTACGGTATTGTTTTGGAGATTTTTTTTTTTTTTTTTAATATTAGTGCTTTACAAAATTATAACTGAGAAAGAGCCAGACAACACATACATATATCTGTGTTCCTTTTCCAACACAAGTTTTGTTGTTGGGATTTAGAAGAGAGTGTTTTTATTCATTTGACTTCTTTTCACATTTAATTAACTGACAAAGCTAAAAATAAAAATAAAAAAATGTCGTGTTAGTTTTTTTTTATTTATAGATGAACCCATAAATACGTTTGGGTTTTAACACAAATTCAAAATTAAAACTAACTGCAAACTTGATTTTCAGAATGTTTTGAATTAACACCTTTTAGTTTGGTTATTTTTGAAAATATCTCGCGTATTAAACATCCCTTGATACCACAGGATATTGATAATTACAGTATTATTGTAACACTTTTATTAAAAGTTATAGTAATATTAATTTTTTTAGCTCATTCAGATTTGTGTTTATGAAAATCTTTGGATTAATTCTCCAAATTTAAATTGTGTATCCCCTTTTTACGCCTTTTTATCTAATTTGTATGAGAATTGACTTTTAAATCATTAATATTTGTTTATTTATTAAAATGTTTTATGCTGGTAAACATAAAACATATTTTAAGAATGCAATTTGGTGAGGTTTGAATAAATAGTTGGAAGTTCCCATTGTTCGTGAAAGCAGCACTCCTACAACCACCAATCAGATTCCAGTACGCAGCACGGGGCAGCCTGTTAGCCCCACCCCCTGCGCCATAAGGAGGCGGCGCAAAGACGATGAGGTAATCGGGGTAAACAGTAAAAATGGCGACGTCTGTCAGCCGAGAGGGGCAGCTAAACCTGAACGGGACCATTCCCGAGCCCCACACGGAAAAACTGACAGACCTCCCGACCGAGCTGCTCGAGTACATCCTGTGCTTTCCCGCCCTCAAGCACGTGGACGTCTGTAACGTCTCCTGCTGCTGCAAGCGGCTCCACGACGTCTGCCATGGAAGTGGGAAGGTTTGGGGCAACCAATACAAACTCAGGTGCTGCGATGTGTTTTTCCTGACGTTTGACCGGGACGTTTGCTTATTGCTAAAGGAACCCTAAAACGACCATCTGACATGTAGTCATTCCACCTTAAAGCGGGTTGGTCCACTGAACCGCCTCTGCTGCTCGCTGACATTCTGCTGATGCACCAAATTTGTCGCTACGCCACCTCAGCGGCGGACGTTTGTTCTGCAGACGAAAAACAACAACATATGTTGAATTTACTTCTGCAATAAGCAACAGTTTTTAGTCAACGTCGTCAAATGGTCAATTCCGGTGACCTTGAGTTTTGATTTAGTCCACGAACTGAAGAAGAGCGCACTATTTGGCAGCCTCTTCTCTCCTACTGACTCACTCTTCGCATCTTTTTCGCAAACAGAAGCTGGTTCAGAGACTAAAAATTAATTCAATATTTACTTATATATTTACATATATATATATATAAAAGACACGGTGAAAGTAAAACTGTGAATTGATCTTACAAATTAAAGAAAAAGTATCATAATTTAAAATTTGGGGGAAATATTTAATTAAAAAATGTATTGGAAGATTCCAATATCAGACATTAACAATAAAGCTGCTAAAATATATTTATTTTGAACTATGTTAGTATTATTTATCTTGCAAATGTTTTATTGTTCCATTATTGCGCGATCTTGCTTGTTGTAATTTTTTTATTTAAAACTTTATTGTTAACTGGCCTTTGCAATTTAAATAAAATTCAAAATAACTCTATTTATAAAGCGTTTTTCCTGCTGCAGAACTCCTCAAATGTCTTTACAAAAATTAAAAATAACAAAAAAAATATTGTTGTAAACGGCGGTTTACAATAAAGTTATTTTGAATTTTATTCAAAATAGCTTTATTTATAAAGCATTTTTCCTGCTGCAGAACTCCTCAAATGTCTTTACAAAAATTAAAAATAACAAAAAAAAATTGTTGTAAACGGCGGTTTACAATAAAGTTATTTTGAATTTTATTCAAAATAACTTTATTTATAAAGCACTTTTCCGGCTGTAGAATGCTTCAAATGTCTTTACATAGATAAATAAATTGAAGAAATGCAAATATAACGAAAATCAAACAATATATAGGTACATTTTATTTTTAAAAAATAGTTAATATAGTTAATAAATAGTTATAATAAAAAGTTAATATAATTGAATTAAATTGTTAACTGGCCTTTACAATAAAGTTATTTTAAATAAAATTCAAAATAACTTTATTTATAAAGCACTTGTCCGGCTGTAGAATGCTTGAAATGTTTTTACATAGATAAATAAATTGAAGAAATAACAGTATAACGAAAATCAAAGAATATATAGGTACATTTTATTTTTAAAAAATAGTTAATATAGTTAATAAATAGTTATAATAAATAATAAATAGTTAATATAATTGAATTAATGCATGAAAAAAATGTAAAAACTCCTTAAAATTGGCCTTAGTGATTTTTTTTTTTTTTTTTTTTTTTTAATACTGTTACTTTAAAGTTGAGTAAACAGAAAATACAAATACTTTTTTAAGTCTTTCTGAATTTTGAAGAATTACAGACATGTTTTAACTTTAGAAGATGAAATTCACGGGAGGAAATTTAAGATTTTTAAGCACTTTTTTAAGGCATATGTGTTTTTTATTTTGTCAAGGTAAAACTTTGAAATGACTGTAAATTTAACAAAGACATTGCAATGAATTCCTTTTTTCATTAAAGATTTGATCAAATCAGAATTTCCTTCTATTCTCGACTCCTTGAAGCGGTTTGGACTCATATTTGTGTATTTTATATGTAAATGTTTTGTTTTATCGTCATTAAATGAGCAAATAATAGATCATTTTGTTGCTTTTTCCATCAGATGGCCACGACTGCAGAGGTTTTACCGTCAGAATGAGAGCTGCGATTGGCTCCGAGAGTACAAAACACGCCACAGAGTGGGAATACAAATCCGAAGAACCGTGGAGTCCATCTCAAAGAGGTTCTTCACAGAAGTTGTAAGTCATGTCGGATCTACGGCATTAGCTGAGCGCGTTTGTGCAAAGAGAATGCGGGTTTTTGTGTTGGAGACTAATCCCGAGGTGTGCAAACGCAGCCGTGCGTGGGCCAGGTGCTGGGGGACAGCTTTGCAGAGATCGAGTCCCTCGGGATGCCGGGTCACTTCTGCGAGGACGAGCTGCTCTTCATTCTGAACTCTGACAAAAGGTGAGGACACGGCTGCACGTCCAGCGGAAGTCCTCTTTGCTTTGTCCTTTCCTGACGCGTGCTCGTCTTTTTCCAGGAAAAACCTTACGTTAAAATACTATGCAAAGAAAATTCTTTACTTCCTGCGGCAGCAGAACATCCTGAGGAGTCTGAAGAGCTTCCTGGAGCAGCCCGCAGAGCAGCAGTTAGCCCTGGAAGGTAAAGTTGCTCCACTTTGATTGTAATTTTAGTTTGGTAAAAAAAAAAAAAAAACAGTTTTTATTGATGCAGGGGGCCTTGCAGAAAAAATACATTTAACGTTTTGTTTGTAAAATATTTTTTTAATTTTGATTTTACAGAATCCAAAAATGGCATGACATACTTTTATATTTGTGAAAAAAAGAAGAATATACTGTAGCACGTCTGTTTTAAGTCTCTTTATTTTGTGGTTAACAACAGAAACAGCAGAAGAAAACACTCCTGAAAAAAGTGTTTTTTTTAGTCTTTTGTTGATTTATTAGTGGATCTGCGCTCCTCAAACACCTTGATTCCATCTCATTCTCTATGGAACTATATTGGGGCCAATATTATTTGAAATCCAAATAAAACCATTTGATAAAAATGTTGGTGTTTGGCCAAAAAAATGTAAAACGTCCAAAACTTTTTACTATTTTAAAATACACTTAATTATTTTCAGTCTCAAATGTTCTGTTTTTTAGTTTAAAAAATTTCAATTTCAAAGCTTTTTTTTCAGTTTCAACTCCTTTTTTTTTGTTTTGTTTTCGAATCAGAAAATTTCAGTTTTACAATTTTTAGCCGTGTTGGGGCGGGGCTAACACCAAGGACCAATCAAAATCAGTGAGGGTGGTAACTTCAGGGCCGGTGCATTCACTGACTCCTAGAACTGTGATAATTAGGATCAGGAAATGGATTTATTGTCTGTACTATAATAGGCTGAAGTTCGCGGACAAACCGTGTGTCCGTTCTCGCCCGTTCTAGGCGCCATTTTATTGTTATGTAAAAATTTTTGAAACCTAAAAAACTGAACATTTGAAGCTGAAAAGTTTATATTAGAGTAGTAAAAAGTTTTGGACAATTTATTATTTTTTTGGCCAAACACCAATATTTTTTTTCAATTTGGATTTCAAATAATATTGACTCCAATTTAGCTCCATAACCTCCAAGCCCAAAACCTTTATTTCCCTAAAACCCCGACAACACTTCTAGTGACTGAACTGTAGAAAAATGACAAAAGTATATTGAAAAATGACTGAGTTGCGCTGTTTGGGTCTGCTGATGTCCAGAGCTCAGTGAACGCACCACGCAGAGACGCTCGTCAGACCTGGGAGCCGTCGTTCAGTCTGTTGTTGTGAGTTTTAGGGAAATAAACGGACAGTGCATGAGAGGGAAATAAACCGGTCAAGGAGTGTCGATCTGATAATAAAAAAAAAAATTTAAAAAGACCAAAAAAAAGAAAACAACTTTTGTTCTTTTTGTTGTTGACCACAAATAGATAAACAGATTAATTCTCAGCCTCTCACCGAAAGGCTGAGATCATTTCATTATCATGAGAAAATTGTTTTCTCGGGATAATGAGATATTGAATCACGAGAAAATGGTCACAAAAAACGTACATTTAACCAGAATTCTGTCATTACTTTTATATAAACTTCAAATTTTTCAAACGAGTTTAAAGTCTGAATCTGTATTTTTCCATGTTTGCGTTTGTTGTGCTTCATGAAGTCACTTTAACCCAATGCATCATGGGAGTTGTAGTGCTACAGCTGGACAGACTGGCGTCTTTCTACAGGAAGCAACACCACTAAATATGATCTTGATCTGCTATTTTTGTTGGAACTGAGAAACTTTGAGCCACACCAGGAAGTGAGGACGTTAACCTCGTCTGATTGGTCAGAATGATGCCGTATTGCTCAAACCTCCAAGAATGATTTGTTGAGAGAGTTTAAAGAGGAGGGACTTTTCAAAAACAGCTATCGGCTAAATCCCAATACCATCATTTTTATCAAAATGTCGTTAATAGAATCAAATAAACACAGAAAAAAGTATTTATGAACTTTTATTTTTAATTAGTCAGTGTTTTATCACGACCTGATTGGATGAACACAAAGCTGATATCCTGGTGATGGTAAATGTTTATAGATCAGTGAAAATGAACCATTTCCTGGTTGAAAAACACTGGATTAAAGGACTTGACTCACTCCAATAAAAAAAAAAAAAAATACAGTTTTCCAGACAATCTAATCCGGGACATTTTGGCAGCTCCTTATTTCTCCCTCTCCTGGAAGAAATGATCAAAGCATAAATGATGGTTACCACAGTTTAATCCCCAGATGTTCTTGCAGGACCTCTTGGTTAGAAAGGATCCGCTCTTCACTAACGTCGTTCAAAATATGTACATTTTCCCAAATAGCTTCACAAGATGTTTGGATGCAATAGATGGAAATTCCTGGAGGAGCTTAAACTTCAAAAAATTCAATATGGCAGCTTCTTCAAATTTCGCCTTGCCATAGGTCCTGTGACCATCCCATAATAATCTTCCTTTGGGTATCACCGACACGTTTTGGTTTCATTAGTTGATTTTGAAATGTTTGTTTTATTTTTAACCCCATAAGAAAGAGATTTTGTTCTCATAATTTTTTTTTTTTTGGACGGTTTCTCCCTCTGTGAAGTCATATTTTTTGGGATGAGTGTGCGCCAATCTCAGGGAATCTTTAGAAATTAAAAATGTAGAAATTTTTAGAAGTTAAGTATGTAGTGAGGGTAAATTTTCACTCAAAGGGACAGGAAGAAAGACAAATTGCAAAAACAGTCTGGTTCAATCCTGAACTGCTTTGGGACAAATGAACATGTTTACAGAAGATCAACACCAATGAAAACATCATGACTCCGTACTTATTCTCTCAGGTTCAGGTTTCTGCAGCTGTTGTGAATATTTTGGAGTTTTCTGCTCAAATTCAAACACATTTTATTGTAGGTTGGGTTGATGAGGAGTTCCAGATTTTGCGAGGATGAAATCCCCCGCAGGACGGTGAGCTTTTGGTTCAGAAACGGAGCTCCCGCGTGACTCTCTGCTGCTCTTTCCCCCACCCCCACCCCGCCTGTGAAGGAGCCGTTCTCGTGGATCAGTACTGCAACCCGCTGGCCGACGTCACGCTGGACGGCATCTCCCTCCAGCTGGATGAGATCAGAGAAAAAGTAAAAAAGATGCTGCGGATCAAGAACCCCTCTCATCCCAGCCTGCGCGCGCTCCCAGGTGAGTTCGGACGGATTTCTGTATCGCAGGGGTGTCAAAGTCAATCACACGAGGGGCCAAAATCTAATGAATGAATGAATGAATGAATGAATGAATGAATGAATGACGAATTTATATAATCCCACCCCGGCTCAACCATTTTCTCTACATGAATGATCAATATCTGGTTCAGGACTTAATATCAAATATTAATGGATTCATTGATATCATCAAATTTTAAAACATCAACAGACAAATCACTTATATTAATCAGTAACAATAATCTAATATTCTCATTGAAAAAAAGACAATTTGTGCAGATTCAATCAAAGAATTATGATAAAACAAAAAGTAATAAGTAAATCATTTTCATTTGCTAATGCAGAAAAAATCTAAACATTCTCGTTAAAAAAAGACGATTAGATTAGACTGTTTTTATCAAAAAATGATTATAATAACATAAAAAATAATAAGTTGAAAAGTAAAAGATCAGGAGTTTGGGCAGAATCAGAGCTACATCTCAGTTTAGGAACAGGTTTAAAACCACGTTAACGTTCTTCGTTCTTCTGACTGAGAGACTGAAGGTCTCATTTCAAGAGAATTCTGCTCGAGTTCTTCAGAATCGGGTCAGAGTTCACATCCAGCGGTTTCATGAGTTCACATTTTATATTTTGCTTGAATTAACGATCCCACAGTTCTCAAAGTCTTTCATGGATTTTATCTCCAGAGGCTTCGTCAGGTCCGGTGGTCCGAGTGGTTTGACAAAGATTCTGGAGTTCTGGACCACGTTGAATGGATCTGTGTTGTTTTTAAGTAGAAATCCTGCTAATTACAACTGCAACAAACGATTATTTTAATAGTCGATTAATCACCGATTATTTTTTCCGATTAGTCGACTAATCGTTTCATGCTCAAACTGGATGTAAAACACACATCTGAACCATCATTAGCTTGGAACTAACTAAAAACTAGATATAAACAACTACCTGCGATAATGGTAGTGTGAATGCTGTAGGCTAAAATAGATAGCTGAAGATGCTGAAATTGATAACCAAAATTGCTGAAGCTGAAAGCCAGCTGAAACATTAGCTAAACCTTAAACCTAGCCTAAAAACCTAAAAAAAGCATAAATTAGCCAAAATAGCTAGCATGTAGCTGAAATATTAGCTAAACCCCAAATTAGCCTGAAAAACTGAAAAAAGTACTAAATTAGCCATAATAGCTAGCATGCAGCTGAAATATTAGAAAAGCTTTAAATTAGCCTAAAAATGATGAAAAAAATCCTAAATTAGCCAAAACAGCTAGCATGTAGCTGAAATATTAGACAAACTACCAAATAGCCAAAAAAACGGAAACAATCCTAAAGTGGCCAAAATAGCTAGCATCCATCTGAAATATAAGCTAAACTCCAAATTAACCTAAAAAAATCTTAAATTATCCAAACAGCTAGCTGAAATATTAGCTAATCTTAAAATTAGCCAGAAAAAAATGATGAAAATCCTAAATTAGCTATCATGTAGCTTAAATATTAGCTAAACTCCAAAATAGCCTAAAAAACCCTAATAAAAGCCAAAATAGTCCAAAAAGCTAGCAGAATGCTATTATAACTTTCAACTTTACTACAATCTGACTTCATACAATATAAAGTAACGAGTAATCGACTATTAAATTAGTTGTTGACTATTTTAATAGTCGATTAGTCATCGATTAGTCGACTAATCGTGGCAGCCCTACTGCTAATCTTGTAGAAGTTCTTAATTAAGATCTAGATATGTAGAATTAGCAGCGATGATGCTAGTGTAAATGCTGTAAGATGTATTTGGCCGCTGAAAATGCGAGTGCTGATAGCTGAAGATGCTGAAGCTAAAATATTAGCTAAACTCCAAATTAACCTAAAAAAATCTTAAATTATCCAAACAGCTAGCTGAAATATTAGCTAATCTTAAAATTAGCCAGAAAAAAATGATGAAAATCCTAAATTAGCTAAATTAGCTATCATGTAGCTTAAATATTAGCTAAACTCCAAAATAGCCTAAAAAACCCTAATAAAAGCCAAAATATTCCAAAAAGCTAGCAGAATGCTATTATAACTTTCAACTTTACTACAATCTGACTTCATACAATATAAAGTAACGACTAATCGACTATTAAATTAGTTGTTGACTATTTTAATAGTCGATTAGTCATCGATTAGTCGACTAATCGTGGCAGCCCTACTGCTAATCTTGTAGAAGTTCTTAATTAAGATCTAGATATGTAGAATTAGCAGCGATGATGCTAGTGTAATGCTGTAAGATGTATTTGGCCGCTGAAAATGCTAGTGCTGATAGCTGAAGATGCTGAAGCTAAAATATTAGCTAAATGCCAAATTATCCTAAACTAAAAAAAATTAGGTTAGCCAAACAGCTAGAATGTAGCTGAAAAAAATTGCTAAACTTCAAAACAGCCTAAAAAACTAAGAAAAAACCTTAAATTAGCCAAAAGAGCTAGCATATAGTAGAAATATTAGCTGAACTCCAAAATAGTCTAAAAAAATCTTAGTAAATACCAGAATAGTCCAAAAAGCTAGTAGAATGCCAATTTTTAAAAACTTTTCGACATAATAATGAATAACAAAAAGGCAGGAATACTATTCTAGAATACATCAACTTAAAACGTAAATAACTTTCAATATTTATAAGAATAAATTTTGTCAAAAGTTTAGTTAGAAATAAGAGCAAAATAACATAATAGGATCTGGAGGGCCGGGTAGAATTACCATGAGGGCCGGATCCGGCCCCCGGGCCTCGACTTTGACACGTGCTTTATAGTGTGGGGAATGTCTCTTAAGGGGTGTCCTGTGTGCTGCAGGGGACGGTGTCCTGGAGGACCTGGAGCTGCAGAGGCAGGTGCTGTGCGCCCTCAACACTGTTCTGTACGAGCAGCTGCAATACAAAGGCAACGAGTGCGACTACTACAACCCGCTCAACTCCTACATCCACCAGGTAGCCTCTCGGCTTTTTCTGACCCGCTTTCTGCTCAAACTGAGGCTCTGCTGTCCGCTCAGGTGCTACTCCGCCGCACGGGCATTCCCATAAGCCTCTCTGTCCTCTACATGACGCTGGCGTGGAGGCTGGGGGTTCAGCTGGAGCCCGTCAACTTCCCCAACCACTTCCTGCTGCGCTGGAGCCAGAGGCCGAGAGGGTACGATCCCAAACCGTTTCTGTGACCCGATGTCCAAAGACAAGGTCTTCTTGTCTTAGGACATGTTAATCACTTCTACTCTGTTCCGTACTTTAAAGTTCTAGACCAGGGGACGGCAACCTATAAGAGTAAAGGAGCCATTTTGGCTCGTTTTGTGCTGATCAAAACCTAGAAGGAGCCACATTGACATACGTTAGTGTTTACGTTAGCGTTTTTTTTTAAATAAGTATGAATAACGTCTATTTTTGGCACGAACAAAAGCAAAAAAATGATGTAAAAAGAAAATAATATAGGCCTATCTCAAAGGGAATTTTTTTTTACGTTTTTAACTTTAGTAGCAAAAAAGCTAGCTTGTTGCTTAATGACTGGCTGAACTTCAAACATTTCTCTGTAAATTAAATCAGCCCAAAATTTTAGCATGTTGCTAAAATAAAAGCTAAACTCAGAATTTTGTAGATAACAAATTAGCTAAAAATGTTAGCATATTGCTAAAATATTAGCTAAACTCCAAATTAGAATAAAAAACTAATTAGAGGCCAAATCTGCCAAAAAAAGTTAGCTTGTTGCTTAATGACTAGCTAAACTCCAAATTAGCATAAAATTTCTCAGTTAACTAACTTAGTCAAAAATGTTAGCATGTTGCTAAAATAGAAGCTAAATTCAAAATGATCCCAAAAAAATTTCAGTATATTAAAAATTAGCTGAAAATATCAGCATGTTACTAAAATACTAACTAAACTCCAAATTAGCATAAAATTCTTCAGTAAACTAAATTAGTCAAAAACGTTAGCATGTTGCTAACATAATAGCTAATCTCCAATTTTTTTTGAAAATTACCATTTTATTTTTCTTCAGTCAGAGAGCCACTATGGAGAGATAAAAGAGCCACATGTGGCTCTGGAGCCGCAGGTTGCAGACCTCTGATCGAGACAATCCTTCTGCCGTTTTTGCAATAGTTGGCGGGCTATAGGAACGGTGACGAGGCGAGCGCCTCCTTCCAGTGATTGATCAGTGGGCAGAATACTAATCCGATACAAGCGTTTTTGTGCTGTCGCAGTGCTGCGGTTCTCTGGCTAGCGTGCTCGCTCAATACGCCGGCAGACAGACAGCCGGTGCGGGGAGCGGGGGCAGCCTGCTCAGGTCTCCTGAACTGTGATGTTTTTCTTATTTTCGCCCGGACTATAATAATAATAATAAAAAAAAAAGTTCCCCTATTTTTTCCCCCCTCTCAGATTGATACGGGACAGTCTTCAAACTCAGTCACAGAGACACAGAAACATAGCGGAAGCGGCTGTCATGGAGACACACCACTAGAGTGAGATCAAAGCTCCAGTTATCCCTGGGAATCACATGTTTGACAGATGTCCAGCAGCAAATTCACTGCCTGATTTAAAAAGGGGCAAACCACTGGTTTGGAGCTTGGAGGTGGAGCTCTGATTTAATGGGAACAGCCAACACGTCAAAAAACGACGACATCTAAAACGTTCATTTTTGATTCGGAGGTCTTAATCATGCATCAATATGTGACGACTTGGGAATGAGAATGTGTTGACTTGGGAAGATGTAGGCGTTTTTTTTTTTTTTTTACTACTGAAGTAAATTGGCACAAATTAGGAACCAAAACCAAAGAACCGCTTTGGCACTGGAACCGAATAAAACCCAATCGGTGCCCAACCCCTAGTCCTCACCAACATATCTTATATATCTGAGAAAATGTTTTTATTTCTTTCACCAAAAGTGACTATTTGGTCGGGTTTCAAGTTCCTTAAAGTCTTTAAAGTCTGGTCATCTTTTGATCTAATTTCAGAGCGTTCCCAGGGGTTTTTAATTGTAATTATACTGTTTTTAGCCAAAACTGAGAAAAAAAAAACACTTTTTTCTTGGGCATAGTTTCTGCAGAGAGCAAACTTTTGTTAGAAATTAATCTCTGAGTTGTGGGTAACCCCGCCCCCTTTTCCATTACCCATAACTGAGAGCTTTCTGTTTACATGCTCTCCTGCTATCTTTTTTTTTCTCCTTTTGATTTCTCTACAATTTGAATAACGAAATACTCAGAAATTAAATATTATCCTTAATTTTCTTTATAGATGTCCTCCATAAAAAAGATGTAACAAACACCAAAAACACCATTTTCATCTGAGCCTGTCTTTAAAGCAGTAAAGGACAGACCTACTGGTCTTACTTTATGAAACTTTTTATTTGCTTATTTTTTTTTTTTTGTAAATCTGTGGGGTATTTTAAGTTAAGCTTCTAGTTTTATTTAGTTATTTGATCGATTATTTTTTACTTTATTGTTAAAACCACCTCAAAGATAAATTCATTGTTTAAAGACCCACTTTGACTTAAATTGTTTTTAACATCTTGATTTTTCACAATTTTGAGATCAAAATGTCCTAAATTGCAAACAAAATGTAATAAAAAAAATCATAATTTGCAAATGAAAATATTAAATATTTGCTTTCAAAAATATATTTGTGTTTGCAGGATAAAAGTTTTAGATGTGTTGTCTTTCATCTCTCTTCTGACCAATATTTTACTCCTGATGGTTCATAAATCACACTGCTGTAATGTCAGTAGATGAACTTTACAGTTTATTTTACAACTTTAGCCATAAATTCAAAAAATCTGATTGAATAAAATATAAACAATGCTAAAAGAAAAAATGATTTATTTGTAAAATGACTAAAAAGATTTTTTCTTCAGCTAAAGAGACAAATTTGAGAGTAAATTAGTTTTTTTTTCATTCTTTAAGTATTTCACAAACAATCAAAGAATACTTGTCAATAAACATAATCCACGTACAAGAAACAACAAATGGTTCTATTTCAAGAGTTTAAAAAAGTCAAATAAATTACAGTATCTGGGCATTCATGTGTTTTTATTTGATGTAAATATTCAGAAAATGGTTTAAAACAGTTTAAAAGGTTTCACCTTTAAAAATTTACAGTTATGAATAAAATATTTTGAAATCACAATCAATATGTTAACCAGAAAGTCCAGGTTTGTATCAGTTAACTGTAATCTTATTTTAATAAAACAAAGGGTTTATGGTCATGTTTTTTTGTTTTCAGCCAATTATGAAGAGAAGACCAAAACACAACATTCAGAATAAAGACGTTCCACAGTTTCTAGATCATTTCCTCAAAACGCTCAAAAATCACTGTTCCAGTTAAAGCCAGTAAGTGGAAAAAATGATTGGAAGGGTAGATGTCACTGTTAGGGACAGGATATGATGTGTAAAATGTTCGTATCTCTTTAGCTTCTGTGGTGAGACAAGGTGATGCATCTGAAAACATTAGTTTCAAATGTAAAAATAAGAGCCAAAAAAATAAAATTTTAAGCAAAAATTTAATATTTTTATTTTCAACTTTGAAAGTTTTTTTTTATGTAACTTTATTTTTGCCGTGTTGGAAATTTTAATCTCAAGATTTTGTTTTTAATGTGATTGCACAAAAATCACTTGATATTCTTGTGGTATTTTATCAAATTAATTTATTTTAAAAAATATATTTGTGTTTTTTTCTGTTCAAATAGTTGTGAATCATCAGCAGACATGGAAAAAAAATCTGAATAAGAACTTATTTGTGAAGTAGAAAATCTGCTGAGCTCCAAGCTCTCAGTAACTTGGAGGGGAAGGGGGGCGGTGTTGCTCCACACCAACAGAAATCCTCTGCAGAAACTATGTCCAGTAGGTTTTGTGATTATTTTTTGTTAAAAACGCTTTGGAAATGGATCAAAAAAAGATCCGAGTGGATCTTTAAGCATTAGATTATAAAATAGGGATAAAAAAATCATAATGTTTAATTTTGTATTTGTTCTTTTATCTTACAAAAGTATCGGTAGATGCTCAGAATTAGGGGTGTAACGGATCACGAAAAATCCGTGGTCCGCACGGATCAGAGGCCACGGTGCGGGACACGTGTGTACCGCGGACCGCTCGAACACTCTACCCCCCAAACGCGGACACCTCGCGCTAGCATAATTTAAACCAATTGTCCGTTCACATCGAATGGAATTTGTGTCAAATTCCTGTAAATCCTTTTTGTTTTGACAAGCCCTAAAGTAGCCGCTTTCTGTTCATCTTAAAGTCTGTTCACCTGTCCTGAAGCTGCGTGTGGGAGGAGCTTCTGTCAAAAACTTTTGTCGACTTCACAATGAAGGAAGCAGATGGATAAATATCAGGTTTATTTAATTTTAAGAGCTGAATAAAAGCATCGGTACACATTTCCATTAGTGGGTTCACAGAATCTCCCAGTTAAACGCAGCAACTGTCCCGCACAGGAGAAAGCTGCAGCTCCGTTACGGGCTTTCCGGTGGAATCACGGAACATTTGTACGGCAAGCCAGAGATGTCAAAATTGACCAGGAAAAGCTGACGCAGAAGTGCCACGTTTTACAGAAAATTATCATTTAAAACATTTAAATGTTCCCACAGTTAGTTTCAATAAAGCAATTCATACCCAAAAAAATATTGTAACTGTTTTATTTATGATTTAATTTTAAAGGATAATCCAGATAGATTTGGTGTTTTCAACACTATTTTTAATCATTCTTTTCTCTTAGTTTTTGTAGATTTGTCTAAAAACATGTAAATGTAATCAGAAACTACAAGTTTTAGTATTTTTTTGTGTTCAAAATATAAATATGTTTTGTTTTAATAAATAGGCTTCAATGAGCAGATGTTTTGTTGTTGCATATGTAAATATTGTGTGTGTGAGGTACTTAAAATGCTTATTGAATTTATGAGTTAAACTGTTTCCAAAAATTAATTTAGCTTTGATATTGTTTGGGTTTTTTTTTCGTTTTGTTTTTTTCTTTTTTTAAATTTTGGTACTTTTTGCTGATCCGAAAAATGATCCGAACCGTGACCCTAAAACCGTGACACGATCCGAACCGTGGGTTTTGTGATCCGTTACACCCCTACTCAGAATTAGTTCAAACGATCCAATCAGGACGTCCCCAGAGAAGACCTCCAACAAGCAGCTCGTGGTCCTCTAACTGGTCTGCTCGGCATTGATCTTCTATTGATTACACGCTATTGGAATTCACCAAAACAGCATTCTGAAGTTTCTGAACTTGTCCCATAGGTTTGGTTTTAGATTCTCTCACCTCCAATAAACTCGCGTGTTTGTGTGAAACTCCGCCTGCAGGAGTCAGGACATCTACGACTTTGTCTACATCGACGCCTTCGGCAAAGGCAAGCAGCTCACGGCCAAAGAGTGCGAGTACCTGATCGGCCACCAGGTGACGGCAGATTACTACAGCTCCATCAGCACCACCGAGGTGCTGCTCCGGATGGTGGGGAACCTGCTGAACATCGGCAAGAGGGGGTGAGAGACCTGCCGCTGGGTAGTGGGGGCGGAAAACACTTAAAAGCTCATAAATGATTGGAAAATAATGACTTTTATAGCTAGAATAAGTAGATGCAGGTTCATGTTTTTCTCAGGGAGGGAAACGAGAAATCCTATCAGCTGCTGAGGGATTCTCTGGACCTCTACCTCACCATCAACCCGGACAACGTGCAGTATCTGCTGCTGCAGGCGCGCCTCTACTTCCACCTGGGGATCTGGCCGGAGAAGGTCTGGATTGTGTTCAGATGCTTTTCTTCCTCTGTGGTTTTGAGTTCTCGTGGGTAACCCCAGTGGCATTCTTCAGGTTCTGGACATCCTGCAGCACATTCAGGCGCTGGATCCCTCGCAGCACGGGGCGGTGGGCTACCTGGTGCAGCACACGCTGGAGCACATCCAGCACAAGAAGCACCCGGTCACCCCCGAGGTGAAGAGGCGCGGCGCCCCGGAGCACCTGGAGGTCCAGTACTCGGTCGGCCTCATCATGAAACACAAGAGGTAAAGAGAAGCGAGCGGAGGTTCTCCGTCCCGTCTGTGGATTCTGAACGTTCCTCTGATCCGGAGCAGGTCGGGTTACAACTGTGTGATCTACGGCTGGGATCCTAAATGCACCATGAGCCAGGAGTGGATCACCACCATGAGGGTGCACCAGCTGTCCAGCGGAGCCAACCAGCCGTTCTACAACGTTCTTGTGCAGGACGGCACGTGTCGCTACGCCGCGCAAGGTATGAGCGGCCACTGCATCATCAACGAACTCTTTCATACGATCAGTGCAAATTGCACAGACGCAAATAGGTCATATTTGAATATATGTGGAAAAATTTGAACCCCGTTAAATTCGCAATTGTGATCCACGATGTTCCGAAACAGCGTTGCCCTGAGCTGTTCGAACAGCTGCTGGACATTGATCCGACTGTCGCATGATTCCGTAAAGGCTTCATCCCCGCCTGACTGACGGCCACTGGAATGCCACAGTCGGCATTCATGACCACGCCAATGGGTGGTGGTAGCTAATCTTGAAGATTCTGCCAATGCCAACCCATCTCATGGTGGTGGTTGTTAAGTGACCGTGGCTCTAAAGTCCCCCATGATGATTTTTTTATTTAAAATTAAAAAAAGAAACATTCCTTGTAGTGTTTTAATGATGATTAGGAAGTTTTTTACTAAAAATCCACAACCTAAAAGTCTTAAAAAGTAATTTTTCATGTTGATCTGAAGCCTCTGTTTCCAAAATCTCCTGTGAGGGGGCGTGGCTTTTGGAGCTCCACCCCTGATTCCCCCCATCTTATTATAATAGCTCTGTGTCTCGTTAGCATTAATCTTCCCCGCTGCTCCATAAAAACATCCATCAATCTGGGTAATGTCCATCCGTACGGTTCTGATCCGGATGTCAGCTCAGATCTTCATGGACAGAACTTCCTCCAAAATCCTGATTCTTTCTCCTTCCAGTTCACCAAAGACTCTTTGATGTTTCTTGACGTTGCTGTGATCAATCCATTCAATCCATTGGTTTCTCGGAGCAGAAAATAATGAAAGCTAACATCCAAATGCTCTTTCATTCATTTACAATCCTTTCCAACTGCTGTCAAATGAGCCGCCGTTCGCATTTCCGTGGTCACATCAAGAAGCTCCGTGGAGTCTGGTGGAGATTTTCCAGCGTTCTCAGCCCTGCTACCGTAAGTATTGGATGAAACTCACACCAAAAATCCAGTGACGCCTGATTGGACCACAGAAATGTGAACGGCGGCTCATTTGACTGAAGATACCATCTTCTCTTCTCCAGAACCTGAACTAGACACACTAGCCGGACCAGATGAGGGTTTAGTGCAGCAGAAAGAAGATCATTCAGGAAAAACAGTTTGACTGACAGAGATTTAAAAGGAGAAATACTCGGAAATGTAAAAATGAAATGATTTCTTATTATATTTGTTCTCCTTCAGAAAATAAAATGCCACACGGACATGTTAAAAACTCAGAAAACAGAATTTTCATCTGCGGGCGACTTTGATAGCTTTTTCTTTTATTTAGGATAGATGGCAGATGGAGAGTCGCTGTTTTATCTGATGTCTTTATGGGCTTACAAAGTTTTTCTTTTTTTTCCGTCAATACAATTAAAAACAAATCTGAAGGATCTTTTTATATTTTCCTCCTTCTCAACTTAATTCTCAAACTGGGCCACAGACAGACGAAAGTAGCGTTTAAAATGGCCGTCAGGGCTCAAGGACACTACTTTCAACTTTACTACACTCTGACTCCATATAAAGTAATCATCTATTAAATTAGTCGTCAACTATTTTAATAGTCGATTAGTCGTCGATTGGTCGACTAATCGTGGCAGCTCCAGTACCTCCCACAACAAACGAGGAAACTGCATTTTTATCCAGAAACCGGTTGAAGATGGACTTATTCTTTCTCCTCAGAGAACCTGGAGCCACATTCGTCTCCGCTGGAGATCGGCCACCCAGAGGTGGGCCGCTACTTCTCCGAGTTTGCCGAAACTCACTACGTTGCCAACGAGGAGCTGCAGACGCGGTACCCAGAGGACATGGGGGAGACCCTGGGCGCCGTGCAGGAGCTCTACCACAGACTGAGCCCCGCCTCCGAGAGCCAAACCGAGGCTGCCGCCGCGGAGCGAAACAGCCACTGAGCCATGACCACGCAGCCGCCTCGCCCCCAACTTCCTGTCCTAGCGTTGCTAATCGATACCAGGTCCAGTGTTAGAGATCTTCTGCGTTGTTTGTTCAAAAGAAGAGAAGATTGTTGCCATTTTTTTTGCTCTGAAATATTCACGCTGTAGTTGCTGTTAGGACAAATCTTACCGTGCATGATGCTCATCAGCCTTTTAGGAATCCAGTCAGCGACTTTGGGTCAGAAAAAAGGGAAAAAAACCCAAAGAAAACTTCCAAAAACGGCGTTTTTCAAGACAAGCATCCAGGTGCTGAAGATCCATCTGCTCCCTTCATCCTGAACCACAAAAATGGACTTTCATTTTCCATCTTTGAACAGTTTCAGGTCTTCAACATTCCTAGACTATTTTCACTTTGATTTGTGTATATTTGCATCACAAGTGAGACGTGTGCGATGCCACCATGACCCCATGTGTCTTTTAATAACCAACGGGAAACTTGAAACCAAAATGCAGCACTTGGAGAAAAGAAAAATAAAGAGTTTCAAGTTTTACAATCTTCTGTCTTCCTTCATTCACACAAACAGAGGTGAGTTTTTTGTTACTTTAATATTAGAACTTAAACTCAAAGCTATAGCATGGACCATGACTATACCATGGAAAACCAATTTTTTGAGCTTTTAAGTGTATTATAGTGATTATTCCTCACTATAAACGAGCCTAAAGCGCAACTTTAATCCATTCACGCATATCTGAGTATTCCTCTATAAACCTGTGGTCTGAGCACCAGCCCCTTCCAACCCATGAAAACAAACAGATTCTCACGAGCTGATGTCACAAAGAGAGAACAGACGTTTCTACGAAGAGTCTGCCAGAGCCGCTTCCCAGGCTAACGCAACCACCCAATTTCTCAGCGAAGCTAACTGTGCTCAGTTGCTAGCTTCACTGCTCAGCTCGTGGCTAATCACCATTAGCTGATTGGCGGAACTAGTGGGTGATTACTACCCAGCTAGCGGTGATCAGTTGCTAGCTCCACCATGGTGACCAGCTGCTAGCTTTGCCGTTCAGCTAGTGGTGATCAGCTGCTAGCTTTACCGCTCAGATTCCGGCTGAACACTGTTAGCTGATTAGCAAAGCTAGCGGCTAATAATCGCTCAACTTGCTGTGATCAGCTGCTAGCTTTGCCGCTCAACTAGCGGTGATCAGTCGCTAGCTTTGCCGCTCAGATTTTGGCTGAACACTGTTAGCTGATTAGCAAAGCTAGCGGCTAATCATCGCTCAACTTGCTGTGATCAGCTGCTAGCTTTGCCGCTCAACTAGCGGTGATCAGCTGCTAGCTTTGCCGTTCAGATTCCGGCTGAACACTGTTAGCTGATTAGCAAAGCTAGCGGCTAATCATCGCTCAACTTGCTGTGATCAGCTGCTAGCTTTGCCGCTCAACTAGCGGTGATCAGCTGCTAGCTTTGCCGTTCAGATTCCGGCTGAACACTGTTAGCTGATTAGCAAAGCTAGCGGCTAATAATCGCTCAACTTGCTGTGATCAGCTGCTAGCTTTGCCGCTCAACTAGCGGTGATCAGTCGCTAGCTTTGCCGCTCAGATTTTGGCTGAACACTGTTAGCTGATTAGCAAAGCTAGCGGCTAATCATCGCTCAACTTGCTGTGATCAGCTGCTAGCTTTGCCGCTCAACTAGCGGTGATCAGCTGCTAGCTTTGCCGTTCAGATTCCGGCTGAACACTGTTAGCTGATTAGCAAAGCTAGCGGCTAATCATCGCTCAACTTGCTGTGATCCGCTGCTAGCTTTGCCGCTCAACTAGCGGTGATCAGTCGCTAGCTTTGCCGCTCGGATTTTGGCTGAACACTGTTAGCTGATTAGCAAAGCTAGCAGCTAATCATCACTCAACTTTCTGTGATCAGCTGCTAGCTTTGCCGCTCAACTAGCAGTGATCAGTCACTAGCTTTGCCGCTCAGATTCCGGCTGAACACTGTTAGCCGATTAGCAAAGCTAGCGGCTAATCATTGCTCAACTTGCTGTGACCAGCTGCTAGCTTCGCCGTTAAGCTAGTGGTGATCAGCCGCTAGCTTTTCCGCTCAGATTCTGGCTGTACACTGTTAGCTGATTAGCAAAGCTAGCGGCTAATCATCGCTCAACTTGCTGTGATCAGCTGCTAGCTTTGCCACTCAACTAGCGGTGATCAGTCGCTAGCTTTGCCGCTCAGATTCCGGCTGAACACTGTTAGCTGAGTAGCAAAGCTAGCGGCTAATCATCGCTCAACTTGCTGTGATCAGCCGCTAGCTTTGCCGCTCAACTAGCGATAAGTCAGTAGCTTGCTGCTCAACCAACAGCTCATCAGCTCCTAACTTTGTCACTCAACTAGTGGTGATCAGTTGCTAGCTTGGACGCTCTATTAACAGCTGATCAGCCGCTAGCTTTGTGTTGACTCAGAAATCCAGACTTCTTACTTCCTGGTAGAAAAAAAACTCACAAAAATAACTCATATTTCATAATTAATTTGTTCTTTATTGTGCCAAAGATAATAAATAATCATTAATATGAATATAGTCACTCAGAGAGACCTAAAAAAAATAAGCTTTTTTTTTGTCCCTTTAAAAAAAACTCAGTTTAGTTATTTTTATTTTCTTTTATCTTCCTTTCAACCATTTCGGTTTTAAAGGAATCATATTTGTACTTAAAGTTAACTTTTTTCAGCTTATTTGTATTATTCATGACCTTTTTTAAAAATCATTTAGAACATCTGTTATCTTTAACACTAAAAGAGCAGTTTGGCCCAGTTTTTATACCCAGCAGGAGCCACAGAGTACAAAATACACTTTATCTATACATGTATAAGCTATTAATGTAAAAATGTAGCTTAAGAACATTAACAATAATGCAATTATAGTTATGTTTTTATATTAACTTTTTACAGTTGCTTTCAAAATAACACATCCCGAGTCAGATATGATCCTGACACTTTGATTGCACTCGCTAATCGCTTTGTTTTGTTTGAATGATACTTCCTTAGTCGTCTGATGAGTGCATTTTGGAGGACTGGTAAGGACTATTTAATCCAATATTTGTAGTAGTAAAAAAAAAATCCAAAACATAAATGAGAAAACTAATTCGAAACGTAATATTTATTCAAACTGCTTATATTTTTTCAAAGTCAAAGATTCTCGATGGTTCTGAAGCATCAGGTTTAACAGTAAAAAAAAACTATATTTAAAAAAAAATGATGATGAAATGTTGATTTAATGATTAGTAGCATTAATAGTTTTCCATTAATCTTTTTTTCCAACAATTCTGAACTAAATTGCCAATTTTAGCATTTCACTTTATGCAGACGACACCAGACTTAGTCTTCAAATTGTTTTCTTCAACTCATTTGGAGGGAAGGTCACCAATAGTTTTGACTTTTTGAAGCTTTCTGAATGTTCTAGAAGATATTGTATTCTCCTCAAAGATCAGTAGTTTTAAAAGTCTGTTTTCTAAAGTGGAGCTTCAGAAAATTTGGACCAGAAAATCCACCTCAGGAGATTCTGGAGAATTCGAGCTCAGCAGACAGTTGTTATAGAAAGTATCACTAAACATGACAAATGAAAGTTTATGAGGAAAGTAGCGTCATTTGGTGCTTTGGCTTCGCTGAAGCACATTTTTTTAGTATTTTTTTCTATTTTTTATTCAACTGATCTGTCGGCCAGAGATATTTCTTAATATAAAGAAATAGATACAGTCTTTGAAAAATTTTTAAACACTTTTATAAGAAACAAACAAAACCCTTAAAGTAATATCTATTAATTGTAGGGAATTTTTATTTTCATTTTTCAAGGGGCTTGGACATCCAACGCCGTTTTCGAATATTTTTGTTACATATGAGATTGTGGGATAATTTGTATTGTTTCTTTTTATTTGTTTTTTTTTTTTTCTTTTGTTCTCGTAAAAAATAAAAATTGAAAATATTAAATGTAGGCTATAATTGGTAGTTAAAGTGAAATCTTTCTTTTTTGTAAATAAAAATAATAAATAAAGATATGAATACATTTAAATATATTTTATTATTAAAAAATATCTTAAATGTACAAATGACTTTTCAAATGATTTGTGATGCGCTCTGTTTTTAAGAAAACAACAGGTTTGAAATCACGTTTCCTTTAAGGAACCTGTTTGACGCCCGGTGATGATACTCCCCCCGCCGTGCCCCGCCCCGTTTGGTTGCGGCAGCGGTCGCCGCGGGTTGGAGGCGCAAACAGGCTCGACGATGGGAGGAGCGCAGACGCGCGTCAGACAGCTGGACCCAGACCTGCTGGAGAGGACCGGATGTGAGTGCAATGAACGTTCAGAAGTTGTCTCAAAAGATTTTACAAGTTTGCGTGATTGTATTAAAACTGTCCTGAAGGAAAAGTCCTTCAGAGGGGGAGGGGGTGGGGGGTCGATCCTCCTGAAGACGCGCGCCAACACGCACTTTGCTCCAAAGTCAGAGCCCTTTCCAGATCTTATCAGCCAGACTTTGGACCTCTTTTATTACTTTCTCCATCATAAATTAAAACTTGGTGATCTGCATGCTGTTCTGTTGCAGGTGCAACTTCTGATTTTTGTTTTGTGGGGGTTATCCATAAAGTTTCTGTTAAAAATTGCATTATTTTTCCCATCTGCAGCCACTCCGGGGTATTTTTTTTTTTGCTGTTTTAAATGTGAAAAAACTTTCCTCTTAATTATTCTTCTAAATGTTTGACATTTTGGACCATTTTAATGCATTATTTCCTGCAGTTTCACCAGAGCAGATCAATAATCTCCACAAAAGATTTCAGCAGCTGAGTGAAAATAAGGAAACAATCAGGTAACCTTCAATTTTCAGACTTTTTTTCAGCTAGTTTAATGTTTATGCAGCTGAAATATGATGCACAGGTGGCGTCCATGAACGAAAAAAGGAAGAAATGTTTATTATTTCTCCTGTCAGATTAACCTCTCAATCGCTTTTATTTGACTTCTCAAATAAGGTTCGATTATATTTAACCTGTTCTCTTCTGCTTTTTTTTTTCTGCAGCAGAGAAAGTTTGAACAGAATCCCGGCTCTGGCCAACAATCCCATCAGAAGTCAAATTGTTGAAGCGTTTTTTGACAAAAGGTCAGAACTGTCACAAAACTTTATTTTCACGTCTATCTTTAACAGTTCGATACAATGGGGAAAAAAGTTCTGATAGTCCAAAAATAAAATATAATGGAATAATTATCAACTGAATTTTGGTCCAAAAGTCTTAAAAAATACATATAATTTTGTCATTTACGAGATTAATAATTTGTTTATTCTTGAATATTTTGTTGCTCGTCTCCCAACATTTTCCGTGTGTGGATAACGGAGCTCGCCGAGCTGCATGACGATCTCAGATGAACTGATTTTCTCACCTTCAGTTCGTAGGAATCTCTGACTAAAGCAGCTCTGACTGTAATCTGACATGGAAGTGACAAACAAACAAGACAGATTTAAAAACACGAGATAAACTGAACGTCGGCTTGGACAGTTAATAAATTAAAACACTAAATTTTATAATAGTTTTAACATTTTATTTAAATAACAGAAACTTTTGAGGAAAAAGAATAAAAATCACATTTTATAATAATATTAATAGTGAAGATTATTCTTTTAAATTAGAAGCAGACATTTCTGTCGTCATGTATCAGACAAACATGTTCACATCTTTCACATCCGTGTCCAGGAACCAGCATGGCAGTGAAGTGGGTTCCCTGGAGGAGATAACCTTCGAGCAGTTCCTCATGGTGATGTCCCACTTCCGCCCCCCAACCCTGAAAATGACCGACGAGGAGAAGGAGGCGGCGAGAAGAGAGAAACTTCGCTGTGAGTGGACGTTTTCCTACGTTTTGATGGCGGCTGTCCTGCAGCGGGGCAGGCGGTGCGTGAACTCTTCCCTGCAGCCCGTCTGAGCGGGGAATGTGGCCGGGTCACAAAAAGAAAGGCACGACGTGTTGCCTCATTTGTGGGAGGGGCCTCCAGCTTCTTTGTGTTTGTTTTCGCTCCAGTAGCTTTCTACTTTCACTCATCTGTCTTTTTAAAATCCAGTGTTTTGCTCAGAAAGACTTTCAGACATTTATGAACTCCTTGATTTAAAAATAAAAACATATTATAACTTTAAAAGGCCATTTTTACGTATTGAAATCTAAAGTTACCTTGATATTACCCCCTATACTATTAGTGTGAATGTGGCTACTGAAGATGCTGATGCTGAAAATACTGAAGCTGAAAGCTTGGTAAAATATTAGCTGAATGCTAAATTAGCCCAAAAACTGGAAAAAAAAAAAGTCAAATTTTGCTAATAGCATATTGTTAAAAGTTCAGCTAAACTCAAAATTAGCCTAATAAAGTGTAAAAATGTCTAAATTAGCCAAAATAGCTCAAAGCTGAAATATTAGCTAAACTCCAATTTATACAAAGAAAAAAAACCAAAAAAAATGTCTAATTTTTCCAAAAACAGTTAGCATAATGCTAATATATTAGCTAAGGTCTAAATTAATCTAAAAAACTGGGAAAATGTAAAAAAAATTATTCAAAAACAGCTAGCATCATTTTGAATATTAGCTAGTCTAAATTACCCTATAAGCTGAAAAAATTCCTAAATTAGCCAAAAACACCTAGCATGATGTAAAAATGTTGGCTAAACTTCAAATTATCAAAAGAAAATAAATAAATAAAACTGGAAAAAAGTCTAATTTTGCCAAAATAATTAACATAAGCAAAAATTTTAACCAAACTCCAAATTGTCCAAAACAAATAGAGAAAATGTCTAATTTTGCTAAAACAGTTAGCATATTGTTAAAAGTGCTGCTAAACTCCAAATTAGCCTAATAAAGTGTAAAAATGTCTAAATGAGCCAAAATAGCATAAAGCTGAAATATTAGCTAAACTCCAATTTATTCAAAGAGAAAAAAAAATGGAAAAATAATCTAATTTTGCCAAAGACAGCTAGCATAATGCTAAAATATTAGCTAAAGTCTAAATTAGCCTAAAAAACTGGGAAAATGTTAAAATTCTTCAAAAACATATATCATAATACTAAAATATTAGCTAAAGTCCAAAATACCCTAATAAAGTTAAAATAAAAAAGGTCTAAATAATCCAAAAACAGCTAGCGTGTTGCTAAAAATAAACTCCAATTTACCCTAAAAACCCAGTCGTTGCTGAACATTGTAAAGTTTGCTGTAATCGTAGAACGCGTGGATGTGTTTTTACGTGCCGAGAGGAGCAGGAGAACAACTTCTGTTCGTCTTTATTCCAGTACGAGCTGAACTGGTCTTTCCATTTTTTCCAGCACAGGTTTGGTCTGTTTTTAATTGTCTGAACATGTAAATCTTCAGCTCCTTATCTTCAGTGCAGAGATCTGTTCCACCAGTTCTTCTCACTCATGAACTTCAAAGTCTAATGTTGTGTTATTCCAACATGTATGTCATCGGCGAGCATGAGTGAATCTGACGTTTCTGCAGATGTTTTTCTTGGTTGCAAAGATGAAGTTCTAAAGTTTCCACATGTTAAACCTTTAGTTAAAGTTTCTTCTTTTAGTGCTTTAAACAGATTAAATTCAAGTTTTAATGTAATATTTCATCATGCATAAGCAGAAGAGGCATGTGGAGAATTCATTATCATCTGATTTGTGTGTGCATCATTTTGATTTGTAACTCATACAAAACATTTCGTGCAAAACTGACGACTTCCAATTATGTATTGTACAAAAATAAAAAAAAATACAAAACATACAGACAACTTAAAATTACAGCCGTTTAAAAGTATAGTTGAATCTTCTATACATTTACTTGCTATTTTATGAATTGTCACTGACAAAAAAAATAAAAATAAAACTGCAATATGATCCTAAGTCTAAATTTAATCTGCAGCAGCAGCAGAAATTCTTTTCTGGACAGGAGTTCAAATAGCCACATTCCTGCAGCAATGCATCTTGGGAAAGAGTGTTTACAACAGGAAACAACAGAGAGATTTAACTATATTAATGAAAATACTCTTTTTTTAAAAGAAAAAAGAGAGAAAAAAAGCTTTTTAGCTGCTTATTTGGTGAAAGGTCAGTGAATGGAGCTCAGTTAGATAGTAGTATTGTTTTTTTTTTTTTTCCCACAATGCCCTTGGTTGAACTTTAAAATCCTCCACTCGGCAGGAATGTTTCCTTAAAATGGAAACCTGAGTGAATAATTGACAGGTCTGCAGCAGAGTCTCTGACACAGTTTGATCTGAAAAGCAAACTGCAGACGGACTACGGAGTCAAATTAGGGTCATAAAGATTTGAAACCCAAACAAAAACGACTTGGAAAATTCAAGATGAATTCATGTTTGGTTCAGACAGTTTCAGCAGAAGATAAATCAATAAACTTGTTTAAAAAGAAATGTAAAAAAAAATGTGTGCATTCATGAACGCTTACAGACCGGATCTTTCTGTTAGTTATTTTTTTCTGTTTTTAGTTTTGTTCAACATGCACGACACAGATGGCGATGGGACGATAACTCTGGCGGAGTACAGGAAGGTAAGACATCAGAGCGACGCTATTATTACTTTGTTTGTTTGTTTTATTATGTTAAATTTGTCATGAAGAAGAAGACATTTTGAACCAAACAAATTCCCACTTAAAAAAAAAAAAACAGACATTTTTTTAAATTAAAATTAACCCCCCACCACCACCTTTTCTCTCTTTATCTTTTAGTTTTCTTACAATGAAGTATTAGGGCCAACATGAAAGAAAACAAATATTTAGATTTATTAAAATTAAGTCGTAAAATGAAAAAAAAAAAGTCAACAATTCAGAAGAACAAAATTGTAAATTTATGAATTAAAAGATGTAGTTTTACATTCTTTGTAAAGAATTTCCTTAATTTTCCTGCTTTACTTTGAAAAAAAATTGAAAAATCTAGCCTTTTTTTCTCTTAATTTTAAGAATTTATACTTGTAAAATGTGTCTTTTTTCATAATTTGATTACGTAATTCCTTTATAATTTAAAATTTTTAAATGAATACTTCTAAGAATTTATATATGTAAAGATTTTGTTTTTTTTCTCATAATTTTGAATTTTTTTTAATTGATTTTAAGGATTTATTTATGTAAAATTTGTCTTTTTCTCATATTTTTACAACTTATTTGCTATAAAATTTAGATTTTTGTTTTTTATTAATAACTTTAAGAATTTATACTTGCAAACATTTTGGCTTTTTGCTTACATTTTACAAGGATACAGCCTTAAAATTATGTCTTTTTATACTTTTATGGCTCAATTTATATATAATTTATATTTTTTCTAATAATTCTAAGAAATTATACTCGTAAAAATTTAAGCTTTTTTATAATAATTTTAGGGATTCATCTTTGTAAAAGTTGTCTTTTTTATATTTTTACAAATTAATTCCTGTATAATTTATATTTTTAAAAATAATTATTTTAAGAAATTATACTCCTAAAAATTTTGTCTTTTTTCACTCATAATTTTAAGGATTTATTCTTGTAAAATGTTTCTTTTTGTCATATTTTCACAATTTAATTTCCTTTATAATTTAGACTTGTTTCTAAAATTAGTAAGAATTTATCAGTATTAAAAATGTTTGGTTTTTTTCTCAAAATGTTATGACTAATTCTGTACAATTTAGACTTTTTCCTCATAATTTAACAAATTGATCCTCGTAAATGTTTGCTTCATTATCACAATTGTAGGGCTTTATGTTATTAACAGTTTAACTTTTTTTTCTCATATTTTCATGACATAATTCCTGTAGCTTGTCGGTTTAATTTAGACTTTTTCTCATAATATTCCAGCTTTATTCTTTTAAAATTCATACTTTATTATCATTTTAATAATTTATACTTGTAAAATTTTTATTTTTTCATACATTTCCAACATATTTTCTATATAATTCAGATATTTTTCAAATAATTGTAAGAGTTTATTCTTGCAAAAATATTGGCTTTTTTTCCCTCATAATTCCTTGTAAAATTTGTCTTTTTTTTCATAGTTTCACAACTTAATTCCTAAATAATTTAGATTTTTTTTCTAATCACTGTTTGAATTTACACTTGTTAAACTTTTACCTTTTCTTCTCATAATTTTACAACTATCTTGTTCATTTTTTTTTTTTATATTTAAGATTTTTATAAATTAATTTTACATTTGTTTTAAAGAAATGCTAAACTTAAACAGACTAATTGAAATAAATTGTTTTGATGCAAAACAATAACAATTAGTGAAAAATAGTTTTTTTATAAATGAATTTGGAGCAGAATTGAAGGTCTTCTGCCCCCATCCCAGGTGGTGGAGGAGCTCCTGTCCAAGTGCGGCACCATCGGGCAGGAAGCCGCCAAAGAGATCACGGACGCCGCCATGCTGGAGGTGGCGAGCACCAACGCGCCCCACATGGTAACACAGCCGACCCGAACGGGACGAGCTCCTCCTGTGAGGGGAACGGTCTAACCGTCTGCGTCTCTGCAGGGTCCGGAGGACTTCTATGAAGGAATCACCTTCCAACACTTCGAACAGGTTGGACTTCCCGCTCAAACGTCCTCCATGTGTTTGGGTTCCTTCATGAGAGCTCTCTGTCCACAGATTCTGAAGGGCCTGGAAATGGAGTCCAGGATGCACATTCGCTTTCTGGACACTGCCACAATGCATTGTGGGAAATCTTGAAAGAATTTGAAGGATTTGAAGCAAAAAACTTTTACTATGCACTTATATGGAGAGGGGAAGAGTTTAAATTCTGTTCTACTTCCTTTTTTAAACTCTGTTTTATAATTGCTGGATATTTTTTTTAATTGTAGAATTTCATGAAACAAATGTTGAAATAAACAATCAAGAATGCTGTTTTATTTTTGGTCATCACATAGTCATAAAAATCTATGAATTATCAAAATAAAGGAGAAAACAAACATTCTTTTCATGTTAAAATCATGACTAAAATGTGATAAATTAGAAGCACAAGCATCAGTACTTTTCTGGGAGACTTGATTTGAAACAAGAGCAGAAAGGATGCAGAGAAGGAGGTGAAGATGTTCCTGTCAGAGCGCCGGATGGGATCCGGACAGACGGTCGTACGGAACCGCCAGGCCGATGTTGTAGTTGTAGCCGTGCGAGTCGACGTAGTCGGACCTGCAGATGGGCAGGACGTGGTCCGGGGTCAGAGCGTCCTCAGAGAAGTCGTAATGACAGATGACGCCCCGGTGCCTGATGGGAAAAAATAAATCAGATTAAGATTTTTCCTAAAAGAGATTGACATTCTTCAGTGAGCAAATCCGTAAATGTTAAAGCAAACTGAGAATGCTGTGATTTTCTCCTGAACAGAAGGGACCCGGCCGGGATTTGAACCACAGCCATCTATAGTGCTAACCGCTACATCACGGCTGCAGAAACCAAAGGGGAATAGGAATAATTAGAGGAATATTTAAGGTTTTCAAGATCATTTCCATAAAAAGAATTAAACATTACTTTTGTTTTTTTATTATTTTGCGTAAACATTTGTTTCTAAATTGCTTAAAAAACTGGAAAAATATCAAAATTAGCCAAAAACAGCCAGCATTATTATGCTAAAATATTAGCTAAACTCCAAATTATCCAAAAAAAAAGGCTAGCATAAAGCTAAAATATTAGCTTCAGCTCAAATTAAACTGGAAGTATGATCCAAAAACAGCTAGCATGTTGCTACAAATAAACTCCAAACTACCCTAAAAACCCAGTAGTTGCTGAACATTTTAAACTTTGAGTGGTGTTTCTCACTGAAAATACATGCAGAAGTTCAAAAGTTTTAGGTCATTTCTCCTTTATTTTCCTTTATTTGCTCAATATTTCAAAAACTCTCCTATTTATTAAATTTAAAAGTGCAAGCAGTAATGTCCTGAAGAAGCTGAATGTTTGCTGAAATCTCTGAAAGTGTGGTTGAGTTTCTACGTGCCGAGATGAGCAGGAGAACGAATCCTATTACAAACATTTGTTTCTAAATTGATTTAAAATCTCAATTCTACAGAGATCCTGAAGCGTCAATCCCATCAACATATTACTTTATTAACAATTAAAGAAGCAAAACAAATAGTAAAAATAAATACAGTTTGTCTTAAGAAGTTTCTTTTTAATTTAAGAAGTAATCACTTCTTAAGTTAAATTGTTTTATATTTAATTACAGTTTTTGGAAATTATTTTTTTGTCTCCAAATGTTTCTGGAATTTTACATTTTTTTTATTATTTCTTTTGCTTTTTTTTTTTTTTTTTTTTTTTTTGCGATCTTTAATATGTTTTTGGGTTGAGTGATTTGAACTTCAGGGCCACCGTACTGTTCTCCCAGAACTTCACTTGTATATTTGTGTATTTGTATTTTTTTTTTCCAATTTTCTTATATTTGTATTTTTAGATTCTTACGTTTATTTAGTATTTTTGTACTTTTAAATTCTTATATTTGTAATTTTCAAATTCTTATTTTATTTTCATTTTGTGTTTGAAATAAAGAACAATAAAAAAAAAAAAAAAAAAAAACAGCTTCTCAGCGTGCGGAGACCTGCGGTGGGCGGTGAGGTCGTCGTCCGTGATGCAGGCGCCGCGCGGCGACTTGTCGTCCGGGATGTTGGCTGTCAGGAGCGTGCTACTGCTGAAGCGCACGTGCCTGACGGGATGTCTGCCACAAACACAGCATCACATGCAGCATCAAGTCAAGATAAACCAGAAACTATAAACCAAAACCCTGAAGACTCTCTCTGAATAAATGAGGTCGCTTTGAGCAGAACTTGTGGCTCTTTCATCTCTCCATAGTGGCTCTCTGGCTGAAGAAATATAAAATAATAGTAAATATAAAAAAAAATTGGAGATTAGCTATTGTTTAAGCAACACACTAACGTTTTTGGGTAATGTGCTACCTACTGGAGTTTTTAGGCTAATTTAGAATTTTAGCTTCTATTTTACCAACATGCTAATGTTTTTGGCTAAGTTTTCAGAGAAATTTTATGCTAATTTGGAATTTAACTAATATTTTAGTAAAATGCTAATGTTTTCAGCTAATTTGTTGTCTACTGATTTTTTTTTTTAATAATTTAGAATTTAGCTTCTATTTTACCAACATGCTAATGTTTTTGGCTAAGTTTTCAGAGAAATTTTATGCTAATTTGGAATTTAACTAATATTTTAGTAAAATGCTAATGTTTTCAGCTAATTTGTTGTCTACTGATTTATTTTTAATAATTTAGAATTTAGCTTCTATTTTAGCAACATTAGCTTCTATTTTAGCAACAGTCAAAAACATAACACGTTTTTGACTAAGTTAGTTTTCGGAGGAATTTTAGGCTATTTTGGAGTTCAGCTAGTAATTAGGCAACAAGCTAGCTTTTTTTTTTTGGCAGATTTTGCCTTTCATTAGTTTTTTATGCTAATTTAGAGTTCAGGTAATATTTTAGCAATATGCTCACATTTTTAGCTAATTTGTTATCTACTGGGGGTTTTAGGCTAATTTTGAGTTTAGCTTGAAATTTTATGCTAATTTGAAGTTTAGCTAGTAATTAGGCAACAAGCTAGCTTTTTTTTGGCAGATTTTGCCTCTCATTAGTTTTTTATGCTAATTTAGAGTTCAGGTAATATTTTAGCAATATGCTAACATTTTTAGCTAATTTGTTATCTACTGGGGGTTTTAGACTAATTTTGAGTTTAGCTTGAAATTTTATGCTAATTTGAAGTTTAGCTAGTAATTAGGCAACAAGCTAGCTTTTTTTTTGGCAGATTTTGCCTCTCATTAGTTTTTATGCTAATTTAGAGTTCAGGTAATATTTTAGCAATATGCTCACATTTTTAGCTAATTTGTTATCTACTGGGGTTTTAGGCTAATTTTGAGTTTAGCTTGAAATTTTATGCTAATTTGAAGTTTAGCTAGTAATTAGGCAACAAGCTAGCTTTTTTTTGGCAGATTTTGCCTCTCATTAGTTTTTTATGCTAATTTAGAGTTCAGGTAATATTTTAGCAATATGCTAACATTTTTAGCTAATTTGTTATCTACTGGGGGTTTTAGACTAATTTTGAGTTTAGCTTGAAATTTTATGCTAATTTGAAGTTTAGCTAGTAATTAGGCAACAAGCTAGCTTTTTTTTTGGCAGATTTTGCCTCTCATTAGTTTTTTATGCTAATTTAGAGTTCAGGTAATATTTTAGCAATTTGCTAACATTTTTAGCTAATTTGTTATCTACTGGGGGTTTTAGGCTAATTTTGAGTTTAGCTTGAAATTTTATGCTAATTTGAAGTTTAGCTAGTAATTAGGCAACAAGCTAGCTTTTTTTGGCAGATTTTGCCTCTCATTAGTTTTTTATGCTAATTTAGAGTTCAGGTAATATTTTAGCAATTTGCTAACATTTTTAGCTAATTTGTTATCTACTGGGGGTTTTAGGCTAATTTTGAGTTTAGCTTGAAATTTTATGCTAATTTGAAGTTTAGCTAGTAATTAGGCAACAAGCTAGCTTTTTTTTGGCAGATTTTGCCTCTCATTAGTTTTTTATGCTAATTTAGAGTTCAGGTAATATTTTAGCAATATGCTCACATTTTTAGCTAATTTGTTATCTACTGGGGGTTTTAGGCTAATTTTGAGTTTAGCTTGAAATTTTATGCTAATTTGAAGTTTAGCTAGTAATTAGGCAACAAGCTAGCTTTTTTTTTTTTGGCAGATTTTACCTCTCATTAGTTTTTTATGCTAATTTAGAGTTCAGGTAATATTTTAGCAATTTGCTAACATTTTTAGCTAATTTGTTATCTACTGGGGGTTTTAGGCTAATTTTGAGTTTAGCTTGAAATTTTATGCTAATTTGAAGTTTAGCTAGTAATTAGGCAACAAGCTAGCTTTTTTTTTTGGCAGATTTTGCCTCTCATTAGTTTTTTATGCTAATTTAGAGTTCAGGTAATATTTTAGCAATATGCTCACATTTTTAGCTAATTTGTTATCTACTGGGGGTTTTAGGCTAATTTTGAGTTTAGCTTGAAATTTTATGCTAATTTGAAGTTTAGCTAGTAATTAGGCAACAAGCTAGCTTTTTTTTTTTGGCAGATTTTGCCTTTCATTAGTTTTTTATGCTAATTTAGAGTTCAGGTAATATTTTAGCAATATGCTCACATTTTTAGCTAATTTGTTATCTACTGGGGGTTTTAGGCTAATTTTGAGTTTAGCTTGAAATTTTATTGCTAATTTGAAGTTTAGCTAGTAATTAGGCAACAAGCTAGCTTTTTTTGGCAGATTTTGCCTCTCATTAGTTTTTTTATGCTAATTTAGAGTTCAGTAATATTTTAGCAATATGCTCACATTTTTAGCTAATTTGTTATCTACTGGGGGTTTTAGGCTAATTTTGAGTTTAGCTTGAAATTTTATGCTAATTTGAAGTTTAGCTAGTAATTAGGCAACAAGCTAGCTTTTTTTTTGCAGATTTTGCCTCTCATTAGTTTTTATGCTAATTTAGAGTTCAGGTAATATTTTAGCAATTTGCTAACATTTTTAGCTAATTTGTTATCTACTGGGGGTTTTAGGCTAATTTTGAGTTTAGCTTGAAATTTTATGCTAATTTGAAGTTTAGCTAGTAATTAGGGGCAACAAGCTAGCTTTTTTGGCAGATTTTGCCTCTCATTAGTTTTTTATGCTAATTTAGAGTTCAGGTAATATTTTAGCAATTTGCTAACATTTTTAGCTAATTTGTTATCTACTGGGGTTTTAGGCTAATTTTGAGTTTAGCTTGAAATTTTATGCTAATTTGAAGTTTAGCTAGTAATTAGGCAACAAGCTAGCTTTTTTTTGGCAGATTTTGCCTCTCATTAGTTTTTTATGCTAATTTAGAGTTCAGGTAATATTTTAGCAATATGCTCACATTTTTAGCTAATTTGTTATCTACTGGGGTTAGGCTAATAGGGCTAATTTTGAAGTTTAGGAAGCTTGAAAATTAATGCTAAATTTGAAGTTTGCTAGTATTAGGCATACTAGCTTTTTTTTTTTTTTGGGCAGAACTTTTTGCCTTTATTAGTTTTTTTTATGCTAATTTAGAGTTCAGGTAATAATTTAGCAATATGCTCACATTTTTAGCTAATTTGTTATCTACTGGGGGTTTTAGGCTATTTTGAGTTTAGCTTGATTTTATGCTAATTTGAAGTTTAGCTAGTATTAGGCAACAAGCTAGCTTTTTTTTTTTGGCAGATTTTGCCTCTCATTAGTTTTTTATGCTAATTTAGAGTTCAGGTAATATTTTAGCAATATGCTCACATTTTTAGCTAATTTGTTATCTACTGGGGTTTTAGGCTAATTTTGAGTTTAGCTTGAAATTTAATCAAAAAAAAAAAAATGCTAATTTTGAAGTTTAGCTAGTAATTAGGCAACAAGCTAGCTTTTTTTTTTGGCAGAATTTTGCCTCCTTTAGTTTTTTTTTTTTTTTTTAATTTTTTTTTTTTTTTTTTTTTTAATTACTCACATTTTTAGCTAATTTGTTATCTACTGGGGGTTTTAGGCTAATTTTGAGTTTAGCTTGAAATTTTATGCTAATTTGGAATTTAACTAATATTTTAGTAAAATGCAAATTTTTTCAGCTAATTTGTTATCTACTGATTTTTTTTTAATAATTTAGAATTTAGCTTCTATTTTAGCAACATTAGCTTCTATTTTAGCAACAGTCAAAAACATAACACGTTTTTGACTAAGTTAGTTTTCGGAGGAATTTTAGGGGTTTTAGGCTAATTTTGAGTTTAGCTTGAAATTTTATGCTAATTTGAAGTTCAGCTAGTAATTAGGCAACAAGCTAGCTTTTTTGCTAATAAAGTTAAAAATGTAGGGAAAAAAAAAACTTTTTGAGAGATGCTAGTTTCTTTTTATATATTTTTTTGCTTTAGTTCGTGCCAAAAATAGAAATTATTCCCATTTATTTAAAAAAAAAAAAAAAAAGAAGGTTATGAATGCAAATCCAAATTTCTTAAAGGCTAACGTAAATCAATGTGGCTCCTTCTAGGTTTTGATCAGTAGAAAGCGAGTCCAAATGGCTCTTTCACTCTTAAAGGTTGTCGACCTCTGTGATAGATAAACAATCCTGCAAACACAGTAAAAACGTTTGTTTTTTGCTTTACATATAAATTATTTAAATTTTAACTCATCTATTATCAGAAATGAACAATCCTTAAAAATAAAAACAGCTCTCAAAACTGAGTTTCCATGGAAAGTTGAAGGAGAAAGACGCTGCTGAGCAACAAGAACTCAGGAGGAACTTCCTGAATGGATCCTGAGAAACTCTAAGTTTGGATTTAAATCAGAATCAAATCCTGTAAGTCTGAATTCCAGGAGGGGGACAGTTACTTTTTACTTAATTGGAAAGCTTGTTAAGACGAATGAAACCTTTCTGAACGCCGTCTCACCTGTTGTGCATCTCCCACAGCTTAGCTCCCATCCTCATCTCCCAAACGCACACCAGCCCTTCGCCGCCGCCGCTCACCACCTTCCAATCGTCCGCCTGGACTGAAGTGACGCCGAGGTGGTGGGCGTACAGGGAGAGCACGGAGGAGCCGGCGCGGAGGTCGAACACTCTCACCCTGAGTCACAGGAGGGGAAACGGACGCGTCAGCGCCGAGTCACATCATCAAGTCACTACATTTTTGAAACCGACCCGTTTTTAAAAATGATTTTATATTTCTGTGGACTCTCCGATCATCTATTTTTTGATGTGAGTTGTGGGCGGGACCGTTGGCGAAGAACAACCCCGCCTCCCCTCTCCATTGCTAAGAGCTCGGAGCAGGACGCTTGTGGCCCCGCCCAGCGTATTTGCTACATCATAAATACCATCTCGTTTTCATCTGCTCCAGATTCACAACAATTGAAATAAAGAAATATTCAGAAATTCAGTTTTAAGCTTAACTTTCTTAATATTATCAGAAAAATCCCACAAGAGCATGCTCAAAACGCAACTTTCATCAGAGTGCATCTTCAAAAAACAGTGAGGAAATACTTGTAAAAGTCGTAGTAACAGATTACATTTACTTCAGGAAAAAAAAGTTATGAGAATTATAAATCATCTCTATGTCAAATCTAACTCTTAAAGTCAAAGCTTTGTTACAAAGTAGGAGAATCTACGGTGGCCCTGAAGCGCATCAGATCAAGAGGAAATGTTAACATTTATTTATTTCCAGTGTCGTTCATGTCAAAAACTTTTACTTGAAACGATCATGTAGATTAGAACCTCCCTGTCCTGGTTCTTTTCTTTGACTTTTCATCATTTATTTTTGGTTTCTGGAAATTATTTTTGTGTTATGAAATGTTTTGTTTTCATTTCGTTTTAGCAGAATTGCAGTTTTGAGATCAAAATTTTCTAAGTTGCAAACAAAATGTAAAGTGTTCAAAAAAATTCTTCATAATTTAAAAAGAAAAATATTTAATATTAGCTTTCAAAAACTTTTTTTTTTTAAACTGTTTCTTCTTTTTAAAAACAACAATTCTGCAATTGCAGCACAAATGCCTCCAAGCACGGCAACACGAGGCAGAGACACCTGATTGGATAGAATCCAGACCAGGGTCGGCGCCATTTGGGCTCGTTTTCCACAGATCAAAACCAAGAAGGAGCCAATTTACTTTAGCCTTTAAGAAATTTGGATTTTTTTCTATTTTTTTGCACGAACAAAAGCAAAAATATAAAAAGAAACTAGCATCTCTCTAAATGTGATTTTTATTTTTATGTTTTTACCTTTTACCTTAGTAGATATCAAATTAGCCAAAAAACTAGCTTGTTGCTTAATTACTAGCTAAACTCCAAAATAGCATGTTGCAAAAATAAAAGCTTAAATCTAAATTGGCCTAAAAATCCCAGTAAAATGCCAAAAATGTAACAATGTTGCTAAAATATTATGTAATATTTAAAGACTTGTTGCTAATCTACTTAAAAATGAGAAATTTGAAAACTTTCTAGTTAATTTCCTTTGGGGCGCATTTTGCTCAATATTTCAAAAAGTATAAATACCAAAAATACAAGCAGTGATGTCCTGAACTAGCTGAACATTTTAATACCAAGATTTCTGAAATTATTGATGTGTGATTTTAATAATGCCAATTAAGTAATCAGTTCTTCTATTTCCCTTCAACCAAAGAGCCACCATGGAGAGATAAAAGAGCCACATGTGGCTCTGGAGCCGCAGGTTGCAGACCCCTGATCTAGACCAATCAGCAGGCTGTTTGGGGAGGCACTAACCTGCCGCTGAAAGAAAATCTTGCAAACGCAAGATCAAAGATAGGGTGAAAGCAAGATGAAGCACTACATATCTAAAAACGTTTGTGCTGCAACTGCAGAAATATTTTTTTTAAAGAGAAAAAAACTTTAAAAAACTTTTTTTTTTGCGTTTTCAAAGTAAATATTTTTTTTTTTTCGTTTTCAAAAATATTTTTGCGTTTGCAAACTTTTTTCGTTTCCAAAAATATTTTTGAACTTGCGCAACAAATTTTTTAGATGAGTTGTGCTTCATCTCACTAATACTTTTTTAAAGCAAAAAAATATATATTAAAATTAAAATATTTTCATTTGGAAATTATGATTTTATTTTCTTAACACTTTACATTTTGTTTGCAACTTAGAAAATTTTGAAAAATTCTTGCTTACAATATGGAACAAAAATTCCTCCATAAAATTGTGTTTTGGTTTTTGAGAATTTTGTTTTGATTTCTAAAATGGAACATTAGCTTGAGTTTTTTTTTTTTTTTACTGTCGTTATGATCTTCAAATCTCTTTGAGGGATTTTTTGGTAAAAATCTTTATGTGACAGACAAAATGTACACAAATATTAGAATAACTGGAAAGATTGATGCAAAAAAAAAGTAGTTTCAATGGAGTGGGGCATTTTTAAGGTTTTGTGACTGATTTTCCTTCATTAGGAGACAGCAGAGGACGACAGTCTGATGACTGTAATTATTATCATGGCGCTGCGTCTGTTTACGGCCGATCCTGGAGAAAAGAGGAGCCGAATTCTCGCTTTGTGTGTTTCATTAGTAAGGAAAGCCCGGGGGAGCTGCAGCTCCATCTGTTGTCGCCGTGGCTTTATTGCAGCTGAAAGCATCCAGGACATGACTCCATCCCGGCTCCGTCCAAGTCTTCATTACCATAATCAGATTTACTCCGGGGATTCGCCGAGTTTCAGGGCGAAACTTTATAAAAGAATCGCAGCTAAATGGTGAAATGGGCGCCGTGAACTGCCCGTCTGCGGCGAGTCGGGCCCGTTTAGAGGCATTACGTGATGCAGGCGCGCATTCAGACAATGAGGGGTTACAGGCGGGCCGCGGGGAACCATAAATCTACCGCTGAAGGCAACTGTCCGCGGCGAACCGTCCCCGGCCAGAATCTGTCTTCATTAATCAACAGGAAGTGGAGCCGCGGTCGTTTTCCCGAAGCCACAAGAAGACATCAATCATTATATTCTAAACCAGATTTCAGATCCAGAGATTTAGCGGAAACAAGTGATCGCTTTTAGCTTAATATGAGTTTGATTATCAACAGGAATTCTGATGTTTTGCACCGAGAAGGAAGTTACGCCATCACTCAATTACAATTCTATTTTAGACTGTTTTATTGTAGTTTTTTATTCTTCAGACACAAATTAGCATCCAAAACAAAAACATTCCTTTTTCTAAAAAACTGGATTTTCTCTGGAAATGTAATAAACTGCCCAAATTTCAAGAGATTATCCTCTTAAAGAGATTATCAGCTGCAATGATCGGGTTTTCCTTGAAAAAGATATCTAATTTCAATGGGATTTCCTGCTAAAATAAAGGTTAAATAGAAATTTAAAAAATATAAAGCTCCAACACAGACTTTCAAAATGGAGTTTCTTTATTTTTTTTCATGTTTTGTTGAATAATAAAGTCAAAAAAATTACCCAAAAGTTGAAAATCTGCATTCAGCTTCAGTAAAAATATTAGGATTTTTTTTTCTTTTTTCTTTCAGCTTCTTAAATGCTGTTTTATTAAATTATCACTAGACTAATTCATAAAATTCACAGCAAAACCTTCTTCTTTTTTTAATCTCAGAGCACTTTATGTTGACAAACTGTGGTGGTAGTGTTATGATAGGGGACTATTTGCCGCTTCAAAACCCCCAAAAAATTAAATTTAGTGTTTTTTTTTTAGTTTGTTTTGGTTTGTTTGCCAGAAATGTGAAAAGCAGAAAGTCTTCCTACAGTTTATGGTTTTAAAATGTAAGAAATAATCCTATTCTACGGAAGATTTTGGTAATTTAAAGCAAAAAACCTTCCATGAATCTGAAAAATAAAGGAAGGCTATTTTTATTCTCATTAATTTGGAAATAATTAGTTTACTATACAAGTTTTAAATTACAATTAACAATAATATATTTAATTTTGTGTTAATTGAACGTGTATTTATATGGATATAAATTGATATGTTTGTGTGTTTATATATGTATGTGTAAAAATATATAAATATTCAATTCAACTTTATTAATCCATTACATCCAAATAGTCACATATTTGGTTACTTTTCCTCTTTAGTTTTTATGACTTGCTATAAATCAATTCAAAATTAAAGTTTAAGTGGATTTAGGAAGTGTCGGGTTTGTAAGTGACTTCACCTTTGAGGTCAGAGCATAAATTGTCCCATAAGAAAATAACTTAATATTTGCAGTGAAAACCTGTTTTCTAGTCGTTTTTATGATTTACCCAGTTGAATCGGATCAAACACCTCAGCGTGTAAGGACTGCTCTGGTTTAAGAGATAAACTGACAATCTGCAACTCTAAACCTGAAGTTAGTTAGAAGAAGTTTCCTGATAAGTGACAGCAACAAGTCCTCTAATCGTTTAACAGCTCTTCTGATTTCCCCATTTTCCCAGATGTGGCCGTCTTCCAGGCGGCCAGCGTCTCGACCATCCGTTTGCTCCTTGATGTTAAAAGAGAGAAAAAAAAAAAAACCTGACAATGGGACAAAGCTCATTTGGACAGGATGAAGAGATGCATTAAACCTTGGCTGTGAGCCACCCTGCGGAAGGGCCAAGATCGCAGACCGTCCCCCTTTTTCTCCATTTGTCCTCGGCCGCATCAGCTGGGCCCCGAGTGAAGGGCTGAGATAATGTGTGTACCTTCCTGGACTAAATCTAATCAGAAAGCGAGGAACAAGAGAGGAGCCCTTGAAATGATTTTGAGGCGAGAACGTCTTTGTCTGCGTGCAGCTGCTATTAGTCCTAACAAGTCTGCAGCGCAGCAGACAGGAGGGAAACAATAAAGACGGTCCTTCGCTTTAAGCCAGCTGTTGATCGGCCAAATGGGCTGAATAGAAACAGCAGGGCAGCTTCGGATGAAGACGTGCCAGCGTTTTTCTGATCCTGGCAGATCGAAGGCGGCGGCGGCGGAGGCACCCGCTGACAAGTCCTGGACAGAGAGGGACTTGTGTGCACGCATGTGTTAGTAGGACTACAGAGAACAAAGAGACATTTAAACCACTTCCTCTCTCTCTCTTGATGAAGTTTTCTCTCAGACTCTGAAACTACAAACACATGACGCTCGTTTAAGAACACGCTAATCGCTCCTATAGATCATGTGTTCACATTGGACAAGCAGGGAGGGGCTTCCACTGTTTATCTGAAGTTTATTGGAACAAGTATAATGACAATAAAGAATCTACTCTGAAATATTTTGTTCTACTGTAATCTTTTCTATTCTACTGTAATGTATTATTTTCCATTCTATGGTGCTGTATTCTATTCTACTGTACTTATTATATTGTGCGGTAATTTTGGTTTTTTTTAGTTATATTTTATTCTACTCTCCTCTCTTGTATTCTTTTCTATTCTACTCTATTCTACTATATTCTATTCCACTGTACTTTCCTCTACCCCACTGTATTCTTATCTAGGCTATTTTAATTTTTTTTTCTATTATACTGTACTGTATTGTACTCTATTCTATTTTACTGTACTGTATTGTACTCTATTCTACTGTCTTTGACTGTACTGTATTCTTATCTAGCTATTCTATGTCTTTGATCTGTACTGAAACTTTGCTTATCTAGTATCTATACAGAAGAGTGTATAGAAAAGGCTACGAAAAATTAGTACAAGTATACGCCATTTACCATTGTTTCTATTCTATGATACTGTATTCTATTTAACTGTACCGTATTCTATTCTACTTCTTACAATATACTGTAGTTCTATATATTTTGTACTTACCGTACTGTAATACACTCTATTCTATTCTATTCTATTCTATTCTATTCTATTCTATTCTATTCTATTCTATTCTATTCTATTCTATTCTATTCGCACTTTTCCGGCACTTTCAGTTGGAAAATGTTTTGTATAAAATGTCAAAGCCGAATAAATCTGGGGAATTTTGTTTCAGATCTCTGTTCTGATATAATAGATATAATTCCAGACGAGCACAAACATTATTATTCATTCATTTCTCCTCTATGATCAATTTTCAAACACTTGGCACTTCTGCGAGTTAAAACGGACGCCATCTTTGGGTCACTACCAAATCAGAGTCTCTGATTGGTCCATTTTTGACATGGATTAACGCGGAAAGCCAAGTTAATCCAGTAAATGTACAAAAAAATCACTGTCTGAGCATGTTGGACGTAGACTACGGGTGTGTATTGGCAAATCTGGCAACACAATATGTATCGCGATACCCGACTCATGATACGATGTGTATCACGATGTATCCCAAGACTGTACCAGACCAAGTATGACTTAGAGTAGAATAGAACTGCTCAAAGCGGTTCAGTGTGGAGTGCTGCCCTCTAGTGGTCTGAGAGGGAAACCAAAGTAAGACGCATAAATAATTCATTACAAATCGCTATGTCAGCATTTTAAATTGATACAAATATCAAGTTCTTCCTTAAGACTGGTCTAGAAACCTGAACATGAGAGTTCTGAACGCAAAAGCCTAAAATGTGAGTTTCTAGAACGCCGGTTGCAGAGGGCGGAGTGGACGTACAGAAGCTTTGAGTTCTTCCTGCTCGTTTTCCAAAGACCTCTACTTCCTCCTCCATGTCTTCTGTACACGTTTGCCGGTGTCTTACCGCCTGTCTTTGTTTCCACACACCAGCAGCTGGGGGGGGCTGTCCCTCAGGTTGATGCAGGTGAAATCCCCCGGCGAGCCGCCGACACAAACCGCTGGTTTGCTCGTCTCCAGGCTGTAGACGTGGATCTGGGAGCCAGAATCACATTACACTTTAGATTTACGTCCAACTTCAGGCGTGTGAACGCTTTCTGACAACAGCAGGAGGACAGAGAATCACATCAAGGTTGAACTTTTTACTTTTTAAACACAGTTTTATAGTGAATCTGAGCTGCAAAAATATTCAAATTTAGACATTATACCAGTTTTTAGGCTAATTTGGACTTTAGCTAACATTTTAGCATTATTTTCAAATATTTAATATTTTAGCATTATGCTAAAATATTGCAGTTTTATAGGCAAATCTGGACTCTAGCTAATATTTTAGCTTTATGCTAGCTGCTTTTGGTAAAATTCAACATTTTTACAGTTTTTTAGGCTAATTTAGACTTTAGCTAATATCTTAGCATTATGCTAAAGTATTGGCGAAATTAGAAATTTTCCCAGTTTTTTTTTTTTGTGTGGCTAATTTGAACTTAAGCTAATATTTGAGCATTATGCTACCTATTTTTGGCAAAATAAAACATTTTTCCAGTTTTCTAGGCTAATCTGGACTTTAGCTAATATTTTAACATTATGCTAAAATATTGCAGTTTTTAAGCTAATTTGGACTTTAGCTAATATTTTAGCATTATGCTAAAATATTGGAGAAATTATAAATTTTCCAGTTTTTAGGCTAATTTGAACTTAAGCTAATATTTTAATATTATGCTAGCTGTTTTTGGCAAAATCAGACATTTTTCCAGTTTTTTAGGTTAATTTGGACTTTAGCTAATATTTTAGCATTATGCTAAAATATTGCAGTTTTTAAGCTAATTTGGACTTTAACTAAAATTTTAGCATTATGCTAAAATATTGGCGAAATTAGACATTTTTCCAATTTTTTTAGGCTAATTTGAACTTAAGCTAATATTTTAATATTATGCTAGCTGTTTTTGGCAAAATCAGACATTTTTCCAGTTTTTAAGGTTAATTTGGACTTTAGCTAATATTTTAGCATTATGCTAAAATATTGCAGTTTTTAAGCTAATTTGGACTTTAGCTAAAATTTTAGCATCATGCTAAAATATTGCAGTTTTTAAGCTAATTTGGACTTTAACTAAAATTTTAGCATCATGCTAAAATATTGCAGTTTTTAAGCTAATTTGGACTTTAGCTAAAATTTTAGCATCATGCTAAAATATTGCAGTTTTTAAGCTAATTTGGACTTTAACTAAAATTTTAGCATCATGCTAAAATATTGGCGAAATTATAAATTTTTCCAGTTTTTTTAGGCTAATTTGAATTTAAGCTAATATTTTAACATTATGCTAGCTGTTTTTGGCGAAATCAGACATTTTTCCAGTTTTTTAGGTTAATTTGGGCTTCAGCTAATATTTTATCATTATGCTAAAATGTTGACGAAATTGGAAATTTCTAAAGTTTTTTAGGCTAATTTGGACTTCTATATTTTAACATTTTGATAGCTGTTTTTGGCAAATTTAGATATTTTTCTACTTTTTTTTATTTGGCATTTAGCTAATATCTTAGCAAGCTATCAGCTTCAGCATTTTTAGCCATCAGCACTAGCATCTTCAGTAGCCACATTCAAGCTTACAGGATATCACAGGTAACGCCATGTATCTAACTTCAATCTAGCCTGAGTAAAATAAAGATCAAAGCAAACTGTTGGTGAAGATGAAGCCATTAGGTCAAATGGTGAAAAAAGAAGTGTTAATATGGGCTGATGATAAACCAACCAAATAAACTATGTCATCTCTAATAACTCACATTATAAAGAAGAACCTAAATTTTTGTCATAATCATAATTAACAACTTTATCTTATTTTGTGCAACAAATAATAGACACTTGTGTTCCACATTGCTGTAATTAGTGAAACAACGTCTTTGATGAACATTCATACCAATTAAATTCAAATTATCTGTAATTAACAATAGTAAACATGAAGAGCAGTGCCACTGCTTAATGCAAAATTGTTGTAAACAAAAGAACAAAATTCAGATAATTCAAGTAGCTGGCTGGCACATTGGTGCAACGCGCTCCCATCAACCTCCAAAGGAACGTCTTAGATAAAGATGACGAATTTAACGCTTTACAGCCTCTTCAAGCAAAAATAAACAATCAATACTTGGTGAAAACCCATCGAGAATAAATCGAAGGACTAAATACTGCGATGTATTAATATCGATAAAACATTCTCGTCGTTACTTCATTTTTCTCCTTTTTTAATTAAAGGTAGCCTGATTGTCTGTTTACATCAGTTGCTCTTCTCTATTACGACAAGTTTTCTGCTGCTTAAGCTGCAAGCCAGGTCCACACCATCACACTCCTACCACCGTGTCTGACTGTTGCTCTTTTAACCGTAGTGGAAGCAAAAAATAATCATGCATTTTGTGGTGCAAGCACCAAATTTGGCATGATTGTAGCCGTTTCAGGAAATAAATCCAAAATTTCTTACTTGCAACCTGACTGTTTGTGTGGACGGGAACTTATGTATCACATGCACGTGCAAAATGGTACGTTCCATCGTCACGGCGTCCCTTGAGGTGATGTTCCCCCGGAACAACCCAAAAAACCTGCAGCCTGTGATTAAGGTAGAATCTAAAGCTTCATAAGAATTTGAGCAAAGCAACAACTCTACAGCAAACTTTTAATAACAAAACCGGACACGCCGACTGAGTTTCTGCTCCAAACTTCCATCGAGCGAGGTTACAATGATGTCATCTGAAGCCAGCCTGAGCCGGCAATTAGCAGCTGGTGCTTCCTCGTCCAAACCAGACTGAGCAAACAGGACGAACCGCCAGGCAAAATTGTCTTTGAATAATTAAAGTGACAAAGACTTTACATGGAAGGACAGAAGAGAGACACAAAAAAATAAAAGGTAAGAAAGACAGAAAACAGAGATAAACGGGTTTCCAGGACAGCGCAGGTATGATGTAAGGCTTGAGAGGCTGCCAGCAGCCGTTTCGGACCGCCTCCTAACGGAGCCAAGCAGAGCTTTAATTGTGCACCACCCCGGGGGCAAAGCCCAAATCACATCGGACTTTGAAATGACAGCTTGATAGGATTTGGGGGGTGGGGGGGGTCGCAGAGATGAGGTTCAACCTGCTGTTCTCATTGCACATTTGGAAAGATGTGATTATTAAATATCAGCGCTGAAATGAGGAACGGTCTGTGAGGGAGAGGAGGAGGGATGCTGCGAAGAGAGAGTAGGAAACCTGATTTGGATGGAGGGGTTTTTGTGCCACCATGTTGCAAGAAAAAGTCAGTTTTGAGATCAAAACTTTCTACATTGAAAAATGTGAAGTGTTAAGAATGAAAATACTTAACATTTAATTTAAAATATTTCTGCATTTCATCATCATAATCAACTTTATTTATAAAGCGCTTAAACACAATTTGAAATTGAAACAAAGCGGTGAACATTAGAGAATAAAAACGTAATAAAACAAAGTAATAAATAAGTGAATAAAAAGATAAAAACTTTGCAAACTTTTTTAGCTTTCAAAAAATAATGAGACGCAATTCATCTAAAAACATTTGTGCTGAAAACGCAAAACTGTATTTTTTGAAAGCAAAAAAAAAACTTTGCAAACAAAAAAATTGTTTAAAAGTAAAAAAAAAATTGCAAATGCAAAAATAGTTTTTGCAAGAAATTTTTTTTGCAAAAATAAAAATATATTTTAAAGTTCAAAAATTTGCAAAAGCTAAAATATTTTTTGAAAGTTAGAAAAAAGTTTTTAAACGCAAAACAATGTTTTAAAGCAAAAAAAAAGTTTTAAAAGCAAATATAAATTATTTTCATTTGCAAATTTTACATTTTGTTTGCAATTTAGAAAATTTTCATCTCAAAACTTTGATTTTTGCTTTACAATTTACTGGCACAAAAATCATTCCACAGATTCACTTCACAATCCACTAGCATTAGGTTGATCGCGTTAACGGTTGAGAAGCCACAGTTTTGTTAAATATTTTGTGTTTAAACGTCTCCAGCGGTTTTAAAGAGTTAATGCTGCATCTCTGAACACATTTAGCCAAACCTGAGGCGTGTTTTGAGCGCAGATTTCTTGTGCAAACCTGAGCAGCGCTCCGTCTAACACGACCCCCCCACACGTCCTCAAACAGCGGTGAAATCTGAATGAGTTCAGCCGCCATGTGGACAAACACAGATTAGTCTGCTGCAGCAGATGCAGCGTGATGATGATGATAGCAGGTTTCTAGTTCCATCTTACGCTGCCTCTCTGACAGAGGGGAAGCACAGACAAGGACAGACACAAAAACAATACATGTGCTTTCTTTCTTGCTTATTTGTGAAAGAAATTACAAATTTCAAGTTACAATTCACAACTTTGCTAATTTAAAACAAACTTTAGCTTCATTCTTTGCATATAAACAAGCAGCAGGAGGTGAAGTTTCTCTCTGAAATGATGCTTTGTTTATGTTGCACGTTCCTGCGCCGCTGCAGAGCAATGTCGGTCCAGGCTTTGTGTCCGTTACCATGACAACGCATCACACCGAAAAACGATTTAAATCAAAAATATAACTGATAATTGATATTATTTTGTTCTTAAGTGACCATATAGAACAGGGGTGGGCAAACTATGGCCCGGGGGCCACATGCGGCCCCTTAAGCTACTTAATGTGGCCCTCCAAATTAAAATACATTGAATCAAAAATCCTAATTATTGTTTTATTTTCATTGTATTCCTGGTTTTTTCCCATGAATGGTGTTGTTTCTCTGACGTTCGTGTGTGTTCCTTTCTGAGTCAGATGGTGATCTTTCGGATTATTCCTACACCACATAAATGCAGCATTTCTTTGAGTTCACATTTTCCTCTGAAGAACATCAACCCATTGGATCACCCAAAAAGAGAACAAAAATCAAAATTTAGAAATTAAAACTCCCAAATTTTCTGTTTTTAAATGAATATATGTGAATTTGAATCCACATTAAAGCATGTTTTTCTCTAAATTCGATATTACTTTTTTAGTTTATGAGGTTGATTACCCAATCTCTCCTTCCATCTGCTCCTTGTCCGGCCCTTATGCCAAATTTTAGAACCCTTTGTGGCCCACGAGTCAAAACAATTGCCCACCCCTGATATAGAAGCAGGATAATGCCAGAAATGAATGGACACCTTGTCGGGCATTATCCCGTACGTACCTGATCCAGGCCGGGGACCGGTTTAATGTCAGACAATATTTTTATGGACCGGCCTGTACGAGTTTCAAGAGGATGTCCGTTTTTTTTCCCCCTTAACTTTTGAGGTCAAAGTTAGTCTTTATTACAATAATAATTTCAAACTTTATTTGCACATGAGATTTCATTAAAATGGAAGATAATCGCTGTTACCCCCATCCGAATGTTATGGTGGGACAGGTAAATCCTAAAACTGTGTTTTATGAACGTGAATCATTCATTTTAAAAACTTTATTAACAGCATCCATGTAACAACAAGTTGCTGAATAATCTGCATTATTCTCCTCCATATTTGGAGTAAAGACTCCTGATTTGTGTCTGTTGAATGCAGCTTTTTATTTTGAAGTAGAAAGCTCTTCTTCTGTTTCCTCTTTGACTCTTTTCCTTCCAAATACTTTTGCTTTTTTGTTAACTTTGCTAGCTGGAAGGTCTCAATTTAGCGATCAGAGCAGCCGCTTTAGGAAAGTAGCAGATGGATTTTGGACAAGCGACTTCATCCAGAATGAATTGGATGTGATGGAGAGAATAAAGTCGTTTAGAATCAGATTATGAATAAAACAGAAAAAAGTGTTTAATTTTCTCTGTGGCCTGGTACCAAATAACCCACAGACTGCCTTATATAATAAATATTAATTATAGATTCAATATAAAATTAACATTATTAAAAAAAAAACAATTATCATAATAATTCTGAGTAATCTACAAATGTGCCCACATTCATCATCTTCATCTTTTCACCTTATATGAGTTTAAATTCTTGATGTTTTCTCAAATCTAGTCGAGTTTTCTGAAATCAAGTGAAGCCTTTAAGGGCAAGTCAAGTTTAACTTAATTAAAACTACTTTTTTCAAGTCAAATCTTAACATCTTAAGTCTGATTTTGTGGAGTTAAAACAAGTCAAGTTCTATAAGAACAGTTGCTGTATGTGATGCCAAATCACTTGTCAACTATAAATCAAGTCTTAGAGTCAAGTCCCGTCAGGTTCGGTCTAGTCTGGTCTGGTTTCTTGTCAAATCAAATCAATATCTGCTCATTTTTGTCAAGTCTAGTTAAATAAAGTCATGTAGTTAAGGAAGTCTTAACTTGTCAAAAAACAGAAAAAAAATCCAGAATGTTTTTAAAAGGAAAGTTTTCCAGTGGCTCAAATGAAATGTGAATTATTTTTAATTTAATCTGTTTATTAAGAATTTAAACTCATGAAAAATGAAAATAATGATGATGCGTATGAACTATACAATGCTGTAGATTTGAGTTAGGAATGTCAAATTATCATGTTCGTCACAATCAATTAATTAATTACAACTATTTTTCTTTATTCGTTTTAACTTTGTAATTAATCAATAACTATTATATATTATTTATGGGATAATGTCCAACAAAATCTCATATCAGAATTTCTTTTTTGTTTGCAGGATATAACTTTTACTTTATTCTTTTTTTATTGAATTTACCATTAAATCATCAAATTACAAGAAAACAAATCCAAACTATTTGATCTTAACAGAACTTCCTGTTTTCTTCTGCAACCTTTAATTTTTAGCTTTAGAGCCACAGAACGCAAAGAAGGATTTTTTTGCTAGCAAACAGCTAATCCAGAATCTTCATTAAATTTTATATCTATATATATATTTAGTTTTCAAACAAAATCACAATTTCTTACCAAAACTTAGAGTACAATGGTCTGAAAACAAAAACTGAACGCATTCCTTCCAGCAGACATGGAAAGGAGGAGATTGATCGATTGATCGATTGATCAATTGATTGATTGATTGATTGATTGATTGATTGACTGCACAAAAGATCCATGATAAAGAGCACTTGCAAAAGATAAATCACAATATACTGATGGAACACTTTATTCATTTATTTTTTTTCTAAGATTAAAGGATGACGCAGAGGCCTGATTACATTGGAAATGTTTTTATTTTCTAACTGTAATTATTGTTTTGTTTCCTCTTGGCCAGGACTGACTTGTAAAAAGAGATTTATTCATATTTATCTCAATGGACTTCCTGGTTAAATAAAGGTTAATAAAAAAAAACCCAAAATCCATTAATTTCTGATAATGGACACCTTCATATAAAGGTTGTGTAACAGAAAAGCCTTTGACACAGTTAATCACCAAATCTTTTCATTTCTCCTCCTCAGAGGTAAACATGCTTGTATCTTGTCTAAGTGACAGATCTCAGACTTTAAAAATTGGCTCTGCAACATCCTAGACTCTGAAGTGCAGCATGGGAGTTCCACAAGGCAGTATTCTGGGTCCTTTCCTTTTTGTTTTGTACATTAACCAACTACCTAGTGTGCTTAAATTTTCCAGCTCTCTCTTATATGCTGATGACACTGCTACGTTTCCTGTCTGGTCCAAACACTGCCATGATCAATGACAGACTCAACACAGATCTGCAGCATTTACATCAAGGGTGTCAAACTCAATCGCACAAGGGGCCAAAATCCAAAACACACCTTAAGTCGTGGGCCGAACAGGATAAAATTTTAAAACCTTAAGTTCTGAGAGTTGAAGATGCTGAAAATACGGAAGCTGATAGCCAGGTAACATTATAGCTAAATACCAAATTAACTCAAAAAACTAAAGAAAAAAAATAGCTAATCTTCAAAAAACTGAAAAAAGCCTAAATTAGCCAAAATATCTAGTATGTAATATTAGTCTCACTCCAAAACAGCCTAAAAAACTTTTATTTAAAAAAAAAAAAGCCACAATTCGCCAAAACAGCTAGCATGTAGCTGAAATATTAGCTAAATTCCAAAATAGCCTAAAAAATCTTAGAAAATAGTCCAAAAGCTAGCAAAATGCCATATTTTAAAACTTTAAAACCGTGACTTTTTAACATAATTCTGAATGATAAAAAGGCAGGAATATTATTCCAGAATAAATCAACTTAAAACTTAAATAACTTTCAATATTTTACTCTCCATAAAAATATATTCTGTCAAATTTATACAAGTTAAAGATAACCTCATTAATAACAATGAAATAAAATGATCTGGAGGGCCGGTTAGAATTACTCGGAGGGCCGAATCTGGCCCCCGGGCCTTGACTTTGACACATGTGATTTACATGAAAATCACCTGACACTCAACCATAAGAAAACTGAATCCATGTACTTTTATTCATCACGCGGACAGGTACCTCTCTCCACTCACATCACCTTTTCTGGTCTTAAACTCTCAGTTGTCCCTCTTTCTTTTTTTTTTTAACTTGTCCTGTCCAACAGCTGAGCAAACAGATTTGGACTGAGACCCTCTTGTGTTGGACACATTTTAATGTCCCAACAGAAATTTCATACTAAACTTTATTTATATTAATTATGTTGTGTCTTTTTTTGTTGGACTGGACGGAAACAAAGAAGAGAGAGGTTGGGGACCAGGAGACTGCCAGGTCTAAATAGCAATCCGGAATGGGCTGAAATTACATGTGGTGTGATGTGTTGTCATGGTAACGTTTAGAGAACTTGGACTGACCTCGCTCTGCTGCAGCGGGGGAATCTTCAGGACATACCTCCCCTTTCATGGTGACATATAGCATCACTGAAATGATGCTAAACCCTCAAAACCAACATAAAGCTTCCACTTTTTCAGCTGATTAAGTTCAAGTCAGAAAAATGACAACAAGGAAATGACAAAAAAGTAAATAAAAGTTGAGGATTTCTAGAAAATCCTAAAATTTTAGAAAGTTTTATGAACAAAAATCTAAAAGCTTAGCCTGTGAATAAATACTACATAAATTTTCCCTCTTTATTTCACTAGAACCCGGCCGCCGTACAAGCATCTCAGTCTGAACTTGACGTGGATCTGACAGCTCTTCTGTCAGCACTTGTGCTTTGTGTTAGCCCCACCGCAGCGCATGAATAGACTGGCGGCGTGGATGCCAGCTCGCCCTGAATGCAGAGCCACAAGCTGGGCGGCTGCCCGGGCAACGCTGGTCCTCTGACAAGAGGAAGGCGAGGACTAACGAGGATCTGGAGACCGGCCTTGACCACCCAAACCGACCCGAGCAGACAAAAACAACAAGCACATCCTTGAGAATGAAAACCTGGAAAGATTCTGTTGATAAAGCTGCACCTGACTTTAGAAAATATGCAAATCTGAGAGCAGGGAATGAAAAGTGTCATTCATCTGTGAGAAAAGAAGTGACTTCCTCCGTAACAGGTTTTAATGAAGCACATGTCGGTTCTTCTAAATCAGAGGTGTCAAACTCCATCACACAGAGGGGCAAACATAAAAAATTATGAACTAGATATATAGCATTGCCTGCAATAATGCTAGTGGGAATCCTGTAAGAGGAATTTGGTCACTGAAGATGCTGAAGCTGATGGCTGAAAACGCTGTAGCTGAAATCGCTAATGCTGATAATTGTAAATGCTGAACCAGATAGCTGAAAACACTGAAGCTGACAGCTGAAAACGCTGAAGCTGATAACTGTAAACACTGAAGCAGATAACTGAAAACGCTGAAGCGGATAGCTGAAAACGCTGAAACATATAGCTGATAACGCTGAAACAGATAGCTGTAAACACTGAAGCTGATAACTGTAAACGCTGAAACAGATAGCTGTAAACACTGAAGCTGATAGCTGAAAACGCTGAAGCTGATAACTTTAAACGCTGAAACAGATAGCTGAAAACGCTGAAACAGATAGCTGAAAACGCTGAAGCTGATAGCTGAAAACGCTGAAACAGATAGCTGAAAACGCTGAAACAGATAGCTGAAAACGCTGAAGCAGATAACTGAAAACGCTGAAGCTGATAGCTGAAAACGCTGAAACAGATAGCTGTAAACACTGAAGCTGATAGCTGAAAATGCTGAAGCTGATAACTTTAAACGCTGAAACATATAGCTGAAAACGCTGAAACAGATAGCTGTAAACACTGAAGCTGATAACTGTAAACGCTGAAACAGATAGCTGTAAACACTGAAGCTGATAGCTGAAAACGCTGAAGCTGATAACTTTAAACGCTGAAACAGAGAGCTGAAAACGCTGAAACAGATAGCTGTAAACACTGAAGCTAATAGCTGAAAACGCTGAAGCTGATAACTAAACGCTGAAACAGATAGCTGAAAACGCTGAAACAGATAGCTGAAAACGCTGAAGCTGATAGCTGAAAACGCTGAAACAGATAGCTGAAAACGCTGAAGCAGATAACTGAAAACGCTGAAGCTGATAGCTGAAAACGCTGAAACAGATAGCTGTAAACACTGAAGCTGATAGCTGAAGCTCATAACTTTAAACGCTGAAACAGATAGCTGAAAACGCTGAAACAGATAGCTGTAAACACTGAAGCTGATAACTGTAAATGCTGAAACAGATAGCTGAAAACGCTGAAACATATAGCTGTAAACACTGAAGCTGATAGCTGAAAACGCTGAAGCTGATAACTTTAAACGCTGAAACAGATAGCTGAAAACGCTGAAACAGATAGCTGAAAACGCTGAAGCTGATAGCTGAAAACGCTGAAACAGATAGCTGAAAACGCTGAAACAGATAGCTGAAAACGCTGAAGCAGATAACTGAAAACGCTGAAGCTGATAGCTGAAAACGCTGAAACAGATAGCTGTAAACACTGAAGCTGATAGCTGAAAATGCTGAAGCTGATAACTTTAAACGCTGAAACAGATAGCTGAAAACGCTGAAACAGATAGCTGTAAACACTGAAGCTGATAACTGTAAACGCTGAAACAGATAGCTGAAAACGCTGAAACATATAGCTGATAACGCTGAAACAGATAGCTGTAAACACTGAAGCTGATAACTGTAAACGCTGAAACAGATAGCTGTAAACACTGAAGCTGATAGCTGAAAACGCTGAAGCTGATAACTTTAAACGCTGAAACAGATAGCTGAAAACGCTGAAACAGATAGCTGAAAACGCTGAAGCTGATAGCTGAAAACGCTGAAACAGATAGCTGAAAACGCTGAAACAGATAGCTGAAAACGCTGAAGCAGATAACTGAAAACGCTGAAGCTGATAGCTGAAAACGCTGAAGCTGATAGCTGAAAACGCTGAAACAGATAGCTGAAAATGCTGAAGCTGATAACTTTAAACGCTGAAACAGATAGCTGTAAACACTGAAGCTGATAACTGTAAACGCTGAAACAGATAGCCTTAAACACTGAAGCTGATAGCTGAAAACGCTGAAGCTGATAACTTTAAACGCTGAAACAGATAGCTGAAAACGCTGAAACAGATAGCTGAAAACGCTGAAGCTGATAGCTGAAAACGCTGAAACAGATAGCTGAAAACGCTGAAACAGATAGCTGAAAACGCTGAAGCAGATAACTGAAAACGCTGAAGCTGATAGCTGAAAACGCTGAAACAGATAGCTGTAAACACTGAAGCTGATAGCTGAAAATGCTGAAGCTGATAACTTTAAACGCTGAAACAGATAGCTGAAAACGCTGAAACAGATAGCTGTAAACACTGAAGCTGATAACTGTAAACGCTGAAACAGATAGCTGTAAACACTGAAGCTGATAGCTGAAAATGCTGAAGCTGATAACTTTAAACGCTGAAACAGATAGCTGAAAACGCTGAAGCTGATAGCTGTAAACACTGAAGCTGATAGCTGTAAACGCTGAAGCTGATAGCTGAAATAGCTAAAACTAATAGCTGTAAACGCTGAAGCTGATAGCTGAAATCGCTAATGCTGATAGCTGTAAACGCTGAAACAGATAGCTGAAAACGCTGAAGCTGATAGCTGTAAACACTGAAGCTGATAGCTGTAAACACTGAAGCTGATAGCTGAAAACGCTGAAGCTGATAGCTGAAAACGCTGAAGCTGATAGCTGTAAACACTGAAGCTGATAGCTGTAAACACTGAAGCTGATAGCTGAAAACGCTGAAGCTGATAGCTGAAAACGCTGAAGCTGATAGCTGAAATCGCTAATGCTGATAGCTGTAAACGCTGAAACAGATAGCTTAAATCGCTAATGCTGATAGCCGAAAACGCTAATGCTGATAGCTGAAAACGCTGACGCTGATAGATGTAAACGCTGAAGCTGATAGCTGAAAACACTAAAGCTAATAGCTGAAAACACTAAGGCTGATAGCTGAAAATGCTAGCTAGCTGATATATTAGCTAAATGGCAAAATAGCCTAAATAAACTAAAAAGTTAACAAAAACAGCTAGCATGTAGCTAGAAAAATAGCTAAACTTCAAAATAGCCTAAAAAAATTATAATAAATCTCATATTACTCAAAACAGCTAACGTGTAAATATAAGCTTAACTCCAAAACAGCATAAAAACATTTTTTTTAACCCTTCCGCTCTCCTAAGCTTTTTTATATAAAAGCGGGGTCATCTGGACACCACAGGAGAGTGCGCTGAACTTTTTTTTTTCAATGATTGTCGATCTTTACTGGTGTCCAATGACAGACATGAAGTTTGTCCACCTTGTCTACCTTTGTCATGGAAGGGCTAACACCTCAATGTAAGGGTGGGGTCATCAAAAAAAAAAAAGGCAAAATTAGCCAAAACAGCTAGCATGTTGCTGAAATATTAGCTAAACTCCAAAATAGCCTAAAAAAATCCTACTAAATGCCAAAATAGTCCAAAAAACTAGCAGAATGCCAATCTTTAAAACTTTAAAACCGTAACTTTTTAACATAATTATGAATAATAAAAAGGCAGGAATATTATTCCAGAATAAATCAACTTCAACATTGAATAACTTTCAATACTTTACTCTCCATAAAATATAATTTATCAAAATTATACAAGTTTAAAATAAGTGCAAGATAGCATCGAGCCGTTAATAAGAATGAAATAAAATGATCTGGAGGGCTGGATAGAATCACCCAGAGGGCCGCATCCGGCCCCCGGGCCTCGATTTTGACACGAGTTCTAAAGGAACACAAAGCGCTGCAGCCAGATCTCGCTCTGCTGTCAAGAGCTGCTGATGGAGGCAAGACACGAGTGACAGACGACTCCCACATCCAAGTGATGTCGACTGAAATGAGTCAAAAACAGCTTCCAAATTTAGGTAAGAAGACGACAGAGGAAACGAGCAAGTTCTCCAAACATGATGAGTTTCTGTCGTGAAGAAAACGTTTTTCAGAGATGTTTAAAACAAGAGTCAGAGATGGACTCTTAAAGTTGTATCATGTTAAAGATTTAGTGTTTAAGCGTCACCGGCGACGCCTCAGGTGTTAAATGGTTAAGTTGGATCCTACGCTAAACTTTTTGGGGGTTTTCCGAGTGCGTGGAGGCTCATAGAGAGGAGCGACCGGATCTTACAGGGAACACAGGTGAGTCTTTGAGGCTCGTGTGTCCACCTCAAAGGATGTCTTAAAATATAACGTGATTGTTGTGCGTTAAGATGAGCGATACGACCAAATAATTTCAAAAAAATTCGATTTTAATCATTTTTTTTTCTCTATATTTTTACTTTCTTCAACAAAAGTTACAAATGACAGAAAAATGTTGACAAAAACTCTGATTTTAACATTTCCTTTGGAAATTGTCTCAAAGACAAACAGCAACTAAATATAAAATGTTTGTAGAAGGATGCAGGAGGTGTTTTGTGAGCTACCGCTAGCTTACGCATCCTACAAAGACAAATAATACTATCACTCGACAGAGTGAGTTTCCAGTTTGTGGTTTGATCCAAGTTTGAAGCCACAACCTCAGTGACCAAAATCTAATTTTTGACTCACCAGTCCAGTTGGCCAGTAGATAAAATAAAATCTAGACATATTTTTTTTACTGGACAATTTATAACATTATTTATATGAATGTTATTAATAAAAAAAATGATAATGTTTTCAGCTCAACACCGGCTCTGTGAATCCACAAAGTGGATTCATGTCTGCTATCTTTATATCTATAAAATAAAGTTTATATAAATGTCCTATGAATTAATGTTGTTGTATTTAAAATATTTCCGATACTCTGTGTTTACATACAGCAGACACAGAAACAGCTCGTTAGCATTAGCGGCTAGCATTGTAGCATGCTAGTAGCGACAGTGTGTAACAAGACAAATGTCTTCAAATCAACACTTTTATTAAACCCCGTCCCGCTGCTGCACCAGAGACGATTAGCACGGAGACTGTTAGCAAAGGGGGTTGGTGGGGGCGTTTGTTTTTCTTTTTGGAACAAGCTTTTCCTCTCTCCTCTGCTAGCGGCAGTTTTCACGTCTCCGCTGACTTTAAACCAAACTACGGAAGCCCAAGAGAGCAGAAAGCTGGGAAAATAAAATCTCGATTTTTTTCAAAAAATAAATCGCCTGAAACAACAAATTCGAATGTATTAATATTGATATATTCCCCACCCCTAGTCGTTCGTGTATCGAGAAGTATTCGTAAGTATTCGTAACTTAAGACGTATGGATGACGCTGCTTTAGTAAGGTGCTAGATTACAAAATAAAACACATTTCTGATGGTAATTAAACTCGTGTTACACATTTTCTAATTAAGGGTTTAAAAAACCAGAAAAAGCAGAGTTATTCTGTCTCAAGGCTCTCCTGTATTTACTAAGTAAAGCTTTAAGAGTCATTTAACTTCTCCAAGTCCTTAGAGACAGTTATTATTAGAAACAAATAGAAGCAGGTAAAGAAACAACACCTGATCAAAGTGATGGAGAGCTCTGCGTCCGTGGCGATCTCCTCTGAGGGGACGCCGAGTAAAAACCATCATCCAGGCGAGGACTCTCACGTTCGTGTTCCAGATGAGATAATTCATTTAGGATGAAAAGGGAGGACGCGGCCGCTCGTGGCTTCACGCCAAAACCTCCGTTTCCGTCCACAGAAAGAGCAACCATTTACGCAAACCAAATTATTTACATTGTGCGGCTCCCTTTCTTTCACGGCTGACCTTGTTAACTCTAATGGAAACCTTTCATTTCAACCGGCGAGGTCAATGCGCCGCCATCGCTGTGGAGTAGCCCTCAAAGCCAGTTTCCACAGCGGGCCAACATCCGTGTTTACCCCCCTCACAAAGCCTTGATACGGCTCCATCACTTCCATTAGCATACAAACACCAGATTGTAATTCCCTGTAGGTAATGGACTGCTGTCCATAATGGACCAATTAAGCAGCAGCCACATGCTAACTGGTGGCAGAACGGCCCTCACAACTTTCCTCACTCGTTAAGATGCAGAATAACTCCTACGAGAGAGCTTCAGATGAAACAAAAGACGCTCTCACATCAATACAGAAGCCAAAGTTTGAGCTTAAATAGACGTCAAAATCCAAAAAGCAGCGGATCTTTCCTGATGTGTCCAAATCCAGAAAGGAAGGACAGAATCTTTAGGAAGAAAATTTAATATGGATCTGAATAACTGAAGATTTTTTCTACAATAACTCAAGTTTTGGAATAGCTGAGGTTATTTATAAACAGAGAAGAGAGTAAAGGCTTAAAATTATGAGAAAAAGAAATTCGTTTTTCCTCGTAAATTTACAAGATTAGGACCACAAAAACAAAAATTCACAAAACTATGGAGTCTCGAAAGAGCCAAAATTAAATAAATATATACACCATTAAATAAATAAATGTTGAATTAAATAAATAAATGTGGCATTAAAATATTAAAAGAGCACATTTAAGTATTTCATGACATATTTATTTATTTCATTGTCCCTTGTAGGTTAAAAGAGCCAAATTGAAATAAATAAATTTAATATGAAATAAATAAATAAATGTTGAAATAAATAAAAAAAATGTTGAAATAAATGTGGCATTAAAATATTAAAATAGCCATTAAAAAGCACTTTTTAATATTTCATAATATATTTATTTATTTCATGATTTAATGACATTTCATGAAACAGGAAGTGGACACACCATGAAAATGCAATCTGTCAGATTCTCTCGTCAAACTCAGTGGGCGGGGCCTAACTCTCATGTCTCTGCTCTGTTGATCTGGCCTGGTTCAAAGTTTTCGTCTGAGTCCTCACTCACATACACGCTGCAAACATTGTTTTGGTGAAACAAAGAACTTTTGTTCGGGTCACCAAATCAAAATTTATTCTCCGTCCACTTCATGCATTCAGGGTTATTTGGCGAGCTCCGTTCCCAGCCCGGGAGTCTCCCATGCCGTACAAAAGCAGAAACTCCGCGGGGAAAGGATCCGGTGTTAACAACGGTGCCGCGAAAGTTTACATTTATTAAATTTATTTATTTAATGGTGTATACATTTATTTAATTTTGGCTCTTTCGAGACTCCATACGAAACGAGATTAAGTCGTACATTTATTACCTTTTTCCTGCAAATTTATGAGATTAGGACCAAAAGAACAAAGTGAACTTTAGGCAACTTGGTCAAACTGTCTTGGATTTAAACAGTTAAACTGATTGTTGATAAAGTTACAAATGTTTGGAAGCTCCTTGGATTTATTTAACACAGTCACAGTTTTGAGATATAAATGTTCTAAATAGAAAGCAAAATGTGAAGTGTTGAGAATAAAACTTCATACTTTTATTTTGCTTTCAAAAGATATTATTTCATAAGGAAACTTTTTTGGCTTTCAGAAAACAATAGTGAAACGAGGCACAACGCATCTAAAACATCTGTGCTGCAAAAACAGGAATAATTTTGAAAGCAAAAAAAAAAAGTTTTGCAAAGGCAAAATTATTTTCTGAAAGCATAAATAATACGTTTGCAAAGCCAAAAAGCATAAATAAGATTTTTAAAGGCAAATATAAAATATTTTCATTTGCAAATTATGAAGTTTTATTCTTAACATTTTAAATTTTGTTTCCAGTTTATAACATTTTAATCTCAAAACTGGGACTTTTGCTTGCAACAAAGTGGCACAAAATCACTCTATAGAAAACGGACAAACTTATCTTTTGACCTGGATGTTTGAATTAGTTTGATGACTGATTTATTTATTTATTTATGTATGTTGTTTGTTCCTTCTTCTGAGTTTCATTGAGTACATATTTTTAATTTTAAAAATGGAAAGATGTTTTAAATTTAATTTTTTTTTTAATATCTTGCTTTAAATATTTTTTCAAATAAACAAAAAAATAATTTGAACTCATCTAAATATGCCTGTTTTCTGCTCTGTTAATTCATTTTTCGTTTTTTTATATTTTTTTCTTAAATATTCAGTAAAACAAAGACAATTTTCATTAGAGCTTGTTTAAATTCAGACTGCTCTCATTTAGTTATGTTTTTACCTTTTAAAATGTTCTGTTAGATAAAATAAAGTAGAATTCATTTAAAATATGACTATATTATTTTTTTTCCCTTCATATATTTACTCCTAAATATTCTGTGAAATTAAGTGGAATTTATATGAATTTGTTTAAACATTGACCGGTTTTCGTTGCAATTTTATTCTTTTCTTGCCTTTTTTGTTGTTTCTGGGATTAAACTTTGTTTTTTTTCTCATTTTTATGAAGATCCCAGATTGAATGAGAAGTATTTCATTCCAAAAATGCCATCAATGTATATTTGGATGATGCTAACTTTGTCTTTAGTTGTTGTGTTAAAAAAATAAAAATAAAAACCAAACAGCAGATGAAACCAAAAGTGAAGGCGACCCCACCTTGTTGCCCCCGTCGTGCATGGCCCAGCCTGTACGCTTCACCCCAAAAGCGATGAGGGAGTCGGAGGCGTCCAGGCAGGTCACAGGATGACCGTAGACCGAGTGGAGCAGCTGTAGCTCCTCCTCCTCTCCAGGTTTCAACAGGTGCACAGACTCCCCCGCTGCTAAAGCCACCACCGGACGTTCCCCCACCCGGCCTGGGACTACAACCGCGGTCTGCACCTGGAGGGCAAATTCAGTGTCAAATTGAACCCATTTGTGATCAATGAATCCATATATTTAGCTGCTAATTTGTCTGTGAATTCAATAGAGAAGAAGCCGCCCGGCTCACAGGTTTGGGCAGCTGAGCGCGGCACAGCGTCCTCCAGTAGCCGCAGTCGCTGGCGCCGTCGAGTCGAACGTCTGAATCGGCGGCAGAGACCAGGACGGGGGTGTCGGGGCTCAGAGCCAGAGCCCGGATGCTCCCCGGGAGCTGGTAGTGGTGGATCGGTTCTCCCCCGGTCTCCGTGCTCCACAGGTCTACACAGCCTGTGAGGATTTCACACACGCTGAGCAACAATGTGAAGGAAAACTGTGTTTTTATCAATCCCACTGTACTCACCGTCCTGGTACGCCGCCGCTGCCACCGTGCCGTTCACCTGGACGCGGCTGACATGCGGTCGAGGGCTGGTGAGCGCTGACAGGCTGTTGGCCTTCAGGAAGGAGGAGGTGGCGTCCCAGTGCAACGTGTCCCACAACCTCACGTCCCCAGACGTGTAGCTTAGACAGAAATGAGCACACGAGGAGCTTCAGACAAACGCTAAAACTCAGAGTGGAAAAACCGTTCAGCTTTATGTGAAAATGTAATTAAAAAAAAGTACGGCAAGAAATCGTTAAAAAAATAGACGAATTAATCGCAAATCTGGAAAAATTAATCGCGATGAACAAATATTGATTTTTTTTTTTACAGTCTTTGCCAGCCACTTATTATCTACAAATAAGCCTTATATGAAAACACACATAATTTTATACATTTAAAATGTTTATTTTTAATCTTTTGGAACCTGGAGTCTAAAACTCAGTTCTGTCTACTTTTGAATTTAAACTCAAACACAAACCAAATTTATATAGCGCCTTTTCTTCGGCCGAGACACAAGGCGCTTAACATAAAAGCAAATAAAATACATATTAAAAACACAAAAACACAGTGTTTAAAAACAAACGTGCACAAAGACAAAAAACAAACATCCCTCTCCCCCCCAGTCCCCCACCCCACCCCCCTAGTCCCCCCAATAAGACCCTTGTCAAGAAAACTGAACAAAGCTATAAAAACTGCAGATGTAACAAAACGATCTGGCTTGGTACGACTGTGTAGAAACGATATTACGAGGATCCCCTAATTCAAGAACCCGCCTGACCACAGGGGGCATCGCCGCTGCACCCGCCCAGCACGGGGCAGCGCTGGACCGGCTCTACCGAGCTGGACCCCAGCCGCCCCAAAGAGAACAGGCACCGCAGCAATAGCCCCCCGCCGCAGGCGGAGCCCCAGAACAGAGAATCCCCGTGAGGAAAACACTGGATTTTAAAACAATTAAAAAGCATTAAAAGAAGATAAAAAGAATGCATAAAAAAATATATATAGTAATAAAAACATGGTTTGCAGATAAAAATAGTCATAAAATAACTATAAAATGATTCTTATAGAAGTTAAAAAAAAAAAAAAAAAAAAAGAAAGATAAAATGCAATCACTAGAAAAGTCATGTAAAAACCAGGTTAAAAAGGTGGGTCTTGAGCCTCTACCTCTATTTTCAATTTGAAAGACCACCCGCTTGCTTATTTGGTTTCATTTTAATCAGCATAGCCACACCTGTGTAACATTACCTTTATTTTATCATTTTTCCATGTTATTTTCACACTCTAGACATAAAATGAAAAACAGAAAAACAGAAAATTATGTTTGGAAAAATGCTGTAAAAAAAAACAAAAACTGTTAATGAAAACTGTTTTTTAAATAAGAATTACATTTTTCTACAAAACAATCAACATGTTTTTGAATTGAAATACTAAAGTCACACCAGGCAGCCCAAAAAATAACGATTTTTCTCCGGAGCGCTGCCGTCTATTTGACATTTTTCCTGGAATTCTGTTTTTCCTTTTTCTTCTTATAAACTTTCTTTATTATGCTTGTGAAAAATAATAAAACAACTTTTTTGGGACGAGTTTAATCCATCTGGATTTCAGGTCGGCTGCTCACAGGTGGGGGCGTGTCCGTCTTCTCTGAACTGTTCGACCTTCGCTGTGCGAGGGGCCGGGACTACCACGGAGTTTCTTCCACTTTTAGACGACGCCGGTGCTAGTTATTTTTGGAAAATTCATGCCGGTCCCCATCCCAGCATAGAATGGTTTCCTCGTCGTTGGAATTCTCACAGCAGACGGCTCCGTTTCGCTCCACCCCCCGGGTGCACCGCTGCTGAGTTTATTTATTTAAGTTTATTTTACGCTGATCTCACAGCTGCACGGCAGGACGCCTGAGCGCGATTAAAAAATATAAAAAAATTAATTATGTTTTATTAATCGCAAGCGTTAACGTGTCAACATTCACAAAAAAAATAATAAAAACAATCGTATTTAGTAAAGTCAAAATTTTTTTTTATAATTTTTAGAGGATCACAGAACTTGCATCTTTATTGCCATGAGGTGCTTTGGCTTTGGTCAAAACCAGACTGACTTTAAACTGATTATAAGTCATTAATAATATTGTTCTGTTTGTTAGCAATATTTGATTTTTGGTTTTGGGATGAAATGTTTTCAATTTCACCATCCAAACACTAGGGGGCAGTACTTCTATCTTAAATCATAGAAATACATTTTAATCAAATTTCCAATCCAATTTCCTCACTACTTCTTAACTACTAAAAAACTCTATAGCGCGGGATTATCTGGTGACCTAGACTTTAAAAACATGCTCATTATTTTTTCTTTTTTTTAAATGGCATCTCAGCTGAAAAGCTCAAAGCCAAACACAAACGGGGTGGAGAGGTTGAGTTTTCTGCAGCCGGTCGTATCAGAGAAACGTTATGGCTGCAGCTCCGTCCCCCTCAGCCACCATGTGACTTAAAGAGCCGTCGGGTTAATTAAACAACTTATCCAGTTGCCTTTTAAATGCCAAATCTCATTGCGCCCCTTTTCTAATGAGATTTTTCACGGCCCAATTGAATCGCTTTTGATCCCCCTTAACTGCCATTGATTCTTAACCAGATAAACAAACTCCAGCGCTCTCACTTAGCAGAATGAGTCTTTAAAGACCAATAATGGGAAAAATATTGATGCTGCACATTTTCAGAGCAAAGTTTTTAACATGTTTTTGTGAAACTTTTCTGACAATAGAGGAAAATTAAAGAAAATTAGGGTTAAAATGATATTTCTTAATATAAATTGTTGTGAATCAGGAGCCGTAGATCCATGAACTTCTTTGTTTTTCTCACCTGAGCTGAAATCTGGATCAAAACTGGACGTCTGGAGAGCTCCAATATTGCTCCCCATTTTTGTTGCACCACTATTGTTAGTTTGGGGTTGTGAGGGACTGTAAGCTAGCATGTAAACAGAGAGCTCTCAGTAATGAGTTGCTTCCCAAGGTGAATTTCTAGAGAACTCCTTCCGCGCTACAGAAACTATGTCATAGAAAACGACACAGGTTTTTAGATTTTGGCTAAAAGCAGCACTACCATAGTTAAAAACCCCGTGGGAATGTATGGAGCGGCTTTTGTGCCACCATAATGTAAGCAAAAGTCACAGTTTTGAGATAAAAAAAAATTCTTAATTGCAAACAAAGTGTAAAATGTTAAGAATAACACTTCACATTTGAAAATACATTTAATATTTGCTTTTAAAAATCTTTTTTTTATTTAAAAAATATTTTTGTGTTTGAATTTTTTTTTCTTTTTAAAAAATTATTTTTGCATTTGAACACTTTTTAAAAAAAATATTTATTCGTTTGCAAACTTTTTTCTTTTGAAAAATATTCATGCATTTTCAAATCTTTTTTTGCTTTCAAAAAAAATATTTTGCATTTGTCAAACTTTTTTCTTTTTGCTTTCAAAAGTTTTATTTGGATGGACAAACTTTTTTTTGCTTAAAAAACATTTTTGCATTGGCAAACTTTTTTGCTTTCAAAAAATATTTTTGCAATTGCAAACTTTTTTTCTTACAAAAATTGATATTCGGTTGTAAACTTTTTTTTTCTTTAAAAAATATTTATGCGTTTTTCTTTTTGCTCTCCAGAACTTTTTTCAGATTTGCTAACTTTTTTTTTTACATAAAAAATATTTTTGCATTGGCAAACTTTTCTCCGTACAAAAATATTTATTCGTTTGCAAACTTTTTTTTTCTTTAAAAAAATATTCATACATTTTCAAATCTTGTTTTGCTTAAAAAAATTTTTGCATTTGCAAACTTTTTTCTTAATAAAATTTATATTCGTTCGTAAACTTTTTTTTTCTTTAAAAAATATTTATGCGTTTTTCTTTGTTTCCAGAACTATTTTCAGATTTGCTAACTTTTTTTTTACATAAAAAATATTTTTGCATTGGCAAACTTTTCTCCTTACAAAAATATTTATTCGTTTGCAAACTTTTTTTTTCTTTAAAAAATATTCATGCATTTTCAAATCTTTTTCTGCTTTCAAAAAATTATTTTGCATTTGTCAAACTTTTTTTTTTTACTTTTGAAAGTTTTATTGGGATGTACAAACTTTTTTTTGCTTAAAAAACATTTTTGCATTGGCAAACTTTTTTTCTTACAAAAATTTGTATTCGTTCGTAAACTTTTTTTTTTCTTTAAAAATATTACGCGTTTTTCTTTTTGCTCTCCAGAACTATTTTCAGATTTGCTAACTTTTTTACATAAAAAAAAATTTTTGCATTGGCAAACTTTTCTCCTTACAAAAATATTTATTCGTTTGCAAACTTTTTTTTTCTTTAAAAAAATATTCATACATTTTCAAATCTTGTTTTGCTTAAAAAATATTTTTGCATTTGCAAACTTTTTTTCTTAATAAAATTTATATTCGTTCGTAAACTTTTTTTTTCTTTAAAAAATATTTATGCGTTTTTCTTTGTTTCCAGAACTATTTTCAGATTTGCTAACTTTTTTTTTACATAAAAAATATTTTGCATTGGCAAACTTTTCTCCTTACAAAAATATTTATTCGTTTGCAAACTTTTTTTTTCTTTAAAAAAATATTCATGCATTTTCAAATCTTTTTCTGCTTTCAAAAAATTATTTTGCATTTGTCAAACTTTTTTCTTTTTACTTTTGAAAGTTTTATTGGGATGTACAAACTTTTTTTTGCTTAAAAAACATTTTTGCATTGGCAAACTTTTTTTCTTACAAAAATTTGTATTCGTTCGTAAACTTTTTTTTTTCTTTAAAAAATATTTACGCGTTTTTCTTTTTGCTCTCCAGAACTATTTTCAGATTTGCTAACTTTTTTTTTACATAAAAAATATTTTTGCATTGGCAAACGTTTCTCCGTACAAAAATATTTATTCGTTTTCAAACTTTTTTTTTCTTTAAAAAATATTCATGCATTTTCAAATCTTTTTTTGCCTAAAAAATATTTTTGTATTTGCTAACTTTTTTTCTTACAAAAATTTGTATTCGTTCGTAAACTTTTTTTTTCTTTAAAAAATATTTACGCGTTTTTCTTTTTGCTTTCCAGAACTATTTTCAGATTTGCTAACATTTTTTACATAAAAAATCTTTTTGCATTGGCAGACTTTTCTCCTTACAAAAATATTTATTCGTTTACAAACTTTGTTTTTTCTTTAAAAAAAATATTCATGCATTTTCAAATCTTTTTTTTGCTTTCAAAATATATTTTTGTATTTGCTAACTTTTTTTAACATAAAAAATATTTTTGCATTGGCAAACTTTTTTGCTTTCAAAAACTATTTTCGCAGCACAAATGTTTTCAGATGACTTGTGCCACATCTCACTCCTTTTTTAAAAGCAAAAGAAAAAAGAATTTTTAACAATAAATATTTTCAATTGCAAATTATGAACTTTTATTCTTAACACTTTACATTTTGCTTGCAGTTTAGAAATTTTTGATCTCAAAACTATGATTTTATTTTCAATAATCTGACAGAATGGGTTTTTTCTTCTAAAGTACAAAGACTGTTTTGATACTTTGTGATGCGTGTTTTCTAACGGGACATCATACAAACACACCATCTTCTCCACAGAGAAGCAGAAGGACTGATGGGAATTAAATCACAGCCTTCCCTGGAGACGACGCACATCTCCATGCGGACGTCTTATTGAGCCCCTGAGCTGCTCACAATTTATCACTGTCTCTCTGCGACGGCTTCAGATGCTGTAAATGCCGCTCCTGTCCTTTACAAACAAACAGTTCAGTGACACAATTGATAGAAAAGTCTAAAAAGAGGGAAATTCTCCAAATAAAGTATAGCCAAAAATGTAATTAGGTTTTATTGTTACACCTGGAGTTTATTTCAGTAAACCACCTGATGCCATAAAGCTGAAAACAATGACAAACATGAAAAAGTCCTTTTTTTTTTTTTGCTCGAGTTTGTCTTAAAGTATGAAATATTTGGGCAAAATAAACATTTTTCCTGCGTAAGCTGAAAACGACCAACCCTACTTTTTTTTTTTAACAGTTTTCTAATGATAACGAGATTTACTATCTCGTTATCATTCAAAACAAGTTTTGTTTTCTCATTATAACGAGATAATGAAGAATACACAGGGTTCCTGCAAGTTTCTTCAAGTTACATTTAAGACTTTATCAGAACTTTTTATGATAAAGCATGTCAAAGATTAAGTCAGATTTCTCAGCCTATTTTCCATTTTAAATATTTCCCATTTTTGACAAAAACTGAAGCTTCTGTTCTTGGTTGTGTTCTGTGCCGTGAGGCTTTAAAGATCTTTTAAGAACTCTTGGCTTCTTTTCTAAATCAAAACGGTTGGTGCAGCTGTTCTTCCTGATTTTTTTTATTTATATAATTTGGTCAAAATATTCTTGGTTGAAAAAAAATACATTTATGACATGAAATGTTTTAAGAAGTGCAATTTTTAAGTATCCAATAACAAAATTCAAGACTTTTTAAAAGCTTTTTAAGACATTATTTCCAAATACAAAAAATGCTTTTAAGACTGTTAAAGACCCGGGAAATATTTTTGTAAGGAGAAAAGTTTGCAAATGCAAACATATTTTTTGAAAGCAAAAAAGTTTACCAATGCAAAAATATTTTTAATGTAAAAAAAGTTAGCAAATCTGAAAATAGTTCTGGAAAGCAAAAAGAAAAACGCAAACATATTTTTTAAAGAAAAAAAAGTTTACAAACGAATACCAATTTTTGTAAGAAAAAAAGTATGCAAATGCAAAATATTTTTTTGAAAGCAAAAAAAGATTTGAAAATGCATGAATATTTTTCAAAAGAAAAAAGTTCGCAAACGAATACATATTTAAAAAAGTGTTCAAATGCAAAAATAATTTTGAAATAAAAAAAAGATTTTTAAAAGCAAATATTAAATGTATTTTCAAAATTTGAAGCGTTATTCTTAACATTTTACACTTTGTTTGCAATTAAGAATTTTTGATCTCAAAACTGTGAATATACTGTAGCATCCCTCTCTCCCTTTCCCACACTGAGATGCCAAGACGTTGTTTATTTGTATTATAGTGTATTATCATTACTACAGTAGTACTACTACTACTAATATTACATTTTATCTATATATTTATAGATTTAAATTATTAAAATAAATATTGTAAAAACATTTTCTTACAGTTGGGAAATTTAACTTTTATTATTTTGGTAGTCCGCTAGCTTGATGCTAACGTCCTGTAGGACGGCTAATGCTAACACTCGGTCGACCTAAACACACATTCCTGACTAAATGAAGATCTTAATGAACTCATGGGCATACATTTTCCTAACTCATTTAAGGACATTTTTTTTAAAATAACTATTTTTAGTCTAAAACAGTTTTTTGCTCATTTTGCTTCTGGAATGTGTAATGCTACAGCATGATCGCCACCTAGTGGCCAAACTGAAACGACCTCCAGGAGATGCAGAACAATCGTTGGAGCTTCTCCATTTAAGAATCCATGTAACAACGTATGATATTAACAATCTCATTATCATTTTACTAATACATATTACAGTATGTGAAGAACTGCATCAGATTAATATAAACATCTTCAAAATTTTTATATATTATTGATGTATTTCTGAACAAATGTGTCTAAATGTGTAAAATCACAACTGAATTGAGATGATTGAAAAAAAGGAATCAAATCGATTCTGGAAAAATTGGCGATACCCAGTTTAGTAAACAGACCTGCAGATATTATTTTCATTTAAAATAAGATTTAGCATATATACAAACATTTTTATTTATTTAAAAAAAAAAAAAAAAAGATTTTGTTCCCCAATTCTAAAATATCTAAAAAAAACTGATAAATATGTCAGCACTGACTTGTTGCCACCTAAAATAGCTTTTTATATATATATATAAATTAGCTTTTTAAGTTGAAGGTTGGTCACTTATTAAATAAATAAACCTACGGTAGAGTTTTCAGACTGAACCTGAGGAGACTCACCCGGCCAGGACGTAGGAGTCACAGGAGCTGACGTCACACAACACCTTCCCCAACTCGAACTGCAGCTGGCTGATGGATCCCACTCGGTTCTGAGCAGAAAACCCCAACAGAACACTAAAGTTATGCAAACGCTGTTAAAGGCTTACTCTGATCCTCTTTTGATCTGTTGTAAAAATGTTCCCAGTGGACTTTTAATTATGATTATCATTTTTGAATAAATAAAAACTCAGAAATGCAATTTTAAGTTTCATTTTCTTTAAACATCAGAAAAGGGTTTTCTTTTTTGGATAAAAGCTGCAGAACAACATTTTCCTGTTTTTGGTTTGAACCCTCTCCTCAGCTGCATCACCTTCCAGTTAGAGCGCACAGCTTTGGCAGAGCTCCTGCAGTCGCGCAGGGTGCTCTTCCAGCACGGGGAGTCGGCCACGCCGGCGTGCGGATGGTATCCTTCCCCGGTGCACATCCTGAACCACAGGACCCCGTCCTCAGCCAGGACTCTCCACGCCCGGCTCACCTGGGACGAGATGAGACACGAGGACCGCAGCTTGAGTCAGCATACATTAACGGGTTGCATCACTCACTCGGGTTTAACAAGCCCGGCTGACAGCCAAATGGACTCGGTGTTCTGCAAAGCTGATGCACAAAATGTAATTTACTAATCTGAGCTGAATGGAGAGGCTGCAGGAGGTAGGGAAGCTTTTCATGGACACAATAGCTTGTTTACTTTACCTATAATAATGACCCCTTTTTACATATATAAGTAAAAACATAAATAAAAAATTTGAAGCTGGGCTGTTATACAGTATTATTTATTTTTTTAAATCTGGTTTTTTTCCTGAACTTTACAGACTTTTGTACGGAGCCCCTAAAGGGACGTCGAACAAAAAAAAATAATAATAAAGTAAAAAAAAAAAAATTAAAGTGAAAAAAAAAAAATTCTATCTCGTGGCCACGACTTACGGATATGATACGCAGTTGCAGCCCATTCAAAACAACAGGAGCGGCTTTTAGGTTTCGTTTTGATCACGTGACTTTATGTATTTATCTTTCTTCATTTTGTCTGAAAGCATTCCTCGTTATTGTCACTTAAAATAACCGACATTTGTGTTTGTTTATGAGGCAGAAATTAAAGAAACATTATTGATGCTTGATACTCTTCGTTTCGGGATCACGTTTGACCGTCTCCTGGACCGGAAGTGGTCAGACTGAACACATTTTAGCTTTACAGAAGTCATCCGGTTCTGGGCGGTTTCTCCGAACCTACACTAACCCTAACCTTGACCCGGCACCGATGCGGGTCGGGTCCCAAATCCTGCTGATCGCCCGGTTCCGTGATTGTTCCGTGCACCCCAGACGTTGCTGTTTTACGATTTTTGAGCCCGAAAAGTCAAGCAAAACAGACAAACTACGAACTGTATGTCCAAAATAAATGCATGTCGTGATAGTAACGGGTACATTTCTCGCTAGAAATATTACCAAAATAAAGATTAGTCCACAAAATATTTTATTCAGAGGGATTTTACACCAAAAAAGTAGTGGATCTACCGCCATATTGTTAGCCGGTGATAGACCGACAGAAACTCAAAAGTCACGTGATCAGTCACGTGATCCGGAGAAACCTAAACATCCGACCACGTGATCAAAACGAAACCTAAAAGCCGCTCCTGTTGTTTTGAATGGGCTGCAACTGCGTATCATATCCGTAAGTCGTGGCCATGAGTTAGTAAGTCGTGGCCATGAGATAGTAAGTCGTGGCCACGAGATAGTAAGTCGTGGCCACGAGATAGTAAGTCGTGGCCATGAGATAGTAAGTTGTGGCCATGAGTTAGTAAGTCGTGGCCATGAGTTAGTAAGTCGTGGCCATGAGTTAGTAAGTCGTGGCCACGAGTTAGTAAGTCGTGGCCATGAGATAGTAAGCCGTGGCCATGAGATAGTAAGTCGTGGCCATGAGTTAGTAAGTCGTGGCCATGAGATAGTTAGTCGTGGCCATGAGTTAGTAAGTCGTGGCCATGAGATACTAAGTCGTGGCCATGAGATAGTAAGTCGTGGCCATGAGATAGTAAGTCGTGGCCACGAGATAGTAAGTCGTGGCCATGAGATAGTAAGTCGTGGCCATGAGATAGTAAGTCGTGGCCATGAGTTAGTAAGTCGTGGCCATGAGTTAGTAAGTCGTGGCCACGAGTTAGTAAGTCGTGGCCATGAGATAGTAAGTCGTGGCCATGAGATAGTAAGTCGTGGCCATGAGATAGTAAGTCGTGGCCATGAGTTAGTAAGTCGTGGCCATGAGATAGTAAGTCGTGGCCATGAGTTAGTAAGTCGTGGCCATGAGATACTAAGTCGTGGCCATGAGATAGTAAGTCGTGGCCACGAGATAGTAAGTCGTGGCCATGAGATAGTAAGTCGTGGCCATGAGATAGTAAGTCGTGGCCATGAGATAGTAAGTCGTGGCCATGAGTTAGTAAGTCGTGGCCATGAGATAGTAAGTCGTGGCCATGAGTTAGTAAGTCGTGGCCATGAGATACTAAGTCGTGGCCATGAGATAGTAAGTCGTGGCCACGAGATAGTAAGTCGTGGCCATGAGATAGTAAGTCGTGGCCATGAGATAGTAAGTCGTGGCCACGAGATAGTAAGTCGTGGCCATGAGATAGTAAGTCGTGGCCATGAGATAGTAAGTCGTGGCCATGAGTTAGTAAGTCGTGGCCATGAGTTAGTAAGTCGTGGCCACGAGTTAGTAAGTCGTGGCCATGAGATAGTAAGTCGTGGCCATGAGATAGTAAGTCGTGGCCATGAGATAGTAAGTCGTGGCCATGAGTTAGTAAGTCGTGGCCATGAGTTAGTAAGTCGTGGCCATGAGATACTAAGTCGTGGCCATGAGATAGTAAGTCGTGGCCATGAGATAGTAAGTCGTGGCCACGAGATAGTAAGTCGTGGCCATGAGATAGTAAGTCGTGGCCATGAGATAGTAAGTCGTGGCCACGAGATAGTAAGTCGTGGCCATGAGATAGTAAGTCGTGGCCATGAGATAGTAAGTCGTGGCCATGAGATAGTAAGTCGTGGCCATGAGTTAGTAAGTCGTGGCCATGAGATAGTAAGTCGTGGCCATGAGTTAGTAAGTCGTGGCCATGAGATACTAAGTCGTGGCCATGAGATAGTAAGTCGTGGCCACGAGATAGTAAGTCGTGGCCATGAGATAGTAAGTCGTGGCCATGAGATAGTAAATTGTGGCCACGAGTTAGTAAGTCGTGGCCATGAGATAGTAAGTCGTGGCCATGAGTTAGTAAGTCGTGGCCATGAGTTAGTAAGTCGTGGCCATGAGTTAGTAAGTCGTGGCCATGAGATAGTAAGTCGTGGCCATGAGTTAGTAAGTCGTGGCCATGAGATAGTAAGTCGTGGCCATGAGATACTAAGTCGTGGCCACGAGATAGTAAGTCGTGGCCATGAGATAGTAAGTCGTGGCCATGAGATAGTAAGTCGTGGCCATGAGATAGTAAGTCGTGGCCATGAGATAGTAAGTCGTGGCCATGAGTTAGTAAGTCGTGGCCACGAGTTAGTAAGTCGTGGCCATGAGTTAGTAAGTCGTGGCCATGAGATAGTAAGTCGTGGCCATGAGTTAGTAAGTCGTGGCCATTAGATAGTAAGTCGTGGCCATGAGTTAGTAAGTCGTGGCCATGAGTTAGTAAGTCGTGGCCATGAGATAGTAAGTCGTGGCCATGAGTTAGTAAGTCGTGGCCATGAGATAGTAAGTCGTGGCCACGAGTTAGTAAGTTGTGGCCACGAGTTAGTAAGTCGTGGCCACGAGTTAGAAATTGTTTTTTTTTTCGATGTCCCTTTAGGGGCTCCAGTATGTCGTGGCCACGAGTTAGAATTTTTTTTTTTTTTTTTACTTTAATTTTTTTTTTAACTTTATTTTTTTTTTGTTCGATGTCCCTTTAGGGGCTCCGTACTTTTGCACTTGAACAGAAGGGAAAAACATTACATATTTTTCTAAACTGCTCACAACACATTATCTATAATATTCAGGGTATTTTTACTGCTTGAAAAGAGTGGGAAAAATATATTTAAAAAACATTTATTTATTCTCTAAAATATAACAAATTAGGTTTTTATGGTTATCTTTATAAAACTGACACAGGGCGCATAATGATTTACTTAACAATCTAGTAAATAATTAATGCATTTGTTATGTGGTCGAGATTTTATTAAATTAAAGAGAAAACATTTATTTGCAGTAATGAGGAAATTGACTATTATTTTATTTTGGGATGGGGACCGACATGAATTTTTCAAAAATACCTGCGTTGTCTAAAAATTGCAGAAACTCCACCATGAAAGTCCCGCCCACCGACGATGCGGAAGGCGAGCAGTTCAGATTGGACAGACACGCCCCCACCTGTGTGGATCTAGATTCTAATCGAGTCGACCTGAAATCCAGCTGGATCGAACTTCCCCCCCAAAAAAATTATTTTATTATTTTTCCCAAACAGGATAAAGAAAATGTCAAATAGACAGAAGGGAGAAATTCTTGTTTATTGGGCTGCATGCTGTGACTTTAGCCTGGATTTTTTTTTTTCTGTATTTTCATTCTGAAACATGTTGACTAGTTTGTTAAACAAATTTTGTTCTTGTCGATTTTTATAAAATTACAGCTAAAACTTTCATTCTATGTTGTAAAAAGAGTTTGTTAAACATTTTTGGGGTTTCCACATCAAAATGAATCCCATTTTTCTGGGTAGAATTTTCATTTTTTACATTATTTTATGTCTTACGTGTGAATACAGTGTGGAAAAATGACAAAATAAAGGCAATGTCACATAGGTACGGATGTGCTGATTAAAGCACGTAGTCTTTCAAATTGAAAATACAGAAAATTCAAATATAGACAAAAACTGAGTTTCCAAAGGGTTAACAATAAATGCTCCAAATTAACAATTTTGCGCTTGTATTCATATTTTGATTATTTGCAAATAATAAGTGGGTAAAAAATATTCTAACTACAGAACTAAAAAAATCTTTTACTGTACAAACTACAGATCATACAAATAAACTGAATCTCAATATTGATGCCATTTAATTCCTGTTTTTTAATTTATTTTATAGCTCCAATTTCTCAACTTGAGAGAAAAGCGTTCAAACAAAACAAAATATAAACGAGTCATAAAATACAAGTCATCTTGAGCACAAATTGCTCCACATAAACACTCCTTCATAGACAGACTTCGACTCTCCAGTGCAGACATAAACTTCACTGCAGTTTGACTGTTTAAACCAGGGGTCTGAAATCTAAAGAACTGGAGTCACTTTCATTATGACTATTTGGTTTTGAAGAAAAATGTTTACAATTGCAATACATTTCTACTTTTGGTTAATTTCTTTTAGTTAATCCAGTTTTGCCATTTATATTTATAACTTGTCAGATAACTGAGCAAAAAGATATTTAGCGGTTTACTCTACTGTCAGAGGGATTTATTATTAGAATAAGCTTAACGTACGACACAACAGTTGAAAGTTGTTGTTCAGACGTTCTTAAAGTAGAAACATTTTTTTTTTTAAACAAGGGATTATAAATTAACGTTTTCATGTTTAAAGTCAATAGTATAAGGAGAAAATAAGGTTCATGGCGCTTCAAAGTCATGAAAGAAAATTTTGTTTGACCTTATTGAATTTTAATTCAAGTAAATCTGCAGCAGGAGGATCTTAATTGACATATTTTGACAAATGTTTTATTTTGAAAGGAACTTGTATGTACTTTAGTTCTATAATTAGTTAAACCTGTAATAAATACAACAATGTATTTTTTTATTATTATTATTATTTTAAATATTTAAAGGTTTTTATTTTATAAATGAATGAATTCTTGACTATAACTGATTGCTGATTTATAGGTTTTAGAGTTTTTTTTTGCTGATTTTACCGATTGACTTATTTCTATTTTATGTATTTATGCTGATGAATGTGTTTTAACAAAGTTTTGCATGTCTGAGCCTGTACTTATGCGATGTTTGGTCTGCAAATAAAGTTCTTAACAGATAAAGTTAATTGAATTGAATTCATGACTACAAAAACATAATGATAAAGTGGTAATTTGCAGTTCTGAGTTTTGGTCAATAAGAAATTGGATTTTTAGAAATTGAATCTTAAATAATGCCAAATATATCACATATTTTTTTGTTGGTTTTTTTAATAATTTGCAATTTTCTCATAACAATGATATTTGCCTTAAAGTTGAAAAAAAAATTATTTTCTTTCATGTGGGAATCCAAAAGCCTATCCTAGTTTTGAGCTCTTTTAATTTGTAACATGTCTAATTATAAAATGAATCAGGCTTTCAGGTTTTTTCCAGTCTCGTAAACTCATTTCATGAACGTCCTGATCGATTTCTTCTCTACTAAATGCTCACCTGGGCACACCTGCCGAGCTCAGCACAGGTGAGGTATTGGAAAATCTTCAAGGCTAACTCGTATGGAAGCTCAACGTCAAAGAAGGGAATATCATTGACTTCATTCTGCAACAGAACAGATCAGGTTGAGTAATATGTCTTCTTTAACCACTTGGATGAATATCTTTCATCTTCTACCAAATCCTCAATGAGTTGGTCCACCAGCTCCTCTTCCCGCCTCTCTTTAGGCTGCTTCTCCTGCTGCAGAGACGCGCGGCATGCATCGGTCATGTTGTGATACTGCCTTTTCCTCCTGGTTCTCTCCTGCTGGATCCTGTCCAGCAGAGGACTGGTTCTCCCATCCAGCAAACTGCGAGCAATGGACACATATTCGGGCTGGTCCTCCGTGTCTGCCGCTTCCCCGCGTTCCTTTCTGTCAGAAACTGTGTTGTCCTCGGAACAAGTGAAATGTTGGTTCTTTGGAACATCTCCGCGGCTTGACTGCTGAGGTACATCGCCAGAGGAGGAGGAGGAGGAGGAGGAGGTGGAAGGAGCGCGACCGGGGCAGTGCTCCTCTTTTTTATGGCTTAACTCTTGTTTCCAACGCTCCCTGAACGTAGCAAGTTCCTTTTCTGCCATGTCATTGTCCAGAAAGACTTTTCCCTACATTTTTTAATAGGAATTAAACATAAAACATTCAAAATAATCAAAAATATGCTTTAAAAGTTAGGAGTACAACCGTGTTAGCAACAAAAACAAAACAGTCCGTCGATATAAACAGTCCGAGGAGGAACAAGAACTAACAATATTTTAGTTCCGCGTGCTCCTCGACGTTGTTGTGTAACTATAAACTCTGAAATTACAATTAAAATATAAATGTTCTTTATTGTGAGTGACAATATAAATTAAAAACGAAACTAGTATTTTATTTTTTAACAGAGTGAATATTAAATCTCCCTTTTCAAATAAAATAAAAAAGATTTGCTATAAAATTTAGAAGTACCGCCGTGTTTGCAACGAAAACAAAACAATCCGTCGATATAAACAGTCCGACGAGGAACAAAAAATAACCATACTTTATTTCCGCTGGTTTTTCGGTGTTGTGTAACCCTCAACTCCAAAATCACAATTAGATTTTTTACTTTAATTTTTAGCTAAAATATATATGAAAATAAATTCACAGTATTATTTTCCTTTTTTAGACAGAATAGTTAATATATGTATTTTTTTTAACAATCTAGTGGGAAGAAAGAACACGCTGTCCCGACCCACTCCAAAAAGAAATTACCAGTGCAGCTCTCTGTGGGAAAAGATGATGTAAACCTCCAACCATGTGACGACGTAATGAATATTAGAGTAGATAAAAGTGGAGGGGGGCGCAAACAGGGACGGTTTGATGTGAGAATTAGAGGAGGGTCATTTTCTTCCTGAAGACTTTAAAGAGGTGGGGGGCCCCCGGCTGCGGCGTCAGAGAAGATGTGCTGGCTGCAGGTAGATCAGCCCTTTCTGCGGCCAGGTGAGTCCAGCTGCGGCGCGCGCGCGCCCTCCCCGTGCTCCGCGGCTCAGCTGCTCGCCGCGCGCCTGCGGAGGATCGGGGACCAGCTGGAGAAGAGGAGCTGGACCCCCGGGGAGGGGCCCGCCGGCTGCCGGAGCGGAGAGCGGGCGGTGTGGAGCGGGAGAGGCTGCTGCCTCGTCGACGTCTGCTGGGGGAGCTTCCTGCGCATCGCGGTGCGACTCACGGTGCTCGTGCTGTTCGGCGCGAGGCCACACCTGTAGGGCGCGAGGCTCCAAACGCAGGTGATGTAAAGTTATGATCATCGAAAATATAATTTTATACTATTTTTGTTGTGCTTTTAGTGTATTTGTGAAGACTGCTCTAACAGCCGCGCGCTCTTTGTAGGCTCGTGCCACGCGCTCGCATCTTTTGCACTTGACAGGGGAGCACGCGCTCTCTGAACCGGGCTGCTCCGCTCACGGAGGAGGAGGTGGTGAAAAGGGGCCCGGATGGTGGACTTGTTCGGGAGTTCAGAGGTGATGGAGATCGCAGAGGAGTTTGACAGCGGGTCCATCCAGCGCCTCCATGCTGTCATCGCTTTTTTTTTTTTTTTTTTTTAACAAACGGTGATGTAATCCTCCCGTGGTAGAGCGCAGGGAAAAGCTTACTAATGCTGTGCGCCCTTCAGCTGGACTGAAAACACCTGAATTAATACAGCTGTTTTCTTTATTAATGCACTGAAAGTATAAGCTTCAAAATGCAATCGACTGTTTTTTTTTATATAAATAAGTCTGTGTAAACATGAAAATAATATTGGTGTTTTTTTTATGTTTTGACACAAATTTTCCAAACAAATCTGAAACAAAAAAAGGCAAAAAAAAAAATTCTATGCAGCTGGAGCATTTAAAAGTGCAAATTGGAAGCACTAAATGTTTTTTTATTTTTTAATTAAAGACAGGGTTCTTTCAGGTGCATGAGCAATTTTGTATTTTTAAGCTTTAAAAATAATTTTCTAAATTTGTAAATCACTTTTTTGTTGAGCCTAAACTGAAGATTTTTGGAAAAATAAAAACAAGGTAGCTCTTTTTCCTTTTAAAATATGCTATTTTACATTTTCAACATAAAAACTGTGTTTTTGTTTATTTAAAATGTTTTTGACGACTAAAACTTTGATTATCCGTAACTTAGTAAAAGTGGTAAATAATAGAAATAATAATTTTGGGTTTTTATAATTATGTTATTTAAAGGTAAGATGCTGGAAACGTTTTCTAAATGACCCCGGATGGGAGGAGAGGACAGAGGATTTGTTGGAGAATAATCAAGAATCAATGCAGAAATGCAAAACAGAAGAACATCATTTCAGGTTATGAGACAAATAATAAAGAAGTTGCACAGTCTCGCCTCAAACTGGGAAAGCAGGTCTCCCTTTATATATTTATTTGTGCTTTATTAGCTGTTTGGCAGTGTTAAGTGGTTTTTTATAGACATGCTGGATTTGTGGATAAGCTGTGTTTTCTAAAAAAAAATGATGTTTATAAAGTCTGTTTTCTTTTGTCAAAAATATTTCATATGGATTTTTTAGCAGTCGTGATAATAAAATCTTTTACTGGATTCTCCGGCTTTTATTTACTTGCATCACTGAATATCTTTACTGAGCAGAAAACACTTCAGAAATGACAATTATTCTCCAGGAAGTTTTAGATTTAAAAAAAAAAAAAATTGGAAACAAAATCAGAAAGAATATAAAGAAGTACAATTTTTAAAAAGTGAACAACTAGGATGAAATTAAATTAAAATGAACATTGTTTGTATGGTTTGTTTACAGTCGAGCAAACATGTCATTTTAAAGACCAACTCTGATGAAAATTGTGTTTTTTTAAATGTTTTTGCAGCATTTTTCCGATGCTGGACATATAAAGACAATTTTCTTTAAAAAAAAGTTATATTTTTGTTCATTCAAATTGTGGTAATATCCATCCATTTGTAAACGACGACATCCATATATGTTTTTATTTGATTTTGGCTAAAAACGGCAAGATTATAACAAAAAAAGCACTGGGATTAACAAATGATGATCGGAGTGGGTCTTTAAATCAAAAGGTGTTTTTTTTAATTTTTTTTAAATGCCCTCAGTAGATCTGGAAGTGGGCCGAGGTGGTTCCGTCTTTCCAGCAGCGCTGCGTCTCGATGACGTTGGAGCGGCACAGAGGACACGTTCTCTCCCGCTCGAACCACAAGCACAGGCACTCCTCGCAGAAGACGTGCTGCAGGAGAACACATTTCACATGCACAAGTCTTCATCTGCACAAACGAGCAGCCACCAGGACTCGTGTTCAAGTCTCAGAGTCAAAGAACTCATCATCTAGGAACCAGAATAGAATTTCCTCAATACCTCCTTAAAACAAAAAAAAAATATTTAATGCAGGTAAATCTGATTATTAACAGTATTTTGGAGACCAAAACAGTATTTTCTCATCTAAAACCTAAAATATGGAGTTTTTACAACCACTATCTATGAATCCACTGTGTTCTAATGAGGAAAAAAACTGGGATCATTTATCAAAAATTAAATTAAATAAAAAATCTAAAAATGAAAAAATGTTCAAATGCAATGCATTGTGGTCTATATTTGCCAATAGAACATTTATCAATGTTCACTAACTTTTTGCAAAGACCTCTGGGAAATTTCCTGGATTTTTGAACTGCAGATTTGGAAACCCAGACAACCACCCGATATAGTGCACTAAGGGTTTTAGGTGAAGTTCCAAACCTTATAAAAATTAACTCGTGACAAAGGAATGTCCCGTCGTGAGGATTATGGAATTATTTTTTTGCCACCAAAAAAAAGTCACAATTTTGAAATTAAAATTTTCTAAATTGCAAGTAAAATGTGAAGTGTTAAGAATAAAACTTCAACAGGACAAGTTAAAAAAAAAGATAAAACTTCCTAATTTCCTGATAGAAACATTTAATTTCAAAAACTTATTTTTATGCTTTCAAAAAATAGTACCATGATGAGGCACAACTCATCTAAAGCATTTGAGCGGCAAAAGGCAACAATTATTTTTAAAAACAAACACAAAAAAGCTTACAAATGCATATATATTTTTTAAATAAAAAACGTGTGCAGATACAAAACTATTTTTTGAAAGCAAAAAAAGTTTGCCAATGCAAAAAAATTTTGAAAGCGAAAAATACGTTTTCAAACAAAAAAATATTTTTTGAAAGAAAAAAAAATATTTACAAATACAAAAATACTTTGTGAAAGTAAAAAATAAATTTGCAACGCATAAATATTTTTTGAAAGCAAAAAATGAGATTTTTGAAAGAAAACATAAAATATTTTCATTTGCCAATTATGAAGTTTTATTCCTACAATTTTACACTTTTTTTTTTAATTTAGAAAATTTTGATCTTAAAACTGCGACTTTTGCTCGCATTATGGTGGCACAAAATCACTCCATAGAGGAGCAGAGTCTTTTCAGATGTAAATAAAATAAATGACAAATTGACAACAATATTTAACATATTTCAGCATAATGAGGATATCTTCCATCTTTGTGACCCACACTTAAACCCATTTCAACATCCTTGTTGGACAGATGATATGAGCACACATAAGATAACTCAGTCCTTGTTTTTTATAATAACAAACGGCGTATGCATCATTTTCAATTTCTTTTAACACCCTAATACGTAATATTGTCATTGTGTACAGTATGCAAACGAGCTAATATGTCTAATCATGATTAGGAGTAATAATTTGATTATTTAAAAGTATATGTGAATGTATGCATTGTTTTCAATTTTATGACTGGTTATCCCAAGTTCAATATATCTCTGTATAGACATAGATTTCTGTTGTTTGTCTTGTTTTCAATTACTTTTGCCTTGATAAAATGAAATTTCTAAATTAATTTCCAAATTGGATAAAGCTCAAAAACTTAAGCTGCATCGTTCTTTAAACAGAAAGTCAATATTGAGCTTTTAGAGCCAAAAAGTTTTTAAATTTCATTTCAAGAAAAAACTTTTGATTTTCCTTCAAGTAAAAACAAAAACACGGAAAACCTTTTGAAATATAATGATGTAAACAGGCTGTTGAAACTTGAAATCTTTGACATAGACTGAAAAAGAAATGTCACAATCAGACAGTTTCTCACCAACAGGGGGCGGTAAACTGCTGTTTTTTAAACTCTCATTCCTGCGTGACCTTTGACCTCCTCACCTGACAGAGAAGAGCGATGGGGTCTCTGAAGTCCGCCTGACAAATGGCGCAGACGTCGCCCGCCTCGCTGCACTGCTGGCTGCCGGCTCTCACTCCGTAGCTCTGCGGGGGGTGGGGGGGGGGGGGAAGGTTGACCCCCAAACGTGGTTCAGAAAGTGTCGATTCGTCTGTTCGAGTCTGACCTGGGAGCTGCAGAGAACGACCAACGCCTTCCGGATGGCGGAGACGCGTCCGCAGATGTCGAAGGACTGGAGTTGGGAAACCAAAGAGCGCGATTACATCACGGATCACAGAAACAACGCAACACAAAGGCAAGAATGACCATCTCCTGAATCACGCCAAAACGAAACTCTCTCTATATATATAGCCTGATTCCAGAGAACACTTTTATTACCCATCCCTCACACTCATGGGAAGCCCCCCCCTCCGACCTATTCTGCTGAATGAGCACGGCCGCTTCAAACGGCTGAAACAGGAAGAATAACTCCATGAGAGAGTGACAGATCCAACCTCGCTGTCAAAACAGTCCTTGCATCATTCTGAGATGGAAACAATTCCACTTATTTTAGTCACTTAAAGGCCTTTAGGAACTCTGATGACTTTTGACCGACTAATTGACCCAGCAGACTTGATCTGAAGTACCTGCTGGCTTCTATAGAGAAATAAGCAGCTGTCGCTCATTCATTCGATCGGTCAGAACAACCATTATTGCTCCGATACATTTATTGACATATTCTTGATCATCCTCGTTTTATTAACATGATTTTTCTTTTTTGTAGTTCAAGTTATTCAAGTTATAAACTGACCAATCAGATGCCTCAATAAAAGTAGGTGGAGCCTGCGGGCCCCCATTTTCATCATTCAAACGGACCGACGGATTTCATGTTTCAGGTAATAGGGGCTGACTGCAAGAGCGGTTGCCATAGAAACAGTGACTCAAACCAACTTGGACCAATCACTACCGATTGACGTCATATGGCTAAAACATGGCGTATCAGGTATTCGTCAGAGCCAGAAATAAGTCAATTTTTTCTACGGGTGACGTCGCCCGGTCCAGTTCTCAGATACAGTCAATGGTTGGTATTCAGACATGTAATGAAATTAGTCTAACCCCCATTTATGCAAACGTAATTCTTGATTTGAAACTAATATATTACATAATTTACACAAGTACAAAATTCAAAAAATACAATTTACACATGCACAAATAAAAATTACAACAGCTTGAAATTAATTACACACCCAAATCTTTAAAAAATTACCCATGAATCACTTGTTACGCTCGTGCAAAAACCTCAGTCGTGCACGAATCTGTGGTGAGTCTTTTCAGGTCTCAGAGATTCGTCCATGAGCGATGCGTTTAAATCAGGACAGTGAAAGTTATAGCGATTAATGGATCGTAAGGAATGAGTTAATATTTATTAATTAACTATTAAATTAATAAAACAAACATGATTTTTTTTTCCCTATTTTCTCGCATTGAGATTTTATTAAAAAAAAAAGAGACAACATTTAATTTATTTGTAGTTTTTGGACAAAAACAACCGTTCATTTTAGTAAAAAAAGGTAGATAATAGCCCGCTCATACTCTAAAGCTTTGAGCTAAATTGTAATTGTACCCCACTTGTTCTACTTTGATTTCTTATTTTTGTATGTTTACTATTACTATAATTTTAATTTGATTGTACTTTTCAAGAATGTTCTTTCTTTATGTTTGCAAAACGCCAAATAAAAAGTATTTAAAAGAAAAAAAGGTAGATCATTTTCTGTTTTTGCTTGATTTTACTTCTACTTTTTGAATACAACATGAAAAAAATGACAAAATAACGTTAGTGTCACATTAAAATGATACCAAATAAGCAAGCAAGTAGTGCGTACGTGATTTACTATTGTGATTATTTACAGAAAATAAGCGGTTGGAAAATACTGTAACCCAAATGAAAAAAGTGCGATTAATCGCTGCTAATTTTTTTCCCACGTTTGCGATTAATTCGTTAATTTTTTATAATCAATTCCCAGCCCCGGTTTGAATACTAATAGAATGCTTGATGATCAGTTTTCTCATCAGCCATTTTAAATTTAGATTGTGAATAATATCTGATGAAAGTTGACATTTTCCACTTTCTTAATAGAATAATCCTAAAATAATAATCCTTTTTAAAACATTTAAAACACTAATCCGGTATAGATATCATAGGTCAGAGGTCTGCAACCTGCGGCTCCAGAACCACAAGTGGCTCTTTTATCTCTCCATGGTGGCTGAAGAAAAATAAAATAGTAATTTAAAAAAAAAAAATGGGAGATTTGCTATTATTTTGACAACATACTAAAGTTTTGGACTAGTTTACTGAGGAATTTTATGCTAATTTGGAGTTTAGCTAATATTTTAGTAAAATGCTAATGTTATCAGCTAATTTGTTATCTACTGAAATTATTGGGGGATAATTTAGAATTTAGCTTCTATTTTAGCAACATGCTAACGTTTTTGACTAAGTTAGTTCACTGGAGTTCAGCTAGTATAAAGCAACAAGCTAGATTTTGTTTTGCGAATTTGGCCTCGAATTAGCTTTTTATGCTAATTTGGAGTTTAGCTAATATTTTAGTAAAATGCTAATGTTTTCAGCTATTTTTTTACCTACTGAATATTTTTGGGGGATAATTTATAATTTAGCTTCTATTTTAGCAACGTTTTTTACTAAGTTAGTTTACTGAATAATTTTAGACTATTTTGGAGTTCAGCTAGTATAAAGCAACAAGCTAGATTTTTTTTTTGCGAATTTGGCCTCGAATTAGCTTTTTATGCTAATTTGGAGTTTAGCTAATATTTTAGCAATATGCTAACATTTCTAGCTAATTTGTTATCTACTGGGGGTTTTAGGCTAATTTTTTGAGTTTAGATTTTATTTCAGCAACATAATAAAACTTTTGGCTGATTTAATTTACAGAGAAATGTTTGAAGTTCAGCTAGTAATTAAGCAGCGAGCTAGCTTTTTCGCTACTAAAGTTAAAAACGTTAAAAAAAATCCCTTTTTCCGAGATATTAGTTTATTTTTTATATATTTATTTGCTTTTGTTCGTGCCAAAAATTGACATTTTTCATATTTATTTATATTAAAAAAAAGAAAGTTATAAATGCAGATCCAAAATTCTTAAAGGCTAACGTAAGTCGATGCGGCTCCTTCAAGGTTTTGATCAGTAGAAAACAAACCCAAATGACTCTTTGACTGTTAAAGGTTGCCGACCCCTGTCATAGGTCAGGTGGATGCCTTTTTTGACAAAACCCTCATCTAACTGAATTGACTAATGATGCTTCTGAAAGGTTTCCCTTCCTAACAAGCTTGATGATTGAGTATTTGTGTTATTGTGAGATGGGGCAAATCCTTTTCTCAGAGTTCGATATTGAAGGTTGTTAAATGGGTTTCTTTGTGGCTCTGGATACCTTGCAGAGACTGTAGATAATGATGAGGGAGGCCCCCAGGAAGTATCCGTGGGACGGATCTTCTCCCATGATGTACTTGTACCACAGCTGGATGGGCACCAGAGCTCGAAACAGCTGGCTCAGCTCCTCGATCAGCAGGTAGAACTTACCCTGGGAAACACATTTACACACAAATGCAACAGCTGAGGCGCAAAAATCCACATTAAATTAGAAGTGAGAAACAAATGTTCCAAATTGATAACGTGTGTTTTTTTTTTTTTTAAAAAGCAGGATGGTTTCAGGGCGCTTTTCTATCTCGTCAAAAAGCAGAGAGGTATTAAGAGCTTAGGAGGGCACGCCTCCAGCACGAGCGTGGCCGCTGTCCAGATCTCAGCAGCTCAGGCCACTTCGTCTCACTGCGAGGGGAAACTGGCAGCGGCTCCTTCCACCTGCTACCCGGCGCCCACCCGGCACGATGGGGGCCCGGGACCTTCCCTCCGTAATCACGAAAAAGAAAATTGTCTGCGGCCCCCGCGGCTACAGATGTGAATTGGGGACAGTTAAAAAAACGGAAGCAAATGCGGCAAACTTGACTCCCCGATGGCCCCCGTGGCTTCCCAGCTCGCGTAATGACTTCACGGATGGCAGCAGACAAAGATGGATGACTGTGGGTAAAGAGGCAAAAGCAGCCGAGCTGGTAGGGGAGGAAGACCTCGGCTAACTGCTAATTCATCTTCCTTATTGTTCCCTTTTCTTTTGCATCCCACTGTGGCCATCACTCCCACGCAGAAACTGTCAAATTTAAAGTTTGGACTCCAGCCAGTGGGTTTGAGCGAGTCCGCAGCTGAACAGAGTTTCCTGCTCGTTTGAAACATTTATTACCGGGAGCCGTTCCTTTTTAAATGATTCATTATCTGTTTCATTAATCAACTGAAGTGCAAAGCAGCCACACTCACTCCAGGCTTCACTCTGCCATCAAACTGAGTTTCTTCACACGCATCTGACTTTTTTCTTTGTTGTCTTCAGTATTTTTATAAACGAGATAATCTAGAAAATATTTATCAGATATATATATATATATATATATATATTAGGGCTGCCACAAACGATTATTTTAATAGTCGACTAATCACAGATTATTTTTTCCGATTAGTCGACTAATCGGGTCATGCGCAAACTGGATGTAAAGACGCTGAAGTTGATAACCAGCTGAAATATTAATTAAATGCCAAATTAGCCTAAAAAATAAAAAGAGCCAAAGTTAACCAAAATAGCTAGCATTCTGCTGAAATATTAGCTAAACTCAAAATTAGCCTTAAAAAAACAGAAAAATCCTAAATTAACCAAAATAGCTATGTCGCTGAAATATTAGTTAAACTTAAAAATAGCTTAAAAAACTAAAAAAAGAAACCTTAAGTTAGCCAAAACAGCTAGCATGTAGATTAAATATTAGCTAAACTCCATAAAAGGCCAAAGAAACTTATTAAATGCCAAAATAGTCCAAAAATCTGGCAGAATGCTATTATAACTTTTAACTTTACTACACTCTGACTTCATACAATATAAAGTAACGATTAATCGACTATTAAATTAGTTGTCGACTATTTTAATAGTCGATTAGTCATCGATTAGTCGACTAATCGTGGCAGCCCTAATATATATATATATTTTAGTAGTCGAATAATCACAGATTATTTTTTCCGATTAGTCGACTAATCAGGTTAAGCAGAAAACTGGATTTAAAACACACATCTTAACCATTGTTAGCTTTAAACTAACTAAAAAATAGATATATTCACACTAGCATTATCTGAAATAATTCTAGTGTGAATGCTGTAACTGAATTTGGCTGCTGGAGATGCTAGTGATGATAGCTAAAGACGCTGAAATCGATAGCTAAAAATGCTGAAGCTTGTGACCACCGAAAATATTAATTAAATGTCGAATTAGCCAAAAAAAAAAGCCTAAGTTAGCTAAAAATATCTAGCATGTGGCTGAAATGTTAGCTAAACTACAAAATAGCCTAAAAAACAAAGAAAGCCTAAATTAGCCAAAATTAGCTAGCATGCAGCTGAAATATTAAACTCCAAATTAGCCTAAAAACTGAAAAAAACTAAATTAGCCAAAACAGCTAGCATGTAACGGAAATATTAGCTAAACCCCAAAATAGCGCAAACTATTTCAAAAAGTTATCAGAATGCCATTACAACGTCCAACTTTACTACACTCAATTTAATATAAAGTAACGACTAATCGACTATTTTAATAATCGATTAGTCATCGATTATTCGAGTAATCGTGGCAGCCATTTTATACATATATAAGTTTATTTTTAATTAGTGCTGTCAATCGATTAAAAAAAAATCAATCAAATTAATCACACTTTTGTGTTGTGTTTGTCTTTATGTCAGAATCTGTTGGATTTAAGAGTTTCAGCATTATAAGACAACGCATTGTTTACTGTCGCTGGTATCAACAAGTTCTCTGAGTCCGACCATGATAGAAAGGAATTACAGTCCAAACAAACCAGGTTTCAGAGACAAATGTGAAATCTAGTAAACTGTAAACAAATTAAGAAAAATGTAACTTTTGGTCAAATAATCAGCAATTATTAAATTAAAATGCAATAGAAAAGCTTCTTTTTGCTTGAAAAATAAAACTAATTGCCTCAAAAATGAATCGATATTGTGTTTTCTGAGCACAGATTGATCCAAAGTTTAACACATAACTCCACGTGTCAAAGCAACAACTTTGAAAACATGCTGCAGAGTTTTAGCTTATGTGCAATCACGCCAACTGCTCTGATTGTGTGAATCATTTGTGTATCGCTGGATGAAAGCACACAACTCATCACATCTTCCATTAACCGTCAAATCCTGCGAGTCTTGAAGCGAGTGTGTGTGAGTGCAGCATGCGGGAAACGCTCCAGCTCCACGGAGGGATGACCTCACCCCTGCAAACCCCCCCCAGGGGCAAATGAGCTCAGTTGCTTGCTGAGACAGTTCTGACAGAGCTTTGTTGAGCGGTGGAAATTTGTATCCCCCAGCCCTCCGTCCACACACACACACAGGACAGGAGCCGTGCCGCTGTATGGAAACACAAATCCATACGTGTGTGTTTGTGTGTACAGTCATATTGTGTTGCCTCCGGTGAGAAAAACCTCCCACACACACACACACACACACACCGCTCACCTTCACAGCATCATTTAAAACCTTATGAATACAGAACAGCTTCACACTGTGACCCTTCAGCACTTCTTCACTCAGTTAAGGATGTTTTGAACATTTTCTTTTTTTTTTGCTTTCAGCTTTCAGACTTTCTGAGCCAAAGAGATGTTCAAGAGCTCCTGTTGGTCTTTTTTTAGGGGACTTTAGAAGTGCAGCATTATTTTTATACAAAATATTCACACAAAATGGGTTCAAATGCTTTGATTTTGTGTCTTTTTCACACATTAATCGGACATAAAATCCAGTTAAAAACGGTTCAAATTCAATCCATTTATTATTTTTGTGACTAAAATGTTAATTTAAGCGTCGTATAACTTGCTACCCTCCCCCTTTTGGAGGCAGCTGCTACACCCCCTCTGCCACCTGGGTCAGAGCTGCACATGTAAAATTTACAAAAAAAAACTCAAAATGGCAGCTTTAATTTACGTTTTATCTCCATAGCAACCATTTTATTTTTTGATCTCCTCGGGATGGCGAGCAGGTCAATGTCATTTTTATAAGAATCAGCAAAAGTACATTTTTGGATTTCCATGGCAACGGGGGTTTCTGGTTAGCCACGCCCACATTCCTAATATGTTCTTATCATGTATCATATTTTTTTGTTCAGCCAACGATACATGAGCTAACTTTTCACATTATTCTCGTGAAAAATGTTCAACTAACAGGAAGCTATCACAACGCCGCCAAGCTAACGCCATCTACAAATCTACTAACTTTATGTCCAAAATCTTTTTCCAAGCACTTTTCCAATAATGCTCGAGAAGTTGCAATGTGATAGAAGTAAATCCATGGGAGTAGCTTAAATTCGTAGGTGATTTCATGAAGAATTCAAAATGGCGGCCTTTCCGCAAGGTCAATGAAATACTAATGTGCCAATCATAATGTGTGAAAATCTCTGATTTCACTCCTAAAAATTCTAAAGCCGTACGTCCTGTAAACATCCCATAATAATTTCAAAACTTCCTTTGATGTTCCTTTGTGTTTTGGTTACATCAGCGGAATTTGAAATATTTCTTATGTCGTTTGCGATTTTGCCCCCATTCGTTTTTTTGATGGTTTTTCCCGCTGTGATGTCGCTAATTTTTGGAAAGGAGACATTCACTAATTACCAAATTTCTTTTTCAATGGGTACTAGGTGTGAAAATATGGGTTTACTCAGAGACAGAGACATGAGGATTTCTCACCCTGGATTTGAAGGCCATCACAATCTTGGGCAGAAACAGGACGAAACACTTCAGGCCGATGGTGACATATTTGAGGATGAAGTCGGTGATTCCCACAGCCCAGATCAGGTCGAAGAAGTCAAAGCTGTTGAGGTTGGGCTTGGCAAATATAAGGCTGAAAGAAGAAGATGATGTAAACTGAGGACACAGAGACGATTTCTTTAATATCAACTGCATACAGTCGGAGGGAAGAAGAGTTTTCTTTCCTAACAGAGCCACATTTGAAGGTCATTCTGAATGCAGGTGGGTCACTCCACCCTCGCCATCCTTAAATGATGTACCACCTCTTCTTCAGAAGAACACTCGAACCTGAAGTGACCCCTTCAGTCCAAACCTTTGACTCTATAAGAGAGCCGGACCGAGTGAGTGTGACATCACCCATAGTAAATGGTTTACTTCCCGTGCTAACGTCAATCTCCAAGACAGTTCTTTCACAATTTTTCGCAATACGGACTCAGCAGTGCAAGCACTTCCTGTTTGGAGCGCCAGGGTGGGGGCGGAGTCACTCAGTCCAGTTTTCATATACAATCAGTAGTAAGTGTTGAATTTAAGTGGATGTAAGAGGAAGCTGCACAAAAACACTGTCAAGTTTCAAATAATTTTAATTTTTAAAGTAATCAGACTTCAAAAAGGAGATTTAATGAAACAAATGATTATTTTAATACCAATTAATTTTTCGATTAATCGACTAATCAGATCTTGGCATCACCACAGACCTGGATTAGCACTACTGCGCATGAAAAATGGCAAATACGGTGTTAGAAAGCGCACACCGTAGTTTTGAGATATTTATTTATTTATATTTTTAAAAACAACAATTTATATATATTTTTTAAAATATTTATTGGCAAAAGCATAGAAAAAGAAAAGAATAAACACACATTTCTATGTAATTTAGTCATATTGGATGGAATGTAAACAGCATGGAAGACAGTTCAATAATGTAAAGCAACAATAAAAAATAAATAAAAATAAAATACTCACAGAACATGACCAGACAAGAACGGCAACACTCCCTAAAATAAATGGAAGCAAAAAAAAAAAAAGCGAGCACAGAATGAGGTGAATAAAATGAAAAACAAACCCGAGAATGGTGAGAGAGGACACAAAAAAAAGAAACATGCAACAAAACCACCTGCTTCACCTGTTCTGCAGCTCCTCCTCACTGAAGGTGTAGAAGACGTAGACGACATTTCCTCCCAGGAAAACAACCAGCCACAAGGAAATGAGAACGGAACGCTCCTCCTGTGAAAATAAATGGAGTCAATTTAGAAGAATCTACTCTTTAATGCAACACATTCTCACATAGTCTTAAGGTGGAATCTGAATTGATGGATTAAAGGATGTTCCCATCAAAAACAGTAAAAATATTTTTTTTCTTTATGATACTATATACAGAAGAGTTTATAAGACACTGATTAAGAGAAAGGGTCCCCAAACTTTTTCTTGAGAGGGCCACATAACTGTTTTCTTCTCTGATGTGGGGCCGGGGAGGTTTTGTAGGCTAACAGATATAGTGTAGCAATCACAGCGTAAAGTTACGGTTTCCGAGAAAGCCACACATAGCCAAATTAAAAAATGTATATATTTCTGTAGTCTTAATAGAAAACAAAAGCAACTGAATGTGGCCACTGAAAACGCTGAAGCTGATAGCTAGCTAATATATTAGCAATATGCCAAATTATCCTTAAAAGCTGGATGAGCCAAAATTAACCAAAACAGCTAGCATGTAGCTGAAATATTATCCAAAATAGCCAAAAAAAAGAGAGAGAAAAAGCCAAATTTAGCCAAAACAACAAAGACATAGCTGAAATATATGCTAAATGTCAAATTAGCAAAAAAAAAAAAAAAAAAAAAGCTGGTAAATTTCTAATTTAACCGAAACAGCTAGCATAATGCTAAAATATTAGCTGAACTCCAAATTTGCCTAAAAACAGAAAAAGACAAAATTAGCCAAAATAGCTAGCATAATTCTAAAATATTAGCTAAACTCCAAATTTGCCTAAAAACAGAAAAAGACAAAATTAGCCAAAATAGCTAGCATAATGCTAAAATATTAGCTAAGCTCCAAATTTGCCTAAAAACAGAAAAAGACAAAATTAGCCAAAATAGCTAGCATAATGCTAAAATATTAGCTAAACTCCATTTGCCTAAAAACAGAAAAAGACAAAATTAGCCAAAATAGCTAGCATAATGCTAAAATATTTGCTAAACTCCAAATTTGCCAAAAACAGAAAAAGACAAAATTAGCCAAAACAGCTAGCATAATGCTAAATTATTAGCTAAACTCCAAATTTGCCTAAAAACAGAAAAAGACAAAATTAGCCAAAATAGCTAGCATAATGCTAAAATATTAGCTAAACTCCATTTGCCTAAAAACAGAAAAAGACAAAATTAACCAAAACAGCTATTATAATGCTAAAATATTTGCTAAACTCCAAATTTGCCAAAAACAGAAAAAGACAAAATTAGCCAAAATAGCTAGCATAATGCTAAAATATTAGCTAAGCTCCAAATTTGCCTAAAAACAGAAAAAGACAAAATTAGCCAAAACAGCTAGCATAATGCTAAAATATTAGCTAAGCTCCAAATTTGCCTAAAAACAGAAAAAGACTAAATTAACCAAAACAGCTATTATAATGCTGAAATATTAGCAAAACTCCAAATCAGCCTAGCAATCCTTAGTAACCGCTAAATAAGTCAAAAAGTTAGCATAACAAAAGCGCAATATTTCAATAGCTGAATGAGCTGAAGAGTTATGGATGTCCAAATACGTACAGAAGAAAAATAATAAAGACAAAGAAAAAGATAATTACTACACAAACTGAAACAATATTAAACTAATAAATAGTCTTCGGTCTCCTGTCATAGTTTAGACTGCATAAGGGTGAAATATAAAGTCACGTTCTATATGGGTCTCGATTGGCCAGATAGAAAAAAAAAATGTGTCTTTGATAGTGTGTTGGGGGCCGGATCCGGCCTGTGGACCGTAGTTTTAGACCCCTGATTTAGAGAACAAACAATAGAAACTTAACGTAGAGATCATTGGAAACAAAGCACAACCCTCAAGCCCACACAAAACTGAAATCAGAGTTCTGGCTCCACATTTGAAGATTAGTTCAAATGATTTATACCCGCAGTGACACTTGGTGCCTGAATGTGGAGTTGGCGTAGGTGAAGGTGCTGACCATCCCCAAACACACAGCAATTCCTGCAGAAAGAGACGGAGACCTTCGGGGTGAAAACACAGCAAAGCTGGTGACGGTAAATAAGAATAATAAAGATTCATACCCAGTTTGTGCTGAAAGCAGACTTTAGCCAGCAGAATGAGGATGAAGGGAAAGCCCCTCTGCAGCCAGGTCACCACCGCCTTCAGCTCAGACAGAGCCGGGGCCGGGGTGGACGGGTCGTCTTGGGCGTCCTCCCTGGAGCCGTGCCTCTCCGACCCGGCCGCAGACGTAGCCTGCTGCAGCAGAGACGAGGTCCTGTGCTGCAGCGGCTGGTGGTGGAAGTGGTGGTGGTGGTGATGGTGGTGGTGGTGCGGGGGCCGAGGGAGGAAGGGTCCGCCCTCTGTGCGGTGGGGACCCCCGTCCTCTCTGGACGCAGCCGTCATCTGGATGAAAACTTCAGGGGGGGAGCCCAGAACCAAGCCTGCCGCCTGGAGCTGAGCAGAGGAGACGGAGCCGGAGGGGACGCCCACCAGGCCGGAGAAAATCTGCTGCGGCGACGCGGGCGAGTCGGGCTTCAGGCAGTCGAACACGCCACCCTCATCCAGGCTGCTCTCAGACCCCACAGTTTGACTTCTGCTCCTGAACAGAAAACGTTAAAGGGTCCATATCATGAAAAATCTACTTTTTGAGCTTTTAAGTGTTTTATACTGCTCAATCCTCACTATTAAGAACCACTGATCTGTTCACACATTTTTGAGTAATCCTCTAAAAATCTGCCCTCTCAATGGCAGCCCCTCCCATACCCACAACAGGTTCTCACGTGCTGATGTCACAAAATAAGAACCGCCCCTTTAGGAAGAGTTTGCTCTGCCTGTTTTGCAGTTTTTGTACTGAAACTGATGTTTATAGTAAAATACTTTAAAAAAAAAAAAAAAAAAGAGTCTGCTCCACCCCCAGGCTAACACAAACACTTTCATCGCAAAGCTAGCTAGCTCGAGCTAGCAGTGATAAGCTAGCTTCGTGAATTTTGAAGATAAACGTCAGAGTTAGACGGTAAGACAGATAGGACAGGATAACGTCATAAAGTGGGCGGTACCTTCAAGGAGCGAAGGTGGAGCCTCAGAGATCAAGTTGTTTTACTTTTGGGTATGAAAAGAGTCCACAAAATAACTCATATTTCATAAATAATTAGTTATTTAGTGTTACAAAGGTAATGTGTGATCATTTACATGGATACAGTTTACTCTGTAAGGCTAAAGAAAATAATGGTATGGCCTCTTTAAAGCTTAAAATAAGTATTGTCAAAGAATTCCAAGATATCTTTTAACTATGATTATGTTGATTTTAGTCAAATCTGTTAACACTCTCTCCTGCTAGCTTACACCTCCAAACTAACATAATCAAAATCGTAGACGTACATGAATCTAGTCATTTGCAAGTATTTTTCATGATACTATTATCCAATCAGTAAGTTCCTATAATAATTACCTTTACCGGTTTCTAATTTTGTTTTCTTTTTTTTTTTTTTACATTTTATTCTGTTTTCTGGAAGTTACTTTCCTAAATGTTGCTTTGTCTTTTACATTTAGGTTTCTGGAATTTTGTTTTCTAAAATGTATAGCTGCCTTATAAAATATATATTTTTTAACTTTTTTAATTGTCTTTGTGATCTTCACATCTTTTTGCTTTGACTAATTTGTTGTTTGATTGGCACTTCAGGGCCACCGTATTAGTGTCCCACTCAGTGTTCTCTCTACGTCACAAATACGATCTTTTATAAGGAGTAATTTTTGATCTATTATTGATCCACAACAATATGAATACAGAAATACTCAGAAAAGCAGTTTTATGCTTAATTTACTCTTAAACTTCATTGTTTATGTCCTCCATTATCAGAAAAAATGTCACAAGAACATATTAAAAACCAAACAAAATAAAAAACACAATTTCTTTCAGAACAGTTCTTTGACTGTGTTCATGAAAGTGTAATCATTATAGTCTTATATTCATTTGAAGTACATTCTTCAGTAGAAGATGCATTTTTAAATTTGGTTCTCTTTTCTATTTCTGATCTTCTGGTTTTGATTTAGGTATGATTTTTTTTCTTTTTTTTTTTTTAAGGCATAAAATATCCCACATAAATTATGTTTCTGGGAAGAACAGTAAAGCTAATTAAAAATAAACAATTCAATATAAATTAATAGAAGTTGAGTCCAGAATCTAGTTGTGTTTTTGATAATCAAATAGTGGGAAGTGCAAGTTCCCAGCTGACTTTGAACGCAACAGTCATGTTGTGGTCGTAAATAAGAAAATGGCTCATAAACTGGTCAAAAACGATCCTCAAAGTCATTTCGTGTGGTTCATAAATGAATGATAAACACTGAAAAACAACAGAGCTGAGATGTCGACCCACCTTTCAGTGGGCATCCCATCCGTGTTGCTGCTGTGTCTCCTCTGCATGGCATCAGTGCATGATTCAATCTGCAAAAGCAACATCCAGCTGTTCACTCACTGTCGCCTTCTCCTTTAACCCCGTCCTATGGGGAGTAAAAGAGACTATCTTCGTATTTTTTCAGTAAAATTCCTCAGTTCTGGTCAATTTTAGGAGGAGAATGGTCGATCTTCCTGCACAGGAAAGCATTTCCTGTGTGACGTCAGCGAGGGCGGAATCCACCAATCAGAGCCCTCCTTTCCCGCCCAACTACTTCCGTGTCGCAGATCCGTGTTGTTGATGCTGGAAGCGCGGCTCTGCTGGAACAAACGTCCCTTTTTACTGCTTCCTGAATAAGATCAGGGATCGTTTTTAGCTGAAAATGACATTGCATAACGTTTTTGCGTTATATTAGCATTATTTGATCGGTTTTGTTCTGAAAAGCTAATGCTAACCAGCACAGCTAGCTAGCTAAACTGTCAACAAAACGTGGACATTTAAAGCTAATAGTGAACATTTAATAAACTGTCAATTTCTTGAAAGTAAAGCATGGGTTAGTTTGTTTTTATTTAGGCTGCAGTTTGTAAAAGAATTTGGACCAGACAGTTAGATTAGCTTCTGATGCTAGCTGCCTGATATTTTTGAGGTAGTCAGGGGGAACTGGAGGCTGTCCGCTCAGGAGGTTGGATGTTTCTGGCTGTCGGCGGCTTTTTGTGCACGAAAGCGATGCCATGATGGTGTTACGGAGGTTACTGAGGAAGCGCTGGGTGCTGGGGGTCGTCTTCGGGCTGTCTCTCATCTACTTTCTCACCAGCACGCTCAAACAGGTACACGGGTCACACCTGAGCAAACGCGTCCAACCACTGAAAGACTATTCTTCTCATCAACATTGAAACACAACATTTTTTTTTTAATTATTATTATTTTGCTTCTCCATCCCATCTATTAGTCAAAAATCATTTGACAATTTCACCCATGAAAATGTGATTTCTTTCTATATTTTGCAACTATGACAAACTCCTTTGTCATAGTTGCAGGTTTATAAAAGTGTATTTATCTATCCTTGTAAACAAAAGACCCTTCATCATCCATAAGGACCTCTAATGCATCCAAGGTCAGGTCATCCGTCCACTTTAAACCACAAAACACTTCAGTCAATGGAGAAACATGAACAATTATTCACTTAAATCAAACTACTTTTCAATATAGCAAATATCGAAATAATGTATTCTAAGTATGTTAATGTTTTTTTCTCTCTGACATGAATTATCTGTATCACTTCAACTGTTATTAATGAAAAGGAACGCAATAGTACATAAACATCCATAATATTTTTGTACACATGTTGGGTTTATAATGTAATTTAGTGAATCAGCTGATTATTAAGTGTATTTTTGTCACTAAAAAGATCCAAAATGTCTAAGGATTAGTTATTAGTTGACATAAAAAAAATACAATTCTGTTCAGCTGTTTTCCATAGAAACAAATGGATTAAATAAATAAAACAAAGTACATATTAGTTGTCATAAGTATGTGGCTGATTATACACTGGAGATCATAAACATTACATTAATATGTGGGTAGTTGTGCTAAATACATTACTAGATCAAACATGTGGAGAAACGAGAGATTACTAAGAGTGTGTTCACAGAGGAAGTTAAGGAGTCTACCTTTATTCTGAAAAGCAGGAACACAGGACGGTGCTACCAAATACATATTTTATAAGTAGTTTAATATTTTTACATGAACTCTATCAAAGCAAAAGAGTTAGAAAAAAATTTTATTCTAATTGGTTTTTGAGAAGAAGTTTTCTCAACATTTTCTATGTTTTTACAATTATCCAGAAATTAAAAATGTTCTCATAAGTAACAGAAGATTCAACTTTAGATCCTGGAAGCAGAAGAACTAAGTTGTAGTAAAAAGCTGATGGTAAAATGTATGGAGGGATTTGGAGCCACCATAAGAAAATGTCCCAGTTTTGAGATAGAAATTCTCTAAATTGCAAGCAAAATGTAGCTTTAAGAAAAAAAATTAATGATTTCCAAATGAAATATTTTATTAAAAACTTTTGTTTTTTGCTTTCAAAAATTTTTTTGCGTTTGCAAAATTTTTTTTTGGTCAGAAAAAATAGCAAGATAAGCAACAACTCATCTGAAAAACACAAAAGTATTTTTTGAAAGCAAAAAAAAGTTAGCAAATTCAAAAGAATATTTTAAAGGCAAAAAAAAAAGTTTTTAAAATAAAATTTATTTTTAGAAAGCAGACAAAGTTTGCAAAAAAAAAAGTTTGGAAGCAAAAAATGTTTACAAGTGCAAACATATTTTCTGAAAGCAAAACAAGTTTGCAAATATCAAAAAATAATCTGAAAGTAAATGGAAAAATAAGATTCTTTCAAAGCAAATATTACACATTTTCATTTGCAAATTGTGAAGTTTTATTCCTAACATTTTACATTTTGTTTGCAATTTAGAAAATTTTGATCTCATAACTGTGACATTTTCTTGCAATATGATGACACAAAAATCCCCCCATGAAAAAAGCTTTAAAACGTATCCACACGGCCAGGTAAAGATTTTTATGGATAAAACGGGTTCAATCATCTATTCTGTAAATATAACGTCCCAGCTGTGTCCAGACTCGCTCGTGTTACAAATTTCAATCATACTAGTAATAAACAACAGTTACGATTATTAAAGTTTCTCACATTTTTTTATAAGAGATTAAAAAAACGAGGCAAATAAACGCTTAGAGGCTTTTATTTAATAAAACTGATTAATAATTGCAAATATGTATTTTTGTCTTAAATTTAAAGCCAAAATTTGGCTTGGAAAGAAATTACTTTTTAAAAATCATTTGATTAAACTTTAAACTTGCATTTTTTTAAAGTAATTTGTTACATTTCTCTGTAAGGTATTACATCCAAAACCAAAAAAAATTAATTCTTGTCATGCATATTTTAACATGTCCCCCTCTGACTTGATTTCACTTTTTTCGTCTCAGGAGGAGCGGACGATACGAGACCGCACGCTGCTGCAGGTTCGAGACCCGGACCACCGCATTCCCTGGAAAGTCCGATTCAATCTGGGCAACAGCAGCCGGCAGATCACTCAGTGCCGAAACTCCATCCAGGGCAAGTCTCTGCTGACGGACGAACTGGGTGAGCGACGAGACTCCGGCGGCGTCACGCGGCGACCGGCGCCACCTTTCGCGCTCACCCGTGTGAACGTCCCCACAGGTTACGTCTGCGAGAGGAAAGACCTGCTGGTCAACGGCTGCTGCAACGTCAACGCGCCCAGCAGCCGCCAGCACATCTGCAAGAGCTGCCTGGCCAACGGCTGCTGCAGCATCTACGAGTACTGCGTGTCCTGCTGCCTGCAGCCCGATAAGGTAATCTGCCGCTCCGCCTCCTCGACATTTCGACTCTAATTCCAAGTACTGCACACAGCAGTGGTCCTTAAAGCTGATTCAATCTGCGGTTCCTATGTGATCGTCTTCTTATCTGTGCACCTCGTTTAGCAACTTCTCCTCGAGCGCTTCCTGAACCGTGCAGCCGAAGGTTTCCAGAACCTCTTCACTGCCGTGGAGGATCATTTCGAGTTGTGCCTGGCCAAGTGCAGGACGTCCTCCCAAGTAGGTTCTCATCCCGACCCGGAAAATCTCATTTAAACCTCTTACAATCCACAAAGTAATGTTAGTCTCTTTAAAGCTAAAAAAAAAGATTTATTTCCTTCACTTGGATGTGAAAGTCGACATTTTCTCAGGATCAACAAAACACAAAAGTGCACATTATAAACTTGAAATAGATATTCCAAATATATATTTGAAATGTAAAGAAATACTAAAAATGTAAACGTGAAGTTGATATCAAAAACTCAATCTTAAGGAAATAAAAAGTAAAAAAGACCTAAAAAAATATATGATTTTATCTGCAAGGAAAACAATCTAATCAAGAAACATTTTCAAAAGCAAAATAATCTTTTTTTCTATAAAACATGATGTAGTGACAATTTTTTTCTTTTCAAAATAAGAGTTCTTGTATTCCTCGATTCTCTGGGAGATTAATTTGCTTACTTAAAACAATTCTGCCAATATTAATCATTTGTGACTTATTTTAAGTTTTTGAAAAAAAGCTGCTGGTTTTTTTTTCAGTTTTTTGTTCGTCTTCTTTTTCACTTTCAGTCGTCAGTTTACAGTTTCAATTCAGACTTGACTCTAATTTTACCTGGGAGTGGGGCTAAGAGCCCGTTGGCTGTCGGGTCATGAGGTGAGATGCTAATCATGTTATGGTTTTAAAAAAAAAAAAGTCTGAATTGAAACTGAAAATTTACGCTGAAAGCAAAGAGTTGGAGAAAACAAAACAAAAAAATATCCAAAAACTGCAGCTGTTATATATTCACTTTTTTTTTTTTAGTAACAAATTATGGTTTATTGTTTTTTTTTTTTTGCTAATTTAAAAACAAGTGCAACCTTTAAATGTACCGTTTTAGAATTTGATTTTTGTTGATTCTGTAACTAAATCATATTAAATTCTGTTATTTGTCAGTTGATTCTCACAACACTTGATGTGTTTCATAACTTGTCTGATTTGCTTTTTTTTTTTTTTAACTTAGAGAAACTGTAACATGTTTCCCGCAGGGTCTTAAAAAGTTTTAAAAGCATCAAAAAAATGGAAAAAAAATATCTTAAAAAGTCTTAAAAAAAAGTCTTTGGAGCTTTAAAAACTGGACCGTTTGAAACTTCTCTATTTTACATGAAAATGTAAAATTTTTACCACAATTTTTTTTTTTTTTTTTTATCAAATAATAAAAATAATCAAAAATAATTAATTTTTGATCATAAAATTGGACTTAATAAAATCAGAAATAGGCTGAGAAATTATCCTTAAAGTGGTCTTAAGTCAGAAATTGAACCTTTTTCAGATTAAAAGCTTCACTGAATCAAATGCATTTCTAATAACTACAGAAAGAAAGTTTCAGATTTGTAATGTTACATAGAGTTTTAATAGATTTTTTATCATTTTCCTTTATTTCCCCAGAGCGTCCAGCATGAGAACACTTACCGGAACCCGCAGGCCAAGTACTGCTACGGCGAGAGTCCTCCAGAGCTGCTTCCTGTTTGACGTGGGGCCGGCGGCCGGCGCCGCAGCTGCAAGTGAAACTCGTTCCTGGACAAATGTGCATTCGTGTGACAGTAAACCTCAAAAGAGGAAGAGACACTTTAGTGATTTTGATGTTTAACACTTCATAAGTGCATAGAACGCTTCGTAAATTCATCTGTGATGATCATGGAGTCTGAAGAACCGGCAGCTCATCAATCAGGATTCGCCTCACTTACAAGGTCACGTCATGGGCTTGTTTAGTTTTTTTCTTTTCCTCTCCTGTCCGATCATTGTGTCATTTTTGTGTACTCTCCATGAATATGAAATAACTATTTAATAAAAGCAGCTGTGAAACGAGAGATTGTGATTGGTCCACTGGTTTCATTCTGAAGCGTTTATCCAAAGCAAAACGTTAAAGCCACTATTGCACTTCTTTTTTTTTTTAAATTATGGATTTTCTGTTGCTTTTATCTCCATAGCAACCATTTTGTTTTCGGATCCGTCGAGGTTACGGACAGATCTGTCATTTTTAGAAGAATCAGATGAAGTCAAGTTTTGGATTTCCTTGGCAACAGAGTTTTTTTGTTGGTCGTTCTCATTTTCACAGCATTCTTGGAAGAAAGTGACGATTCAAATGTAATTTTCTAAATCCATGCAGTCAGTGGGGATTATTTTTCTTGCCCGCACAGAAGGTGAGGATTAAGGTTAGGGTTAAACAACCAAAGGGACATGAATCAAGTTTCATCATACCACAAAATAAATTTGCACAAAAACGGTAGGTTTGCAAATGTTTAAAGGGGATGTACAGACCCATATAAAATTGCATTTGTGAAAAAGTTTATAATTTTTTTCTTTTTTGTAGATGCAAATTTAAAAAAAATGTGTGTCAGCTCCTGAAGTCGCAAATGATGTCCTTTCTTTATACGTCTTTATAATTGGATGGCCACAAATCAAAATGTCCAATCAGTTTTAAGTATTAGTAGTATGACCAAGAAGAACGTACTGCTAAAACTGAGAGCTATGGAGTGATGTTTGTGCCAATATTGCTAGCAAAAGTCACAATTATGAGATCAAGATTTTCAAAATTTTGCAAATAAAAGGTAAATTGTTCAAAATGTGCCGATGAAAATATTTAATATTTGCTTTCAAAAATCTTGCTTTCAAAAAGTTATTTGTGTTTGCAGACTTTTTTTTTTTTTTTTTTTAAATATATATATATATATTTTTTTTTGGCGTTAGCAAAAATATTTTTCTTTCAAAAAATATTTTGCATTTGCAAACTTTTTTGCTTGAAAAAATATTTTTGCATTTGTAAACTTTTTTTGCTTTCAAAGAATAATAGTGAGATGAAGCTCGTCTAAAAACATTTGTGCTGCAAACCCAAAAATAATTTTTGAAAGCAAAAAAAGTTAGCAAGCACAAAAATATTTTTCGTTAGACAAAAACATGTCTGAAAATATTTTCTGAAAGCAAAAATAGTTTCTGAAAGTTGAGATAAGAAAGAAAATTTTGATCTGAAAAATGTGACTCTTGCTTGCAGTGTGGTGGCACAAAAGTCTCTCCATATTTGTGTCCATTTTGTTGAGTTTTGGTGGGGCCATATTTTTGAATGAATGAAACTTTATTTCTATAGCACTTTACAACTGCTTATAGCAGGCCAAAGTGCTTCACATTTTACTTAAAGGTTCAGTAAGAAAAAAGAAAAGCAAAAAGGTTCTTTTTGTTAAGAACTGCCGCAGGACGTAAAACCATTTGGGAGTTGAAAACAACAACAAAAAAGTGAAATTTGAAAAATAACTGTTAAATTGTGAAACTCTTTAAAGGTAACAAATTGCTGTATGTGATCAAACTTGTGTTCATTTCACTCTGTCTTGCCGTATTCGTTCACGGGGGGGCTGTTTACTGCCTTGTCAGTCAAGCGTCTTTACAGCGACGCCCCTCAGAAGACGCTGCCCGGCCGCTGCGGCCTGCAGCCGTCTCACGGGGGATCGGTGGTCGGAGCGAAACAATTAATCACCGTGAAGGCTGGAAAAACAAACTCTTGTAATTAGAAAATGCATTAAGAGGCTTTTCTCATCGGCTTCCTTGGCAACTTGATTAATGAGAGTCACATGGGAGGATGTGGTCGTCTGAGGGTATCAAGTTTAATACACCAAAGACATTTATGATATTGCTTTGCAGCTGAATGTTTTGTACATTTACACACATTGATGCAACAAACCAGAATGATATAAGCTGAAATTGCAATTAGGGATGACCGTTCCTATATTTTTGCATTATATTTTTATTTAAATATTTTCCATTTCAGGCTAAGCTAAATTCTTTCATCCTTTACACTCAGTATTTTGTAAAAAAATTAAGCATTTTATAAAAGTTTACAGTTAGTCTGTCTGCTTTGACAAAATTTATAAAGCTAGAATAAAAAAAAAAATCAAAAGTACACCATAAATCCTTCACAGTTGGAACCAACTCTGCAGGAGTATGGAGTGATATTTGTACCACCAGATTGCAAGAAAAAGCCACAGATCAAAATTCTCTAAATTGCCAGCAAAATGTTAAGTTTTAAGAATAAAATGTTATTAATTTCCAAATGACAATATTTTCATTTTAATTTTTTTTTTTTTTTTGCTCTAAAAAATATTAGTGAGATGAAGCACAACTCGTCTAAAAAAATTGTTGCGCAAGTGTGAAAATATTTTTGGAAACGAAAAACGTTTGCAAACGCAAAAAAATATTGGAAACGAAAAAAGTTTGCAAGCGCAAAAATATTTTGAAAACAAAAAAAGTTTGCTAGTGCAAAAAAATTTAGAAAACGAAAAAAGTTTGCAAACGCAAAAAATATTTTTGAAAACGAAAAAAGTTTGAAGCGCAAAAATATTTTTGAAAACGAAAAAAGTTTGCAAACGCAAAAATATTTTTGAAAACGAAAAAAGTTTGCAAGCGCAAAAATATTTTTGAAAACTAAAAAAATTTGCAAGTGCAAAAATATTTTGAAAACGAAAAAAGTTTGCAAACGCAAAAAATATTTGTGAAAACGAAAAAAGTTTGCAAGTGCAAAAATATTTTGAAAACGAAAAAAGTTTGCAAACGCAAAAAATATTTTTGAAAACAAAGAAAGTTTGAAGCGCAAAAATATTTTTGAAAACGAAAAAAGTTTGAAGCGCAAAAATATTTTTGAGAACGAAAAAAGTTTGCTAGCGCAAAAATATTTTTGAAAACAAAAAAAGTTTGCAAGCGCGAAAATATTTTTTGAAAGCAAAAAAAAATTTTTTCAAATGAAAAAATATTTTGCATCAAGTTTTACTACAAACATTTTTATATTTTGCTTGAAATTTCAAAAATTTGGATGTCAAAACCGTGACTTTTGCTCGCAATATGGCAGCATAAAAATCCCTCCATACAGGAGGAACTGACTCACAGCAGATATTTACTTTCCTGTTTGTATTTGTGAAGTTTGGCCTTCAGAACTTTATGTTTCATCCGCCTTGACTGCCAAATCTTTAAAACTTCAAATCTATTGTACAACCAGCCCACGTAGTGTTCGGCCGCCTTCAGCAGGGCGTGTCCCCACTGCTTCCTCTCAAACAGGTACTTGGGCATCTCGGGGAGGGACGGTTTTGGGAAGCATTCACCTCCGAGAACGTTTTGCAGACACAGCCCGAGCAGCTGGACCCTCCACGTCGTGTCTTTGAGCCGCTTTTTTAACTCGTTCTCGTTTTGATACAGCAGTTTCTGTTGCTCTGAGACTTTCTCCAGGCCCTGAGCGACCACAGAGAGGCCGCACTGGACTTTGGCCCCATCGAGGGGTGCGTTTTGGTGGACGTCCAGCTCGGGGAACCCAGGAGACCAGGTGCCAAGGTGCTTTCCATTCACGTCTTCCTACGTCAGGTGACAAAACACGTTTCAGGGAAATGCTTTTATGGAGTGATTTTTGTGCCAACATTTTGCAAACAAAAGTCAAAGTCTTGGGATTTAAATTTTTTAAAATTCCAAACAAAATGTAGAGCGTTAGGAATAAAACTTTAGAATTTGAAATTGAAAATATTTAATATTTGCTTTAAAAAATCTTTTTTTTGCTTTCAAAAATTTTTTTTGCATTTGCTAAATTTTTTTGTTTTAAAAAAATATTTTTGCATTTAAGAAAATATTTTTGTTCGCAAACATTTTTTGCTTTCCAAAAAATAATAGCGAGATGAGGCACAACTCATCTACAAACACAAAACTATTTTTGCAAGCAAAAATAGTTCGCAAATGCAAAAATATATTTCTTTAAATCAAAAAAGTTTTTGAAATTAAATAATAAATATTTTTATTTGCAAATTATTACACTTTATTCTTGAGACTTCACATTTTCTTTGCAAATTAGAACATATTGATCTCAAAACTGAGATTTTCTTGCAATATTGTGGCACAAGAATTACTCCATAGATTACGTTAAAAATGTGATTTAGTCTCGTACAACTGACTTCACTGTGAAGTGTTTTCTCAAACAAACTAAAAATAATGTCCGAAATTATGACATTTACCAAAACTCAAGATTTTTTAAAAACTTTTGCACATCACATTGACTACAAAAAACAAAAAAAACACATTTATATACTTACAAAACTGGTCAGACAGGATTCAAGCTCTATTTTGGTGATCAGAATCAGCTCTTTAGGTTTGCATCCTGGCCCAAAAAGTTCCTTCTTCTGCCCCGAGCCTTGAGCCAGAACCACCAAGACGCAAGCCAGACGGAGAAAACCTGCAGATGCACACAACTTTAGGCTTTATGTTTCTACAAATGTGTTTTTTTTTTTTTTTTTTTTTTTTTACAAAGGAAAAAGGAAAGTTCTAATTCACCTGCAATGGAGTTCATTCTGAAAGTCTGGGCTGCAGACTAACTGTTCCATCAACCAGGAAGGATCATTTTTATGTATGATCACCTCTGCGACGAGGCGCGGGAGATTCAAGATAACTCGGCCAACATTTCAGCAACATCCTCTGAAGACGGCGATGATGGGATCATTGGGTCACCACCTTGCAACACTTCCATGTCACCGTCTGCCGAAACTCTGAAAATAACTTTTGAAGAGGGTGTTGCATGTAAAGCGGCGTAAAAATAAAACACATTTCAAGAGAATTAGTCGTCACGCAACACCCACAAAGAAAAGTAATGCAAGCGATCAGGATTTCCATTTCTAGTGAATGGAAGATAAGGATCTGGTGGTTTTTAACATTTTTTTAACTATGACTTTGGTGTTTTATCCCTCTTCCTGTGCGTCAGGCACGTCTTTTCTCATTAATCTGTTTCCTTCTTCTACTTTGTCTGACGCAATAAGTTGCTGTTTTACTTCAGATTGTACAAAGTTGGCAAAATGGCACATTTGACTTAAAGAAATAGATCATTGATTTGATTAAGAAAATATTTTAAAGTAAATGAAATTTGATACAAAACAAAATCATGGGAATGGAAACAACTATGCTTGAAATAAGTGAAAAAAAAAACGTTCTCACCTCTCAAGCACTTGCTCCAAAAACCACAAAAGTATGGAGGGATTTTTGTGCCACCATATTTAAGAAAAAAAAAACAGTTTTGAGATCAAAATTTCTAAATTGTAAACAAAACAGAGTTAATCACAAAACTTCACTGTTTGCAAATTAAAAATAAAATAATAGCGAGATGAGGAACAACTTTTCTAGGAACATTTGTGGTACAAACGCAAAATATATTTTTTGTAAGCAAAAAAAAAAAGTTTGCAAATGCAAAAACCTTTTCTGAAAGATAAAAATGGCTGCAAGCGCAAAAATATTTTTGAAAACAAAAAAAAGTTTGCAAATGCAAAAACCTTTTCTGAAAGATAAAAATGGTTGCAAGCGCAAGAATATTTTTTGAAAATAAAACAAAATGTTTGCAAACACGAAAATATTTTTGAAAGCAAAACAAAGGATGCAAGCCCAAAAATATTTAAGTCAAAAAATGTTTGCAAACACAAAACTATTTTTGAAAGCAAAAAGTTTTCAACCAAAATATTTTTTGAAAGCAAAGAAACAATTTTTTTGTAATATTTTCAGACAGCAAAAGAAGTTTGCAAACACAAAAATATTTTTCGAAAGTAAAAAAACAGTTTTCAAATACAAAAATATTTTTTTAAGCAAAAATAAGATTTTTGCAAATATTAAATATTTTAATTTGCAAATTATGAAGCTTTATTCCTAACATTTCATATTTTGTTTGCAATTTAGAAATTGTTTTAAATCCGAGTGATCAAAATCACTCCATAAAAGATGACCTGAATTCATCTGAGATTTTATTTTAAAACAGCAAAAACAAGTATTAAACATAAAATATATAAATTATCAAGACTTAACAAAATAAAAGCATTACTTTTATGTTCGCAGACTCAAAATTATGGATAACTTGGTGAAGACATCATGACACAGGAAAAAAAACAAGAAAATTCATTCGTTAAAGGGAAAACTTTATTTTTGTTGCAAACTCCCATTTTTAAGAATAAATAACAAAACAATCATCTGCAGGTGAAAAATATAAATAATCTTAATTTACTTTTTTTTTAAATACACATTTGTTGACATTTTAACAGTTAAAGTGATACAGATACAATAGAATAATTTATTAAGGACTCACGGTCCAAACACTTAGACTATTAATGGAAAGTCATCCATAAAAGATCAAATAAATACATAAATAAAAATAGCTAACAACAACGGTCATAAAAATCAAGTAAAAACACAATTATAAGCTTAAACTTTTTATATGGTGACGCCTAAACAGAAAATTGAATCTGTTTTTTTTCTTTCAAAATCTGTTAACGGTTGAAGAGTTACAGTAAATCAAAGATCATCATCACTGGAGGCTCTGGTGTGAAAGGGTTAAATAAAAGATGCAGTGAAGTAAACTCATAGCTGAACGCTGCTGAAATCTTTTTTTTTTTTTTCCCTCTCTCTCTCTGTCAGTGAGTCGCCTCATTGTGACCCGTGAGCGGGCGCCACGTGATGCTGCCTCAGCACTCGCTGCACGTTCTTCACCCACTCGCCGAGTCTGAGCAGCACCACCGTTCCGTGGCTTTTTTGTTCAAAGAAGCTCCGCTCGGGGAATTCTGGAGGAGCCGGCGTGGTCAGCGGGCCCATTTCTGGATGAACCGACTCAAAATTCTTCTTCACGGTTTGCAAAAGCCGCTGAAGCGTCGCTTTGACGGTGGTGAAAATGGTCGAGACGACGGCCGGGCGCCTGGTGAGGTTCTTCAGGTGTCTGCTCATCTCTGCCACGTGGAAGTAGAAAAGGTGGCCTTTGAGGACCATGTCCTCCAGGTTTTGGGGGAAACTTTTGCCAGTTATAGACGAAGAAGGCGTCTTTTCAGGATACTTGGGCATGTTTCTGAAAATAATGCTATTGTCCATCTGCAAACACAAGCAAACAGAAAGTTTATTAAATTCCCCTGAGATCAAAGTTTGAAGATTAAAGTCACAGTTTAGCCCCGAGTGGTCTCTGAACTCAGCATTAGAAACAACTGATGTCATTTTCCAATCACGTCGGTGGTTTAAAATGGTGAGAGTTTGCATTCTAAAATTACTATAGTTTAAAAAGGTTCTCAATTTAAAAATTTTTGTTTAAAAAAAAGTGTTTTAATAAATCAGTCCATTTTCTTAATTAACCCGCAGTGTCCTTTTAGCTTATAGTGATCTTTGTGCCACCATGTTGCAAGAAAAAGTCAGCTTTGAGATCAAAATGTTTTAAATTCCATTAAAATGTAAAGTGTTAAGAATAAAAATTAATACATTGCAAATGAAAATATGTATTATTTAATTCCAAAAACGTTTTTTTTCTTTCAAAATATAATAGTGAGATGAAGCACAGCTCATCTAAAGACACTTGTGCTGCAAACGCTAAAAACTATTTTTTTGAAATTAAAAAAGTTTGCAAATGCAAAAATATTTTTGAAATAAAAAAGTGTCCAAATTCCAAAACAGTTTTGAAATAAAAAAAATATTGCAAATGCAAAAAAATTTTTTTTAAGGAAAACAGTATGTAATCGCAAAAATAATTTTTCAAAGAAAAAAATTTTGCAAAAGCAAATATATTTTTTGAAAGCCAAAAAAAAGTTTGCAAACACAAATGTTTTTTGAAAGCAAAAATAATTAGCAAACGCAAGAATAGTTTTATAGCAAAATCATGATTTTGCTCCAAACGCAAAAATATTTTTTGAAATAAAAAATGTTCTCAAATGCAAAATCATTTTTTCAAAGCAAAAAAACTTTGCAAAAACAAATATGTTTTTTGAAAGCAAAACAAAAAAGTTTGCAAACCCAAAAATACTTTTTTAAGACAAAGTTTTCAAACAAATATTTTTGAAAGGAAAAAACATTTCCAAACGCATGAATAGTTTGATAGCAAAATCATGATTTTGCCATTTTTAGCCAAAATAAAAAACACACGGGCTGTTTTCTAGGACATCATTTCTGAAGAGCGGCAGGAGTTAAGTAGAAATTCCCAATTCACCTCAGAATTTGTTCCAGATTTCAGTTCAGAGCAGGAAAACAAAGACGTTCATGGATCTATTTGTCTGTAAGTGGATACATCAAAATGGTCCAGCATTTTTTTTCTACGTCACAAATACGATCATTTCTGATGTTTTTTTTGTTTTTTTTTCCTCCAGATTCACAATAATAGGTTTAAATTTAATTCTACGGTCAGAAAATGCCACAAGAACATGTTAAAAAACACCAGAAAAACCATTTTAATCAAAGTTTGATGTTTAAAGATGAATCCTGGGAAAGTAAAACTAATATTCAAAAAGTTCCCAAACTCCTGTCACCGAACAAACATCGTCTTAATTTATGAGAATTTGCTTTTCTGCGTATAAATCCTAAATATAAGATCCTATATTAACCAAAGGCCTGAAATAAACGGCACATGACTAGCAGGAAGTTTGTAATCAGGATACTCACCGATTTATTTAGTAATCCCTCCACTTCGTGTTGTAGTATTCCTGCTATGCTCATCATTCGATGAAAATCGGTCCGGACGGGGGCAGGAACTCCAAAACTCCATTGAAGCCCCACCAGGATCAGGGTGAATACTTCAAGAAAATAAAAAGTAAAATGATTAATATTATGTTCAAAACATTCACAGTAAATATCGACTGGAAGACAAAATCTTGAACATACAAAAAAATGATAGTTTGAAACATTACTTACCAAGAAACATTTCTAGTAGAAGTTCTTTAGCGGTTGACTTGACTGATTAAAGGTTCGAACATATCGGCCTATTTAAGGGCTCCTGGTCATCTAGAAACCCCGCCTACTTTTGAATTGACACAAAATGAAGAAATGACACATGATGACACTTCTTTCTTTTTTTTTCTTTTTTAGATTATTCCTCAGAGCAAGTGCTTACATACTATGAGAATAATTTTCACACCTTGATATTCATCTAAGACAAACATATCTACAGCTTTGGTTTTTAAAAGTAAGATATAATCCAAATGACTTCTTATTTCAATGACAGGAAATGGTTTTTTGTTTACATTCATAGAACAGAACCACAATAGATTAGATTCAAGTTCAAAGTGATGTGAGGAAACAAACACGAAATGTTAATAATGACAATGACGTTAATTTAAAGCTTTAAATATTCAACAAATCATGAAAATCTCTGGAGTTTAATGAGGTCAAAAAGTGGAGTTTCCTCTTTTTTATTCCAAATCTCTCAATGAATAACATATACAGATCATTACTACTACTAAAACTACATCTAGAATAAATACTACAGCTACTACAACAACTTATACTACAATTACAACTACAACACTAATAGTACAATAATTGCTACTACAACAACTACAGCTAAAACTACAAATACAAGAACTACAACATATATATTTATCATTTGGACTTATATGGCCCCCAAGATGGCCGTAATGGTAAAAAACAAATCAAAAAACGCATCAACACAAACAAAAACAGTATTTAAATTAATAAAATAATCACAAAACAGTCAAATGATAAATTATTTAGGATGAAAAGGATCAGAGAAGTGATTTAGAAGATTTTAATATTTATAACCACGTTTACATTTTTATTTTCACTGTTTTTTTAAGCACATCTTTTCATTTTATTTTCATTTATTGATCTATAAAGAACCTTCCACCACCAGTCAAGGAGGCCCAAAGTGCTATACACTAGAAAAACAAAAACAGAGCATTGTGCAATAGCAAAACAAAGAATAAAAGGTATAAAACCAAGTAAAATGATTATAAAACAGAGATAAAACCAACATAAAAAAGAATAAAAAAGCTAGGCTGATGCTAGAAGGCTGTAATGAATAAATAACTACTACGTTTCTACGATTAACTCTTTAGTTCCCACATCAGTTATGTCTCATGAAAGCGATGACTGTATTTTGAAATATTAAGAAAAAAAGTGACATCAGTGTTTGTCACGAGTATTTGTAGACGAGTTGACCTGGGTGACAAGTTACTTCCAATTCAACACCTCCTGTATAGCAGCCAAAATAAACAAACACGTATTAATCATGTAACTTTTTTTTTTTTTTTTTTTTTATACACAAAACTGAGCTTTTATTGTGAAAAAAACACAGATCACATTTTTTTTTAAAGACTTTTGTGTGTGAAATGAGTCTTCTGTGAGGGAGTAAAAACAAGAAAACCCTGAGCTATTTTCTTAAACCGAAAAATATTTTTTTTAAACGAAATAAATTTAGCAAACGCAAAAAATAAACTGCATCCACTGCTACCCAAGTGAATTTCAGGAAAAAAAAAGGAAAAAAAAAATGCACTTCCTGAATTACTTGTTAAATCCTGGAAATCTTGTGTTCCTAAATTAACAGCAGAAAAAATGATGAAATTTTCTGAGTAAATGTTGACAGACGCTCACTGCTGGCATGCTCGGATTTATTTATGACTAAAGTGAGTTTCGCAGGTCAGAAAATTCCCTGGAGGGAAAAGTGTTTATTCAGAGGAAAAATGACAAAAATCCTGACGAGTTTAATTTTTGTTTTTTTATTGAATAAAGCAGTACAGAGAATACAAATGTGTACAGAATACTTTAGAGTTGTATAAAATGTAGCCGTCTTTGTTCAATTTCTGCGCAGATAACAACAAAAACTAAGACATAGTGTTAATGACTGGTAAAAAAAAAGATGAATTTATTTAATATCTGCACATTCAGAACAAAAAACCCAAATGTTTTCTTTTTTTGTATGAAAAATTACAAAATACAAATGTTATTCAGCGAAACTATTTAAGACGGAAACTGGAAGATCTTCAGATTTCTCAGGAAGGAAGTGACAGAAACGCCTTTTGACCTCAATACAACTGAATAATATTTCTAATAAAAAGTAAAGTCATTCAATACTCAAGATATGAGGAACGCCAAAAAAACATGTTTTGTTAGTTATTTAGGAAGTGAAATTGGCGCCACCATACCGCAAAACACTGTAACAGTAAATATAATCTGAGCTAACCTTAAATGAGGAAGTAATTATTGTAATACTAACTTCCTTTTCACAAAATTTTGCACAAATCTTATCCGATACATCTCGCCAATAGATTCGCTTTCCTTTAAATACTCTGAAACAAACTCTGCAGTTTTCACAAGCTAAAAGCTAAAGTTTGTGCTTTGAAAGTAAATGAAGGCCAGGAGGAGAGGAACTTCCTGCTCCGAACGTCCGACTTCCTGCTCGTCCGTCTGTGCGCCGTCATGAGTGTGTGCAGCTCTGGTGCTCCCACCCTCAAAGGTGCCCTACACACAACCTGTGAGGTGTTCACGGTAAGAAAGAAGCGCTTCCGGTGTTTTAATGGCAAACCTGTGATTATTGCAGTGCAAACGAGTGCGCAGAGTCAGCCTCCCCCCCCCCGCACTGAGGAGGTGAAGGGAAGACGTGATGATCAATATCAGCTCAGCGGCGGCTTCAGCAATCAGCTGGCGGCTGGTTCTTTCCGGTGATGCTGAAGCATGCCCGTCACACTCACGATGTCTTCCTCAGGAACCTGAAGATGAAGAAGGAAATCACCAGCATGAGGTTCAGTCAGATTTAAAAAAAAAATGAGTCAAATCAAGAAAACTAGAGCAATGAAAAATGTTAAACCAGTTTATCTGGACTTTCCATTTTTGTTAAGTCATACTACTTACTAAAAAGGCTCCATAGATAAAGCAGAGCGTCATCAGCATAATCAAAGAATGGCGTATGGGGAAAAAACACCTTTATAAAGTGAAATATTTGATATGTTGGTGCCAAGGATCCTGATGAAGGGTTGACATGAACTGGGTCAAATATTAAAACGCCGAGACCTACGGTGGCCCACGCAGCTCACATAAATGCAAAAGACAAAGACAAAAGCAGAAGCACAACGACAAAGCTGAAGCATGACGACAAAAGCCGAAACACGATAACAAAAGCCGAAACATGACGACAAAGCTGAAGCATGACGACAAAAAAACACAAGACGACGGCAAACGCGGAAACATAATAACAAAAGCCGAAGCCCAACGATAAAAGCTGAAACACGACGACAAAAGAGGAAGCAAGACGACAAAAACTGGAGCAAGACGACAAAAACTGAAGCAAGACGACAAAAACAGAAGCAAGACGACAAAAACGGAAGCAAGACGACAAAAGCGGAAGCAAGACGACAAAAACAGAAACAAGATGACAAAAACAGAAGCAAGATGACAAAAACTGAAGCAAGATGACAAAATCTGAAGCAAGATGACAAAAACTGAAGCAAGATGACAAAAACTGAAGCAAGACGACAAAAGCGGAAGCAAGACGACAAAAACAGAAACAAGACGACAAAAACAGAAGCAAGATGACAAAAACTGAAGCAAGATGACAAAAACTGAAGCAAGATGACAAAAACTGAAGCAAGATGACAAAAACTGAAGCAAGACGACAAAAACAGAAGCAAGACGACAAAAACAGAAGCAAGACGACAAAAACAGAAGCAAGACGACAAAAACAGAAGCAAGACGACAAAAACAGAAGCAAGATGACAAAAACTGAAGCAAGATGACAAAAACTGAAGCATGACGACAAAAGCCGAAACACGATAACAAAAGCCGAAACACGACAACAAAGCTGAAGCATGACGACAAAAGCCGAAACACGATAACAAAAGCCGAAACATGACGACAAAGCTGAAGCATGACGACAAAAAAACACAAGACGACGGCAAACGCGGAAACATAATAACAAAAGCCGAAGCCCAACGATAAAAGCTGAAACACGACGACCAAAGAGGAAGCAAGACGACAAAAACTGGAGCAAGACGACAAAAACTGAAGCAAGACGACAAAAACAGAAGCAAGACGACAAAAACGGAAGCAAGACGACAAAAGCGGAAGCAAGACGACAAAAACAGAAACAAGATGACAAAAACAGAAGCAAGATGACAAAAACTGAAGCAAGATGACAAAATCTGAAGCAAGATGACAAAAACTGAAGCAAGATGACAAAAACTGAAGCAAGACGACAAAAGCGGAAGCAAGACGACAAAAACAGAAACAAGACGACAAAAACAGAAGCAAGATGACAAAAACTGAAGCAAGATGACAAAAACTGAAGCAAGACGACAAAAACTGAAGCAAGACGACAAAAACTGAAGCAAGACGACAAAAACAGAAGCAAGACGACAAAAACAGAAGCAAGACGACAAAAACAGAAGCAAGACGACAAAAACAGAAGCAAGACGACAAAAACTGAAGCAAGACGACAAAAACTGAAGCAAGACGACAAAAACTGAAGCAAGACGACAAAATCTGAAGCAAGACGACAAAAACTGAAGCAAGACGACAAAAACAGAAGCAAGACGACAAAAACAGAAGCAAGACGACAAAAACAGAAGCAAGACGACAAAAACAGAAGCAAGATGACAAAAACTGAAGCAAGACGACAAAAACTGAAGCAAGACGACAAAAACTGAAGCAAGACGACAAAAACAGAAGCAAGATGACAAAATCTGAAGCAAGATGACAAAAACTGAAGCAAGATGACAAAAACTGAAGCAAGACGACAAAAACTGAAGCAAGACGACAAAAGCGGAAGCAAGACGACAAAAACGGAAACAAGACGACAAAAACTGAAGCAAGAGGACAAAAACTGAAGCAAGATGACAAAAACTGAAGCAAGATGACAAAATCTGAAGCAAGACGACAAAAACTGAAGCAAGACGACAAAAACAGAAACAAGACGACAAAAACTGAAGCAAGATGACAAAAACTGAAGCAAGATGACAAAAACAGAAGCAAGATGACAAAAACTGAAGCAAGATGACAAAAACTGAAACAAGATGACAAAAACTGAAGCAAGATGACAAAAACTGAAGCAAGACGACAAAAACAGAAACAAGACGACAAAAACAGAAGCAAGACGACAAAAGTGGAAGCACGACAACGAAGGTCGAAGCACAATGGCAAAAGTATGAAAACAAAAGCTGAAGCACCACATAAAAAGCTGAAGTACAAAAAAAAAGGTGAAGCAAGACGACAAAAACAGAAGCAAGACAACAAAAACAGAAGCAAGACGACAAAAACAGAAGCAAGACAACAAAGCCGATGGAATACGACAAAAGCTGAAAAACGACAAATATGAAGTATGATGACAAAAGCAGAAACACAATGACAAAAGCCGAAGCGCGACGACAATGGTTGAAGCACAATGTCGAAAGTATGAAAACAAAAACTGAAGCACCACATAAAAAGCTGAAGTACAACAAAAAAGGCGAAGCATGTCGACAAAAGCTGAAGCTCAACAACATAAGCCACAACACAACAGAAATTGTTCAAAATTGATTGTTTTGTGTCTTTTGCATTTATGTGAGTCGTGTCAGCCTTCGTTAAATCAATAGAGTTATTTGCATTTTTAGAAAAGAGACGATGTTTTATGATCATCTAATATTCAGAACACCCTCCTTTAACATGATTATTTAGTTTTGCATTCTTGGTCATTTTCTCTCCTCATGTACTTGTTCGGGTTATACGGTGATACAGCGTTCCCCCTTCCCCTGCATATTCACAGATTTTCCTGGGACGACTTAGGAAACAGAGACTCAGGAGACGGTGTTCTCCATTTTTTCGGATTTGGGATGTCTCTGGTCCCAATCCCCACAGGATTACTGTACCCTGTTTGCTTTAGGTCTGTGCCACCCCCGAAGAACTTACCCTTTTGTGGCCCCCCCACAACTTTCTGCTGCAAATATCACTAGTATCATTAGTCAATTTGCTCAAGTTAAACGTATGTCTCTTCAATATATTGGACCATTATTATTATTAAAAAAACAAACAAAAAAAAACATAAAAAACTTCTAAATAATCAGTTTTTAATCAATGTTTCTTTTTTTTATTATTTTAGAATCCTTCCACAAATAAAAAACAACATTCTCTCTCCTCGTTAATTCTGGCTCTTCTCAGAGATTCAGTTCTTTTACATTGAAAACAGCGGCTCTTTCGGCTACAAAATGGCTTTTTTGGTTGTTTTTTCCTTTATTTACTGACTTGGCCCCCCATGTGCGCGCTCAGCACCAACCATAGGAGAAAGCAACGACGCGTAGCTTGAAGAGGAGAGAGAGTGAAATTAAAACAAAAGACAAAAAAAGAAGAAATAAAGGAAAAGAAAAGGAAAGCTTTTGTTTTTTGACTCAATTTTTTTTCCTTTGAATATTTTTTTTAATCACAAATTTTGAGGTTTAATGAAATATTTCCCCTCGCTGTGAGGATATCACGGTCGCTGACCGTCTCCTCTGATTAACTGTTTAGTAATTAACATGACTACCGATCCCCGGGTTGTCCCGTACCCCCTTCCGTTGCACCGCGCCCACCCTGTAAGGCCACGCTACATCTTGAAGCAGGGATATCACGGGCCGGATCCGGCGAGCCAGATGGTTTAATCCGGCCAAAGTCATGAAGAGAGAAAACTGTAGAAGATGTTGGAAAAATAAAACAAGTTTCTAGCTCATTCCTGTAGCAAGTTATAGTTTTTTAAAGAAATGACTGCAGTGCACAATTCCACCACTAGGGGGAGTAAAGAAGATGCAAGACTGGCATAACGAGAGATGAAGAAATAAAAAAATGTAACAATAAGTGATTTGGCTATAAAGTCGGTTGGGGCATTTTTTCCAACTGAGAAAAACCCAAAGTTACAGATAACAACTCGACCAGCTTATTCTATGATGTTTCTGGTCCGGCCCACTTGAGATGGGACGGGTTGAATGTTCCCCCTGAACCAAAATGATTAAGAGTAATACTGTATAACGACTTAGGACAATTTATTTTCCAATAGGGCTGCCACGATTAATCGACTAATCAATGACTAATCGACTATTAAAATAATCGACAACTAATTTAATAGTCGATTAATCGTTACTTTATATTGTATGAAGTCAGAGTGTAGTAAAGTTGAATGTTATAATAGCATTCTGCTAGCTTTTTGGACTACTTTAGCATTTATTACGTTTTTTTAGGCTATTTTGGAGTTTAGCTAATATTTAATCTACATGCTAGCTGTTTTGGCTAACTTAAGCTTTTTTTATTTTTTTTAGGCTAGTTTTGAATTGAAATAATATTTCAGCTACATGCTAGCTGTTTTGGCTAATTTATGATTTTTTTTTTATTTTTTTAAGGCCAATTTGGAGTTTAGCTACCATTTCAGCAGCATGCTGGCTAACTTTGGCTGTTTTTATTTTTTAAGCTTATTTCGCATTAAACTAATAATTTAGCTAGATATCAACTTCAGCATCTTTACATCCAGTTTGCGCATGGCCTGATTAGTCGACTAATCGGAAAAAATAATTGGCGATTAGTCGACCATTAAAATAATCGTTTGTGGCAGCCCTATTTTCCAACAAGCTGTCTTAATTGGCTTCACAAAAAGCATTATTGGTTCATTTTGCGTCAGCTCCGTTAACCTGCTGAGAATTAGTCCCGTTTTAGTCCTACTCATGTATGAGCACTGGTGGTTTTTGCTACAAAGTCATTTAATTTGTCCACAGACTCTTGCATAAATAAAACATCCACTTTCTCACTGGCTGTGTTTACCTGAGCAAAATGTCTGATCAGATCAAAGATTGGATTAGAAAAACTCTTATTATAACAAACGTTCACATCCGCCACACATTGAATCAAAATAAATCAGTTTGACATGCGCAGAAGTATCTAATACTGGAAACAGCCGTAGAAGAAGAAGAAGAAGCAGGGAGTACTAGTGTAAACAAACAAATCTTCTGAGCGTGCTTTAGTTATTATTACAAATATTTTTAAGTGTTTGCTCATCGTTTTCTGAACGTGTGTGGTCAGTTTGTTATTCTTGGCCGTACGGACCTGGAGGAAGGGTTAGCTGGACATTTAGTCTTGGGTGCATCAGTTTGAATCTTGACTGCACGTAAACATGTGGGAATAACATGAGACTTTATGTTTCAGAGGACTGTACGTTGGACAGAAGCTCAAATAACTTCTTTTTTTCAAAATAAAAGCTGCTCTGTGCCAAACAGGAACCATTTCAGTGCAGCTCTGGGCAGCTATGTAATCAGAACATGATAATATGAGCTTTTAACTCATAAAAGATCAAACTTTTGATCAAGGTTTTGCTTTGCATATAAGATCTGTTCATTCTGGAGGTAGAGCTGATCAAACAAGACGTCTTCAGGGATGTAAAAACCTACAGAGATTATCATCTATGTGAACCTCAGACGTCAATTTATACATTTAAGTCATCTAAATTAAATAAATGCTAATTAAGCCATCCTTACTTTGCTATTTATCTTTTATTTATTTTCCCCTCTTTGTCCTCATCAGTCTTACACTGCTGGGTTTTGTTATATTAGTTTGGACTTTGGTAGTCTTAGCTTGTGGGCTTTATTTGTTTTCTTCTTGGCACCGCTGACTCCGTAAGTCGACATGGCCGGGGGTCAACAGCGTCCATGACTTATTTCATGTTTGGTCAAGGAGCCACATGTGGATCTGGAGCTGCAGGTAGCAGACCCCTGAATAGTTTTTGCTCTTAAAATTGAGACTTTTTTTTTCCATTTTTGACATGCAGTGCTTTAGGAATGTTGTGGTCAGCATTCCTGAATCCCTGCAGAACTCCCTGGAAACGAAGGACTGCAGCATGATTCAGACCAACATGTGAGCCAGCAAGTGACCTCCCAAAAGTCACAGTTTATTCACATGACGGCAGTGAATCAGTGCCTTAGACCTCGGGAAAGTCCTTATTTTCATCACTTTAAATAACTTAAGGATAATAAAGCGTGTGCGCGTCTCTTCACAGATTTTCAGGATAGGGAGGTAACTGCATTGCGGCGATAGATGCACCTTATTTGGTGTTTTCATCATTCCGCTGTGGTCATAAGTGGACATTCACTAGTAAAGAAAATGTCTTGAATATCCAGTCATTTCTGCAACTCTGACAGAAGTATCCTCTTCAATCACTTATGACTTTACTATAGGTCAACTGAAAATGTGACCAAATACGCTGGGTTGAAAATAAACATACAACAATCCAAATATTTGATTTCAAGTTGTTTTCACTTCAATTAGGTATTTTTGGCAGCCATTCACGAGCCTCTGGTTGAACACTTGTCCTCTCCTCTCAACAGACTTGGTGCAGTTGGACTCGTTTCTTTAGGATCTCTCAATAGCTTCAAGTCAAGGCCGTTCTAAAACCTTAATTCTAACCATTTCATGACCATGATGTGCGTTTGGGGTCGCCCCAACCTTCAGGCTGATGATTTTAGATTATTTTTGAAGAATTTGAAACCTCCTCCTTCATGATCCCCTTTACTCTTTAAGTACCAGTTCCATTGGCAGCAAAACAATCCCACAGAATACTACTGCCACCACCGTGCTTGGCGGCAGGTACGTCCTCGGGGTTAAAGGCCTTACCTTTTCCCCCTCTGAGCATATTGCAGAGCTCGATTTATATTTCGTCTGACCTCAAAACTTTCTTCCAGAAGGCCTTCTCTTTGTCCTGCTTGCACGAGAGCCTCTCAGTCCATCGCAATACAAAGTATTTTCTTGACTGTGGGCACTAACACCTGTTTTCCATCAGTTTCTACAAGGGATGTCCCGATCCGATCACGTGATCAGAATCAGGCTCCGTTGTCCGATCAGGATCGGATATTTCATTTATTCTTATTCTGATCAGCGCTTTATATTTCAATCTTATTATTCCGGATAAATCCTCCACTAGAAGTCTGCATGTCAGATCAACAAATGTTACTCCTGGAAAATGGCAACAGTTCAAGCAGAAGACTGATGTAAACAGTTTAATAAAGCTAACTAGCCGATCACGGATTCAGACTTCCGGGATCAATAACTCTTTAAATACTCTAGTGTCTCTAAACAACAAACTCTAAAGACATTTCAACAGAAAAAGACAGTTTTGTTTCTTTTTAATGTTAAGCTCTTTGTGCTGCAGACAGATGCTAAACAGCAGCTGCTAACGGCTACATGCTAGCGCCGTGATTTAACTCCTTAGGACCCGAGCTGTCCTTTGATATGCCTGTTGTATTTATCTGAAAGAGAAATAAAAGTTAAGAAAATGAACTACTCTGATAATAAAACTGAAAATGTGATGTCTTAAGAGGTTAAAAAGAAGTACATAATCTTAAAAAACAAACAAATGAAAATAAATAATGACATGAGCTAGTCATGAACACTCATCAAATTCATGTGAAAACAGTCAGAATTTATTTTTAAGAATTCTAAATGAGGACAGGAATCACAATTGGTCAAAAATGTTCAATAGCTCCAGATATTAAAGTTAAAGTCACTAACCTTTCTCACATGATTAATTATCACTTATAGAACAAGAAAATGTGATGTTTTTGCTCCTAGTTTTCTCTATTTTTACTTGGCTATTAAAACTACTTCACAGAAATGTTCTATTTAAGTTTTTAATGATAAAAAAGGTTAATGATATATAAATAAAGGACAACACAAATCTGTTTATTCAGTTTGTTCATGTTTTAAATATGTTACAAAAGTATCGGATCGGGACTCGGAATCGGCAAATCCACAAAATCCAATGACTCGGAATCGGATAATTTGGAGTTTAGCGAACATTTCAGCCAAGTACTAGCTGCTTTAGCTAATTTAGGCTTTTTTCAGTTTTTAGGCTAATTCAGAGTTTAGCTAATATTTCAGCTACATGCTAGCAATTTTGGCTAATTTATGCTTTTTTCCGTTTTTTGAAATAATTTGGAGTTTAGCGAACATTTCAGCCAAATACAGCTGCTTTAGCTAATTTAGGCTTTTTTCAGTTTTTAAGCTAATTCAGATTTTAGCTAATATTTCAGCTACATGCTAGCTATTTTGGCTAATTTAGGTTTTTTCTGTGTTTTGAGCTATTTTGGAGTTTGGCTAATATTTCAGCTGCATGTTAGCTATTTTTGCAAACTTGGGTTTTTTTTCAGTTTCTTAGATTAATTTGGCCTTTAACTAATATTTTAGCTAGCTATCAACATTTTTAGCCATCAACCTCAGCATTCTTAGTTATCAATTTCAGCATCTTCAGCGGCCAAATTCAGCTTACAGCAGCTACACTAGCATTATCGCAGGTAATGCTATATATCTACTTTTTAGTTATTTTAAAGCTAATGATGGTTAAGATTTGATGGTTAAAGTTAATTTTGTGGCAGCACTAATGTGTGCATCAGTATTTGCCAATGACCGGGCCAGAAAAGGAAGAAGTGTTATCCAAAACAAACAGGAGAATCTGATTGGTTTCCTCTTAAACTTTGATTTTTAATCAATTTTTTAATAAAATAATTATTTTAAAGTTTGTTTTTTTTTCAAAGAATCTCATGCATAGAAAAACATGTATATTGAAACATGTGCAACATTTCGTCTTATAGTGAGTTCTTACAGATCAGTGTGTTCTTTCATTTCAAAGAGTAACAAACATGAAACAAAAAGTGAAAACAAAAAGTGGAAATTCCATGCAGTCCCTGAATGCACCACCTGCTACAGCAAATGTGAGGATTAAATCAGAGAAATCAAGTCAGACTAAAATGTTGTGAACCAACTCTGGGATGGATGTTTGCGGTAGCCGAATGGGAAAGGGAAGGCAGACACTTCAAGTCATGGTTGTGGGTTTAAGTTCCCTGTGAGTGAAGATGAACGATGCTTCCCCTCACAAAGTGACTGGTGACTTTTTTCTACCCGCCTGCATTTGGCAGGTGTTAATTTAGAGCCCTGAATACCATATTTTTTCTTTAAATCAGCAGTTGATAAACCACTTACATAATTGTGGTTGAGAAAGAGAAAAAAAAAAAAAATCAACTTTAAACCAGAGAAGTCATACGGAAAAAGTTTGAAACTTTAACATTTTTAAGACCAAGATAGCAAAATTTAAGACTTTTTAAATGCTTTTAAGGCCTTATTTCCACAATTTCAAATTCAAGGCTTTTAAGACTTTTTAAGACCCCGTGGGAACCCTGATGGTAGATAACCATCACAGCTTATTCATCATTCATAAACTAATTATACATTAAAACCTAATGAGTCAGGAAATGTGCTAAGGGTTACCACTAATATTACACTGAGCTGTCAATGCCAGTAAAGGTATAGCTGAAGTCGTAGAACTAAAAATGCTACACATTTCATATTACTTCAGTTTTTAGTCATCAAACAAAAGGTTTTGGCTGTCGACACTAGAAAACCTGCATCTGTAGCAGTGAGGACGAACCATTTTCCTATTCTCATTTATCTTCTCCAGACGGCTTTGATCTTTTTCTGTCCATCTTTCTGGCATTTTGGAACTTCTCCACCAAAGGTGTCGACTAAACCAACCTTGGTGAAAACACATTTTTGTATTTGTCCATTTCATACAAATATTAACCAAAAAAACACGACATTTGAATTAAAATGTAGGTTATAGAATGTCAGAGTATGACGGGCAGCTGAAAATGATGCATTGAGCCATTCTGTGATTCAGTGGTAAAGCCCTCAGATAAGACTTTCTGAGTATTATGAAATAAGCAGAAGATTCCAATCATGAGGGCATACGTCTTTAGAAACCCCAAACAGAAAAAAGGAAACCAACCGTCCACCACACAAGAATCATTTACAAAAGCAGGATTGATTTTCAGACTTTTTTTTTTTTTAACTGTAGACTGAACTGACTTCAAGAACTAATCATTAGGACGGTGATGAAGCATAAAAGAATTGCGGGTTTGGTCTTATCTTTTGGTGCTCCCTTAATCATCCAGATGATTTGAAATGCCTGTAGTGAGTGTAAAGGCGGACAGGAGCGGCTGCTTGATGGAAACTCACCAGAGCGTGGTCGAAGCTGAAAGTGCTGATGTAATAGGCGGAGATGTCGCTGTCGGCGAGAGGCTGCGAGATCTGGGCGACTATGCCGCATTCGTCTAGAAAAATCACATGCAAGGAAACATACGAAAGATGTGAAATAGAAACATTTTATTTTCCTAAATAATTAATGTTAACCATGTTGCAAAACTTGATTAAAGAAAACAGTTTTATGGAAGCAAAGTTACAAACAAAGAATATTTATACTAGTTTCTTGTGCTCACGAGATAGTAACTGGTGCGCACCAGCTACCATCTCATGTTTACCAGGTATTACCATGTGCTCACCAGCTACTATCTGGTGAGTACAAGATAGTTTTTTGGTGAGCACGATATAGTACCTGTTGCACACCAGTTAGTACCTGTGGCACACCAGGTATTATCTCGTGCACACCTGATAGTAACTGGTGTGAAACATTAGTGTAGTTGGATAGTAACTGGTTTCACACCTATTACTTTCTGCTGCGCACAAAACAGTACCTGGTGAGCACCAGATGGTAACTGGTGTGCAACAGGTACCATCTCATGCACACCTGATAAAAGCTGGTGTACACCAGATACTCTGTGGTGTATCTGTACTCTAAAGATCATTTCTGGTGCGCATGATATAGAAACTGGTTTGATACTATCAGATACTTTCTTGTGCACACCAGCTACTATATCGTGCTCTCCTGATACTATGTCATGCTCATCAGACACTTTATCGTGCTCACAGGGTAGTATCTGGTAAGCACAAGATAGTATCTGGTGCATACCAGTTACTATCTCATTCTCACCAGGTATTATCTTGTGCACACCAGATAGTAACTGGTGTGAAACTAGTTACCATCCCATGCTCACCACATAGTATCTGGTGCATACCAGATACCAACATTTTTTTTTCATTTTTTCAATGCCCCTTTGTACAAAGTTTCTTGTGTGCACCAGGTAGTATCTCATGCACACCTGATATTAACTGGTGTGCACCAGATACTCTATTGTGCTCCCCCGATACTATCTGGTGAGCACAAGATCATTTCTGGTGCGCACAATATAGAAACTGGTCAGCACCTGGTATTATCTTGTGCTCTCCAAATACTATATCGTGCTCTCAGGGTAGTATCTGGTGCACACCAGTTACTATCTCATTCTCACCAGGTATTATTTTGTGCACACCAGATAGTAACTGGTGTGAAACCAGTTACCATCCCATGCTCACCACATAGTATCTGGTGCATACCAGATACCAGCATTTTATTTTTTTTCTTTTTACTTCGATGCCCTCTTTAGGGGTTCTGTACAAAGTAAAATGGAACTAATTTTTCTTTTCTAAAGTAAAGTTAACAAAAAATGTCTTGTTAACTTTATTAATATTCTTAAATGTACATAAATGTTAGCTTCAACTCATTCTATCTAGTTACACATAAACTTAATGTGATGAAGTTCATAGTGTCTGTATTATTCATAACTGTTTTAATCATTTTGTTATTATTTTGCTTTGTCAGGTATGAAAAAATCGTGTGTCTGATAACAAAATAATTAAAACAGTTACACAAACTTTTTTAAAATTTAGGAATACCTTATATAGAAAATATTCATCAAGTTTTTTTTTTTTTTTTACATTCATCCCTTAAAGTTTGTCAAATTGTCTTCTAAAAACTAAACCCTGACAGTTGTGACTGGCTGAAATACATTTGAAGCAGTTGAAATCCTTTTTTCTTTATTTTATTGCTTTTCTTCAATAGTGAAATTCGCAGTAATTTGGGTGAAACAGCATTTAGATGGGATTCTGTTCTATGGGAAGAAATGAAAAGTATCCCATTGCAAAAAAAATAAAGTCATTTGATATTTCATCTTCTTATAAGGGTTCAAAGAATGCAAGCCGGACAAATCTCAACAGTTTGGAGACCTCTAGTATAGATGTAATGGAGGTAGAAACCCAGAGACTCTCTTACCAAAACCAAGAGGCTGTCCTCCAATACGGACCATTCTCCAGAGTTCTCCAGAGGAGCTGGTGAACAAAAGATCAGAAGGAAACCTGGAAGAATAAAGGAGAAAGCGCCACTTCAATAAATAACACGCCGACTCGTCAAAAAGTAGAGACGGAAACACAAACATTATTGCGCCAAAGAAAGCATCGAATTCAGAGCAAATTCCCCTCCTTTCCTCCCGCAGGACGTTAAACAGTTCACAGCACTCGTGTCACCATGGAGATCCACCCAGAGGTCAGAGTTTGCCGTCAGACAGAGAAACCGAAGAGGCTTACTGTCGCTGGGCCTCAGAGTCCATCACCAGAGAGATGTATCCGTCGATGAGGGAGAAGGAGAAGAACTTGATGCAGTCCAGTTCCTGTGCTGGAGATTCTTCTTTAGGACTAAAGGAGAATGAAAGCAGAAATCTATTCTTTATCCTGGCCACATTTTTTGACCCTCTAGAGCACATGTGTCAAAGTCAAGGCCCGGGGGCCAGATTCGGCCCTCCGAGTAATTCTATCCGGCCCTCCAGATCTTTTTATTTCATTGTTATTAATGAGGTTATCTTTAACTTGTATAAATTTGACAGAATATATTTTTATGGAGAGTAAAATATTGAAAGTTATTTAAGTTTTAAGTTGATTTATTCTGGAATAATATTCCTGCCTTTTTATCATTCAGAATTATGTTAAAAAGTCACGGTTTTAAAGTTTTAAAATATGGCATTCTGCTAGCTTTTGGACTATTTTCTAAGATTTTTTAGGCTATTTTGGAATTTAGCTAATATTTCGGCTACATGCTAGCTGTTTTGGCGAATTGTGGCTTTTTTTGTTTTTTAAATAAAAGTTTTTTAGGCTGTTTTGGATTGAGACTAATATTACATACTAGATATTTTGGCTAATTTAGGCTTTTTTTCAGTTTTTTAGGCTATTTTGAAGATTAGCTATTTTTTTTCTTTAGTTTTTTGAGTTAATTTGGTATTTAGCTATAATGTTACCTGGCTATCAGCTTCCGTATTTTCAGCATCTTCAACTCTCAGAACTTAAGGTTTTAAAATTTTATCCTGTTCGGCCCACGACTTAAGGTGTGTTTTGGATTTTGGCCCCTTGTGCGATTGAGTTTGACACCCCTGCTCTAGAGAATATTCATGAGTTTTGGTGACACATCCAGGAGTGAAAAAGTCATTTGTTGGTTTTTCTTTCACTATAATTGATGGAAATGAACAGCATCATAATTCTCAATGACAGCATCTTTATTGATGCAGATTTATTGGTGGCGGTCCCACTCCGCCTCCTTGTGGCTCAGACGGGTACTGCAGGCGGCGTCTGTCTCACCTGCTGGAGTAAAAGAGGACGTCGATGAGAGTGGTGGCGATGGACGGCAGCGTGTCCGGGTCCAGAGACATGACACAGAACTGGTTCTGAGGGATCAGCACCGGGTGAACGGTCGGCTGGATGGCTGAAAAACAAAAAAAGACCTTTGACCAGATAGTTTAAAAAATAATAATAATAATAAAATTAAAAAATGAGAAAGCATTTTATACACTAATTATTGAGGATTTTACAGAAAATTTCAATGAATTCTAAAGTTGAATTGTCACATTTAGTTTTTCATTCTGAATTTAAAGATTTATTAGGAATATTTGTGTTTCTGTTTTTTGCTGTGTGTGCAAACTAAAGTAACAAGTTTTTAAGAAAAATAAAATGTTTTTAAATTTGAAAAACCTTGTATTATTCAGACTACATGGCACATCAATCAAAACAAAACCGAGACGTCAAACTTTATTCAACTAATCCACAAAAAAGCAATGTACGGGTCAGTCTGCAAGATTCCTCACTACATTACCCATAATGCTCCAACACACAATCCAGTGGTGCAGCTTTGTAGTTTACTGAAGTCGAGCTAAAACATTTTGACAGATTTTTGAGCACCGTGTCACACAGAAAATCAGTAGGAAATCAGTAAATATGACCGCAGTTTTAGGTGAATGTTTTATTTATGAAAAAATGAGCACTTTATTGTCCTAAAAATATAAGGTGGACACTGATTTCATCTTAGTTGTGTTTTTACCATAGTCTTGTGTTCTTTTTCTCATGATGCAGATCATATAAAAAGAAAATTTTGCTTAAAATTGCATTTCTGAGTATTTATTTATTTAAATTGTTGTGAATCAGCAGCAAATGGAAAAAAATAAATTAGAAAAAGATGTAGAAGATATACGCTGGATGGGCCTCAAGCTCCATCCTGATGCGTCTACAAATGCATGATCCATGTACGTCTTCGTTTTCCTCATCTGAGCTGAAATCTCGATCTAAACTGTACGGCTGGATAGCTGCGATGTTTTTGTTGCACCGCTAATGTTAAGTTGGGGTTGTGAGGGGCTGTAAGCTAGAGGGAGAGTTCATAAACGGATGGGAAGTGAAGGCGGAGTTATTCTCCACCAAAAATTAGAGGGAAATTACTGATGAACTCCTGTTGCTTTGCTGAAACTCTCATATAAAAACAGCATTTTTTTTTTTGTTTTGGCTAAAAATATGAAAAAATCCTAATTAAAAAAACACAAACCACTTTGGAAATAGATCACAAGATCCATTAAAATAGCTTACAGGTAAAGAAACAACATTAGTTAGATTCAATGACAAAAAATGATATAGATGGTTTAATGGTAATCTAACAATGAAAAAAGACTTTAAGTGTAAATACAAACAATTAAAACTTATAATATAATAAAACTACATTAGCTATAAAAGGTTCCTAAACATTAAACACGTGCAGGATGAAATAATGTCTAAAGTTCAATATTGATGCTCATTTGGATAAGAAAGTTTGAAGAAAAACTTATTTTTTGTTTTTTAAGTTCAACCTTTCATGTTTAGTTTTATGATAAACAGAAAGAAGCATCACTCAGGAGGTTTCTACAGGTGCAACATTCACATTAAAAGTTCCAAGAATTACCAAAAACAAATTACAAAAACGTCTGTGCACCGGATTTTATTTTCTACAGTTTCAACTCTTAAAACTCCATTAAGCCCCTCATCAGCTAAACCTGCAGTTAAACGCAGAGTTCCATGTCTTATTGCGTTCAGCCAAAAACATTCATATAATTGATTCTTCACTTCAAAGACCATTAACAACCTTTTACATGCAAATTGCTGCTGTTACGGTTTAAAACAAGTGTTCCCTTAATACCTTTGAACTGTAGAAACTCTGCAAAATAAAAGCATTTGGTTGTGTGAAAGCTGCTGCTATCTGCTCTGTTTGGTTATGTCTGCGTTTGGCTCAAAACGCTGAATATTATGTGGGAAAAAAAAAAAAAAAATTTGAAACCAATTTAAATGAAAGAATTTAAGGATTTCGAAATAAAAAACATAAAAAAACTTCACAAAAATATTATCAAGGACAAGTAAATAGAAGTTCCAGTCAGTTTTCATGTTTAAAACAACAATAATTAACTTTGAAATTGTCTTCAACTTTTAGAAAGTTGGTTTTTATTTTTATTTAGGAGTTAAAATCGTTAGATAACTTTGTTTTTTGGTTTTAAAACTGGCTTTTTTAATAGTCGATTAATCACCAATTAAATGTGATGCAAAACAAACATCTTAAACATCATTAGCTCTAAACTTGAAGCGTTTAAGCTACATGCTAACTAAAAATAAAGACAATTAGGACAACAAGGTTATTAAACCCTTAATGAATCATGCAGCATCTTTTCTTCATTTCGGCTTAAATTAGTTGTAAACTTTAGTTGTGACTAATTGTGGCATCTCTACTACACACTTTATACATTTTTTTAGGCAGACATGAACATTTTCGGTTTTATTTTTTGTTTATAATCTCATAATTAATCAGAATGGTAAAAAAAAAAAAAAAAGAATTCCACATGACATTGAGACTGTGAAAGGTGAACTGCGTTTTAGCGAGAGGACAATTTATAATTTATTTGTGTATTTTTAAGGGTCACCAAACGGTACATAATTTTGTTTTTGGCTGTTAACCTCTATAAATGAGACTTTAAAAGTGTTGTCTGTTGGTCGTTGCCACATTTTTTGACCATTTAAAATAAACTTGCTTTAAGCCGTTATATTTGTATACATGTGCATGTTTGAGTATAGATCCTTGTGTGTGTTTGATTACATGGACAAATGTTTGATGAAAAAAAAAAGAAAAAAAAAAAAAAGGGTACCAAATTTCCGTTTCTGAAATAATTTATATTAAAGGTTAAAATTGAGATATTGTTAGTGGGTAGGATTAAAAAAAATTTTTTAAACTTCTTCCTACTCCATTTCGAACTACATAATTGAGGTGTAATATTTTTATTTATAATTTATATAAAAATTTTCTGTTGTTTTCTTGTTTTTTCACCATGTATTTTTTTTTGTATGTTCGAAATAAAGGACTAACTAACTAACTAATTGCTGAAATTGTAGTCTGACATCTGGTTCACACTGGACGCACTGCGCAGCGGGCTGTTTCGGCGTCTGGTTTGTTTTGTGCGCGAGCGATCCGCGTCGATTCTGGCAGGAAGTTACATCAAGATACAAGAGAAAATGTGGTTTATTTTCACAAAAAAACCAATTTTTCACAGTAAAATGCAGCGATTGACAAACGTGATCGTGTTTTTGTATCTGAACAGACTGGAGAGATGAAAATAAACATCCAATCAGAACACTCAGAGATCAACGTAGCGGGTCGACTCCAGAGCAGGGGTGTCGATTGTCGTGGAAAAAGGTGAATCTGGTGTGAATTGTAGGAGAGAGCGTACTCTGCTCCGCTCTGTGTGGGAACCTATCCTAAAACCGTCTGTGTGCTGCCCTCTACAGGTTAAAACCAGGTATTACGGTTGAATTTTTGGACTGGTCTAATTATTCCAGAGGTTTTAAGTCATCATGCTCTGCAGCTCCACTATAAAAGCCCCGCCCATCTCTGATCCTGTACCGGTCGGTGGTTCTCGTGTTAGCTTTAGCATGGCTAGTAGCTGTTTTGCCTTCCGTCAGTAAAAATCTACCGGCTTGTGCAACTTTCCCCGTGGATTTAAAGTTGGACAACAGTGGTTTAGTGCAGTTGAATCCAGAGAACTCCATCCTGGTGTTAGCTTCATACGTTAGCCTTTATTAGCTTATGAAGCTAGCGTCATTTCACCACTCAGGTACGGGTCCCTGTCAGCCTGGACCATGACCGCCTGCATCAGGTGAAAGTGGGGGATCACTTTGTTTATAACCACTCTCCATGTTGAAGTGACTATGCTAAGCTAGGCTAACTGTCCCACTCAGCCTGCCCCCATTTTTTGCCAAAAAGTGGAGCCGGCCTCCAACTTGTTAGTTGTGTTACCCTTTATTTATCCTAAAGTCTGACCTTTTTGTTGAACTAATGCAAACATTTGTGAAATCAAACTCAAAGTTGGTTTAATTTTTGATCCAAAGTGTTTTTCTTTTATTTTTTTAATGCACCTTCTTTGCCGTTCTTCTGAAGGCCGTTGGTCACATCCTGGCAGCGCATGGGGACGGACTCTCCCTCCACCTCCTGGTAAATGCTGAATTCTTCCTTCAGCGTGCTGACAACCACAGACAGGTCTTTCTCTCTCACCTGCAGTCCAATCATTTGAGAGAAAAAAAAAAAAAAAAAATCAATCTTACAGAACATCTGTTTAAAAAAAAAAAAAACAGAAAAAACACTTGAGTTTAGTCATTAAAGTAATTGCTGACGCCAGCGTGGTGTCATGCATTTCTGCCCACCTAACATTTCTTGCATGTAATACATCAACCAACTTTGGAGTGTCTGTCAGCTCTGCTGGGAATTAATTACATAAAATGCAAACACAGTGGATTCCTTTGTGTGGCAGCGGCTGAAAGCGTTCACCGCCAGCCGTCTGGAACCGTCGCTCCCTCAAAGGAGAACAACCCGGAGGGATGAAGTCTCACCAGGATGAAGTCGGTCTGATATGTGGACAGCATAAACACCGAGACGTGCTGCTGGGCCAGAGGAGCAATGACCGACTTGGCGATCTTAGTCACACCGACCGCCTGGGAGCTGCTGGAGACGTTGCCGTTGGAGACGACGTTGAGCGGCAGCCAGGTGGAGCTCTCCACCTGCAGGTGCTCTGAGGGCTGCAGCTCTGAACAAGAAGACATTGATGGTTCAAAGTCAAAGGAAGGAAGACAGTCAGTGCAGTCGGGGTGTCTGACCAGCAGGGGGCGACCTCAGAAGTCTGATGTCTACTGGATTTACAGCAAGAGTTTTTCTTATCTCAGGTTTATTTTCTGCAATTTTTTCACATTTTAGGACAAGATGGACTTAAAAAAAATAAAAAAATGATGTTTTATTAGAGTTAAATGCAAACTTTTGGGTATTAAAAGACAAATCTATAAGCAGGTGTCACCATAAAGTCACATTCTGACAAAAATCCCTCATATTTTCCCTCATACTATCCTGCTGGATAGTGTTATATCTAAAGTCTAAAAAAATGACATTTTTAGAATAAAACAAAAGGACAGACGGTGGAACCTGCTTCAAACTTCATCCATCTTTTTTAAAACAGCCTTTAAACAAAAAAGATTTTAAATGATTTTGTCTCAAAAGCTTAAACCCTTCAAGTCTGACCTCATTTTAAATTGCATAAAACTATGGAGTGATTTTAGTGCCGACCATAGTACAAGAAAAAGTCAGTTTGGAGATCAAAATTGTCCAAATTGCAAACAAAATCTAAAACTTCATTTGTGCAAATGAAAATATTTAATTTCATATCTTTTTTTTTTTGCTTTAAAAAATATTATTGAGTTTGCACTTTTTCTGCCTTCAAAGATATTTTCTGCATTTCTGAACTTCTTTATTTGCTTTAAAAAAATAACAGTGAGATTTACGGTGGCCGATTAAAATAAATATCTCCAAACAAAAATCGAACTCTGCAAAAATAAAAATTAACAGTAAACACAGAAGTGATCGCAACAAAAATAAAAAAGTATCTGCAAACAAAAAATGTGATGTAAACAAGAAAGCTACAACAAAAGTCAATCATCAGGGATCGTTTTTGCCAACAGACACATCAGAAGTGCACTGGCAACATATTTTTTTTTTTTTGCAGTTACTTTATTTTGTTGCGGTGGCGGCTCTCGGCCGCCGTAGAAATGAAGCACAATTCATCTAAAAACATTTGTACTGCAAACGCAAAAAAAAAATTGAAAGCAAAATAATTTTTTGAAATAAAACAAAAGTTTGAAACTCAAAAATATTTGTTGACAACAACAAAAACAAGCATGTAAACGCTAAAAATATTTGTTGACAGCAAAAAAATATGGAAAAAAAAGTTATTTCAAGCAAAATAAATTTTTGAAGCCAAAAATCTTTACCAACGTTTAAAAAAAATGTAAGGAAAAAAAGTTTACAAATGCAAAAATATTAAGTCAAAAAAATAGTTGGCAAGCGTAAAAATATTTTTAAAGCAAAAATAAGATTTTTTTTAAGAATAAATAAATATTTTCATTCGCAAATTATGACATTTTATTCCTAATATTTTACATTTTGTTTGGAATTTAGAAAAATTTGATCTCAAAACTGTCTTTCTTGTAATATGGTGGCACAAAAACACACACACCTGAATGTTTAAAGTTAGTTCTGTGTTTGACCCCTTCATCTGAGGAATCCTGAGCTGCAGTCATGAAAACACTTCCTACTGAGTCTAGATCTTCTTTTTCTCCTATTGGAGTTTTCTTCATATGTGGATGAAGGCTCTCACAGCTGCTGGTTCTCATTTCATTTCTAGAGCACCTTCTATCACAAACATGAATTAAAAAAACATCAAAATGTCAGCTTAGGTCGAACAATCCTTCTTTAGATGGCAGTGTACGGCATATTTTTTTGACACAATTCAGTTTGTGATTCATTTTCTGATCAAACATATCTACTTAATTACCAATCAAACCAAATTATTGTTCAAAGTCTGCAGTTTTTCTTGGGTACTTTTCATGGGCTAAAGGAATGAAAGTGGTCAGATAAACTGTAGTTTATGGCATTGTACCCAATAGGGCTGCCACGATTAGTCGACTAATCAATGACTAATCGACTATTAAAATAATCGACAACTAATTTAATAGTCGATTAGTCGTTACTTTATATTGTATGAAGTCAGATTTTAGTAAAGTTGAAAGTTATAATAGCATTCTGCTAGCTTTTTGGAATATTTTGGCATTTATTAAGGTTTTTTAGGCTATTTTGGAGTTTAGCTAATATTTCAGCAGCATGCTAGCTATTTCGGCTAACTTTAGCTTTTTTACGTTTTTTAGGCAACTTTTGAGTTTAACTTATATTTCAGCTATATGCTAGCTGTTTTTGCTAATATAGGATTTTTCCGTTTTTTTAAGGCTAATGTGGAATTTAGCTAATATTTCAGCAACATACTAGCTATTTAGGCTAACTTTAGCTTTTTACGTTTTTTAGGCAACTTTTGAGTTTAACTTATATTTCAGCTATATGCTAGCTGTTTTGGCTAATATAGGATTTTTTCATTTTTTTTAAGGCTAATTTGGAGTTTAGCTAATATTTCAGCAGCATGCTAGCTATTTTGGTTAACTTAAGCTTTTTTTAAGTTTTTTTAGGCAATTTTTGAGTTTAGCTTATATTTCAGCTATATGCTAGCTGTTTTTGCTAATATAGGATTTTTCCGTTTTTTTAAGGCTAATGTGGAATTTAGCTAATATTTCAGCAACATACTAGCTATTTAGGCTAACTTTAGCTTTTTTACGTTTTTTAGGCAACTTTTGAGTTTAACTTATATTTCAGCTATATGCTAGCTGTTTTGGCTAATATAGGATTTTTTCATTTTTTTAAGGCTAATTTGGAGTTTAGCTAATATTTCAGCAGCATGCTAGCTATTTTGGTTAACTTAAGCTTTTTTAAGTTTTTTTAGGCAATTTTTGAGTTTAGCTTATATTTCAGCTATATGCTAGCTGTTTTGGCTAATATAGGATTTTTCCGTTTTTTTAAGGCTAATGTGGAATTTAGCTAATATTTCAGCAGCATGCTAGCTATTTAGGCTAACTTTGGCTCTTTTTATTTTTTGGCTAATTTGGCATTTAACTAATATTTTAGCTGGTTATCAACTTCAGCATCTTTACATCCACTTTGGCCATGAACAGATTAGTCGAATAATCGGAAAAAATAATCGGAGATTAGTCGACTATTAAAATAATCGTTTGTGGCAGCCCTAGTACCCAACCATAGAGTGAAACCAACGTTCTGGTTTCTGTTTTACCCTTCAAAGAGCCTCTGTTCTGGCTGGCATATTTTTTTTTAAGGAGAGCCTCTCACTCTACACTGCTTCAAAGTCCTAAAATAGGAACTCAGAAGGAGAAAGAGGAGACAGTGTTTTAGCGCGCCTGAAGGCATCGCGGCCCTTCAACATCTGGACGAAAGGATAAAGTGAAACAAAGAGCAAACGGGGAAGTGATTTAAACATCACTTTATGAGCTTTCATTTCCTTTATTTAAACACCAGTTCATCCGTTATCTTTGATTTCAGATACAAATTGACAGTACTCGCACGTTTTCATGATGCAGCATTTTCTGCTGTCTTGTTGTTTTTAAATCAGCGAATCGGGTTACATTCATCGTGCCTGCAGGACGCCAGAAGGAAGGAAGGAAGTGCTGAAACAAAGCTCTAGTTTTGGTAGCCAAATTCAAGAAATGACGAGCTCAAAGAGGAGCCGACGCCTCTTCAGAGAGGATTTAGGTCGACCGCTGTAGACTGTGTGCAGTAATAAAGCTGTAAGTGTGAAGGGATCTTTCACTTTAAACCCAATCCCATCACTCCACATGGACATTTGGAACTCGTACTTTCCATGAGATTGTTTTAGCAAACATTTAGGGAAACCATTTATCTCATTTTATGTTACTACTTTTGTGATACATGTATCACACAGGCTGATGTCACAATAGGAGCTCCCACAAACGATTATTGTAATAGTCGACTAATAACCAGTAATTTTTCTGATTAGTCGACTAATTGGATCATTCGTAAAGTGCATGTAAAGCACACATCCTAACAAGCTTTAAACTAACTAAAAACAAGATATATAGTATTACCTGCGATAATGCCAGTGTGAATGCTGTGAGCTGAATTTGGCTGCTGAAGATGCTGAAATAGATACTTAAAACCACTAAAGCTGATGGTTGAAAGCTGAAGCTGATAGCCCGCTAGAATATTATTTAAATTAGCTTTAAAAACTGGAAAAAGCCTAAGTTAGCCAAAACTATTAGCTAAACTCCAAAATAGTCTAAAAAAAAACTTTAATAAATGCTAAAATAGTCCAAAAAGCTTTAATAATGTCACTGTAACTTTCAACTTAACTACACTCTGACTCCATATGACATAAATTGATAACTAATCGACTATTAAATTAATCGTCGACTATTTCAATAGTCGATTAGTCGACTGATCGTGGCAGCCCGAGTCACAATGATGATAAAAAACGATTTATTATGAAGGTCTCAGCTCAAGTCAAGAGAGAGTTTTGGGTGATTTTACAGAGGACCTGTGGATCCAAATATTCCTCATGACACGCCCAACTTTAGATGAGCTGGGACCTCTTGGTGCACAGTTATTGTTGGTCATGTGACTCATTTAAGTAAAAAAAAAAAAAAGCGCTTCAAAATATGTTATTTGGATATGCCTCAAAAGTGCAGAAACTTTTTTTTTTTTTTTTTTTAAAATGTCTGTTTCCAAATTTCTTAGTGCAAATAAATCCAATTTGCACAATTTTGAAGTCGACGGAAACGCAGTTGTAGACACTGGAGACGGGTTTTATTCTTTTTTATTCATTGTTTGTGTTATTTATAAGTTTTTGCTTTTTAATGGAGATATGGTAAATCCGTTTCCTTTTGGTGGAATCCATAAAATGTCTAATTATTTTCTAACGAGCATTTTAACCACTGATTTCCTTCTGATTGAACAGAAACTGCAGGAGCTCAGCGACCCGTCCACATTTACCTTTGAAGCCTTCCTCGTCCAGCACCAGCGTGAAGTTCTCCGGGGTTTCCGTCAGGCTAAAGAACTTGCATCTAAACAAAAAAAAAATAAAGAGACTGGTTAAAAATATGAAAAACATGGAAGTCAAAGAACAAACAATAGATTCTGCTGATGAAAGAAATAAAAAATGAAGTCCTCTGATATGTTCACCACTATGAATTAATTAGCACACATTCCTAAAGCTTGTTAACATTTCTGCGTTACTGTTTTGTCCGCAGCAATGAGGGCAGAGCTTTCATCATCACAAAAAGACTGCAGGGAAAAAAAAAAAAATAACAATCCACAACCACAGTTTTAACATGTAGAGCGTCTGGCTAGAATCAACCAGAACTGCAATTTCCTTTTTGCAAAATACTTCCACAAGGTTTTTTTTATCCTTTAAAGCCGACGGACAAAGCACAGAATGTTAGAGGCTTTATTAAAAAAAAAAAGTCATTGGTATTCAGCTGGAATTTCTTCTCAACACTTGAGGCCAAATGCATTTGCTTTCAAAGGCCGTTGCTCGGGCAGCCTATTTAGCCGTTCCTGAATGTTGTCTTTGTGAGCGGTCCAAACGGGCCTGCAGAGGGACTGAACTGTTCAGACCTGATAAAAAAAAAAAAGTAAAAAAAAAAAAAAAAAAAAAAAAAAAAACAACAATTGGGGCCATTTTATCAAAAAGAAAAAATGGTTTTCTACATATTTGCAGTCATTTGAGTCAACAAACTAGAGCTGCCACGATTAGTCGACTAATCGATGACTAATCCACTATTAAAATAGTCGACGACTAATTTAATAGTCGATTAGTCGTTACTTTATATTATATGGAGTCAGAGTGTACTAAAGTTGAAAGTTATAATGGTATTCTGTTAGCTTTTTTGACTATTTTGGCATTTATTAATATTTTTTTGACTAATTATGAGTTTAGCTAACATTTCAGCTGCATGCTAGCTATTTTGGCAAATTTAGACATTCGTTTTTTAGTCTAATTTAGAGTTTAGCTAATATTTTAGCTGCATGCTAGCTTTTAGCGAAATTAGGCTTTTTTTTAGGCCAATATGTCAGCTCCGTCCTACGAACTAGCTTTTGGCTAATTAATGATTTTTCAGCTTTTTGGGTTATTTTGGAGTTTACCTAATATTTCAGCTGCATGCTAGCTTTTAGCAAACTTAGGCTTTTTTTAGGCTAATTCAGGGTTTAGCTAATATATCAGCTACATGCTAGCTTTTTGCTAATTTAGGCTTTTTTTAGGCTAATTCGGAGATTAGCCAATATGTCAGCTACATGCTAGCTTTGGCTAATTATGATTTTTCAGCTTTTAGGTTATTTTGGAGTTTAGCTAATATTTCAGCTGCATGCTAGCTTTTAGCAATTTTAGGCTTTTTTTAGGCTAATTCGGAGATTAGCCAATATGTCAGCTACATGCTAGCTTTTGGCTAATTAATGATTTTTCAGTTTTTTGGGCCATTTTGGAGTTTAGCTAATATTTCAGCTGCATGCTAGCTTTTAGCAAACTTAGGCTTTTTTTTAGGCTAATTCAGGGTTTAGCTAATATTTCAGCTACATGCTAGCTTTTTGCTAATTTAGGCTTTTGTTGGCTTTTAGGCTATTTTGAAGTTTAGCTAATATTAAGCTACATGCTAGCTTTTGGATATTTAGGATTTTTCAGTTTTTAGGCTAATTTGGAGGTTAGCTAATTCTATCTAGCTACAGGGTGATTTTTAGCTAATTTAGGCTTTTTTGCTTTTTAGGTTATTTGGAGTTTAGCTAATATCTCAGCTCAGCTAGCTTTTTAGCAAATTTAGCTTTTTTAGGCTAATTTAGGGTTTAGCTAATATCAGCTACATGGCTAGCTTTTTGCTAATTTAGGCTTTTTTTAGGCTAATTCGGAGATTAGCCAATATGTCAGCTACATGCTAGCTTTTGGCTAATTAATGATTTTTCAGCTTTTTAGGTTATTTTGGAGTTTAGCTAATATTTCAGCTGCATGCTAGCTTTTAGCAAACTTAGGCTTTTTTTAGGCTAATTCAGGGTTTAGCTAATATTCAGCTACATGCTAGCTTTTTGCTAATTTAGGCTTTTGTTGCTTTTTAGGCTATTTTGAAGTTTAGCTAATACTTAAGCTACATGCTAGCTTTTGGATAATTTAGGATTTTTCAGTTTTTTAGGCTAATTTGGAGTTTAGCTAATATCTCAGCTACAGGGTAGCTATTTTTAGCTAATTTAGGCTTTTTTGCTTTTTAGGTTATTTTGGAGTTTAGCTAATATTTCAGCTGCATGCTAGCTTTTAGCAAATTTAGGCTTTTTTTAGGCTAATTCAGAGATTAGCCAATATGTCAGCCACATGCTAGCTTTTGGCTAATTAATGATTTTTCTGTTTTTAGGCTATTTTGGAGTTTAGTTAATATTTCAGCTGCATGCTAGCTATTTTTGGCTAACTTAGGGTTATGTTTTTTAGGCTATTTTGAAGTGTAACTAATATTTCAGCTGCATGCTGGCTGTTTTGGCCAACTTTACTTCAGCGTTTTTGACTATCAATTTTAGCATCTTCAGCGAGCTAATTCAGCTTCCAGCATTCACACTGGCATTATCGTAGGTTATACTATTCATCTAGTTTTTATTTTAGAGCTAATAATGATTAAGATGTGTGCTTTACATCCAGTTTGCGCATGACCCGATTAGTCTAATCAGAAAAAATAATCACTGATTAGTCAACAATTCAAATAATCGTTTGAGGCCGAACTGCAACAAACTGATCATCCAAACTCAAAATTCACACAAATGTCTTTGCTTGTTTATTTGAAGAGTAAAACTTGGTGTGCTGAAACAAGTTCAACTGACAACCGTCCTCACTTCAAACGCATGTAGTTTGGGCTTTTTTTAAATCCGTCCTCCTACATTCAACGGTCAGCTGACAACATACCACAATGCGAACAGCCATGAGAAACAATGCAGCCGGTCTGGACCACAAGCACTACTCATGCACCAATCAACCAGCACAAAAGACGACCCAAAGTGCTGACCTGTAGGGACAACGTTGGAAACCAATGAAAAACGTGACCAAACTCCGCTGTTCTGCACGAAACAGCTAAGTTTGGTTAGTTTAGCTATCTTTCTTACAGACAAGATGAGGGTTTTCAGCCGGTGGTCTTTCTGGAAAAGCATATTGGAGACACACTCAATATAAATGGTGTTTTTAACATGTTCTTGTGGCATTTTTCTGATGGAGGACATGTGTTCAGAAAGTTAAGCTTCAATTTCTGAATATTTATTTATGCAAATTATTGTAGAAACAGGAGCAATCGAAAAAAAAATTAAGTTAGTCAAAGATTGTATTTGTTGCCACAAGCTCCCAGCTCTGAGCTCTCAGTGACGCAACAGTTTTTTGCATTTATCAAAGTTATTACTTGAATGATCAATATGCAGTATTATTTGTAACTTACTGTTAAAGGTTGTAAAAAAGAAACTTAATATTTGCAGAATTATGAATCATGATTATGAATGATTTTTGAGGTGCATTCATGTTACCTGTTGCCCTTTAAATAAAATAGAATGAGAGTTTGCGAAAGAGCGCACATACTGCAATACAGGGAAGTAAGTTTATGAGGATTTTTTTTAAATGTAGTTATGTACATTTAAGTATTTTTGTACAAAAATGAATTACAGAAATACTTTTTGAGACAATAAGCTAAAAAAGTATTTGCCAATTTAACAAAAAACTGCAACTAAATTAAATTAAATTAAAGAAAAGTGAATTATTGTCTGAATGTTTTTGTTTGTTTGGACCCCGGTCTACCAAGGGTTACCGGACCTCTTGACAAATTAGTCGGGGACATAGACCTGGTCTAATTGGTCAATTTTGAAAAAAATAAATAAATAAATTTGAAAGATGGGTTGTGTGCATAATTCATGATTTGTGCGTAACTTTGTATTTTTGGTGCCTAATTCTTGATTTGTGTGTCCGTAACTATTGATTTGTGTGTGCGTTTCTTGATTTTTGCATAACTTTGGATCTCTGTGTGCGGAACTCTTGATTTTTAACTCATACAATACATTTTGTGCATTAGTACAAAAATTATAAAATTTAAAAAATTACAAATTTACAAATGCACAAATTAAAATGACAACAGTTTGAAACTAAATAAACACACAAATCTTTACAAATCATGCACCAATCACTGTTTACACACAAAATAACATATTCTGACTGATGTGAGACTCCTTCTACGTCTGTAAGTGATGCATTTAAATGCTGCTAGAATTCTGGGTCATGAGAGTTTTGTTTTTAGAGGCTTTGAACTGAGATTGTAAATATTATCTATTAAAACTTTTCTTAATTTTGTTTAACAGATATGCCCGACAATAAACATAAAACAAATCCTAAATAAGAGTTTTTGAAACAAAAATGTTGAGAATCCATCGTCATCAGGAGACAAAGAATGTTCTTAATCTAACAAATGTTTCCTTGAACAAAACAGTTCAAACTCTGCCCTCTCAGTAGAGTTAACGGAAAAGGTTTGATGATGCAGATACCAAAATAAAATTTCCTCCTCGTACCTTTATTTAATCCATAATTTTAAAAAAAGGTTTGGTGTTTTTTTTACATTTATCCTTTTTCTCTCATCAGTCAGGTTTAGGATGCAACAGTGTGGGAAACCTCCAACCGCTGACTCAGCAAAAGATAATCCCCCGTCATGACACGGGACGGTCCCACCACAGAGACAAAGTGAGAGACGCAGGGAGAACACACTGTAACAACAACTGCCAGCTGTGAAAGCAAGCTCAGCCCGCCCGTTGTGTTATTATTACAGCCTTTTCACTTCCTGTTGCACTTTCACCTTCCTCGCATCGCCGCTTCCGCCAAACTCTGCATGTCAAGCCACGTGCATCACTTTGCGTGTTGACAGGTAACTTCAACACACTAACAAACATGGCAGATTTGGGTTTTTGCCAGAAAAAATAAGATTTTTGCAAAAGATTTACTAAAAAAAAATCCAAAAATCGTTCAGTTTTCTAATTCCTCAAACAAACTGGCAGGAAATTATTTCTACCTGATTTTTTTCTCTTCATGTCAACAACAGTTTAATTTAGTGCTGGGCCAAATGGCGACTGTTTTTATTTGCTTATTTTTACTGCTGTGTAAAATGCTGTGTAACTGTTGTGCACATTAAATTTTTTTTCTTATTTGCGACTCTATAAGTCGCTGTTTTTTTTAATAGTTTAGCAAAAGGTGTGACTTATACTTGGGATCGACTTATTTGTGATTTTATTTAACATAAAAGGGTCATATTTCTTATTTTTCCACTAGCAAACAGTCGCTAGCAACCACTAGAGGGCGCTGTATTTTCTTTTGACAGCGCCAGAAGAAGAAATGCCTTCAAAAAACAAACAAGGAAGAGAATCTGATTGTTTTCCTCCTAAATTTTGATATTATTTTCATTTGCATCAAAGCATTTTTATTGTTTTTATTTTTTGCCATAGAAAATATAAAAGTTCAACTTGTGTATGGATTTAATCTTCATGATTAGACATTATTTTACTCCTGCGATTTATAAGCTGGTGCAATTTATAATAGAGAAAATATGGTATTATTGTTTTTTTTTTTTAAACACAAATAGGCTTATATATCTGCTATTTTTCCACTAGCAACCACTAGAGGGCGCTGTGTTTTCTTCCAATGGTGCCAGAAGAAGAATTCTCGTCCAACACAAACATGGAGGAGAATCTGATTGATTTCTTCTTAAATGTTAATATTTTTCTCATTTGCATTGAAGCATTATTATTCGTTTTTTTTTTTTTTTTGCTAAAACAAATATAAAAGTGCGATTTATATACGGTTTTCTTCTTCTTGATTAGACATTTTTTGCTTCTGCCATTTATACTCCGCTGCCACTTATATTCCAGAAAATACAGGTATATGTTACTTTAAAAAAATAACATTTTTGTCAATTTTTGTCAGAGAAGAATTGAAAATATACTTTATTGTGGTATATAATGATATATATCGGTATTATGATAGAAAATAATTTATATCGTGATGTACAATTTTTTTCCATATCGTCCCGCACTAGTTTCATGCGAGGTCAGAGGTAAATTCTCTTTAGAATCAAGATGTTATTTTTGGTTTTTGGGAGTTAAATATTTTCCTAAAGTTGAATTTTCACCTTAACTTTAAGCTCCTGCTTCACTTTGACCTAGTTTTATGGAAAACTGGAGCTTAAAACCGAGAAGAAATAAACGTTTTCTTCCTCGCCGTAAATGGGAATGTTGCATCTATAAACAAACCTCCTTTTACATTTTGAGTAACACACGACCGTTCATGAGATAAAAATATTTTGTTTTCGTTGCTCTTTGGACAGTCCTCCATCTTTGTTTGGTCTCCATCAGGCAGAAGGAAGAACAGGTGATCCATCATTCTCCTCAGACAGCAGTTTATGAAGAGTAAAATAAAATCCTTTAAAAAATAATTGTTGCTTTAAATTTAAAAATATTAAAGATTTTAATTTTATTTGTAATTTGTGTTGCAGGTGTCTGCAGAAACCCGTCCTCTGAAGGATCACATAAACTCTTTCTTTCAAACAGGAAGGAAAAACAAGCGTCAGAGACGTGGAAGCGACAGGTATTGAGCGAGAGGCCAAGCGAGAACTGAGCACACAATGCTCCGGACTTTGATCCAGCTGCTCGACACAACAGGACCGTTCCTGAAGGTGGTGTCCGTTAGGAGGGGGGTGGAGGTTGACTGATGTTCCAGCTGAAGAAACACGATAAGAGGAGGGAGATCTGATGCTAAGCGTGATGAAGAATGATGCAGGAGAGAAAACTCCCCAACGATGGAGGATCGTGGAAGTGGAGAACTCCCACCTGAGATTCTGAATCCGCTCCGGCTTTGTTATAAACCAGTTGGTTGTTGACTAAAGAAAAGAAAGGAGAACTTTGTGCGGACTAAAGAGGAAACATCGACAATACAGGGATCAAAAATACTGAAAAGTAAAAGTATGCGCTCCTTTTGTGCAACTCCATGCACGCATCATTTGTGCACACGCTCTGAAAATGGCCAAAACGTGCTCCTACTAACAACTAGTGCTGCCACAGACGAATATTTTAATAAGAGCATTACCTGCGATAATGCTAGTTTGAATGCTGTAAGCTGAATTTGGCAGCTGAAGATGCTAATGCTGATAGCCCGCTAAAATATTAGTTAAATGAAAAATTAGCCTAAAAAAAACTGAAAAAACTAGCCAAATTAGCTAGCATGCAGCTGAAATATTAGCAAAACTCCAAATTACCCTAAAAAACAAACAAAAAAAGCAGAAATAAGCCAAAATAGCTAGCATGTAGTTGAAATATTAGCCAATTTCCAAATGTCCAAATTAGATTAAAAAAAAAAACAACTGAAAAAACAGATGAAGTTGGCCGAAATAGCTACCATGTAGTTGAAATATTAGCCAAATTCCAAATTAAACTAAAAAAACTGAAAAAATCCCAAACTAGCCAAAATAGCTAGCATGTAGCTGAAATATAAGCTAAATTCCAAAATAGCTTAAAAAACCTTTATAAATGCCAAAATAGTCCAAAAAACTAGCAGAATGCCATTATTACTTTCAACTTAATTACACTCTGACTCCATAAAATATAAAATAACGACTAACTGACTATTAAATTAGTTGTTGACTATTTTAATAGTCGATTACTCGACTAATCGTGGCAGCTCTACTAACGACTAGACCAGGGGTCTGCGACCTGCGGCTCCAGAACTACAGCATTTTTTTAAAATCTATTTTGGTCAAGTTAACAAGTTTATGGCTGAAGTGAACCTATTTTTTTTGCCCCGCTGACATCATTAAGCCTCGTTTGTCCTCCAGAATACACAGATTACAAATACTGATCAAAACTTTGGTAAAAAAAAAAAAAAAATCTGATATTTTCTGACTGCCAAGTTTATTTTATGATTTTAAAGAATATTTTTTCTTAAGATGCATAACAATGGCTACTACTAGCTATTCAGAGGTGACTGGCTAAATAAATAAATTTGTGTATTCTTCATATACTTTTTCTACTGGATCATCAACCAATCATGCTTCACGTTTATGCTCCAGTTAACGGCAATAGTAAGTAGGAAAAGGGACTTAACACAACAGGATAGAGCTTTGAACGGGTTAGAACGGAGTTTTGGACACGCGGTTTGCACACAATAAACATCTGCTTTTTACATCAGTCTTGGAACAGCTTCTGATTACGATAGTGCAGACTAAACAGCTATTTTCTGACCGTAACTATCACAGTTCTCAGAGTCAGTGAACGCAACCGGACCGAAGTCATCACACTCATTGATTTTGATTGGTCCTTCATATTGGCCCCGCCCCAACGCACCACAACGGAGCCAAACGTTTTGAAACTGAAATTTTTGGATTTGAGTAAAAAAGAAAAAAAAGAATTAAAACTGAAAAAAATGTTTTTACATTTAAATTTTGAGTTTTAAAAGTAAAATTTGGAGTTTTGAAACCTAAAAAACAGTAGATTTGAAGCTAGAAATAATTACCTTCATTTTAGAATAGAAAAAGGTTCTAGAAATGTCATGGTTTTTTTGGGTTTTTTTGGCAAACACCAATCTTTTTTTCAAAATGTTTTACTCAGGTTTCAAATAATAATGGCCTCGATGTAGCTCCATATACTTCAATCATCCAGCTCAGTGATGGACACTGACGAAGCCTCAGCCATCACTGGAAAAAACAAGGTTTGATTTATAAAAAGAGAAAGAAAAAAAAAAAACCTACCGGAAAACAGCTTCAAGAAGAAGCAGAGAAGCACATCCTGTGTGCAAACGGTTGAGAAAACTTCAAAGTAAAAACAACTAAAAAATGTGAAAACTCTTTTTGAGACTAAAACACCCAATCATGACACAGCGATGAATCAGAGACCTAAAGGCTTGGCAGACTTGTACCTGCTGCAAACCATTTCTTAACTCTCAAGAGACAAACGTGCACAGATGGTTGACTGAGTCGACTCATTTCTCAACACCAGGTGATAAAACCTGCCGGTCCAGGTAGACGCTGGAGCTGCTTTGGCTGCAGAAAGCTGCTCTAAAGCCCAGATGTTGAGCTTCTCCTGCAAGATCATCAATGTAGTAAACAGCAAAACCAATGTAGGATGTTCTAGGAATGATTGAAAACTGATCCTAATGCTAATAAGGACATGTGTCAAAGTCAAGGCACGGGAGCCAGATCCGGCCCTCCGAGTAATTATATCTGGCCCCCTAAATCATTTTATTGTTATTAATGGCCCGGTGTTATCCTGCGCTCATTTCTAACTTGCATAATTTTGACAAAATATATTTTTAAAGCGAGTAAAATATTAAGTTATTTAAGGTTTAAGTTGATTTATTCTAGAATAATATTCCTTCCTTCATATTAGTAGTCATTATTATGTTAAAAAGTTACAGTATTAAAGTTTAGAAAATGTACATTAGCCTAACTTTTTAGACCATTTTGGAGTTTGGCAAATATTTCAGCTACATGCTATCCGTTTTAACTGAGTTAGGCTTTTTTCTGTTTTTTTTTTTGGTCCATTTTTTAGATTAGCCAATATTTCAGCCACGTGCTAGCTGTTTTGCTAAATTGGGCTATTTAAAAAAAGTCGTTTAGGCTGTTTTGAATTCTGGCACATATTTCAGCTACATGCTAGCTGTTTCAGCTAAGTTAGGCTTTTTAGATTTTTTTTGTCCATTTTTGAGTTTAGCTAGCATTTCAGCTACATGCTAACTGTTTCAGATAAGTTAGGCTTTTTTCAGTTTTTTTGGTCCATTTTTGAGTTTAGCTAATATTTCAGCTACATGCTAGCTGTTTTGGCTAATTTAGGCTTTTTTTCACTTTCTTGTCTATGTTGGAATTTAGCTAATATTTCAGCCACATGTTAGCTGTTTTGCTAATTGGGGCTATTTAAAAAGTTGATTAGGCTGTCTTGGAGTCAGGCTAATATTCGCATGCTAGCCTTTTTGGCTTATTTTGGCTTTTTTCAGTTTTTTACACTTTTTTCAAATTTAGCTAATATTTCGGCTACATGCTAGCTGTTTTGGCTAATTTAGATTTTTTTCAGTTTTTTAGACTATTTTGAATTTTAGCAAATATTTCAGCTACATGCCAGTTGTTTCAGCTAAATTAGGCTTTTTTTGGGGGGTCTGTTTTTTTTTTATTTAGCTAATATTTCAGCCACATGTTAGCTGTGTTGCTAATTTGGGCTATTTAAAATAGCTGTTTAGGCCGTAAATTAGAAAGAAAATGGCGCAGTTCCGGCTCAGAGTACTGTCTGAATGCTTGGAAATGTAGCCTCTTAAGTTATAAAAAATCCCTGCGTAGAGCGAGAACTCAATACTACTCAACTTAATAGCAGAAAGATTTCTCTTTACTACTATAGCCAGGCTGACCAGCAGCCACAGCTCGATTGAACCACATATTCCTTCTACTATCAGCTCTGAAGATTTCCTTCAATTCTTTGATAGTAAAATCTCAAATATTAGACACAAGTTAAATGTGGTTATTCCCACTATCAGCCCAAAACAGGCTGGTTGTAGAAATGAAGGCATCCATAGAAACGTCTGTAACCTTGGACCGCTTCACTGCTGTGGACCAAACAGAAATAACATCAGTTATTATGTCTTCTAAAACTTCCACTTGTCTCTTAGATCCAATCCCCACTAAACTTTTTAAAGAAATCTTCCCCTTAATTAGTGACTCCATATTAACCATAATAAATACCTCTCTAGAAACTGGTTATGTGCCTCAGTCTTTTAAATATGCGGTTGTTAAACCTCTTTTGAAAAAGCCCAGCCTGGATCCTGACATTCTGGCCAACTATAGACCAATATCTAATCTCCCATTCATATCTAAAATCTTAGAAAGAGTTGTGGTTAAGCAGCTACAGCGCCACCTACAGGACAACAGTCACTTTGAAGATTTTCAGTCAGGGTTTAGACCTCGCCATAGCACTGAAACTGCACTGGTTAGAGTTACTAATGACTTGTTAGTGGCTTCAGATAAAGGACTAATCTCAATTCTGGTCCTGTTAGACCTCAGCGCAGCCTTTGATACCATCGACCACAGCATCTTACTCCAGAGACTAGAGCATGACATAGGGATCAGAGGATCTGCCCTCCAGTGGTTTGAATCCTATTTATCTGATAGATACCAGTTTGTTAATGTAAATGGACAGTCTTCTCATTGTACTCGAGTTAGCTACGGAGTTCCTCAGGGCTCAGTTCTTGGGCCCATCCTGTTCGTGCTTTACATGCTGCCCTTAGGAAACATAATTAGGAAACATAGCATTAATTTCCATTGTTATGCAGATGATACGCAGCTGTATTTATCCATTAAACCAGACCAGAATGACCACCTAGATAAACTGAATTCCTGCATTAGAGACATTAAGTCCTGGATGACAATTAATTACCTCCTCCTGAACCCAGAAAAAACTGAGGTCATTATCCTGGGCCCTAAACACCTGAGAGATGCTCTCTCGGATCAGATAATCTCCATGGATGGTGTAAATATTGCCTCCAATTCTACAGTTAGAAACTTGGGGGTTTTATTTGACCAGGATTTATCATTTAAGGCTCACATATCACAAGCTTGTAAAACAGCATTTTTTCACCTTCGCAATATAGCTCGGATCAGAAATATGTTATCTAAAAGTGATGCTGAAAAACTCATCCATGCATTTGTTATGTCTAGGCTGGATTACTGTAACTCTTTACTAATAGTCTGCTCAAAAAGTTCTTTAAAAAGTTTTCAACTTGTTCAGAATGCAGCAGCCAGATTGTTAACAGGAACTAGCAGAAGAGAACACATCACTCCTGTGTTAGCTTCACTCCACTGGCTCCCAGTTGAATCCAGGATCAAGTTCTAAATCCTCCTGTTAACCTATAAGGCTCTGAATGGTGTGGCCCCATCCTATATTAAAGATCAACCAATCAGAACACTTCGTTCACAAAATGCAGGACTTCTTGTAGTTCCTAGAATCTCTAAAAGTCCAGTTGGAGGTAGAACCTTCAGCCATCAAGCCCCTGTTCTCTGGAATAAGCTCCCAGCTCATGTCAGAGATCCAGCACAGTTTCTACCTTCAAAGCCTTAAAACATTCCTCTTTGGACAGGTTAGCGCTCTGCCAGGTTAGCTAGTAATCATATCTGGGGTTCTGTTCTCTATTCTCATTTCTTCTCCTCTCTTCTTCTCTTTATTATTTATTATATGTAGTTCTCCATGCTTTTGTTGGTGCAGTTCGATTCACATGTTGTTCTTCTCTCTCACTCCCCTCTGGGGAGCAGGAGTGATTTCAGATCCAGGTGGATCCCCCACGCTCCTGCTCCTGGTCGTGGACTGCACTTCTGCTTCGTCTGACTGAGGACTTCATCACCACTCGTCCCTCAGCTCTATCTGAATGAACTCTATTCAAATAGGTAGTTGTAGAAGCTAACTTGTCTTTACCAGCTCTGGTATCTCCCGTCCGTCCTGGGATAGGATCTCTCCCTCATGTGGGAATCCCTAAGGCACAGGTGTCAAACTCCAGGCCTCGAGGGCCGGTGTCCTACATGTTTTCCAATCAACTTGCCTTTGAAGCTCCTTATTGGCCAAACACACCTGATCCAGGTAATCAGCAGAAGATAAGGCAGGATTTCTGGAAAACCAGTAGGACGTTGGCCCTCGAGGCCTGGAGTTCGACACCCCTGCGGCGGCCTAAGGTTTCTTCGTTTTTCCTGATTCAGGATTTTTAGGAGTTTTTCCTTACCGGGAGGGAGGGTCTAAGGGCAGGGATAACCAGTTTAATGTATTCTCTGTAGCTGTTTTTTCATATTTCATGACTAACTTCTGCATCTGTAAAATTACCTGCATGAAGCCAAATGAGGCAAATGTTCTTTGTCATTTTGGATTATATAAATAAAATTGAACTGAATTGATTAGGCTGTTTGGGAGTCAGGCTAATATTTACATGCTAGCTGTTCAGGCTAATTTAGGCTTTTTTTCTAAGCTATTTTGAAGTTTAGCTAATATTTCCACTACATGCTAGCTGTTTTGGCTAACTTAGATTTTTCCAGTTTTTTTAGGCTATTTAAAGTTAAGCTGTTTTTCCATCTACATGCTAGCTGTTTTGGCTAACCTAATTTTTTAGGCTATTTTGGCATTTAGCTAGCTATCAGGTGGCTATCAATTTCAGCACTAGCATCTTTAGAGGCCAAATTCAGCTTACAGCATTCACCCTAGAACTATAATGTTATATCTAGTTTATAATTATATTTAAAAAGTTACGTTTTTAAAGTAAAAAAACATGTTTTAGAGTGTTCAATAAATGTGCATCCTGGATTCTAGCCTTCTATGTGATTTAGTTTGCCACCCCTGTAATAGGGGCCCAAATGTCAAAGGGCATTAGAGAGATGATGGGGCATTAAAACTCTACAAAATAAAAGCATGGAAACATCGAGCTGCTTTAACTTTTGTTGTCAAACGCAGGAGTTCATTTTGTTTGGCTGCTTCAAAGCCATTTTTACTGCTCTCGTCTTTCAGTGAGGTGGAGCAGGACATGCTCCGACAAACAACCCAACAATGAGTCGGCCGGCCTCTGACACACACAGCTGCAGAGCTGCACCGGATTACCGCCGTTCACACACACACACACACGGAGCGTCCTTACCGTGTTCGGTTCCGCAGAAATATGAGTTTGATGAGGGGGTGTGTGAACTGCTCCAGTCCGCTCTTGGATATGCTGGTGACCCGCAGCCTGTGGTCTAAAATGTGCAGGTCCATGTTCCCGGTGGAAGGCGGGAGGGAGGACGGACGGGGCTGTCTCCGCTCGGCGGTCCCTGCAGGCGGCGGCGGAAACGTCCTCTGTGCCGGGAGGTTAGAGCCAGGCCTCGGTGTTGAGCATCACCGACCACCGCGCACACCTCGTCCCGCTGCGGCCGTTTGACAAGACGACAAACATCCGACGCGCCGCTCAACCACTGTAGGTTTAAGCGAGGGAGGCGGAGCCACAGGGACACGCCCCCATGTCTTAAAGCTACAGCGTCACGGTGTTGAATTTTTCCACAATAAGAGCCCGAGGCTATTTCCAAATCCCCTCACTACTCCATACATAACCCCCTATGGTTCCTTCAAATAAATTCAATTTTATTTAATTTTCTTAAAAGGTTTCACAACAGTTTTTGTCAAAAAAACATAAACCACTCATAAACTTTAAACATGGTAGCTAAACTAAACAGTACTTCAATAAAAAAAATAAAATAAAATCCCTCCCATAAACTTTTTTTTTTTATTGTAATCTTTTAATCAAGATTATGACATTTATAATCAAAATCCAAGTCATTTTTTTTTTTTTATCTGAAGCCTCTGTTTCCAAAATCTCCTCTTAGGGGGCGTGGTATTTGGAGCTCCACCCCCTGGACAGGTTGACAACAGTCTGTCACAGGTCCTCAACCACACACCAATTCACACCAACACTCACAACATGTTAAATTTCATGTCACAATTTCAAAAAGCCGAGCAACATGTACTTTATTTTGAAAATCGCCACTTTTTCATACAAGAAGTAGAAGATTTTTATTTGGTAGCCACATCTTACAGCTAAATTTACACAACCGCATGGCCTGAATGTATGGTCTGTATGCAGAATGACTAACAATCTCACTTTGTTGTCCAACAAAGTTGACCAAAAACCTGCCAAAAATGCAGAAAATGATGAATCTCCAATGTATAAATATTATATATTTTTAAATGGCTGGAGTGAAATGTAGACTAAAACATTGATGTAACACAGATCATCCAGCAGATTAAAAACTATAGTCGGTAAGAGCAGATATGTGAGAGTTTCAGGCACCGAGTTGATTGCAGTTGCAGTCCTCTTCTCACTGTAGAGGTGAGCTCTCAGTGGGAATCATTATTCTGGACTCCATGCTGCGGATCAAAGGCACTGAAACGAGCAGGAAGAGAAAGTCACAAAACCTCCCATCCATGTGTTTAAACCTTTTTTTGAGCCAAGGTACACCAGCATCCAAATATGCAAAACAGGAGTTCTGTCAATCTCGTGACAATTTTTGGTAATAATTCAGGCAGAAAAGCTGGAAGTCGCGGCTGTTTTTCCTAAACGTTGTAATAAAAGTAAAAAAATTTGCTCAAGTAGTGGTTTTTCTCTTTATTAGTTTATTAATATGTAATTTTATGTGACTTCACAAAAAAAATAAACAATAACATATTCTTTCCACAGAGTGATTTATTTATTTTTAATATTTCTTTAAATGTTTGCGCCAGAGCAACTGTTATTTTTGAACACAACATGCTTGTGTTTTTTACAAACACACAAAAAAACCCCATAATATTCATGTTTATGTTCAGTTTTAACGACATAACAACACAAAAAGTGAACTTTAATTATTTTTTATTATGTCTTAATACAAAATATAACTTTAATCGAAACATGTTTTATTTATTTTTGAGTGGATTAATCGTTCTAAAAGTTAAAAGTTCGGACACTTTAACCCAATGCATTGTGGGAAATGCAGTGAAAAACTGATGCTGGACAAAACCCTGTCTCTGAGATACATTATGCTAAACACAAACTTTAGCTGTTAAGTCTCAACAAAAAAGTGACGATGTTTAACAACTTTTGATTGGTCAGACTGATGACATCATTAGACTCCAAGTATGATTGGTGGAGAGAGTTGGAGGGGTGGAACTTTTCCAAAAAACAGCTACCTGTGGCTAAATCGCAGGAGCGTCATTTTTATCAAAAAGTCTTTATTGGAATCAAATAAACACAGTTTTTTATGGTTTCATATTCCTAACTGTTTTATTAGAGCCTGTTTGGATGAAATCAGAGCTGATCTTCTGGAGATAGAAAATGCTTTTAGATCAGTGAAAATGAATAATTTCACTCGGTACACCTGAACATCTCTCACACAAACACTGTTACAGCATATGTGGAATTATCTTTTTGTTTTGCTCTGTTTTTGTGCTCTCAAATGCTGCCATTAAAAAAAAAAAAAGCTATCTAGGAAAAAAGAGGCATTTATTCCTCCTATTAGAGGCTAAATTAGACGTTAAAACTCTCACAAAGATATCTTTACTGTAATTATATGTGGATTTAAACACATCAACATTGAGTTTTTAATTTTGTCTTTCAAAAGCATCAATTCAATTAGAATGTTGCTCTAAAATCACATAAAGACGGATAAATGAGCCGCACCGCAGCTTTGAGCCCGAGTCGGACTCGTACTCAGAAGTCTTCGTGTCTCACCTGTATAATACACATTTACATCCCATCCTTCTTTCCTCCAGGCAGAGTTTCTGGTCTCCTCACGGGATTGAAGACTTTCATACGCTATAACAGACAGAAGACCGTTTCCAGTGAGGATAATAACACTTACATGACAACAGAAATATATGTTTTATACTTATTGTACATTTTTAGAAAGAAAAACGTGTTTTTAACAAGTTCTTGTTGCATTTTACTGATATTAGAGGACATAAATAAGGAAAATTAAGCTCAAAATTACATTTCTGCATCTTAAAAGGGTATGTGTGTTGTATGTACGCTACTGTTTTTATTGGAGTATTTGATTTTAATGATTTGTATGATTTTTGTTTATGGATTTTACTGATGATTGTTTGACTCTGTCTTGTCCTGTGATCCCACCAGCAAAGGAAGTTCCTAACGGAAAAATAAAGTAACTTTGATTGATTTGATTTCTGGGTATTTTTTTTTTATTTTATTTAAATCGTTGGGAATCAGGAGCAGACAAACAAAAAGGTGTTTAAGAAAATAAATTATTTGTTACTTGGATAATATGCTGGGTGGCCCATGTAAACAGAGAACTCTCAACAACAGGAAGTGGGTCTTTAACTCTTTAACACCAAACGTGTCGCCCGCGACAGATTTGCACAAGCGCTCTTTGAATTACCGTAATTCCTGAATGGTTTCTGAGAGATTATAAGAGCTGAGACATGGCGCTTTCTTGTCAATATTGTGTCATAACAGTATCATTGGCAGTACAATCGTCTATGCACTGTTTTTTGCAAATTTATAGAGAAAGATACAGAAATGTTGTTGTAAATAGTTTGATGCTAGAACAATTTAAACTTTTAACACTCAAAACCTGTTGCTCATGTTCATTTGCAGCGTTTTTCTAACTAAAAACTCACATTTCGAATTTGAGTTTTTTACATTTTTGATTGTTATTACACTATTATGAAACACATTAAATAGTAAAATGATGATAGATATTGAAAATCCAATGTCTTCTGGAAAAAGGGGTTAACACACACATTTATAGGACATTCTCTGACCCTTTTGTAGTCAAAATTAGCAGAAAACCCCAGGCGGACATTTTGAAGCTTTCATTTTTTACAGAAAAAAAAATATGTTTCATGTTTTTAGGCAAACATCAAAAGTTATAAATGAAAAGAAAGATTGAATTAAGCATTAATTTTCCTTTTTTCACAGTTTATGGTAAAATTATTAAATGCAAAATCTTTCTTTGACTCACAAAATCCAACTGAATATTCAATTTAATTTTCACTCACCCCACAGGTGATGGACAACATACAGGTCACCGATCTGAGAGAAGAACCCGCCCACCGCCTCGTTGTTGCTCTGTCTGTATTTGATCGCCCTCGCCCTGTTGGAAAACGAGTCGTCTTTAGCACCGACTCAAACAGCTTTAAGGTTATTCAGTAATAAAAGTCAGGAAAATGAATTCTCACCAGCGGTTTCCCCATTCCAGCATGGTTCCAGGCTGAAACACGAGATCAGTCTTTGTGAAAAGTCAGCAGTTCATCAGTTTAACTCACAAAGAAAACGAAAAGTTTGTCCTCTAAATATATTAAGACGTAAACAAAAAACAATTATTTTAATAAACCAGTTGGAAACCGACTGGTTGGACGATGACACTTTTTGCTGTCATTTATGTCATCTTTAGTAAAAAAATATAATGCTGTTGCTTTTGGTCCTTTGTCCGATTAATTGTGATTAAACAAACAAACAAACATAATTCTTGCATTTTTGTAAAAATACCACATATACAATGTATGTGTCTGTATATATATATTTATACAGTGCGTTCCAAATTATTATTTTTTTTATAACTTTATTTTCATTCATTTTTAGATTTTACAGTAACAGAAACTATCACACAAACAAGAAAAAACAATTGAAAAGGAAAAAAATGTTGCTCTGGATTTTACTGTATTTATTTATTTACTATTGCAAATGTTTCACTTGGTTTTGTAGGAGTTGGTTGTGTCGTTCAAAAATTCCAAATTATTATGCAAATTGTTTTTAAGTGTCAAAAAGTTTGATGTCAACTTTTAGGGAAAATAATCCGGTCGCCGTAAAATTTGAACTTTTTCTTAAAACCTCTGCGGCGTGTAAAAATGCAGCTGCCACCTCCAGATTCCAAACGCCGCCATGCTGAGTTTACGGAAAAACGTCGCCGCACGGTGGTCACTTTGGGATACGTGAGTCTTAGATGAGTGTCGACAGATTTAAACGTAAAGATAAGATGGAAAGGAGGATTTAAATTTGTAAAACTTTTTTGATTTTGTAAACAAAAACGTTTTACAAATCAAACAACAAAGTTAAATAATTTGGAAACCCTCATTCTCTGATTCTGTACTTTTATTTTCTACTGATTTAGTGGAAAAAACCTCCAGAATCCTCCATGTCTACAAAATAAAAGCTCGCTCTTCCTGTTTGTTTTGCACCATCTCCAGTGTGACTGCACTACATGCTCCACAAAAACTTTAAAAACTCTTGAATTTGTTTTCTTGCATATTTATACTTAATTTGACAGCAGTGCTGACCTGATCTGACCTCTTCCAGAACACGTGGATTATTAATGAGCGTACCTTTAGGTTATAGGTGCGTAACTCGTAGATGTTTGGACCTCGTCTCGGCAGCGGTTCATTCCAGAAGCTGAACTCCAGGAGAAGCTGGTTTCGCCTTGATATCAACATTTTTGACCGTTCTTTCCGGAACTCCAAATACTCCTGAAACCAAACGTTTGACAGGAGAGAGAAGCTTTTTTTCTTTCCAGTTGATTCCAATTTTAACTAAAGATGGATGAAAAAATGAAGAAGTGTGTAAAAGTGTCTCATTTGTTGACATTTTCATTTTTAAAGGAGCCACTTCATTTTCAGATACTTTTCAGGATAAAACTTTTTTTAAACTTTTTTTTTTATCTCCGATCAGCCTTGGCAGCACGCGTTCAAGTGATCAGTCCATGTATAAATACACAAATGTACTGAGAGAACTCTATTTTGTTTTGATGATTTCATGTATATTTTGTTTCTGGTGACTTTTGAAATGTGGATTATTGCTTGAATTGTTTGACCACCGGAGGGCGCAACCCTGTTGTTCAACGTCCATTTTATGAGTCGAAGAAGTTCTGTTTTGAAACATTGTGTCAATAAAGATTGGGATGGACAACGACAGAGCGACACGGTCGTTTACCGTGTGCGGCTACAATGTCCATTCACGTAAACCAGAACTTTGTCTTTGTCCTTCTATTGAAGAGGTTAAAGAATCAGAAAACAAGACAAGGAAGCGAACCTAGATTAACCTCTATAACAAATGTGCGTATTTTGGGGAAAATACAGAACCTGCACCCATTGAACACACAATAAAAGTTAAACGTTGACCAAATACGGACTCAGATTTGGTAGTGACGCATGGATGGTGTTCTTTTTAATCCATGAAAGGGGCCAACCATTTGAAAATTGATCATGAAGGAGAAAGAATTCCCGCTGGGCATAAACCTATGACACCAAGTCTTTCACATGAGAATAGAGCTGTGAAGAAGCAAGGTTCACTATATTTGTACAGCTCTGACATTTCACATCTACACTTTTCAACTATGATTTCATGCACTAGTATCAGGTAGCGACAGTCCAGTGTGAACACCAGATGCTTGTTCAAAAACCTGCGTTCGGCATATCATGTAATGTGTTTCACACACTGGTGTGTATGCAATTTTTTTTATTTCAAAAAAATGTTTCCAGTACTTTTTTTAATTATGATTAGAACGTTTTTAATTCCAAATCCCTCAACCTAAATGTCTTAAAAAGCAATTTTTCAGGTTGATCTGAAGCATCCGTTTCCAAAATCTCCTCTAAGGGGGCGTGGCTGAGATGAGAAGCTCCACCCCTGATCTCTCTCCCCCGTCTGATAATGATATCTCTGTGTCTCGCTAGCGCAAATCTTCACCGCTGCTACATAAAAATGTCCATCACTATCAGTAATGTCCAGCCGTCTGGTTCTGATCCGGATGTCAGCTCAGATCTTCATGGACAGAACTTCCTCCAAAATCCTGATTCTTTCTCCTTCCAGTTCAGCAAAGACTCTTTGATGTTTCTTGACGTTGCTGTGATCAATCCATTCAATCCATTGGTTTCTCAGAGCAGAAAATAATGAAATCTAACATCCAAATGCTCTTTCATTCATTTACAATCCTTTCCAACTGCGGTCAAATGAGCCGCCGTTCGCATTTCCGTGGTCACATCAAGAAGCTCTATGGCAGGGGTGTCAAAGTCAATCGCGCAAAGGGGCCAAAATCCAAAACACACCTTAGGTCGCGGGCTGAACAGGATAAACATTATTGAACACTTTAAAACTACATTTTTAAAACAATAAACTTCTAACATAAATATGAAATAGATATATAGCATTACAATAATGCCAGTTTGAATGCTGTAAACTGAATTTGAATTTTAGCAGAAGATGTGACAGCTGATTGCTGAAAATGTTGAAGCTGATAGCCAGCTATAGTATTAGCTAAATGTCAAATTAGCCTTAAAACACTTAAAAAAAAAATATTTTATCCATAACAGCATGTAGCTGAAAAATTAGCTAAATTCCAAAACAGCCTAAAAAATCTTAGTAAATGCCAAAATAGTCCAAAACGCTAGCAGAATGCCAATTTGTAGAACTTAACAGAATTCTGAATAATAAAAAGTCAGGAATATTATTGCAGAATAAATCAACTTAAACATTAAATAACTTTAAATATTTTACTCTACATAAAAATACATTTCCTCAAAATTATTCAAGTTAGAAATGAGTGCATGATAACATCGGGCCATTGATAACAATAAAATATAAAATGATCTGGAGGGCCGGATAGAATTACCCTGAGGGCCAGATCTGGCCCCCGGGCCTTGACTTTGACACGTGTGCTCTATGGAGTCTGGTGGAGATTTTCCAGCGTTCTCAGCCCTGCTACCGTAAGTATTGGATGAAAGTCACACCAAAAATTCAGTGACGGCTGATTGGACCACAGAAATGTGAACGGCGGCTCATTTGACTGCAGTCAATGTGAAGATACCATCTTCTCTTTTCCAGAAGCTGAACTAGACACGCTAGCCGGACCAGATGAGAGTTTATCAAGTCTGGCTCCTCAAAATGAAAATGTAACCAACAAAAACATCTAAAGCTTTGAGTTACATGAAGATTTTTCCACATTTGATCCTCTCGAGCTGCTGCAGGAGCTGACGTTCATTCTTTAGCAGACATCAAATCATTCCTGTGTGGTGATTTTTCTGCAGATTACCTTGTTGACTCTCAGTTTCTGCAGACATTCAGTCAAAGCCGGGTATCCTCCTCGGTACCTCCACAGGTGCACTGCCCAAACAGAACAGCAGAGGTCACTACAGCTCTGTGCTTGGCCCAACTACACCCACACAGCCTCCACCATCATGTTGCCACTCTTTGTTGTCACTGAATGCTCTTAGTGTACACCATCAACTGTAAATTGTCATATGTAGGAAGAGATTTGTTGCTGGTGAGTCAACCGGAGTGTCTGCAGGCACTTCAGAGCCAAACCATCACAGCTCGTGTTTGAGCCACTCAAGTTTCTCCCTCATCAACCAAAGCTGCTGCTGCTGCTGCTGCTGCTGCTGCTGCTGCTGCTGCTTTCCTCCTGCACGTCTCACACTGAGGCTGCTGTGTTGCTGCTGCGTACCGGCTTGGTCCTGCTCCCCGTACCAGGTGTTCCAGCTTCCAACCACCTCACACGGAAAGTCCTGGTCCTGGTGGAGCTTCTTCTGCACTTCAGCCCTGACAAACAAAACAAACTAATAAACACAAACACTGTGACGTCAGTGTTTGAAGAGGATTTCAGTAAAAGGACCAACAAGACGGCAAAGACTCAGCCAGCAAGACCAAGTGGGCCCCATTTGGTTTAAAGGCAGGCAGAAAATGGTGGGGCACCTGTGTTCATCCCAAGTGGATACTCAGTGGGTAGGCTCGCTACGCTAGCTAGCCTCCTGGTGGACAGCGGAGCTCCCTAGCTTAATGAAGCAGAGCTCTTTAGCTGGATACAGTGAACTCATTAGCATGCTACAGCGGAGCTCGCTAGCTCCATACAGTGGAGCTCGCTAGCTCCATACAGAAACGCTCGCTAGCTCCATACAGTGGAGCTCGCTAGTATGCTACAGCGCAGCTCACTAGCTTGTTACAGCAGAGCTCGTTAGCTTGCTACAAAGGAGCATGCTAGCTCAATACAGCGAAGCTCACTAGCATGATACAGAGGAGTTTGCTAACACACTGTAGAGGAGCTCGCTAGCATGCTACAATGGAGCTCACTAGCTTGCTAAAGCGGAGCTCGCTAGCTCGCTAAAGAGGAGAGCTCGCTTGCTACAGTGGAGCTCGCTAGCTCATTAAAGAATAGCTTGCTAACACGCTACATAGGAGCTCCGCTAAAACGTTACAGTGGAGCTTGCTAGCTCGTTACAGTGGAGCTAGCAACAGAGGAGCTTGCTAGCTTGCTATAGAGGAGCTCGCTTGCTACAGCGGTGCTCGCTAGCTCATTAAAGAATAGCTTGCTAACACGCTACATAGGAGCTCCGCTAAAACGTTACAGTGGAGCTTGCTAGCTCGTTACAGTGGAGCTAGCAACAGAGGAGCTTGCTAGCTTGCTATAGAGGAGCTCGCTTGCTACAGCGGTGCTCGCTAGCTCATTAAAGAATAGCTTGCTAACACGCTACATAGGAGCTCCGCTAAAACACTACAGTGGAGCTTGGTAACTCCAAACAGAGAAGCTCGCTAGCATGCCACAGTGGAGCTCACTAGCTTGCTACAGCGGAGCTCGCTAGCTTGCTAAAGAGGAGCTCGCTTGCTACAGTGGAGCTCGCTAGCTCATTAAAGAATAGCTTGCTAACATGCTACAGAGGAGCTCCGCTAAAACGTTACAGTGGAGCTTGCTAGCTCATTACAGCGGAGCTAGCAACAGCAGAGCTCACTACAGTGGAGCTTGCTAACTCCAAACAGAGGAGCTCGCTAGCATGCCACAGTGGAGCTCACTAGCTTGCTACAGCGGAGCTCGCTAGCTCGCTAAAGAGGAGCTCGCTTGCTACAGTGCAGCTCGCTAGCTCATTAAAGAATAGCTTGCTAACACGCTACAGAGGAGCTCCGCTAAAACGTTACAGTGGAGCTTGCTAGCACGTTACAGCGGAGCTAGCAACAGCAGAGCTTGCTAGCTCGCTACAGAGGAGCTCGCTTGCTACAGCGGAGCTCGCTAGCTCATTACAACGGAGCTAGCAACAGTAGAGCTCACAGCAGCAGAGCTCGCTATGTCAATGTAGTGTAGCTTACTAACATGCTACAGTGGAGCTCGCTACAGCGGATCTTGCTCACATGCTATAGTGGAGCTCGCTGTCGACCAAATATCGTGTATGTGTGTATGTATATATATATATATGATATATTGTAAAGTTCTGCAAGAATATAATATGTTATCACATCAAATAATAACATAAACAAGTATTATGGTTATATCGATTTTCAGTCTGCATAAGGACAGAAATCACAGACGTTGTTGTAATGTTACAGTAATTCTTCTGTTTTTAAATCTCACTGTAAACTGATTCAGGAAGATTTGGAAGCAGGAAAAGGACTCACTCCAGGCTGTTGTACGCGTCCAGGCACTCTGGTTTGACGTCATGAACTTTGGAGGAAGAAAAATGTGAAGAAAGAAGAAGAAGAAAAAAATGAGACCGACCTGTAATAAGTGGATGTTTTCTTTTAAGACACACGTTCAAATGCTTCACCAAAGTAATTTCACACTCTGCCTTTGCACACAAAACTGATTGACTTGCAGGAGGTTGTAGGCTATGGCTGACTGAATGTTCCATTGAAATCTCTGCACGGAGCGGCGTTCACCACATAAAAGATCAAAGTCTGGGGAGAACGCCGGATTTCTCCTGGAGAGTCAGACACAGTTATCACATCAGAGTTAAAAGACAGCCAGAAGACTGTTCTGATGTTACACTCTCCAGTCTGTGTGGTACAGATGGGTTGGAATCGTGCTGCTTTTATGATTGTTTTTGAAATTCTCTCACTTTGAATAAACATTTGACCCAGGCCACAGACTACCAATATTTGAACACACCCAGTGCCTAGTAGAGAATAAGGAATTTGGCGCATAGTTGACCCCCCCTAAAAAACAAATGATGACATCACAGCAGAATGAATGGGCCTAAAATCTCTTATGGGGCTTCATACAATCCACAGATAAAAACAAAAAACACACATGTCGAGGACACTTAAACAAACATCGTCCTCACAAACTGTATTGTCATTCCAGGGCTCAACTTACCAGAACAGAATACAAAAAAGCAAATAAAAAAAAGTACAAATTTGTCATTTAAAAAAAAAAAACAGCTGTAATTGTGGTTTTTGGAGTCTCAAATGGGAAATCCCCAATGACCAGAAATAAGAAAATGTTATTACAAAGATTATTCTGTATTTTATTTGTCTAGTTTTCAATTCTTTTACCAGTATTTTATGTGTACCGTCTATCTGCCCCTCAGAAAGTTAGCAAGCTCCGTTGTAGCATGCTAGCGAGCTCTGCTGTATCGAGATTATAAGCTTCTCTGTAGCAAGATCCACTGCATCGAGCTAGCGAGCTCCGCTGTAGTAGCATGCTGGTGAGCTCATCTGTATCAAACTAGCCAGCCCCGCAGTAGAGAGGTCCGCTGTAGCGAGCTAGCGAGCATCGGTGTAGAAAGCGGCGCTATAGTGAGCTAGCAAGTGTAACAGTAGTCAACACTGCTATAGTGAGCGCCGCTGAAGCGAGCGCTGCCGTAGTGAGCTAGCAAGCGTAACAGTAGTCAATGTTGCTTTAGCGAGTGCCGCTGAAGCTAGCGCTGCCGTAGCGAGCTAGCAAGTGTAACAGTAGTGAACGTTGCTATAGTGAGTGCCGCTGAAGCTAGCGCTGCCGTAGCGAGCTAGCAAGTGTGACAGTAGTGAACGTTGCTATAAAGAGGGCCGCTGTAGCGAGCATCGCTATAGTGAGCGCAGCTGTAGTGAGTGCCTCTGCAGCGAGCTAGCAAGCATAACAGTAGTCAACGTTGCTATAGAGAGGGCCGCTATAGCGAGCCCTGCTGAAGCGAGTGCCCCTGTAGTGAGCTAGCAAGCGTAACAGTAGTCGATGTTGCTTTAGCGAGCGCCGCTGAAGCGAGCGCTGCCGTAGTGAGCTAGCAAGTGTGACAGTAGTGAACGTTGCTATAAAGAGGGCCGCTGTAGCGAGCGCCGCCGTAGTGAGTGCCGCCGAAGCGAGCGCTGCCACAGTGAGCTAGCAAGTGTAACTGTAGTAAACGTCGCTATAGCGAGCGCCGCTGCAGTTAGTGTCGCTGAAGCGAGCACTGCCGTAGTGAGCTATCAAGCGTAGCAGTAGTCAATGTTGCTTTAGCGAGTACCTCTGTAGCGAGTGCCGCTGAAGCGAGCGCTGCCATAATGAGCTAGCAAGTGTAACTGTAGTGAACGTCGCTATAGTAAGCGCCGCTGTAGTTAGTGTCACTGAAGCGAGCACTGCCGTAGTGAGCTAGCAAGCGTAACAGTAGCGAACGTCTCTATAGCGAACATCAGTGTAGCTAGTGTCGCTGAAGCGGAGCTGTCCACCAGGCATCAGTCAGGAAAGGCAGCCGGACCAGGACCGGTTAGCGCCATGCAACGTTGCTCACAGATTTAACTTTTGTTTTAGGAGCGCAGACGCAAAAATTTGGTTGAACAATTAGTTCTTGTGTTTTGAAATCCCCCAAAACTCTTTTCAAGACTCACACTGGATCTTATAGAGGCTGCTGGTCTCTCTCTTTGAAAGCAGGTTGGAGTGAGCATCTTTCCTGGCTTCCACTTTGTGCACGAATAAAGAGCGGAACCAGCCTCTGTCGCTGCTCTCTGAAAACCCCCTACAGGAACAAGATGAGAGAAAGAGACAAGAAGACAGAACAACTTTGAAAACATGGGAGGAGCTTCACGAGTCTGTAAAACTGGAAAAAAATATATATGTTGGTGTGTAATAAGTGCATAAAAGTGTATTTGTAATCAAGAGTGATTAATCTGAGTGCACTTATGGAATATGTGTGTGGTTTTTTATGTGTTTGTATCTATTTATTTCTATTTTGGGAAGCACTTTTGGATTTTTCGTAACAGAAAAAGTGGAATTCAAATAAAGTTAAATTGAATTGAATTACAATATAAAAGGAAATAGCATCACCTTCTTTTATTCTCCTTATTTTCCAATCCATTTACTTATTATTATCTCAAATAACTTTGATTATATCTATGCATTTTTCATTATCTTTGATTGCTTAAAACAAACTTTTGTATTGAAAGATTGGTTCAATTAGTGGGTTAAATCTGACCCTTAATTCAACTCACTTCAAAATAAAACAAATATTATATGTTATTCATCTTTTTCCTCCAATTTCTTCAGAAGAGAATGATGGTTGTGGAGAAAAAACATGGACACTCGGAAATTCTGACTTATTTTTCTACCTATAAAGAAACTGAACATTAATCACAGAATTCCATTTTATTTAAACACTAACTTTAAAGTAAGAATTTTCTCCTTGTGATTGTTTTTACCACTAATTAACTTAAGTTTTTTATATATTCTTATTGCTGCAACAAGTTATTCCCCTGTAGTGAAACTAATACATCTTAAATGAAAAAAATGTTTTTAATTTTATTTATTTTTCTCTGACTTTTTCTATTCTAAGCTTTCGTTTCTACATGAGCAAAACCCTCATTGTTTTTACTTTTTTATAATCTTAACATTATAAAATATAATTATAATACATAATTATTGATATATTTTTTATTTTGCAGTTTAAAAATGTGCCTTAAAATTACTGATTTTATCTGTAAATGTTCAAACTTTTTATATTTATATTAGTCATAAACTACAGTTGTTGTTTTGTTGCTGACAAGTTTCAAAAAGTAATCCACTTTTAGGACTAAACATTTAAATATACACTGCAAAATGGCTTTAATAAATAAGTGAGTTATTTTATTTAGAAAAAGAAAAACCTTTAAGTTTTATATTTTCATATTAAAAGGTTTCAAAGCAACCCACATATTTTGAAATGATGCATTCAATGACCAGTTTCTGAGCTGGGTCATTCTAATCTAAATAAAAACAAAACAGATATTTTATATTGATTTTTTAAATAGCATTTTTTTTGTTTTGCTTATTAAAATATCTCAAGTTTCTACCCTAAAATGGGTTAAATTGGGCCCTAACAAAAAAAACACATTATGAAACATTTATCATAATACATTTATCTGTTTTGAATAATGAAATTTTAGCTTTAAATTCAAAAATTAACAAACGCAGCGCCCTCTAGTGTCATTTATAGGTATTAGTTTGGTCCCCTTCACCATTTTAGGCACCAATAAAAACTTTTATTGCATAATAAGATAAGAAAACACATAAACGTACTAATCTATAAAGAGAAAGTGAGCATAGACGACAATAAACTGTGGAAAATGTTGCGCAAAAACAAACAAAAAGTGTCACCACTGGATTACACCAAATAATTCCTCAAGATACACAAATATATAAATAAATAATTGGATTTAAATAACTCAAAAAAGCTTGTTTTTGGCCCAAAAAAAACCCTTTTATGGCTAACCAGCTTCTTCGCCAAATGAGACAATACCTTTGGAGATGAAGAGAGCAGAACTAAATGTCACATCCAAGGACTTTTTCTAATCTCCTCTTTTCTAAAGTCTTTCAAAGCTGCTTTAATTAACCTCAGTTTGCAGCAGTGTCACTTCTGAGCTGCGCAAATTAGTACAACTGCTTATGGATTAAGGAGCCATGATGCTCTGCTTTAGTTTTTGCATTTTTAAAGCCATCTGCTCACTTACAAATACTTGTTAAAGCCTTATTAAACTCCGGTAATCCTCCAAATTTCAAGGTCAAGGAGACTTCTCTTCTAACCACCTCATGGTCCAGTAGTTTCAATTAGAAACCAATATTAGCGGTGGAATTCCCACGGCGCTTTTAGGGGGGAAACATCAAAATAAAGTTGGAAAATTGACACACAGGAAATCAGGAAGCTGTGAAATGCTGTTTGGTAACATACAGACAGTACAGGACAAAGGTCAGAGATATTAGAAATGATTAAAGGGCCTTTGGGAACACGTCTGTCCCAACAGAACTAGTTTTAGTCGCTTAAAATGAACTAAAAACCAACATCTTTATGTAAATAAAACCAAAGATGTTTTGGTAGATTTGAGGAACTCAAATATAGACTCAGCAGAACACAGAGAACAGAACCCAGCTGTGGAAAAACGACTAAAATAACTGCTAAAATTTAAATTAATTGATTTAAATGTGTCCAATATTGTAAAAATGTGTCAAAAGAAGACTTTTTATTTTCCAAATTATATTTTCTAAGCTTAAGTTTACTAATAAAAAACACCACGTTAGTTGACCCCCCCCTCTTTGACGCGCACGTGCGGGTGGACAGGTGAGCCGTACCTGGCGGCTGCCCGCTGCAGGCGGACAGACGTGTGCAGCGCGCGTCCGGTTGTCCGCAGGCTGCCGGCCTTCGCCATCTTCCTCCGTACTGTACGCGCCGCTCCCCGCAGGTACAGACAGACGCCGCGCGGGCACACGCGCGTTAATGTTTACCTGGACTCCGTGACGTCTTTGACAGGTTATCACATGGCTACAGCAGGTCACTGACGCAATGCCTCATGGGCTATAGAGGGCGGGGGGAGCAAAAAAAAAAAAAAAAACCCACAAACCAGGACAAACTTTTACCTGTAAATGAAGTCCATTCGTCTCTCTGGACAAAAATGTTCAGCTTAAAAGTATTTCCTTTAAATTTTAAAAGTCTCAATAAAGATTTTATTTTCAGCATTGGTCATCTGTTCATTATCACTTCATGTTTTAAATAAAAGTCCAGCTTTAAATCATTTTTAATGAGATCACATCCGCCAATTTTCAATAGTCAAAGCATAATAAAATATGGACTCTTATTGAATAAACTTTATTAGTAACAAATGAAAAACAAAAACAAACTCGGGCGCCCTCTCTGTTGAAACAGAGCCAGGTGGGCTCCATATGGTTTAAACGTGGTAAAAAATATCGGCCCCAAATTGGTTTGTCAAGCTCTGCTGTAGTATGCTAGCGAGCTCCTCTTTAGCGAGCTAGCGTGCTCCACTGTGGCATGCTAGTGTGCTCCACTGTGGCATGCTAGCGAGCTCCTCTTTAACGAGTAGGCAAACCTCTCCTATAGCAAGCTAGCAAGATCCTCTGTTGTGAGCTATCAAGCTTCGCTGTTGCATGCTAGCAAGCTCCTCTTTAGCGAGCTAGTGTGCTCCACTGTAGCATGCTAGCGAGCTCCCCTTTAGCGAGCTTGCAACCTCCCCTATAGCAAGCTATCAAGCTCCCCTGTTACATGCCAGCGAGCTCCTCTTTAGCGAGCTAGTGTGCTCCACTGTAACATGCTAGCGTGCTCCACTGTAGCATGCTAGCGAGCTCCTTTTTAGCGAGCAAACAACCTCCCCTATAGCAAGCTAGCAAGATCCTCTGTTCTGAGCTATCAAGCTCCGCTGTTGCATGCTAGCAAGCTCCTCTTTAGTAAGCTAGCGTGCTCCACTGTAGCATGATAGCAAGCTCCTCTTTAGTGAGCTAGCAACCTCCCCTATACAAGCTAGGAAGATCCTCTGTTGTGAGCTATTAAGTTCAACTGTAGCATGCTAGCAAGATCTTCTTTAGCGAGCTAGCAACCTCCCCTATACAAGCTAGCAAGATCCTCTGTTGTGAGCTATTAAGTTCAACTGTAGCATGCTAGCAAGATCTTCTTTAGCGAGCTAGCAACCTCCCCTATACAAGCTAGCAAGATCCTCTGTTGTGAGCTATTAAGTTCAACTGTAGCATGCTAGCGAGATCTTCTTTAGCGAGCTAGCAACCTCCCCTATACAAGCTAGCAAGATCCTCTGTTGTGAGCTATTAAGTTCCACTGTAGCATGATAGCAAGCTCCTCTTTAGCGAGCTAGCAACCTCCCCTATACAAGCTAGCAAGATCCTCTGTTGTGAGCTATTAAGTTCCACTGGAGCATGCTAGCAAGATCCTCTTTCAAGAGCCTACGTGCTCCACTGTAGCTAGCTAGTGTGCTCCATTGTAGCATGCTAGCAAGCTCCTCTGTAGCGAGCTAGCACCCCCTCCTGTAGCAAGCTAGCAAGCCCCTATGTGGCAAACTAGCGAGATCCTCTGCTGCGAGCTATCAAGCTCTACTGTAACAAGCTAGAGGGCTCCTCTGCTCCAGCATCGCCTTATTGAGCTAGAGACCTGGCCTGTAGCGAGCTAGCAAGCTCCGTTATGGCATTCTAGTGAGCTCTGCTGTATCGAACTAGTAAGCTTGTCTGTAGTGAGCTCCACTGTATTGAAGCAGCGAGTGCCACTGTTGCATGCTAGTGAGTCAACCTAGCGAGCTAGCCAGCTTCATTGTATCAAGCTCAAAATGCTGCTTTGGGGTTCTTTATAGTGAGGATTGAACAGTATGATACACTTAAAGCTCAAAAATGTTAAATGGAAAGTGATGACATGCAAACAATTGGGCAAAATTACTTTCTTTTAAATAAAGCATTAGATTTACGCCTTGATATATATAAAAATCTTGCACGTCTAGCAACCCCCTGGCGTTGCCCCTGCATCCTGGGTGCGTACCTCGGCTTGCGCCTAACAGCAGACTTAGAACTGTGGACCAGGAGACTCTGAAGCATCGTGAGGCCTCGCAGCAGCAATGTGATTTCCTCCAAGAACTCTGAATGTCAAAGTGAGGAAATTCAATGAAGCGTGGGTTTATCTGATATTTGTGTGGTTTATTCATACTCAAAGGACATCTAAGTACATCAATAAATAAAAGATGCATGAAATAGTTGTGTATCATCATCTACACATGCGCAAAATGTATGTAGCAGCAGTGTGATATGGCCTTCAGGTTTGGTCGTTTTCTGTTAAAAGTCTCTCTCCAGTGAAAATCATGTTTTTTGAGTTTTTAACATGTATTTGTGTCATTTTTCTTTTGAAAGAGAACAAATGTAAAACGAAATCATTTTGTTTTTGCATTTCCGAGTATTTCTCTGTTTGAATGAATGATCTTCTTTCTGCTGCACATACACTAAACCCTCATCTGGTCCGGCTAGCGTGTCTAGTTCAGGTTCTGGAGAAGAGAAGATGGTATCTTCAGTCAAATGAGCCGCCGTTCACATTTCAGTGGTCCAATCAGCAGTCACTGGATTTTTGGTGTGAGTTTCATCCAATACTTACGGTAGCAGGGCTGAGAACGCTGGAAAATCTCCACCAGACTCCACGGAGCTTCTTGATGTGACCACGGAAATGTGAACGGCGGCTCATTTGACCGCAGTTGGAAAGGCTTGTAAATGAATGAAAGAGCATTTGAATGTTAGCTTTCATTATTTTCTGCTCTGAGAAACCAATGGATTGAATGGATTGATCACAGCAACGTCAAGAAACATCAAAGAGTCTTTGGTGAACTGGAAGGAGAAAGAATCAGGATTTTGGAGGGAGTTTGGTCCACAGTGGCGTATACTTTCATAGCGCTTTTCTACCTTCCTCAAAGGCCTAAAGTGCTCTGCAGTCACAGACCCATTTCCACATTGGTGGTGGCTCCTCTGCCAAACACTGGCATCAACATTCCACCAGAGGCAATTCGGGGTTCAGTGTCTTGCCCAAGGACGTTGCGACACATGGGCAGGGATGGTGGGAATCGAACCTACAGAAGAAGTCGACTACCCTACCACTGCACCACAGCCGCTCTTCCAAACTCTTCACCTCCTTGTCTGAGATGGTCAAAACCATACGGCTGGACATTACTGATGTTGCTCGACATTTATATGTAGCAGCAGAGAAGATTTACAGTAGTGAGACACTGATCACTGCCACCATGAAGGAATCAGTGGACAGCTCTGTGCCTTACCCGTGTTTCCAAAACACAAGGCTGAAGGTTGCCTGAAATAGGGCTGCCACGATTAGTCGACTAATCGACGACTAATCGACTATTAAAATAGTCGACGACTAATTTAATAGTCGATTAGTCGTTACTTTATATTATATGAAGTCAGATTGATAGTAAAGTTGAAAGTTATAATAGCATTCTGCTAGCTTTTTGGAATATTTTGGCATTTATTAAAGTTTTTGCTACATGCTAGCTGTTTTGGCAAACTAATGCCTTTTTTTTAAGTTTTTTTAGGAAATTTTTGAGTTTTGCTTTTATTTCAGATAGATAGATAGATAGATAGATAGATAGATAGATAGATAGATAGATAGATAGATAGATAGATAGATAGATAGATAGATAGATAGATAGATAGATAGATAGATAGATAGATAGATAGATAGATAGATAGATAGATAGATAGATAGATAGATAGATAGAATTTATTCCAGACACATACTCCAATCAGTAGAACTAAATAAAAACAATGCAATGTCAGAAAATACACAGGTTAAGAACAGTATACAAAAAAATTACAATAATCAATAAAACTACTTAAAAAAATCAAAATGTCACAAATACACAAGTTAAGAACAGTATACAAAAAATTATAAAAGTTACTAAAAAATATTAATTCCATAATACACCATAAAAAATTAGTTAAAGGGATAGTTAAAAAGACAGTCCCTCCAGTGTCTCCAGATAATTGTTGTTTTGGCTAATTTAGGATTTTTCAGTTTAATTTAGCTAATATTTCAGCAGCATGCTAGCTATTTTTGGCTAACTTTAGCTCTTTTTATTTTTTGGCTATTTTGGCATTTAACTAATATTTTAGCTCGTTATCAACTTCAGCATCTTTACATCCACTTTGCCAATGAACCGATTAGTCGAATAATCGGAAAAAATAATCGGTGATTAGTCGACTATTGAAATAATCGTTTGTGGCAGCTCTAGCCTGAAATGAAGGCTGCTTTTCACCATGTGCAACTCCAGAATAGTAGAGAGTCCAACTCCTCTTGACTTTTGAACGTTTTAAAAAAAAAAAAGTAAAAAACATGAATTTCACCAAAATATGTTACGATTTAAGATTAATGTGATCTTATTCTATTTCACAATTTCCCTTAAATCATAAACTTAAGTGAAAAATTAAACAATTTATTTTTATCTCTAAGCATCTGAGTTTTTTTTTTTATTTCATTAAAGAAATAATAGTTTGGAGGCCGTTGATGGCCCTGCCTGTCTTCAGTATCTTTTGGTTTCATCTCCAGCTAATGAACCGCAGCTCCATCCAGTCTGAATCATCTGACTCTCCGTCAGCTCCTGAGTCGACTTCACATGTTCATTCCAGTCATTTGTGTCAGCTCTGGGAACGGCTGCCTCCTCGGCTTCACGGCGTCTGGCTTCATTTGGGCCGACGGCGTTACGAGAGCAGAAGGTTAACAGCAACGACAGAAAAATGAACATTAAAAGAGCAGTGTTTTCAGGTCGCTGAGAGGCAGGAAGGTGATGTCTGATGGGAGAAAAACAAGTCCTCAAAGTGAAGCCGGGGACTTAAGCAGACCCGTGATCTGACGAGGAGCGGGAGAAGAGCCCGGGTTGATATCCTGCAGAAGACAGACCTCAGGTGTGGATGATGAGTGTCACAACCATCCACGCAATCAGAGGAGGAGGGAAACCGACAGTCACATGTGAGCATCGAGGGGAATACAGCGAATGGAAGGAAAAAGACAGCAACACGCCCGGAGCGTGACAGGCTGCACACTCCAGGTTTAATTCAACCTCAGACTTCTGTCACGTCTTCAGTCCACAGCGGTGAGCCGGCGCCAGGCCCAGATGGTTCTGATGCTGACAGCCGTCCCTCATAACCTGAGCTTAACAGGTGTGCTACAGGTAAGCCCACATGAGTCACATATTTATTTCATTTTAAAAACAGACATAAAGTCAAATTCACCCAAGAGGAACACTAATCCTTCATTTGTTTGAAACGAAGGAAAAAACTATCACTGATTTTGCAGGTTATTCCAACTAAAACAAATAAGTTTGGTCTGTATTTTCTCAAGTAATGATACAGAAAATATGGATCTGGTGAGTAACTAAAATTCACCTCATTAAGAATGGACTTGCATGGTCCATGACTTTGTCGCCCAGGCGATGTGTTTGGTTCACTGACTGTACATGAGAACTGGACAGAGCGAGTGTGACGTCACCTATTTTGGCTCCAACCAGATGAAGTCAATTCAGTCGTTTTTTCACAATACAGAACTCTCCATGTTGGAACCAGAAATTGTTAATAAACAGGGATTGGACTGATTTGTGCTGCACGGTCCAGTCAAGTATTTTTAGAGTTTTCACTGAAAAATTGACCTGTTAAGCCGGACCAAACTGTGCCGTTTAGCACTATTGAATTCTTTGTGTCAACAGATTAAATTCACCAGAACGGAATCCAAATATAAAAATCGTTCTTTGTAACAAAAAAAACTTGTCACCCTAAAATAAGTTTGGTCTGTAATTTTTTTCACATAATGATGCAGAAAATATGGATTTGGTGAGTAACTACAATTCACCTCATTGAGAATGGACTTGCATGGTCCATGACTTCGTCGCCCAGGCGATGTGTTTGTTTCATTGACTGTACATGAGAACTGGACAGAGTGAGTATGACGTCACCTACTTTGGCTCCAACCAGATCAAGTCAATTCAGTCGTTGTTTTTTCACAATACAGAACTCTCCATGTTGGAACCAGAAATTGTTAATAAACAGAGATTGGACTGATTTGTGCTGCACGGTCCAGTCAAGTATTTTTAGAGTTTTCATTGAAAAATTGACCTGTTAAGCCAGACCAAACTGTGCCGTTCTATCACTATTAAATTCTTTGTATCAACAGATTAAATTCACCAGAACGGAATCCAAATATAAAAATTGTTCTTTTGTAAAAAAAAAAAAAAAAAACTTTCTGTCACTCCCTAGACAATAAGTTTGGTCTGTGATTTTTTTCACATAATGATGCAGAAAATATGGATTTGGTGAGTAACTAAAATTCACCTCATTGAGAATGGACTTGCATGGTCCATGACTTCGTCGCCCAGGCGATGTGTTTGGTTCATTGACTGTACATGAGAACTGGACAGAGTGAGTGTGACGTCACCTACTTTGGCTCCAACCAGATGAAGTCAATTCAGTCGTTGTTTTTTCAAAAATCCAGAACTCTCCATGTTGGAACCAGAAATTGTTAATAAACAGGGATTGGACTGATTTGTGCTGCACGGTCCAGTCAAGTGTTTTTAGAGTTTTCACTGAAAATTTGACCTGTTAAGCCGGACCAAACGGTGTCGTTTTAGCATTATTAAATTTGTATCAACAGTTCAAATTCACCAGAAAGGAATCCAAATATAAAAATTGTTCTTTTGTTAAAAAAAAAACAAAAAAAAAAACAACTTTCTGTCACTCCCTAAAACAATACATTTGGTCTGTAGTTTTTTTTTCACATAAAGATGCAAAAAATATGGATTTGGTGGATAACTAAAGCTCACCTCAATATTTTGTAACGTAGCATCAAAAGTCTGCTCCATGTCTTCAGCTGCCATTTTGGTCCATTCTTCCATGCAGATCTTCTCAAGAGCTAGGATGTTTTGGGGCTGGAAACTCTCTCCACAGATTCTCTACTAGATTCAGATCTAGAGACGTGTCAAAATCAAGGCCCGGGGGCCGGATCCGGCCCTCCAGATAATTTTATTTTATTATTACTAACGACCCGATGTTATCTTGCTCTCATTTCTAACTTATATAATTTTGACAGAATATATATTTTTGGAGAGTAAAATATTGGGAGTTTAAGTTGATTTATTCTGGACTAATATCTGTTTTTATTCATTGTAATGTTAAAAATTGAAGTTATTTAAGGTTTAAATATGTAGTTTTGGTGTGTTCAATAAATGTTTATTCGGATCTGGATCATAACGTAAAAGTAAATGAAGAAAATGTATAACAAAAAACTGACGCTACACCACAGCCGTTCATTATGATTATGTCTTTATGGTTTAAGTAAGACACAAAATCAAAATAAGGTTTTGATTTTTTTGTGGACAAAGCTTCCGTTTTCCATGCTGAGCTTCTGCTACCAGTCTCTTTGCTTTGACCACCAATAACCAAAATAAAATGTCATACAAGCAAATGAACAAGTTTGTTTTCAAAGGAAGCATGCGTTAGTGAAGTGTGGGAGTGTTGGAAGTGACGGCGAACAGTTTGGGTCGGAGCCGTCCTGCTGCAGGAAGCGCGTCTCTTATCTAACACAGGACCGTTCTTTCAAAGCTGGCTTTCTGTTCAACTCGTCACGCGGTACTTAAATCCTTTTTGTGCACCCACTTTCACTTCTTTTCATACACAATGCAGTGCTCTCTGATCCTCTCCATCACTCAACCCACTGGCATTATATAACATAGAAATCAGATCATGTCGAGAAAAGGATCGCTCTTATTAATACCTGCATCGTGCCACCGTTTCCAGTGATGCGCCCCTTCCAAAGCTGCAAACCAACTGATTATCTTTTAAAATAAAAATGAGCTTCTTTGTTCGTTATTGCTTCTTTATTTAACAGAAAATGCAAAAGCAGTTTTATTCAGAGGCGCTTGCTCTCGTGGAGAAAAAAAGGCACCTTTGAAAAATATATATGTGTGCAAGTATTCATCCATCTGTCGGTCTGTCAGCTAAAATGTTCCGACAAGACTTTTCCAAATCTTCGCTGTCATGTGAGGACAGCAATTACAGTAGCACTTGTCAAGACTTTGCTTCCTGAAAAGTGCCAATCCGGCCTCCGTGTTTCAGTCTGAGCACAGGGAATATTCCTTTCACCGCTGCGCGGAGGCCTTCAGAATCCCGCTCGACTGTCAAGTCTCACTGAAGTGAGAAACACAGGCACGGAGTTAGAGAGCTGCCAAAAGAAATCACTTTTCCAAGGTAAAATATACCAGAAAAGTCCAGTGTGGCAGAACTGGGGTTCAGCTAGAACTCTCATTAGGAAGATTAATTCCTAAAATTTTTTATATTTTTTTCACAGCAGCAATGACCTTAAAAAAAGAAAGCTCAGTTCATGTTTTCAAGGTTTTTGGGGGCAGAAAGTAGGGCTGTAACGAGTATCCGGGTGCTCGGGTATTCGCGATCTGGTTCCGAAATTACGAGTACGAATATTGGCGACGTCAAAGATCGCTGATTCGCGATCTTCATAAATATAGTCAATTGTAGTAAAATATTATCAAAATATGATCAGGGGGCAATATATTTTTGCTCTTAAATACAGATTAATGTTGTATTGTAAGCTTATGAACTAAAACAAAGCCAAAAGAGCCGCCGTTCCGCCACTGGAAGTAAACATCTTCGTGACGGTGAACTTCCGGTTTTCAAAGTAAAACTAGCGAGAGCTTTTTTCCGTTCAGAAACCAAGACCGTAGTTCCGTTCTCTGAAAAAACTTCTGAAAAAACTAATTAGCTTTAACACCGGAGCTTTATCTCAGTGTTCACATTCTTTTGGTTAAGGTAACTCTTCAACAGTTGACGCAATTAACGAAACTCCATCTTATTCTGAAGAAACGCAGCCTCGAGCTGCTGAAAGGAGGATGTAATCAACGTGAATCAGATGATTCTGCTGCGGAAAAAATGCCTTTTTTCATATCATCTCTGCACCGATATGAAAAGCTTGGAACGTAATACTTTAAGGATACAAAACGGGGGAGAGAATTTTCAGGTTTTGCTTTTAAATTATCCAAAACAGAAGTGATTTTTGTCATTTTTATGTCACTTAACCAGAAGATTGACAAAAGAAGAAAAAAAGTTTAAAATGACAAACAGCATTTCTTTCTATCTGAATCTTTGTGGGTTTTTTTCCATCAGTTTTGTTGATTTTGATCTCCTGTTCTAAATAAAGGTATAAATAATGATTAAAACCAAATAATTAAATTTTTTATCCATCCAGTAAATAGACACTCGCATAGCAATAAACATTATATTAAAGAGTAAGAATCGTGGTTCGATTTGTGAATTCTTGATTCGTGAATCGAATCGTATCGTCACCTGAGCAACGGTCCACAGCCCTAGCAGAAAGTGATTAAAAATCAGAAAAACAAACAATTTTGCACGTGGAGAACATCTCAAATAGGGAATAGGGCTGATATCGATTATAATTTTCAGAAACTATTCGATTTTTCGATTCTTCAAATCAATTCAATTTTGAGTTTACACTTTTATACACATTTGTTTAAAAATACAATAATAATCTACTATATGATTTGATTATATTTATATTAATCTGATCCAGTTGACATACTGTAAAACGTATTAGTGAAATAATGAGATTATTAATATCATGCAGTGTTACATGGATTCTCAAAAAGAGAAGTTCTAACTAAAATGTTCATTGCAAACATTGTTCTGCTTCTCCTGGAGGGCGTTTCAGTTTGGCCACTAGGTGGCGATCGCGCTATAGCATAACACCTTATTCCAGAAGAAGTAAAGTATGAGGAAAAAAAAACGATGTTTTAGACCACAAATGGTAACTTCAAATTTTTTAAAATTTACTTTAAATTTTTAATGCCTGTGAGTTTAAAAAGATGTTCATTTGGTCAGCAATGTATGTTTAGGTCAACTGAGCGTTAGCCGTCCTATAGGAAATTCCATCGAATGCTAGCGTCAAGCTAGCGGACTTCAGCTTCATGCGCTACATTTTTATGAATTGTTTATTAATCAATTAAGCTTAAATCGACTCAAAACAATTACCATATTATCAGTACTATAAGTTGCATTTATTTTCATAGATTGGCCAGGGGTGCGACTTATACTCAGGATTAACGTATTTGCGATTTTTTTAGACATAAATAGGCTCCTATATTCGTTATTGTCGGCACTAACAACCGATTGATTTTTTTTTGGGTTGTTTCCTCTAACAATCCCTAGAGGGCACTGTAGGATTGTGCCCTTCCGTGCTTTGAAGCGGGCACCCCCCATGCGCCACTCTCAAACCCAGAACCCTGATTGGTCATTTAACAGTGATTAAGGGTTGAGGAGGGGTTAGCCTAGCCTAATAGGCTTTTTTCAAAACATTTTTTGGGCTATTTTGGAGTTTAGCCTAACCCCTAACCCTAACCCTTGCTACATAATAGCGATGTTGGCTAATTTGGGGGTTTTTCCATTTTTTTTTTTGGCTAATATGGAGTTTAGTTAATGTTATAGCCTTACGCTAGCTGTTTTGGCTAATTTAAACATTTCATTAGTTTTAAGGCAACTTAAATTTTTAGCTCATATTTTAGCTACATGCTAGCTGTTTTGGCTAATTTAGGCTTTTTACTTATGAATTTTAGCATCTTTACCTATCAGGACTAGCATCTTCAGGAGCCACATTCAGCTAACAGTATTCACACGTTCACACCAGCATTATTGCAGGTAACGCTGTGTATCTAGTTTTTAAAATATTTTAGTATTATTTTTTCCAATGAAACTCACAGAAATTAAGTATTGAAAACGTGGCTTTCTGGAAAACCATAAATGTTTATGTTTTGGCTGTGATTGTTACATTTTTTATGATAGCCTACAAACCATCCCTTGCCCCACATCAGAAAAGAAAACAGTCATGTGGCCCTCACAAGAAAAAGTTTAGGGACCCCTAGACATGTAAATAGAGTTTTAATTGGACGCTACGTTCAAGTGGACGCAACGTGGTGAATGCATGTTGCCGAGGGCGATGTAAACGTCAACTTACACGCCTTCCTCGCACATTTTTTTTAAATTTATTGGTTTATTTCAAGCATGGGATAAAAAGCCCACAAGTATGTCAAACGCATTTTAGATACTAAGCAAAACATTGATTGAGAAAAGCAAACGAGGATGAAAGACGATGATGCCCTCTAGTTGAGAGTGTAAACACTCATCTAATCACATATGCAAACAAACGCTGCATCAGATGCTATAATGCTCGTCTTTTTAGTTCAAAGTTGTGTTTTCTTGTGTAGCATCTCGTACACCAAAGTTTGCAATTGCATGATGACGCCTACGTGATGCGTTCGAGAGCAAACCCAGGAAGTGGGGGTGTGAAAAGGCGCAGCGGGTGGTGGTGGGGGATCTCAGTTGGCTCTTCACATTGGTTTGCTGTATAAGAGCCCGATTGCTCAAAGCAGCATGCAGAGCTTCAAAGCCTATAAGTTATTATAAATGATCAAAAGTGAGTAAAGATTGCTTCCACTACTCCTGCTGTGGTGCACATGGAAAAAAAGTTTCATTAAGTTGGAGCATTTTCTTTTTTTTTATATTATTTTTTTCTTTCAGGAATATTTAAAAAAAAAAAGTAAAAGTTACTAATATTTCATTAGACAGGTTTTTATTTGCTAATTTATTTTTAAAATAAAGGTGCATAAAAGTAACAAAACAATATTTTAAGGCTTTGAACTAGATAGAGTTTTGTGTGTGGAGCTGGAACAGAAACCATTTCCAGAGATCCATTTATTTGATCCATTTATTTAACCCATTTTACTCTCTGATGCCCCCAATTGCTTGTGAAGCCAGAACCAATCTCTTCTGAGCAGCTTACGTTCAGAAATGTGATTGTCTTGTTTTCTCCGCGGCTCCCGGCGAGGTGGATGGCTCCCTCAGGGGGTGTTCGCTTGTTACAGTGGCAGGAAACAAAAGCAGAAAATGAAATAACAGGAAGACGTGTTTGAGTACAACAAAGCACTGACAAAGTGTTGTTTTATAATGATGTAATTCATCCAAGAAGCAACAGCTGCTGCACTTTTATGGAGTCCCGAAAGAGCCAAAATTAAATAAATATATACACCATTAAATAAATAAATAAATGTGGCATTAAATAAATAAATGTGGCATTAAATAAATAAATGTTGCAATAAATAAATAAATGTTGAAATAAATGTGGCAATAAAATATTAAAAGAGCACATTTAAGTATTTCATGACGTATTTATTTATTTCATTGCCCAGTGTGGGTCAAAAGAGCCAAATTGAAATAAATATATTTAATATGAAATAAATAAATAAATGTGGCATTAAATAAATAAATGTTGCATTAAATAAATAAATGTTGAAATAAATAAATAAATGTTGAAATAAATGTGGCATTAAAAGATTAAAAGAGCACATTTAAGTATTTCATGACATATTTATTTATTTCATTGTCCAGTGTGGGTCAAAAGAGCCAAATTTAAATAAATATATTTAATATGAAATAATAAATAAATGTGGCATTAAATAAATAAATGTTGCATTAAATAAATAAATGTTGCAATAATAAATAAATGTTGAAATAAATGTGGCATTAAAATATTAAAAGAGCACATTTAAGTATTTCATGACATATTTATTTATTTCATTGTCCCTTGTGGGTCAAAAGAGCCAAATTGAAATAAATAAATAAATGTGGCATTAAATAAATAAATGTTGAAATAAATAAATAAATGTTGAAATAAATAAATAAATGTTGAAATAAATGTGGCATTAAAATATTAAAACAGCAATTAAAAAGTCATTTTTAACATTTCATAATATATTTATTTATTTCATGATTTCATTATACATTTCATGAAACAGGAAGTCGACACACCATGAAATGTCAAACTGTCAGATTCTCCTCGTCAAACTCAGTGGGCGGGCCTAACTCTCGTGTCTCTGCTCTGTTGATCTGGCCTGGTGCAAAGTTTTTTTCTGAGTCCTCACTCACATACACGCTGCAAACATCCGCTCGGTCGGCCCACTGGATCTGTGTCCGGGCGCGTGTGCGTCCCTGTTTTGGTGTGTGTGGGGGTGTGTGTGTGTGTGTGTGTGTGTGTGCACTCGCGCTCACAGGTGTGTGTGTGTTTAAAAAGTGTCTCTATGCGCGCGCACAGAGACACACAAAACAGACAGACATGCAGACACGCAGATCAACGTGGGCAGACTCCGGTGCGGGTGAAGAGTTTCGGAAGTTAAAAAAAAAACAACAGAAAGGCAGAGATTTATAAAACACACACAACACTGACTGACAGGAGCGTGCTCAACGTAGTGAGCAGACTCTGGACCGGGGCTGCTGGTTTTGGGAGAAAAAAAGACGCAGAAAGCAGCACACACACACACCTGCGAGCGCACACACACACACACACACACACCAAAACAGGGACGCACACGCGCCCGGACACAGATCCAGTGGGCCGACAGAGCGGGTAGGCGGGGTTTTGGGTGTAAATCAGCAGCAGAGAGCGGTTCTTCTTAGCAGAAACACGGGTTAATGTCTTTAGATTATTTAATTTTCACCCATGATGGCAAAAAAAACAAAAAAAGTTCCAGCAGAAGAGCGGAGCGGACTCCGCTTCGCGGCGCTTCCGCGTCCAGAGTGGATTGGGGGTGACGCGCTCCCCGTCCCGGTAGCTGGTGGTTAGTGAGAATGCATGAAGAGGACAGAGAACACGTTTTGATTTGGTGACCCGAACAAAAGTCTTTGATTCACCAAAACAATGTTTGCAGCGTGTATGTGAGTGAGGACTCAGACAAAAACTTTGCACCAGGCCAGATCAACAGAGCAGAGACACGAGAGTTAGACCCGCCCACTGAGTTTGACGAGAGAATCTGACAGTTTGACATTTCATGGTGTGTCGACTTCCTGTTTCATGAAATGTATAATGAAATCATGAAATAAATAAATATATTATGAAATGTTAAAAATGACTTTTTAATTGCTGTTTTAATATTTTAATGCCACATTTATTTCAACATTTATTTATTTATTTCAACATTTATTTATTTATTTCAACATTTATTTATTTAATGCCACATTTATTTATTTATTTCAATTTGGCTCTTTTGACCCACAAGGGACAATGAAATAAATAAATATGTCATGAAATACTTAAATGTGCTCTTTAATCTTTTAATGCCACATTTATTTCAACATTTATTTTATTTATTTCAACATTTATTTATTTAATGCAACATTTATTTATTTAATGCCACATTTATTTATTTATTTCATATTAAATATATTTATTTCAATTTGGCTCTTTTGACCCACACTGGGCAATGAAATAAATAAATACGTCATGAAATACTTAAATGTGCTCTTTTAATATTTTATTGCCACATTTATTTCAACATTTATTTATTTATTGCAACATTTATTTATTTAATGCCACATTTATTTATTTAATGCCACATTTATTTATTTATTTAATGGTGTATATATTTATTTAATTTTGGCTCTTTCGGGACTCCATACACTTTGAGAGGCAGGCTTTGCTCACTTTCAACGAGAGGCTAAACAAATACTCACATAAGAATGAACCACATTTTGAAAACGTTGGTCAAATGTGAGCCTGAAACTACCCATTTTCAGGGAGCAACTTTACTCTGATCTGTTCAACAAATACCTGATAGTGGAGCTCACATTTGAGAGCCAAAACGGTGAAATGACAGGTCCACTTTCTATGCGTAGCGAAAATCTGAAAACAGAAAAAGCTTCTGAAAGAGTTTTAGGACATCCAAACGAAACATGAACCTGATTTATATTAGAAAATGCTCTGCAAACATTTAAAAAATTGAGGCCGAATTCTTCCCCTATCCCTACGGCGTTTCACTACCTCTCCAACTGTAGGGTTTTTTTTTTTTAGGGACTAACCCTCGCGGCGGAGGGATGCGAAGCGCTTTTCTTTACAGGGGTGTTCTCTGATTCACAGTAATTTACATTTAAATGTGAGTAATGATTTCTTTTGTTTCAACGTGACTTTTTTAAAGTGATAAAACCAATGTTGTCATGTATTTCAGAGCGCTAGTGCTGTTGAGGTCCCAGTGGAAAGATTTATGGGGAGGGAAAGCATGATAAAGCATGGTAAAGCTGGTTTATTTGTATACATGTATGTGTTTGTGTATGAATCTTTGTGTGTGTATGATTACATGGACACATTTTTGATTAAAAAAAATAAAAGAAATCAAAGGGTACTAAATGCCCATTTGTAAATGGTTTATACTGTAGATTAAATGTAAGATATATTGATATAATTTCTTCATTTTGAACTACATTTGAGCTGTTTTATTTTGATTTATAATTTATATAAAAATTTTGTTGTTTTCTTGGTTTTTTTTTATCATTTACTATGTATTGTTTGAAATAAAGGACAACAAATAAATAACTTTCAGCTTGAAGGGCTTAATGTAAGATATGGGAAGAAATTAGATTTGGCTAAAGATTCATTTTTTTCCCCCCCAAACTACAGAAAGACTATTTTAAACTCTCTGTATTGGGGGGAGGTCATGTGGACCATCTTACTGTAATGCCAGGAGCTTTGACTCAGCTGCCGTAAATCTGGTTAGTGAATGAATAAAAACTATTTCAGGAACTAAAGTTCTTCATGTATATAAAAAATCGTATATATAAACATAAACACACTTTAACATAAAACACCTAAGCTTTGCTGCAGTGGATGCAGTTTATTTTTTCTCCACTGTTGGTTTTAGGTTTGATTTGTCTTAAGATTCAAAATGTTTTGTTGCCATTAAACATAATAACCCATTTTGAATTTCCTTCCTTTAACTTCCTGAGAAAGAAGAGTTGCTGCTGAGCCGTTTAAATGACATCTCTGTGAGAAGACTCAGTGTGGCGGTTAGAAGAGTGACCAAAATGTGTCACATGTGTCTGTCCCAAAAGGACAGTGAGTAATTGTAATAAAGTTTGTATTCACTTTAGCTAAATAAGCGTGGAAAAATGCAGAGAAAGGTCAAGAAACACACAAACATGGATGCTGATCGAGTGGGAATGTTACACTGTTGTTGCAGATATCGTCACCGATTTGATGCTAGCTGTTTTATTTTTGTCTATGGGCTTTTATAATCATGTTGTTAAAATCGCACTCTAACTATATTTGATTCTATTATAAAATCATTCCCAGTAGTTTTTAAATTTTGCTTATGCAGTTTTTATCTAAAAATTAAAAAAAAAATCATTTTTTAAGATATATTTTCTAAAACTTATTAAAAATACAATTCTGGTTTGTTAGAAGCACAAATTTCCCAGAATTCCTTTGTTTAAACTCTCTCCCGCTAGCTTATTGCATCTCACAAGCAAAAGCTAACATTAGCATAGCGAAAACGAACAAACAAAAATAAAAAACCAGCAAGAAATATCAGAGCTATCCAGCTGTACAGTTTAGAGTCAGACGAGGAAAATCAAGACGTTATTGGATCTATTTGCATGAAAGTGGATGCAACAGAATTGTAGCGAAAACAAGGAGACTTTGCCCCGCCCACAGTCATGCAAACCGCGGATTTTCATCTGCTCCTGATCCATCTCGATTTGAATAAAGAAATAATTGGAAAAACAGTTTTACGGCTCGTTCCAAGTTTTCCCCGTCTCCCTACCTCTACTTTTAGCCTTCCGCTTTCTCTTGACGCTCCTGCCGCGGAGCAACCGCCGTAGCTTGGGGTTTATATGTTCTGGAGAGCTCTAGAGAGGCACCGGTACGCACATCGCTGGGTTTGTTTTCATCAGATCCTTCAGAGCCTCTCTGGGTTCTGCGCGGTTCACTTTTGCAGCGACAGCTTCGCCTGAGGGCCGTTTTAGACGCGACTTCCTTCTGTCTGTGGTCCAGTTTGAGCTTTAACCCGGGGGGGACAACAATTTTTATTATTGTGTTGTGAAAATAAGAAAAATATCATAAGCACATGAATTATACAAGTTAGAAATAGAATTATCCGGAGGGCCGATTCTGGCCCCAGGGCCTTGACTTTGACACGTGATTTAAAGGGGCCCTACCATGAAAATTCTACTTTTTGAGGTTTTAGATGCATTTTACTGTGTTTTTTTGTGTTTATATGTCACGGAAACGCAGCTAAAATGAGACAAAACGTCTGTTTTTCCCTCAGGATGATGCATTTTCTCAGAGACTATAACGCCACATCATTGCTCTATTGGACTTTCTCCTTTCTAAACCCAGAAGAGCGCTCCCGAAACTCCCCGGCACGTCCTCTCATATTGCAGAAATGAGTGTGCGGGGGCGAATCATACCTGCGCACACAGAGCAATAGACATGCTGGCGTCCTCCCTCTCAGTCAGATTTATATTCAATTATCTAAATTAGATGTTCGGTCTCCTGCTCTGCCATTCTTCCACAAGGGGCCAATCACAAAGCTCATCTGGGTGATAATTGAAAGAGGTTTTAATGAAGGCGAAATGTCCCTGACCTTTGAATGCCACAGTCTGCTGGTGCCTGCTGTCCTCTGTCTGTGTGCAGATAAGGCTCAGCTATTATGGCAAATTCTTTTATGGCAAGCGCTTCCCAAAAATCTAATAACAGTAGATCACCGCTCACATTTTGTCATCCATACACTCGCCACGGTAATTTGTCAATTTATAGGGCTCCGTTGCATATTCAATTATCGTTCAGTGGAGCAGGTTAGAGGACTAAATGTTCTGCATCTTCTTGATTCTAAAAATAAAGAGAAAATAAACCTCAAACAAACAGCTCACATTTTTTAAAGCGTTTGTACACTTTAAGTTGTTTTCTATTTTAGCTCACGAGTGATTTATCCTCCAAATAACTTTTAAAGCAACTAAAATTAACCTTAAAGTGAAACATATTTTCTATGCTTTTATTTTGACAACGTTTTTGGTCATTTCCTGTTCGTTTTGTGTCTTTATTTAGTTTATCTTAAACTTTTTACAGGACCAAATTAATTTAAAATAATAAACTTTGTTCCTGAATCTTTATGTTCTTTATGGTCGCTCAAAGTTTTTCGATATTCTTCCTCATTTGTTTTCTTTTTTTTTTTAAATTCTTTAAACTTTTTTTCATAATTTCTCTGTCATTAAGGAGGTTGCAAAAATCTGGGCGTTTAGGCTCAGGTTAGGACGCGATTGTGACGAGTAACCGAGGATGTCATCATTTTTATCAAAAACCTTTATTTAACTAGGACATCCTCATTTAGACCAACCAGAGATTCATCAGGGAAATTATTCTCTGACAATCGCAGGGATGTCAAACTCAATCGCACAAGGGGGCAAAATCCAAAACACATCTAAAACTACATTCTTAAAGCTTTAAAACCGTAACTTTTAGTATAATTATGAACCATAGATATATAGCATTACCTGTGATAATGTTAGTGTGAATGCTGTAAGATGAATTTTGGCCGCTGAAGATGCTGAAACTGATAGCTGAAAACATAGGTTAGCCAAAACATGTAGCTGAAATATCAGCAAGCAGAATGACAATTTTAAAAACTTTAAAATTGTAACTTTTTTAATGTCATTATGAATAATAAAAAGGCAGGAAAATTGTTCCAGAGTAAATCAATTTAAACCTTAAATTCCTTTAAATATTTTACTCTCCATCAAGATATATTTTTTCAAAATTATACAAGTTAGAAATGAGCGCAAGACCACACTGGTCCATTAATAACAGTAAATTAAAATGATCTGGAGGGCCGGATCCGGCCCCCGGGCTTTTACTTTGATACGTTCTACTATACATGATTTTGGTGTCATAATCCCAAAGATTATTTGGTAGTGATGTAAAAATATGAATGTATGATATTTGATTTTTACACGCCTGGCGCTCAGTTTTTCTTTATTTTTTCTCTTAAACTATAATGTCAAGATTTAAGTCCTCCTTCCTCTTGATGAAACAATTTTATGAGAGAATTTCCACAAGACTTTCAAAAAAAATCTAACCCTCTATTACCTAAAGTCTGTGTGTGAAGTGTCTGTCACTCATTACAAATCAATCCTCCAGTAACACTCCTGTCTGCAAACAATGAAGACGTTAAGCAGTTGCATGCTGGGAAATGTGAGTGTCAGGTAAATTAGTCTGTGGAGTATCTTTTTTGTTTGATTGCTTGTTTTACTTCCGCATTTCAGTTTTTGGAAACCTGAGGCCGCTCTATTATGGCCTATTTAACACAAGTCAGAATACATCCACAGAAAATAAAAAAATTATTCTTAATTGAAGTGAACTTTAGAAAAGTGGTGAGCTAACTTGCTAAAAAGCTGTTAAATAACAGAAAATTAGCTATAATTTTGTGTGTATTATGCTGAAAATAGTTCATATTTAAATGTATTTTTTTATTTAATTTTCCTTTTTATTCAATAAAATGAAAATAATATAACTTTGAGTTGTGAACTCAAACATGATGGAAAGAAAAAAATGAAAAGGAAACAAAAAGAAGAAAACTTCTACTGTCTGCCCCTTTTAACAAATCAATAAATCAATCAGACAAAACATTCTGCCCATTTATCATCCAATAAAACAAGATTGGGAAAGAAAGAACACAAATGTACAATTGCAAACATCAACCAGTTCAAAATAAACCCCATACCTCGAGGATGAGTAGTTTTTATTGATACTAGATAGATTTGAAGTCATTTTGATTTTTTAAACTTGATCTTGTAGCGGTTTTAATTTCCGCGCTCAATTTATTCCATTTATTTACCCCATACCGATACTTCTTCTGAGGTGTTCTGTGTTTTGGTTGGATAAATATTTAATAGTAATATTTACACTATACATACATGTTAAAATATTAAAGTTAACGAGATCATATAAGTTTAATAAAAAATGGATTAGACGGGTCCTTATAATAACTTTATGTGATCATTCTTATTGCTTTTTTTTGTAATATGTAAATTGGATTAGTATATTTTTTTAATTTTTACCGCAAATTTCTATACAATATTCAGGTATGGCATAATCAGGGAATTGTATAATAGATTCAGTGAATTTATTGTATTTTACTTTGTCTAATTGCTTTTGCTATTTTGATTTGAACATTGTTAACTTTTCAAGTTAGATTTTTCATCTATAATAATTTCCCCAGTTTTTTATGTATTATTATTTTCTATGTTTAATTGAACTGTATCAATTCTGTATTGAATTCTTTTAAAGGTTACTGCTGAATATAGATGTAAAAACGTTTTTAAAACGTTTTAATCGGACACTGTTGTATATATCTTCATCCCCCTTGTTATTTTCAGATGTGTATATACAGTATATATATATATTTATATGTGTGTATATATGCATTCATATTTCTATTTTATCTTTTTATATTATTATTATTATTTTTTATCTTTTATCTTTTTTGCATAGGAGCACAGGTCACTGGAACCAAATTCCTTGTATATATTCTATACTTGGCCAATAAAGCTGATTCTGATTCTGATTCTGAAAAGTGAAACGACATAATACAAATTGATCAAACTAAAACGTTTGCCAGCAACATCCTCTAAACCAGTGTTTTTCAACCTTTATGAGACACTTTTTACTTGGGGAAAAAAAATAAACATAATATATATTTAGCACAAGCGCAAAAACAGATGGAAATTAATGCACGTATTTAATCTGATATAATTATGAGAAAATAGTCTCTTCCAAATCATAAAGAAAAACTCTTTAATGATCTTATTTCAACCAACTGTAAAACCTAATGTACACAGAGCTGATATCTATGGTGAATGTTTTTTACACCAAGTTGGTTTGTGTTTATTCATATTATTATGATTTAACGTAAAATGTTCTTTTGTAGCATTTTGATCAAGTTCTGTGCAATAAAAACAGAGCTATGGTCTTTTAGTTGAACTACAAGTAAACGTGTTTTTTCTTGACAAACAGAGTCAAAATGAAGTTTAATCCTAATCTAAAGACAGACTCCAAACATCTACATGAAATAATTGTGTTCCTCTCCACATAAAAATCACAAGTGTGTTGATAAATCTACGGCCTTAGAGGCAACGTTTGTTTATTCTGGTAGCTTGACTGCAGATTAAAAAGCATTTATTTGTTAGGAAGCTGTAAACATTTTAGTTGGTAGAACTTCATCCTGTCCGCTGCTGAACTGCAGAACGCGGTTTTCAACTCCGCTGTGCAGATTAAACTTTTGAGGAACAGAAACACAATTTTCTTTCCACTTTCCCTTCACTGAGCTGACTCAAATCTTCAGGATTGCTGGGAGAAACTCACACAGATGCTGCACACTTTCTGGTGTTTCTTTAAGGCCACAGCATTGATGGAACGCCATCATTTATCACTAACTTCTCATAAACCAACAATGTTCCGTTTCAAAGAGCTGAATTCAAATCAATCGCACGTTTACATTTCTTTTAGCTGAATTTGACCCCCAGTTCAGGGCCAAATATAAGTTTTCTTTATTTACTATTTTATTATTTTCTCTATTTACCCTTTAAACTGATTTTTGTGACAGTACTTATTTTTTCACAATAAAATTGACACTAAATAAATAAATACAAGTCACTTAAGAGTTGTAAACCCTGTTTGTTTTGCTGCTAAACCAAAAAAAAAAAGAAACACATGAATAGAATAGAATAGAATAGAATAGAATAGAATAGTAGAATAATAGAATAGAATAGAATAGAATAGAATAGAATAGAATAGAATAGAAAATACTTTATTAATTCCTTTGGCAGTCCTCAGGGAAATTCAGGTACCAGCGTCCGTACAGCAAAGATGTAGTAAAACAATGAAATAAATACAATAGAATAACAATAAGTGAAATAGACTGAATATGGCTAGATATGCAAATATAGAAGTAATAAATACTGCACATTATTGACATTGCACGGTGCCCAGAAAGTTGGACATATTACCCTGATAACAGAATTGCACATGTCTTCCGGATTATGAGATCAGATTGTTATTTTTTATAACAAAGATCAAAAGTGTGGAGAACATTAAAACAAATAAAGCCAAAAATGAAGCAAAGAAAAAGTCCAAAAATGTAAAATGGAGGATGAAATAGTGCAATACTTGTATCAATTAATATAGCATGTTTAATACTTACTATGATGTTGCTTCCCTCTGCTGCCATCTTCTTTTTCTTCTCTAACACCTCTCTCTTCTTCTTTTCCGTCCAAACAAAAAAAAAATAAATAAAAAGATACAAACACGATCAATATAAATACAGTTTAGCATGAAAAACAACAGTAAAATCCGACCAACGCTATCCGTTTTCTCAGTTGTTGGACAGGACAAGTAAGGAAAAACAAAAAAAGAAAGAAACTACTGAGAGTCAAACTAAATATACAGCTACCTACAGGAGATGGGATCATTTTAGGGTTTTTTTTTCCAGTTTATTGCTAAAATGTGACAAAAGATGCATCACAAAGGACAACAATAACGCTGTTAGTTAAACGGTCAGACTGACTTTCAGCATCCGTTCAGCAATCTCATTACATCCGTTTCCTCCAACTTTTTAAATTATCCTGTAAGAGAAAATGTTGAAGACAAATGTGCTTCTGTGAGAAAAAAACCGTCCAAACCACCTGTAATATGACAGCTTTAACATCTCAGTCGCAGCAGCTCCGCCCATTCCTTCCATCCAATTATCCAGCAGGTTTAGTGGCAGTGCTGGAGCGTTGGTTACCGGGGAAACCGCCGGCGCTTTGGTGCCCCGCAAATACGCAACCATCCCTGCTGTCGCCTTCAAAGTGAAATCTTTTGGTTGACTGCCGTGTATTTTCTTCTCGGTGTTCCCGTTAAAAGAGGTGATGCAGGTGGGCAGAGAGACGGAGAGGATTATTAAATCTGTGTGAGACAAATGAAGCAGAAGGGAGCCGTGCGGAGGCGGGGGGTCAGAAATGAAGCTCGCGGTGCATGAAAATTATACTTTTTACCGCAGACAGAGAGGAAGTCAAGGGGAGGAAGCCGTATCTCCAGCCGACCTCAAAAGCAGCAGATGCTGCTCCTCAGAGGAGGTGTTGAAAGACCTGCAGGAGACGTTTCCTCACAAACCTGTCAATCCCTACGACCCCGTCTGACGTTTTCATCTGCCTACGATCACATGGTGGCAACGTTTCTCATGAATTTGACTTGGAAGCTTGATTACAAAATACATTTTCAGTCGTATTTCCTTTTTTAGATATTACATTTTTTTCATTTAAAATAATACAAAAAAATATCACTTATTATTAAGGACTCTTAATTAGTGCTGCCACAAACGATTATTTTAATAGTCGACTAACCATCGATTATTTATTCCGATTAGTCGACTAATCGGGTTATGCACAAACTGGATGTAAAGAAAATCTTAAACATGATTAGTTTTAAAACTAAAAAATCCTAAATTAGCCAAAATAGCTAGCATGTAGCTGAAATAGCTAAACTCCAAATTAGCCAACAAGACTGTAAACATTTCGAATTAGCTAGCTAACATGTAGCTAAAATATTAGCTAAAAATCGAAATTAGCCTAAAAAACTGTAAAAATCCCAAATTAGCCAAAATAGCTAGCATGTAGCTGAAATGGCTAAACTCCAAATTAGCCTAAAAGACTGTAAACATTTCGAATTAGCTAGCTAACATGTAGCTAAAATATTAGCTAAAATCGAAATTAGCCTAAAAAAACTGTAAAAATTCAAATTTAGCTAGCTAACATGTAGCTAAAATATTAGCTAAAATCGAAATTAGCCTAAAAAAACTGTAAAAATCCCAAATTAGCCAAAATAGCCAGCATGTAGCTGAAATGGCTAAACTCCAAATTAGCCTAAAAGACTGTAAACATTTCGAATTAGCTAGCTAACATGTAGCTAAAATATTAGCTAAAATCGAAATTAGCTTAAAAAAACTGTAAAAATCCCAAATTAGCCAAAATAGCCAGCATGTAGCTGAAATGGCTAAACTCCAAATTAGCCTAAAAGACTGTAAACATTTTTCAGCTAATAGATATATTATTGAAAAAAAATTTACACGATAGTTAAAAAATTAAGAAAATATTCAACGATGTTTCCATGTTTCCTCCGTTAAGTTTTATTTTCTGGCGCTTTTTGAAACTGTATTGAGAATGCCAGTGTACACAATTATCTAAAATAAAAATAAATGAAAAGAAAAAAAAAAAAAGACTGTAAACATTTCGAATTAGCTAGCTACCATGTAGCTAAAATATTAGCTAAAATCGAAATTACCCTAAAAAAACTGTAAAAATTCAAAATTAGCCAAAATAGCTAACATGTAGCTGAAATATTAGCTAAACTTGAAATTATCTTAAAAAACTGGGAAAAAAAATCCTGAATTAGCCGAAATAGCTAATATGCAGCTGCAATATTATCTTAATTACAAATTAGCCTACAAAACTGAAAAAGCCTAAATTAGCCAAAATAGCTAGCATGAAGCTAAAATACTAGCTAAACGTCAAAATAGCCTGAAAACTCTTAATAAATGCCCAAATAGTCTAAAAAGTTAACAGAATGTCATTAAACTTTCAACTTTACTACACTCTGACTCCATATGTTATAAAGTAACGACTAATCGACTATTAAATTAGTTGTTGACTATTTTAATAGGTGGCAGCCCTACTCTTAATAATGATTCAGTTGGAAAAATATGTTTTTTAAGTCAAAGCATTAAGGGGAGATCTTTCACGTCCCGATGAAAATCATGTTTTTAACACGTATGTGTGGCATTTTTCTTATGAAAGAGAACAGATGCAGTAATAAATCATTTCGCTTTTGCATTTCTGAGGATTTCTCCTTTCAAATCGCTGTCAGTCAAACTGTCACAGAAAATCTCTGTTTTAACTCATGAGTAGTTAATACGTCACAACCCCCTCCTCGTCTGGCCCGGCAAGCGTGCCGAGCTCAGGTTCCGGAGAAGAGAAGATGATCTTCCCGTTGAGCCGCCGTTCACATTTCCGTGGTCAAATCAGCCGTCTTTGGATTTTTTGTGTACAATTCTTGCTTTAGCCAGACTGAGAACGCTGGAAATTCTCCTTTAGACACCACGGAGATGCGACGGCGCCTCATGTCAGCGTAGTTGTAAAGGATCGTAAAGTTCGCTCCGTGAAGCTCTCAACTTCCTGGTCCGAGCTGACAACCAGCTCAAAACGAAACTGCTAGACATTTTTCTGGAGCAGCGGCGATGATTTACGCTAGCAAGACACGGAGCCACCATAATCAGACGGAGGGGGGACAGGAAACAGCAGCTCAGCCCCAAAAACCACGCCCCCACAGAGGATTTTTTCCAGAGGAAAACATGAAAAATGGCTTTTTGAGATTTTGGCTAAAAACTTCATAATTATAATTAAAACACTACTGTGAATGTTTTTTAAAATAAAAAAAAATTGTCTTTAAATAAGTGTGTTCACTTGAGTCCTAAGTTAAAGCCTGATGCTACATTTTCACCAGGTATGTGCTGTGCGTTCCCGACGCGGTGAGCTGTGTTCACACCGGACATGCAGAGAGTGGCGAGGAACAGTGACTGTATAAGAGAGAACTGGACAGAGTGAGTGTGATCTTACCATTAACCAGGGGTGTCGAACTCAATCGCACAAGGGACCAAAATCGAAAACACACCTTAGGTAGTGAGCCGAACAGGATAAGAATTTCTTGAACACTGTAAAACAAAATTTAAAAAAAATGTTAAAACCGTAACTAGTGTGTACGCTGTAAGCTGAATATAGCAGTTGAGGATGCTAGTGCTGATAGCTGAAGATGCTGAAATGGATAGCTGGAAATGATAGCCATATTAGCTAAATACTAAATTAGCTTAAAAAAACGAACAAACAAAAAAACTCAATTTAGTTAAAACAGCTAGCATGTAGCTGAACAAATGTCTAAACTTCAAAGTGTCTTAACAAAATAAGCCTAAATTAGCCAAAAACAACTAGTGTGAAAATATGATCCCAACTCCAAAACAGCCTAAAAACTGAAAAAACATAAGTTTTCTAAAACAGCTAGCATGTAGCTGAAACATTATCTAGACTCCAAATAGCCCAAAGAATCTTAGTTTATGCAAAAATAGTTCAAGGAGCTAGCTGAAAGCCATTTTTAAAAAACTTTTTAACATAATAAAGGGCTCCCTATTTTCCCTCCTCTCGGGTTAATGTGCATTCAAACTCAGAAACAGAGGAAGCAGCTCTCAGATACATCCCAGAGAGAGATGAAGTAACAATTACAAAAACAAAAAAATCTGTGACATGATCATGTGAAGGCCTTCACGTAAAACTCCCTTTATTCATCCAGAAATAACTACAGATTTCAGCTCTTCCCCTCAGTTGCAACAATCCTGGAAGTTCATTCAGGAGCAGAAAAGCTCCTTAATGTTCACAAATATTTTGATATCTGTCCAAGCTGCTGGAAGAGTTTTCAAACAGATTCTTGTGCGACATTTCTTGTGAATCTTTTCTGGATGTGGACATGAGTGAGTTGTCAGGACAGATGCTGACCTGTTCTCTGTTGTGGAGAAAGTCATAAATATCCACAATGATGTTCAGCTAAAATCCCGGCAGCATTCTGAGCTCTTCTGGAGTTTAGATCATCCAGAAAATGATAAGCAGGCTGCTCTGAAAATGCGGCATTATTTGGGTCGACATCCCTCTGTGAATCTGCCTTTTCTGACACGAATGTCATCAAAGTTCAGAACCAGACTGACAGATGAACATTTAAATGACTCCATCAGTGGATCCACTCCTGATTACATCTCTCTGGTTGAATCTATGTAGTACCAGGCTTCACACAGACAGAATCATGTGTGAAAGTTAAAGTTTTCAACACAAAATGTTTTTTTTTGTTTTTTTTTTTTTTGTTGGGCACTTTATTTTAATTTGTTTTTATATTATTTATACTGTTTTTGTTTAAAGTGTTACGGGTCCCGAGTGCGGTAACCACGATAACAAAAAGAATCTGGTGTCTGGAAAAGAAAAGGGAGTCTTTGAGCAGGAACGACACGAGCACTCACTGCGTTCTCCAAAGCACTTCCTTTAAATGACATTAACAAAAAATACATTTTCCATTCAGTGCATTCTTTTGGTCCAATGTACAGCTTTACCACAAAAGTCTAAATAAATATTTGATTAATATCAAATCAATAATTATTCAAATTCTGCATTCTCTTTTCATTTCTAATACATTACAATTCAATTCTAAAAGAAACACTTAATAATCACATACATTTAATTCACTTTGAATTTTGTAATTGTAATGTAAATAATATATAGCTTTTTTACTATTATTTTAGCTATTCTTAGCTTTAAATGTTGGAAAACAGTGCACATTTAGAAACAAACATTTTTAACAATAACAAAATAAACATTTACTTTTTAATTTAATATCTCTTTTTTTAACATTTTACAAAAAACTATTTATTTCAGTTTTGCTTTTAAACATGTTAAGTAAGGTCAGGATTTCCACAAATATCATTAAACTACAATGCAGAGCTAAAATGTAAACAGTCTACATGGCCGCCATATATCACACTGGCTTCAAACCAAACCCAATCACATCATCCCGACAAATCTCGAGATCACGGGCTACTTCCCGTTCGACTTTCCCGCCGTTTCTCGCCGAAAAACTCTTAAAGATTGCCGGTTTAAATAAAAATACAAAAACAAATAATGCTGACTATTATCTAGGAACAATATCAAAGCTTAGGGCTTTCATTTATGGGTTTTCAACCGGGAACTAACCTGGAAAAGAAAAGGAGTCTTTGAGCAGGAACGACACGAGCACTCACTGCGTTCTCCAAAGCACTTCTGACGGAAACAGGAAGTTGCCCCGTCTTCAGCCACCTGGAGGCGCTGCAAGAGTTCGAAGGTTCCGCTTGCCAGACTCATAACTTATACTCTTTGCTTTTTTTTCCCACAGGCTCATTTAATCAATGTATAAAATAAAATTATATTTTAATTACTAAAAGTGAATGGCCATCAAAATAAAATAGCAAATGTGGATGCACATTTTTGGGTGCACCACACGCTCCCCAACAACAAAAGTGGCTCCTGACACATTGACTTTAAACAGTTAAACTCAACAACACTTATTAAACTTTAAAGTCTCTTCTTAACTGGCTTGAACGAGTCTCTTTTAGTGTACTTTACAGTTCAAAAGCATGAAATAGGAAATGAAAAAGGTAAGTAAGGGTTAAAGGATTGAGAGTAAAGATGAGGGTCAACATGAAAGGATATGAATGTTGGCTGGATCCTCATAGGTGTTCTCAATTGGGAACGACCCGAAAGCAGGGATGCTGGCATGAATGGCGTTCACCGTAGGATGAGGTAAGTATGCTGGTTGGACATTCATGGCATTCACCGTAGGATGAGGTAAGTATGCTGGTTGGACATTCATGGCATTCACCGTAGGATGAGGTAGGTATGCTGGCTGTCCCAGGGAGGGGTAGGTGAAGATCATGTTTGGGCGTCTCTCTCTTGAAGATTTTCTGTGACGTAGTGGTGACTCCGAAGATGAATCTGGCTCCAGCTCCAGCTCTGCACAGGGCATGATGTTGGACTCCGGTGCTGGTTCAAGTCTTGCCTCTGGTAAATCCTCTTCTTGATTGTGTTCCTGTCCTTCCTGACTTCCGTCGGGTTCCAGATCTGTGTCTTGCCTTTCATAAGTGTGTTCCTCTTCAGTGACAGTGTCTTCTCTTTGTTCAGGCTGAATGTTGGAATCTCTCTCTCTTGAAGTTGTTAAACTGGTCTTGACTGTTGTGACTTGTGAAACTGCTGGATGAGTGATGGGCTTCAACTTGTGGTGACGGGTTGGGTATCCGGAACCAGTAGGTAGGTATATCATCCTCTGAATCACTTGCTTCAGGGCTTTTGGGTTGATCAGGTGTTTCTGATCTGTCTGGTGACTTCTTGTTTTTCTTTGGTGGCTTTGTTGTCGAGTCTTGGACAATGTCAACTGGCAGGTCGTTTACTTGTAACAGCAAGTTTCTGTGGAGAGTACGAAAGGGACGCCCTCCTGCCTCTGGACTCACTTTGTAGACTGGATTATCCCCAATCTGCTCTCTCACAATGTAAACTGAATTTTCCCAGTAGGGTCTTAGTTTGCCAGGTCCACCTCTTTCACTCAGGTTACGTACAAGTACTCTGTCTCCAGGCTGTAGTGTCACTCCCTTGCAGCGTTTGTCGTAGTTTGCTTTACCTTTGGAGCTTGAGTGTGGCTGTTTTGTACTTGCTATTCGATAAGCCTCAGTCATACTATTTCTTCTGCATCTTCTGAGGCCAAAGAGGATGTCGATTGGAAGACGAGGATGTCTGCCATATAACAGGTAGTATGGAGAGAAACCTGTTGCTTCATGCTTTGTGCAGTTATACGCATGTATAACATGGGGCAGATGATCTTTCCAACACTGTTTCTCTTTTTCCCCCAATGTCCGAAGCATCTGTAATAAAGTGCGATTCAATCTTTCGGCGGGGTTGCCCTGTGGGTGGTAGGGTGATGTTCTCGAATGACCCACACCTGCAAGCTGTCTGAGGGACTTGAACAGTTCGTTTTCAAATTCCCGACCTTGGTCGTGGTGGAGTTTGGATGGATATCCAAATCTGGGGATGAAATCGTTAAAGAGTCGATCTGCTGCAGTCTTCGCTGCCTTATTTCTTCGTTGCGTATGCTTGTGCGAACCTTGTGAAGTGTCCACCACAACCAGAATGTACTCGAACCCACCTTTGCAGGACTCCAAGTGCAAAAAGTCTATACTGACCAGTTCGAGTGGTTCACTGGATGATAGACTGCCCATAGGTGCTCTCTCATGCGTTGCTGGCTTTTTCTGCTTGATGCATGGACACTTTCTGGTGACGTACTCCTCAATCTCTTTCTTCATGAAAGGCCAGTAGAATCGTTCTCGAGCGAGGTTTAGTACTCTCCACACCAACATGGCCCACGTTGTATATGTAGATGGGTCAGAGCTGTCTGTTTGTAAACAGCAGGCAAGACCAGCTGTTTTCTTTCTGTTTGTTTTTCTGTAGAGAACAATTTCAATATGTAACCGACTCCATTCTCTCAAAAGTCTTTTTGTGTTGATATCAACTTTTTCTTTGTCTTTATCTGTAGGTGTGATGTCTCTTTCTTTCATCTTTAGGACTTTTCCAATAGTTGGATCTGCTCTTTGTTCTTGAACCAAGCTTTCATGACTGATGGCTTGCAGAGGCTCTTTGAGAGGCTGGTTTGGTGAGGCAAGGGTGAGGGCTGCTATCCAGGGCACATCTCCACACTTTGCTCTTCTGCTCCCTTCCCAGACTGCACCAACTGCTTCTTCTGGTAACTCCTCTGAACACTCTTTCATGAAGGCATCAATGTCAAGTGGACAGCGTGACAACACGTCAGCATCAATGTTGACTTTTCCTGGACGGTATTTTATGTCGAAATGGAAATCTGCCAGCTGTCCCACCCAACGATGTCCGACTGCATTGAGTTTTGCTGTGCTTAGGACATATGTTAGGGGATTATTGTCCGTAAAGATGGTGAAGTGGGGTGCGTAGAAAAGATAGTCATTAAACTTGTCGCAGACGGCCCACTTTAGAGCTAGAAACTCAAGCTTTCCGCTGTGCAAATGGTAGTTCTGTTCAGCCGGTGTTAGTGTGCGTGATCCGTACCCTATCACTCTCATTTTATTGTCCTGGTTCTGATAAAGAACTGCCCCGAGGCCTTTCTGAGAGGCGTCCGTGTGTAATATGAAGGGGAGAGAGAAGTCTGGGTACGCCAACACTGGTGGTTGTGTTAACATGTCAATGAGGCGTTCCAGGATCTCTTGGTGTTTCTCATCCCACTGTATTGGAGCACGGGAGGATAGCTGTGGATGTTTTGCTCGGCCTCTGGGTGGTTTGTGTTGTGTTGAGTCAGATTTTACTTGGAGCAAATCGTACAGAGGTTTGGCGATCCGCGAGAAGTCCTGCACGTATGTTCGATAATAGCTCAGAAAACCCAGGAGCTGTCTGACCTCTCCGACAGTTTGCGGTCTTTTGTGTTTGAGTGCCTGCACAGCCTCGATGTCTTTGGGGTCCACTCTTACTCCTTCTGCAGACACTAAACGGCCAACATATCGAACCTCTTTGCGGAACAACTCGCACTTCTCTGGCTTTAATTTCACTCCATGGCGTTGCAAAGCTCGGAGCACTTTTCGAAGCACCTGGACGTGTTCATCAAACGACTTTGCAAAACAGAGGACATCATCAAGGTAAGGAATGCAGCACTCATCGCGGAGTGTGTCAAGCATCTCCTCCATGCTTCGTTGGAAAGCCGCAGGTGCATTTGACAAACCGAAAGGTATCCTCACCCACTCGTAGAGGCCCCACGGCGTGGTGAATGCAGTCATGTACCTTGAACCTTCAGCAATGAAGCCCTGATGGTAGGCTTTCCCCTGATCCAGGATTGAAAACCAACTGTAACCTCCAAGTGAGTCTGTGAGATCTTGAATGCGGGGGAGGGGATGTCTGTCTGGAACCGTTTTGCTGTTTAGAAGACGATAATCAATACAGAGCCGTAATGATCCATCCTTCTTTCTTACACAGATGACAGGAGCTGCATAGGGGGATTGGGACTTTACAATCCATCCTTTCACAAATAATTCTTGAATATACTCCTTCACTTCTTTATAGAGAGGTTTTGGGATGGAGGCATATGCTCTTTGTACTGGAGTGTCATCCTTCAGTCTGATCTCCATTTTTAGTGAGGGGATACATCCAATGTCGTTGCTGTCACGGGAGAACGCCTCACACTCTTCCTCCAGCACCTTTTCCACTGCTTGTCGTTGGTCAGGACTCAGGTGACTGAGGTCGACAGGCGGCAACCAGGGCTCAGCAGGGGACTTGTTCACTTCCACTGCAGTGACTGCAACTTGTGTGGGTTGAGTCTGGGGCAGTTCTGATGTCTCTGGTTGGATGACTTTAGCGACATGTTGGATGGTACCCAAGATTGTTTTTCTTGGCAGGATGATCTCATGTTTTGAGTGATTGGAAATGGGGATCTTTACATAAGGTCTTTGAGGGTTGTTGATCTCTAAAACTCCTTCACCCATACTCAACTCTCTCAGCGTGTTGGTCTCTTCTGCAGGTTCATAAAGCACCAGGGGATCAGAAATGTCAAAATTTTGGGGAACTCTGCACCATATTTGAACTGCTTTTCCAGCTGGGATGTTTACGTTGTTTCTTCCAATTCTCACCGTAGCTGGGCCATCATCTATGCTTTTAGGTGTTTGAATGAAGTTCACCATGCCGACTACCTGTTCTTCATCCATTCCCAGGGCCAGGCGAAGGAGGTTGTAGAGAACTGAGCTGGCTTTTTCATCTGATTCCTGTCTCTCAATAATTGCTCCAAGCACATTAGCTCCCACTAATGGCTGGGGTAGTGACAATCTGCTAACGAGGAATGGTGCTTGAACAGTGAGATTGGGATCTTCGTGACCAGCGAGTGTGACTGTGAGCTCTACCCATCCATCATAGGGGACCGCTTGACCATTGACTGCGTAGACTTCAAACCCATCATTAAGAAGTTCTTGAAGTGGTCTCACCAAATAACTGGGGATGTATTTCTTAGCCCACTGTTGGTCTACCATACTCACTTGTGAGCCAGAGTCAAATAATACTGTCGCCGGATAACCACTGATCAAACATTTCAGAAGACTTTTCTTACCGACAAGGGGAACTTTGCATCCTGTGGTGTTCATCTTGTGATGTTGAGGTTGTCTTTTTGACGGTTTTGTAGGAGAAGACTTTATTGACTGGGACTGGAGCTTGGAAGCGGTCTCTGGCTGTCCCTCGACAGAGGCCGACTCACGTTTCCCTGAAACTTGGTCCGCTTCAAGCATCCAATCGCTCTGTGTCCTGGTTCACCACACACGAAACAATGACAACAGTCCTGCAGGTTTTGCTCACTGCATTTTGGGCAGCGAAATGTTCTCTTCAGTGGGGTTGTGGTTTGTCGAGTGAACGGTTGAGGAGGTTGACAATACTGTGGCTGAGAGGGGGATGGTACAGGGACACGTGTTGTTGCTTGGGCTGGCGGTGATGGGGCATAGTGGTATGATCCTGCGGCTTTTGATTCGATTAAACCAGCCACCAGGTTGGTTAAAGTCTCTACTTGGTCTGTAAGTTGTTTGATTGTTTGTGCCGTTTGTTGATCTTTGGTTGTTTTTGTTTCTTTCGTCTCAATTACTGCACTTTGGGCTTGAAGGGTTCTTTGGCGAGTTACTTGGCCTAATCTCCGCTGATGTTCTTTTTCATCACTGATTATCTTCGTGACTTCGCTGAGTATTTCTTCATCGGTGACGTTGTGATTTGTAGTAAGGGGTCTTAGTCTTAAGCGCAAGTCTGCATACTTAGCTCCCAGGCCTTGGTAGACGGTATGAAGGAAGACTTCCTGTATTGTCTTGGGGTCATAAGAAATGTCTGAGGTGGCCTGTTTTGACTGAAAGATTAATTTCTGTTTGAGTCCAATCATGCGATACAAAAACTGCTGAGGTGATTCGTTTTCTGCTTGTTTGGCACACATCAACTCTTGAAACATCTCCGTTGTTGCTTTTTCTCCGAGGTGAGATCTGAGGAAGCATTGTAGTTCTGAAAGAGATAGTTCATCTTTGTGCATGAGCATATCCCTGAAGGTACCAGGCTTTACAATTCTCAGCACACCTCTAACGATCTCAGCTTCTGTAAATCCTTCTCTAGCTCCTTCGTTGATCTGTTTGGTGAGACTGTTGTAACTGATGTCAGAGCTGTTATCTCCAATCTGTCCTCCAAACACCTTGAATTCTCTGCGAGGCAGATAGGAAAGGTCTCTCAGGGTTACATGTCTTTCTGAACTTTGCTGTGGTCTGTTTAGGGAATGCGAGTGACTGTGATGACTTGGGGCTGAAGCAGGTTGTGATGCTGTGACTTCGCATTGTCTCAGCCTCTCAATCATTTGCTCACACATTCTCTTTAGCTCCTCTGATGATTGTTCTTCTGTGTTGGTATTTGTATTAGGGGGTGTGTCTGGAAGGTCTGGTGATCTGTTAGGCAGATGTGAGCTGGCCATGGCGTGTGTTTCAGCCTGGGCGGATGTATCAGCTGGAGGTTCGAGGTGGTTTGTTTTAATAGCTCGGCTTATTAGATCATTCAACATGAGCAGGTGGCTCATCCCCTCATCCTCTAGGTCCAGCAGAGTGTCTGATTGGATGTAAGAGGTAATGTAGTCCATGCAACTTTCTTTGTCATGCTGACTGAATTCTGTGGAATCACTATTCTCTGCAGCGATGGTCTTTGCCAGTTCAAAGAGATTTGTGGTGGAGAGTTTGAATAAACGTCCTCTAATGTCCCAAGCTAATTCTTGACGTACTGTTGACATGTTGTTACTGTAGAGTTTTGTATTCTTGTATGGTGTGCTCTGTAATGTGGGTTTTTACTTCTTTTCAGCAGTGCAGTTCCCTCTTGAGGTTAAGATCCTTTGCTCACTGATCTTCCTCCTTGGACACTCACCAACTGACTTGATTTGAATGGTGGTCCGGTCTCAGAAGTCTCTTGGTTCAGTTATCACTGGATCTGCTCCTCGACGACTGAAGAGGAGAGATCCCGGACGAGCCCCCACAGTTTATTACGGGTCCCGAGTGCGGTAACCACGATAACAAAAAGAATCTGGTGTCTGGAAAAGAAAAGGGAGTCTTTGAGCAGGAACGACACGAGCACTCACTGCGTTCTCCAAAGCACTTCCTTTAAATGACATTAACAAAAATACATTTTCCATTCAGTGCATTCTTTTGGTCCAATGTACAGCTTTACCACAAAAGTCTAAATAAATATTTGATTAATATCAAATCAATAATTATTCAAATTCTGCATTCTCTTTTCATTTCTAATACATTACCATTCAATCTAAAGAAACACTTAATAATCACATACATTAATTCACTTTGAATTTTGTAATTGTAAAATTAAATAAAATAAATATGCTTTTTACTATTATTTAGCTTCTTAGCTTTTTTAAAATGTTGGGTGCACAATTTAGAAACAAACATTTTTAACAATAACAAAATACATTTACTTTTTAATTTAATATCTTTTTTTTTAACTTTACAAAAACTATTTATTTCAGTTTTGCGTTTAAACATGTTAAAGTAAGGTCAGGATTTACAAATATCATTAATACATGCAGAGCTATAAATGTAAACAGTCTACATGGCCGCCATTATCAACTGGTGGCTCACAACCCAAATCACATCATCCGACAAATCTCGCGAGATCACGGGCTACTTCCCGTTCGACTTTCCCGCCGTTTCTCGCGAAAAACTCTTAAAGATTGCCGGTTTAAATAAAAAATACAAAAAAATAATGCTGACTATTATCTAGGAACAATATCAAAGCTTAGGGCTTTCATTTATGGGGTTTTCAACCGGGAACTAACCTGGAAAAGAAAAGGGAGTCTTTGAGCAGGAACGACACGAGCACTCACTGCGTTCTCCAAAGCACTTCTGACGGAAACAGGAAGTTGCCCCGTCTTCAGCCACCTGGAGGCGCTGCAAGAGTGTCGAAGGTTCCGCTTGCCAGACTCATAACTTAATTCTTTGCTTTTTTTTCCCACAGGCTACATTTAATCAATGTATAAAATAAAATTATATTTTAATTACTAAAAGTGAATGGCCATCAAAATAAAATAGCAAATGTGGATGCACATTTTTGGGTGCACCACAAAAGCACTTTGTGTTATTCTTTTATATGAAAAGTCCTATATAAATAAAGATTGATCTGATTCTAGCTTTAACGTTTTCAATTGTTAAGTGTGAAAGTTTGTAAAAGCAGCTCACCGAGTAGAAAATGTTGGAGACTCCTGGCATAATTTAATCCAATGGCTGAGCTGCGTTTTGACTACGTCCAAACAAATGTTCCTATCTTCAAAACTATTCCACGTATCAAAACCATTGAACCCTTAAAAGAACCACGAGGTTTTGGACTAAGATCTGTGAAAGTTTCAAGTCTCTAGCTTCAAGTGTGCTCTCACAATCGCAATCTAAAAACAGTCAAAAGGGAAAAGATCGTTTGCGTTGAGTACAATGGGAATGTATGCGGGATCCGGCTGGAGTTTGTCCCAAACTCGGTTCCCTTGCGAAAATGCGTTTCACCCCATGGCTTTTTGTGTGATATTCAACGAATCTACAGGAGTTTTCCTAAGTTTTAGTGAAAAAATCGCGACTCTACGACAAACGGTGGTGGAGTTACAGCGATTTGTTCTGAAAAGTTTTGTCTTAAAAAAGCAGCTCTCCAGACGCTGACTGATGACGTCACACGCTGTAGCTTCCGGTAAAATCAGGAAGTAAGTCCACATTTAAACAGCTGTAGTTCAAAAACTGAATGAAATAGCCAAAAGAAAAGTGATACATGTATTTCCTAATCTCTCCACTAAATTTTATACTTTCAATGGTGTCTCTAGCTGAAAAACTGTTGGAGGAGATGCATTTCAAAAGCATCATTTACATTATATTTGACATTTAAACAACTTCAAATATTTAAAAAGCTATAAAAAAGCTATAAAGCAAGTGTGTGTGGGGGAGGGGGGGGGGGTTTCCCGGCGGCGGGGGGGGGGGGGGGGCTCCCTTTTGGTGGGGGATCAAAGGGGGATCAAAGGGGGAAATTATCACATGTTGTGACGTCAATATGATGTCATTTAAGGTCGTCATCAGACTCTTCAAACCAAGTTAGTCTTACCATATAACTCATTCGTGAATTTCAGCGAAGACCCAAAGAGAGTTAAGAGAATACCAGATAAAGAAAATCAGAAAGAAAAAGCTCTGATCAATCACAAAAAATGGCTCAAACAAGTAAAGATCGTGAGGAAATGAACACCAACTCTGACCAATCCGAAGATGAAACTTCGGCTATGTTTGAACAGGTCCAGCTGTTGATGAAAAAACAGAAGGACACTGTCAAACAAAAGGTCAAAAAAATAAATGATCTTAAGGTTGCCTTGGAGGAAAAGCTTGACCATCAAAACCAACAGATGGAAAAGCAGGAGATGGAAATTGCTGACCTCACCAGCAAAATAATCAAGCTGGAAAATTCTCTCAAAGAAGAGAAAACCAAGGCAACCGAAACAGAGAACCGCCTTGCTGAGCAGGTGGAAGAATCGCTCCAGATAAAAGCTCTGTTGGTTGGTACACAAAAAAACCTCCAACAACAGCAGCAGCAACTGGAAAAAGAAAAGGATGATCATCAGCTGGCGTTAAAAAACTTACACGACCAGCTGGAAAAGGAAAGAAAAGAATTGGAGGGAAAAAATTCTGATCTTTCACAAGAAATTGGTCAAATGAGGAAAAATAACGAGGAAAGGTGTGTCACCTTTGACAAAGCTGAAAAGCAGCATCAGAGGGAAATTTCTGACCTCACCAGCAAAATAATCAAGCTGGAAAAATCTCTCAAAGAAGAGAAAACCAAGGCAAGCGAAACTAGGAACCGCTTAACCCAACAGGTGGAAGATTTGGTCCAGAAAAAAGCTGCAATGGTCAGTTCAGAACAAAATCTTCAACAGCAGAAGAAGCAGTTGGAGAAAGAAAAAAATATTCTGATCAATGACCATCAGCTGGCCTTATCAAAGGAAAAGAAACAGATGGCAAAGGAAAGAAAAGAATTGGAGAGAAAAAATTCTGATCTTTCCCAAGAAATGGCTCAAATGAGGAAAGAGCACGAGGAAAGGAGTGCCACCTTTGATAAAGCTGAAGAGCAGCATCAGAGGGAAATTTCTGACCTCGCCAGTAAAATATTCAAGCTGGAGAACTCCCTCAAAGAAGAGAAAACCAGGGTGAGCGACGCAGAGAACCTCCTTGCTGAGCAGTTGGTGGAATCGGTCCTGACAAAAGCTGTGTCTGAGCTAAGTCTCGAACAACAGAAGCAGCAACTGGAAAAAGAAAAGGATGACCATCAGCTGATGTTAACAAACGCACAGGACCAGATGGAAAAAGAAAGAGAAGAATTGGAGAGAAAAAATTCTGATCTTTCTGAAGAAATAGCTCAAATGAGGAAAGAGCATGAGGAAAGGAGTGCCACCTTTGATAAAGCTGAAAAGGACTTTTCAGAAAAGTTTGACCAGGTCAAGAAGGAGATGGAACAACTGCAGGACACTATTGCAGAAAAGGCCTCCATAATAAAGAACCTTGAGGAGACCTTGAAGGAAGAGCTTGACCGACCGAAACAGATGGACAAACTAGAAGAGCAGCATCAGATGGAAATTTCTGACCTCACCAGCAAAATATTCAACCTGGAAAACTCCCTGAAAGAAGAGAAAACCAGGGTGAGCGAAGCAGAGAACCTCCTTGCTGAGCAGTTGGTGGAATCGGTCCTGACGAAAGCTGTGTCTGAGCTAAGTCTCGAACAACAGAAGCAACAACTGGAAAAAGAAAAGGATGACCATCAGCTGGCGTTAACAAACGCACACGACCAGATGGAAAAGGAAAGAAAAGAATTGGAGAGAAAAAATTCTGATCTTTTCCAAGAAATTGGTCAAATGAGGAAAGATCATGAGGAAAGGTGTGCCATCTTTGACAAAGCTGAAAAGCAGCATCAGCTGGAAATTTCTGACCTCACCAGCAAAATAATCAAGCTGGAAAAATCTCTCAAAGAAGAGAAAACCAGGGCAAGCGAAACTAGGAACCGCTTAACCCAACAGGTGGAAGATTTGGTCCAGAAAAAAGCTGTGTTGGTCGATTCAGAACAAAATCTTCAACAGCAGAAGAAGCAGTTGGAGAAAGAAAAAAATATTCTGAACAATGACCATCAGCTGGCCTTATCAAATGAAAAAAAACAGATGGCAAAGGAAAGAAAAGAATTGGAGAGAAAAAATTGTGATCTTTCCCAAGAAATAGCTCAAATGAGGAAAGAGCATGAGGAAAGGAGTGCCACCTTTGATAAAGCTGAAAAGGACTTTTCAGAAAAGTTTGACCAGGTCAAGAAGGAGAAGGAACAACTGCAGGACACTATTGCAGAAAAGGCCTCCATAATAAAAAACCTTGAAGATACCTTGAAGGAAAAGCTTGACCAATCAAAAAAGATGGACAAACTAGAAGAGCAGCATCAGATGGAAATTTCTGACCTCACCAGCAAAATAATCAACCTGGAAAATTCCCTGAAAGAAGAGAAAACCAGGGCAAACGAAGCGGAGAACCGCTTGGCCCAGCAGGTGGAAGAATTGGTCCAGATGAAAGCTGTGTTGGTTGATTCAGAACAAATTCAACAACAGAAGCAGCAATTGGAAAAAGAGAAGGATTCTCTCATAAATGAACATCGACTGGAAATGAAAAAAGGAAAAAAATACCTGGAAAAGAAAATGAGGGAATTCGAGAGAACAAACTCTGATCTTTTACAGGAAATGGCTCAAATGAAGAACCATTATGAGGAAAAGCTTTTCCAACAATTCCAGGAGTTGGAAATTTTAAAAGAGGAGTTTGAGCGGAAAACCGTGGATCTCTGCCTCGAGGTGTTCAAAATAGAAACACAACTACAGGAAGAGAAGAACATGGTAAACTACGCCGAAGAAATCTTCCAACTGGAGGAACAAGAGTCAGATAGATTAAGAACTGAGTTGCTCCATGTACAGAAAGACCTAGAGAGTCAGAAGAAGCGATGGGAGAAAGAACTACAGGAAGAGAGGAACGAAACCCATCGCCTCAAACACAGCTTTGAAGTGGAAGCAAAAGAGTCGGCTAAATTAAGAACTGCTTTGCTCCGTTTAAAGAAAGACCAAGAGAGTCAGCAGGAGCAATGGCAAAAAGAACTCTTGGATGTCATCGAAACAGCCTCTTCTTTAGATGAGACCCAAAAACAACTGGAAGAGGAAAGACTGAAGTGGCTGGAAGAAAAGAAGGTCTTTCTTCAGGAAATCGCTAACCAGAAGAAGAGGGTTAGGAAGATGAAGACCAAAGTCAAAAAAACTGCAAAGGCTGATGGGAAAAAAAAGAAACAGCTGCAGGTGGAGGAGCTGGAGAAAACAAAGTCTCAGAAGGAATCTCTTGGAAGGAGATTCCTGAACCTTTTCAAAAAGACCAGAAAAGGCGACTAAGTGGACTAGCAAAACTAGTCCAGCTCCTTAGGGTTAGGGTTTGTATTAGTTTTAGGGTTAGGATGTAGGAAATCCTTTGTGCGCATAGGCGTTCTTACCTGGGGGAACATTAGAAACATTTCTGGGGATTTAAGTAGGACCCCAGAAAAAAAAAAAAAAAAAAGGGGGGGGGAAGTAGGGTGGGTAGGGGTTAGACGGTTTAAGTAGGATTAGCTGGGGAGCCCAAGTAGGAAGTGTTAGAAAAATAGGGGGGGGGGGGGGGTGTTAAGTAGGACTAGCTGGGTAGCCCCAAATTGGACATGTAAATAAAGGAGGAGGAGGGTAGATGCTTAAATAGGACTAGCTGGGGAGGCCCAAGTAGGAAGTGTTAATAAAATATTAGATAGTTTGGGGGACGGTAGGTAGGACTAGCTTAGGAGCCCCTAGTGGGACATGTAGATTAAGGAGGGGATGTGGGGGGGTTAGATGGTTTAAGTAGGACTAGCTGGGGAGCCCAAATAGGAAGTTTTTAATAAAATTGGGCTGGGTTTAAATGGGGGGGGGGGTAGCTAGGGGAGTCCATAGGGGAAGTGTTAATAAAATTGGGGGGACGGGGTGGGTGGGTGGAGGGTCCCCTCCTTGAATTGCCACCTTATCGCGGTGGAGGGGTTTGCGTGCCCAAAATAATCCTAGATTTGCTATTAATAATAATAATAATAATAAATTTTATTTATCAGGCGCCTTTCACGGAACTCAAGGTCACCGAACAAGGATAAAAGCACAAATATAGAAGTATAAAAACACTGGTGCTAATTTAAGCTTTAAAAAATAAATAAAGAGATGAATTGCAGTCATGAGGAGTAGGCCATTCTGAAAAGATGGGTTTTGAGGCTGGAAATGAAGAGAGGGAGTGAGTCCATAGTCCTGAGGTCAGGTGGGAGGGAGTTCCATAATTGTGGGGCAGAGCGACTGAAAGCCCTGCTTCCCATGGTGACGAGTCGAGCGGTGGGGATGACAAGTTGGAGGGAGGACGAGGACCTGAGGGAGCGGACTGGGGTGGCGACTTGGAGTAGGTCGGAGAGATATGGCGGGGCGAGGTTATGAATGGCTTTGTGGGTTAGGAGAAGGATTTTGTAGGTGATCCGGTAGGTGATGGGGAGCCAGTGAAGCTGCTTGAGTATGGGGGTGATGTGGTGGAAAGAAGGAGTCTGTGTTATAATGCGGGCAGCAGAGTTTTGGACCAGCTGGAGTTTCCTGAGAGTTTTTTGTGGGAGTCCATACAGAAGAGAGTTACAATAGTCCAGGCGAGATGTGATGAGGCTGTGGACCAGTACGGCGGTGGAATGAGGGCTGAGGGAAGGGCGAAGACGGCGGATGTTCCGGAGGTGGAAGTAGGCGGTCCGAGTGATATTGTTGATATGAGAAGTGTAGGAAAGGGTGCTGTCCAGGATGACACCCAGGCTTTTAACTTGAGGGGAGGGGAGAATGAGGGAGTTGTCCAGAGGGATGACACAGTTATTTATTTTACTCAGAGTGGACTTGGTGCCAACCAGTAGAAGTTCTGTTTTATTGCTGTTCAGTTTGAGGAAATTGGAGGTGAACCAGGATTTTACTGAGAGAAGGCAGCTGGTAAGGGAGGCAGGTGGGAGGGCAGAGTCTGGTTTGCTGGAAATGTATAGCTGGGTGTCATCTGCGTAACAGTGAAAATTTATTTGGTGTTGACGGAAGATATGTCCAAGGGGAAGAAGGTAAATGATAAACAGCAGGGGTCCGAGGACAGAGCCCTGAGGCACGCCTGTGGTGACAGCAACTGTAGGGGAAGTGAATGACTTTAGTTGAACAGTCTGCGTACGGCCAGAAAGATAGGAGCGGAACCAGTTGAGAGGAGTATTTGAGACGCCGATGGTTGAAAGCCTGTCCAGGAGGATTGAGTGAGAAATGGTGTCGAAGGCTGAACTCAGGTCTAACAGGAGGAGAATGGAGAGTGAGCCAGAATCAGCAGCCAGGAGGAGTCATTGGTGATTTAAAAAGAAGAGCTGTTTCAGTACTGTGGAGTGGGCGAAACCAGACTGGAATTGTTCATATAACTTATTGCTGGAAAGGTGTGAATGAAGTTGAGTGGCGACAGTTTTTTCAAGGATTTTGGAAATGAACGGAAGATTTGAGATTGGGCGGAAATTATTGAGGTCAGTGGGATCGGAGCCAGGTTTTTTTAGAATAGGGGTGACAGATGCTGCTTTAAGGGCAGAGGGGACTGTTCCAGTCAGGAGGGAAGACTGGATGATACTGGTGATAAGAGGGGCCAGTGAAGAGAGAGTAGCCTTGACAAGGGGAGTGGGAAATGGGTCCTGTTGACATGTTGTAGTTTTAGATTTTTGGATGAGTTTGGAGATTTGGCTGATTGAGGGTAGGTCAAATACTGAGAGTATACTGTGAGGAGGGGATGAGAATTCCAGGGGTAGGTTAGGACCAGCAGTCGGTTTGAGCTGCTGGTGGATGAGCTCAATCTTTGAGGTGAAGAAGGATGCGATGGTGTTGCAGAAATCCGAGGAGTATAGGTGAGGAGGAAGGGAGTTTGGAGGTTATTGATTGTCCCTACATGGGTCTGTCAGTGCAAAGGGGACGGGCCAGACTAAGAGCAATTCATTAAAAAAAGAAGAATCATATTAAGTTTATCTCCTGAGGCCAACCACTTGTGGGGGAGCTCGTTGCTATATTGTTGGGGTGTCAGTCGAAAGTGGGTGCCTCGGTGGTGCAAACCCCGGTCATGGAACTCAGCTTTTGAGATATGCAACGTCACCTCTCTGGGAGAGCAGGAGCCTGAGTTTGTGCAGGAGGTTGAGAAGTATCGGCTAGATATAGATGGGATCACCTCCACACAGTCTGGGCTCTGAATCTCTGTCCGTCGAGAGGGGTTGGACTCTACCATTCTGGAGTTGCACATGGTGAAAGACAGCCTTCATTTCAGGCAACCTTCAGCCTTGTGTTTTGGAAACACGGGTAAGGCACAGAGCTGTCCACTGATTCCTTCATGGTGGTAGTGATCAGTGTCTCGCTACTGTAAATCTTCTCTGCTGCTACATGTAAATGTCAAGCAACATCAGCAATGTCCAGCCGTATGGTTTTGACCATCTCAGACAAGGAAGTGAAGAGTTTTGAAGAGTTGCTGTGGTGCAGTGGTAGGGTAGTCGACTTCTTCTGCAGATTCGATTAAATTAAATGTATACCATAAAGGTTATTTTAAGTATACTTTAATAAACTTAAAGTAATCACTGTTAACTTTGAAGTAGCTGAATGGCTCAGTGGGCTAAGTGTTGGGCTGGCACGCCAGAGACTAAAGTTCAATTACTGGAGACGCTGTTGTTAAACTTGGACCCTATACCCTTCAAATACAGGTTTGTGTCAAGAAATTTCAATGCGACAAACTGTGTACTGATTCCTTGTGATAACTCTGAATGGGACAGCTCGAAAGAAGAAAATTTACATAAGCTTAAAGTATATTATAAAATTTATTTTAAGTAAACTTAAAGTATACCATACAATTTATCTTAAGTATACTTTCATAAACCTACTTATAATAAACTTGGAGTAAACTTAAAGTTTATTGCCAGTAAACTAGAAATATACCAGAAAGTTAACTTTAAGTATACTTATAAGTGTACTTTTTATAAACTAAAAGTGGGCCAATTTAGTACAAAGAAGTATACGTGGTAGAAAACTTCCAGTATACTTTTTAAGTATACTTGGTATACATTTTTTTATACTTAAGTATACTTTAAAAAATATACTTGAAGTATACTTATTTTTGGTAAGGGCTGGCCTGGGTCGGTGCATGACTCCAGGGTGCTCCGCCACAGTCCGCTGTACAGGCAGTCTGTCTGCCCTCCTCTAGGGGACTTCATCCTTGCAGATGGTGGATACCCGTACCTCTAATGTCCACTCCCCCTCATCACTCTCTACTAACGGGTGAATGAAGGAGTTGCAGGCCAGCGCTTCAACAGTCATCATTCCAAAAGCACGCTCGATAATAGAGCGTGCTTTTGGAATGATGACTGCACCGGGCCTTGACTCACCTGGAGACTGCTGGGAGCGCTGTGAGAATGATGTTTTTGACTTCTCCCACACCTTCAACACCATCCAGCCTGGACTGCTACGAGGGAAGTTGGAACGAGCAAGAGTGGATGAGCGACTGGTGGGATGGTCCATGGACTACCTGACCAACTGACCACAGTACATGTGTCTGCACAACTGTGTCTCTGAGGTGGTAGTCTGCAGTACTGGAGCCCCTCAGGGAACAGTACTGTCACCGTTCTTCTTCACACTCTACACCTCAGACTTCACCTACAACACCAACAGCTGTCATCTGCAGAAATACTCTGATGATTCAGCTATTGTGGGCTGTGTGTCTGAGGGAGATGATGCAGAGTATAGGTCGGTCATCGCGGACTTTGTGAGCTGGTGTGAGAACAACCACCTGTGTCTGAACACCAGCAAGACCAAGGAAATGGTGATCGACTTCTGTAGAAGGACGGTGACCCACACACCGGTGAACATCCAGGGAGATGAAATAGTCACTGGTCCCACAACATCGACGACCTTTACAAGAAAGGTCAAAGTGGCCTCCACCTCCTGAGGAGACTGCGTTCCTTTGGGGTGCGCAGACATCTGTTGAGGACGTTCTATGGCCTCGGCTGTTTTCTACGCTGTTGTCTGCTGGGAGGCGAGCTGCTCTGACCGGGACAGGAAGAGAATCAACAAGCTGGTGAGGAGGGCCAGCCCTGTCCTGGGCTGCTCGCTGGACTCTGTGGAGGAGGTGGGTGAGAGGAGGATGTTGTCCAAACTCAGATCCATCATGGACAACAGCTCTCACCCTCTGCATCAGACTCTGATGGGGCTGAAAAGCTCCTCCAGCAGCAGACTGAGACACCCCCAGTGTAGAAACGAGCGCTACCGCAGATCATTCCTCTGCACAGCCATCAGACTGCACAACACTGCTGTTTAAATGTTTAAATCAGCTTATATGTAAACATAGTCATTGTGTATAATACTTATATTGATATTAATGTATCCAAACTATTAAATTTGATATTATTTGCAGATGATACAAACATATTTTACTCAGCAGACAACTATAATGACCTTATTAATGTAGTAAATAAAGAACTAAAACAGTTGAATATCTGGATGAATTACAATAAACTATCATTAAATTTAAGTAAAACGAAGGTGATGCTATTCGGTCACTATAAAAACAATACAGAACTAATGATCAAACTGAATAATGTGACTATTGAAAGTATAACTGAATATAAATTTCTGGGACTCATAATTGACAATAAGTTAAGTTGGAAGCCACACATCAGAAACACGCAGAACAAAGTGTCAAAAAGTATTTTTATTTTAAATAAAGTAAAATACATATTAGATTATAAAAGCAGATATCTATTATATTGTTCTCTGATCTTACCATATTTGACGTATGGTATTGAGATTTGGGGCAATAATTATAAAACAGCATTACAACCTTTAATTTTCAGTCAAAAACGTGCAATAAGAATTATCCATGGAGCTAAATACCTGGATCATACAAACGATTTATTCCTCCAATCTAGACTTTTGAAATTATTTGATTTGGTAAAATTTCAGACAGCACAATTTATATTCAAGGCAGATAGAAATTCACTACCAAATAACATTCAAAAGCTATTCTTTGAAAATAAAAAAGGGTACAGTTTAAGAGGATATAAAAAATTTAAAATACAATTCGCAAGAACTAACCGGAAATATTTCTGCGTATCAGTGTGTGGCATCAAACTGTGGCATATGTTAAGTGAGGACCTCAAACAATGCTCTAATATCCATATGTTTAAAAAAATATACAAAGAAATGTTATTGTCCCAGTATAGAGGTGGAGGTGAATAATGGTCACAAGGGTGGATGGACATAGTGTTGGATTGTGGATGGTGCACTGAGGTGAGATCTGAAAGCGTTGGTTGAGTGGTCTTATAGGAACTGTATTGATGTATTATTATTGATAAGGGTTATTGTGATTACTGATATAAATATATAATTTGATAAAGTTAGTATTAGGTACTATATCTAGGAAAATGAAAATATAGCAACCATGCTGTCAGTTATGTAGATGATAGAGGGGAAGGGATTAAATAAGCTTTGCTTCTTCCCTTCCCGTTTCAAGCATTGACCATTGAGTTCTTATAAAGAAAAGAAAGATATCAAAGAGGTACCTGGAAGTACACTCTTTGAATCTGAGGATAAATTAATTTTGGTTATTTACATATATGATTTGTCTATGTCGGTTGAAATAAGCTGTAACTGACCATGCTTGAAACAATGAATGAATGAATATTGATATTTTATGTTCATAGGAATATGTGTGTTTGCAAATGTGTAGGTGTATGGGTGCCATGACAGATAAATGTATCCCTGCGGGATATGAATAAAGTTAAATTCAATTCAATTCAAATACATAGCAGCATTTTATATTCTTTAGAATATATTTCTATGAGTTCATATTTATAGAATTTCTGACCCATCAAAATTTTACGTCTCGACATTAAAAACACTGAATTTTTTAAGGTCGAAAATATTTTTGGGAGCATTAAATGTTGCTGTTTAAAAAGCAAGGATAAAAAAAAAATCAGGATAAAAAATTCAGAGGTTAAACAAATGCAGAGTCTGATGGAACTAAAAAACTTTCATAGAGTTCTTAGGAAAATAATGAAAGCTAACATCAATGAAAATAAAATGATCTGGAGGGCCGGCTCCGGCCCCTGGGCCTTGACTTTGACACACGTACCCTAGACATATATTAATTCACTGGACAAAGCGAGGTGTTGATGTCACTCCTAGAGAAAGCCATACCTGCAAAATCAGTCTCTCAGTGTCTCCCTGATACTGCTGCCGCCATTTTGAAATCTGTCGACAGTGATTGGTCCGAGTCAGTCTGAGTCATAATAAGCGTGTTCGAGTTGACCCTCGTCGGCGAGACAAAGCTGCTGCAGGAGGGGGCGGAGAAAGGCGCCTGAGATCAAGGTGAACGACGAGACTGAGAGCAAGGAGTTGGGGGTTGTCCTCAACATTCGGCTGAATTTTAATACGCGCCTCCTCCTAGTATGATCTGTGCGGTTATGTATTCTATATTATTTTTTAACATCTTTTAGAGTAAAACAGATAAGAAAATAGCCGGGGGATTCATTACATGTGCACAGTCCCAAATAAACAGATAAATAAGAAGTAAAGATATTTTAAAGACGACAATAACACACATAACCACAGATTATTTGAAATCTTGTATTTTTTTTCACTGCCTTCCAGAAAGAGTAAAAAAATACAGATATTTCCTTCATTTAGTGCCAGTTATTTTACATCAAATACAAAAACTTTTAGGACACCATTTCCCACAATGCATTGTTTTGTAGTCATCAAGGCGGCTTGAAGTCAGTGCAGTACCTATTTTCTGGCTGTGCTGGCTTAGGAAGGCGCCTTGAACCCGCCTCTTTCATGACGGCGCACATGTGACGTCGCTGCAAGAAAGTACCCAGCATGCACTGCAAACCAGGCGATCTGCGCAGCGCCGCGTCCGCCTGCATGACCTCAAACACACCTATTTTCAGAGGAACTAGCGGACACTTCCTATTTGGAAGTGGGTGGGGCTTGATATGTCCAGTGAGTTTACAGTCAATGATCCTGGCTCTAACAAATGAAGTGAATTCAGTCAGAAGATGGCAACTTCAGTGCACATGTGCAACAGAAGCACGTACATCCTGATAGTCATTTCAGACCGCAGAGCATCAGAGAAAACCTTTCAAACGCCTTCATGTTGTCATGTGACTCATTTGTACCTGGAACACAACAAAAAAACCCCTAAGCGTTCACTTATAATCAGGATTTCTGTCCTCAAAAGGAGGAAGACCTTTTCAGATTGATTCTGCAAACGGAGGGCTCATTCAGACCAGATGGATTTCACTTCTGCTGAAAAGGAAGCCTGACACAAAGACGGAGATGGATTCATTAACATGCAAAAAAAACATGTGTGTGTGCGGGTGGGCTGGCGTGTGGGTGGAGGGCTCTTTTTTTCTAGAATGGTTCAGAGATTGAGAAAATGCTTTGCAGAAAGGGGGAACAGATGGGGTGACAAGAGGGCTTTTCCTTATCTGTGCACAGATAAGAAAGCATCAAAGACACTTTGTGTTCCTGCTGCCTGGTTTGAAATACGACTTCAGAAATTAAAAAAAAAAAAAAGATGGGGGAGATTAATTTTAATCACTAAAATGTAATTTTTTTTTTGGAGGAATGTACCAGTCAGTATTGATATTTCTGTAGATTTTCAACAGAATTGCATTATCTAGACCACATGTTCAGTCAAGGCGCGGGGGCCATGATTGTTAAAAATGTACAGTTTTAACATTTTAAAAATTGGCATTTTGCTAGTTTTTTGGACCATTTTTGCAATTACTCAGAATTTTTTTTTTGTTTACTTCATATTTTAGCTATTATTTCAGCTACGTGCTGGCTGTTTTAGCTAATTTTGGCTTTTTAAAACGTTTTTGACTGCTTTGAAGTTAGGCTAATATTTACATGCTAGCTGTTTAAGCTAATTAAGGTTTTATTTTTTTAGTCTATTTTGGAGTTAGGGTAACATTTACATGTTAACTGTTTTAGCTATTTAAGGCTTTTTTAAAAGTTTTTTGGGCTATTTTGAAGTTAAGCTATCTTTACAGCTACATGCTAGTTGTTTTGGCTAACCTACGTTTCTTTTTTAAATTTTTTAGGCTAATTTGGCATTTAGTTAATTTTTTATCTGGCTTTCAGCTTCAACATTTTCCACTATCAGCTTCAGGGATTTCAGCTATAAATTTCTTCATCTTCAGCTAGTATTATTGCAGGTAATGCTATATTAATAATTATGTTAAAAAGTTACTGTTTTAAAGTTTAAAAATGTAGTTTTAGAGTGTTTCCACCTCTGACGTAGAGAGTCAGCTCCTTCCTCCCCCTCTTTAGATCCTCCACGCTCCTGTCAGGGCTGGAGCGTTGGTCTTTTGGCCCCCGCACGTCAACCCTCATCTTCCTCCGTGACAATGGAAGCGCCGAGCTCCGCCGCTCGACGCCACATGATTGATGAGATTTGATTGATTTGCTGTCAGGAGAATACAGCAGAGAACGACACTCGGTCCACGAGTCTGAATGGATCCTTTTAACATCAGCTTTGTCTTTTTTTTCGTTCTGAAGTGCTTTCAGAGCCTCCTTGATCCTTGGGGTGTTTTTACAGTCACATTTGCCTCTTTTAGACATTGCATTTTTTTTTACCTCTTTTTCAGAAATAAAGGTTTGCACTTATATAATTTAGCTCAGAAAGTGAATAAACTCAGAAAAATGCACAAATAAAGACTGTAAACAACTGTATCAGGTGGCTCTCTTTGGCCTAGAAATGCAGCTCTAGCACGGGTCAAGGCCCTTGGGCCAGATGTGGGCCTGATGTGGGCCTAATGCCAGGCTAGCTAGTAATCAGAGAATATTTAATATAATACATTGCTCTCTTACCTACTGTAATGAAGTATGGAGAATAATTATAATTTTCATCTCATCCATTACACATATTTCTACACAGAACACAGCAGGAGGAAGTTGGTTGAATAAACTGGGCCCTGGGAGTAATGACGATATGCTAAAAATGTTGTGTTTTTAATTCACCTCTCCTCTATTCTTTATTATTTTATTCAGTTCTCCGGGCTTTAATTTGGTGCAGTGTGATTCACATGTTGCTCCTCTTTCTCACTCCTCTCCGAGGGAGCAGGAGAGATTTCAGATGGATCGCCCATGCTCCTGCCGTGGACCACACCTCTGGCTCGTCTTGGCTGTGGACCTCGCCCCCGCCTGTCCCCCAGTCCCATCTAGCTGAAGAGTTAGATAAGCGTCCGTCCTTCATGTTGGTCTTTTTTTCCCTGAATCACTTTTTTTTTGTGGAGTTTTTACTTATTGAGAAGGAGGGTCTGAGGGCAAGGATAACTAGTTCTATTTAGTCTGTTTAGCTTAGCAATTATTACTGCACACCATTGTATACTGCCCACCTGTGGACCAACTACAGGGCATCCAGCATGAAGAGGCTGCAGGTTGCCTATAACGATGCCCTGAGACTTTTATTAAAACAGCCACGGTGGTGCAGTGCGAGCAATCTATTGGTGCAAGAGTTAATACTCTTGAAGCCTTAAAGGTTTTATTTCTCGTCTCAACACGTCAAATAACCAAATCATCTTAACCCTCACCAATGTGAAATACAGCACTTTTAAATACCGGTCCCCAATCTGGAGGTTTTGGTATGGCGGCCTCTTTCAACATTTGGAAATTTTTAGGTTTTCAAATTTGTATGTCTGCAATTGTTTTTTGAGCTTTTTAGTCTGCAATACTGGTCATTTAATTGTTTTTATTGGCTAATATGCTTGATTATCATGAGTGTCTCTTTTTATGTTTTTTATGTATTTTTTTTACATTTTTATTATATATACATATGTAAATTTATTTTAGTCTTTTTAAGTCTTTTATTTGTTGCGTCTTTGTGGTAAATGGACCTTGAGTCTGTAATAAAGTATCTATATTATGACAGACCTTCTGTACAATTCCCGACATGAAGCCCAACGAGGCGTGATATTGGGCTATATATATATATATATATATATATATATATATAGATAAAATTGAATTCATCAATCTCTTTTTATGGATCATCTTCAGTTTTCATAAATAAGTTTAATCCCAACCAGCAATGCCAGGTGGGCCCCTTACATTTGGCCCTGATTGGGTTTGTCTACAGTTTCTGTGGTGGCCCCACCTGTGTTTGCCCGCATTGGCTTACATCACGTGTCAAAGTCAAGGCCCGGGGGCCGGATCCGGCCCTCCAGGTGATTATATCCGGCCCTCCAGATCATTTTATTTTATTGTTATTAATGGCCAGATGTTATCTTGCGCTTATTTCTAACTTGTATAGTTTTGACAAAAGATATTTTTATGGAGAGGAAAATATAGAAAGTTTGTTATTTAAGTTAAATTGATTTTTCTGGAATAATATTCCTGCGTTTTTATTATTCATGGTTATGTTAAAAAGTTACGTTTTAAGGTTTTAAAAATTGGCATTCCACCACCTTTTTGGACTATTTTGGCATTTACTAAGATTTTTTGGCTGTTTTGGTGTTTAGCTAAAAATTCAGCTGCATGCTAGCTATTCTAGCTAATTTAGGCTTTTTTGTTTAAGTTTTTTTGTGCATTTTGGTGTTAAGCTAATATTTTCTATATGTTCTGGGTAATTAGAGCTTTTTGAAATGTTTTTTAGGCTGTTTTGAAGTTAGGCTAATATTCACACGCTAGTTGTTTTGGCTAAACTGTTTGGTTTTTTTTAGTTTGTTAGGCTAATTTGGCATTTAGCTAATATTTTAGCAGGCTATCAGCTTTAGTGTTTGTAGCTATCAATTTTAGCATCTTCAGCTATCAGCACTAACATTTTCAGCTGCCAAATTCAGCTTACGCATTCACACTTGCATTACCGCAGGCAATGCTATATATCTAGTTCATAATTATATTTAAAAGTTACGGTTTTAAAGTTTTAAAAAATTTAGTTTTAATGTTCAATAAATGTTTATCCTGTTCGGCCCGCGAACTCAGGTGTGTTTTGGATTCTGGCCCCTTGTGCAATCGAGTTTGACACCCCTGGCTTACATGGTCAGTCAGTCAGTGGGTTGGCTCGCTAAGCTAGCCAGCTGCTCCGCAGTAGCATGATAGCGAGCTCTGTTGTAGCTAGCTAGAGAGCTCTTCTGTAGTGCTAGCGAGCTCCACCATAACATGATGGCAAGATCTTTTACAGCGAGCTAGCGGACTCCACTGAAGCATTGTAGCGAGCGCCCCCTTAAGTCAATGTGGGCAAACACAGGTGGGGCCACTACAGAAACAGCGGACTAACCAATTGGGGCCCACATTTTCTGCCCACTATATGGGGCCCACCTGACCTTGCTGGCTTGATGTGGTAAAATAAAAAGCCTGCAAGAGCTTGGTTTTCTTTTACCTCTGCCTCATTATTTATCGTTCGCAGAAGGAATTTTTTTCTTTCCACCTTAAAAGCAAGTTCACTCTTTATCTTTTATTTCCAATCTTTTTTTTCCTACTTACGACCTGTCAAACTCTCCCGCTGTAATTTTAAAAAGGTTTTTTTTGAGGCTCAAGGTCAAACTGATTTCTTGAGTTAAAAAAAAAAAAAAAAAAAAAAAAAAAAAATCTTGGCCGGTTTGTTTTGCTGACAAGTTGCAAAGTGATCTCTTCGTACTTAAAACCATGACAACCGGCACTTCCAGAGGCAGGAGGGCGGAGCCTGTGTTCGAGGCTCACCTGATGAAGGTTAAAAGCATCAGGTGAACGCAAACCAAAAAAAACCAGACCAAACAAGTGCATTCTGGAAACGTTTCTTTATTTATAAGTAAAAGCAAAAGTCCTTATAGTTGATGCATTAAAATGAAACATCCTCGATCAAGTACGCAACGATAGCAGAGGCTGATGGGATTGTTCCGATTAGCAGCAATTCACAAACACAGAAAGAGAAACCCCTCCCACCCAAAGCGATACCAACAGATCACCATGCTTTAAACAAATGCTGCCCTCCCCATCTCATACCTAAAGGATACGAGAGACAACATCTTTTTGTTTCTTTTAAATCAAGCTCATTTACATCATCAAAATACATTCTTAGAAAAGACTGAAGTGGTGCTCTTTTTTGGTTATACTTTGCCTTTACATATATGTATATATTTATATAGAAGCTATGTATATATATAGAAGCTTTTATCTCTTTTTGTTGCACATTTCAAATCACAAATTTGTCACTTTTCTTTTTTGTTTTTCATTAAAACCAAACAAGTTTAAACAACTTATACAGAGACATTCATCAAGAATAAAGAAGACGGGGAACAATGGGAACCATTTTCCTCCCCGTTAATAAATCAGTGTGTTCAGAAATAACAAAAAAATAAATAAACAAGAAGTGAAACTACAAGCTAAAGCTACCTCAGATGTAAATAAAACAGAAGAAAATGCAGTTTGAATGCAGACTAACCAAACTCCAACCGCGATCTCTTCTCCAGGTGAGAAAACTGGAGCGGAAAGCGACGGCGAAACTCAGATCACGCCATTTTCTTTCTCTTCCAAAAAAAACAAAAACAAATCTGACAACAAGCAAATGAGCAAAACACACCTGAGATCATGCATGTTTACGCCCACTTGTATAGAGATGTGCACACCAGTGGTGGTTCACGTATGCATGCGCGCACGCCGCGAGGCAGGTGTTCGTTCACAGTGAAGGGGTGGCGTCTCGGGGAGCACGAAACATGCAACGAAAATCATCTTCCAGACATTGGCAAAGAGCTAATATAAGGCAAGAGGCAGAGAAATACAGGTTCGAAAGCTCCACTGGTGGTTAAGTTGACAGATCTTCGGTGCAGCAGTGTAGAGATGCGACATTTCTAAAAGAAAAACGGGGGAAGTTTGATGCATAAACACCAAAATAAAAGCTCTTTGAATAAAGAGCAAAAAAAAAATGTTCCAGTTGTTACCAATAACAGAAATGGCTTCTTGTTTTTGACCAAATCTATTAAATTTTAATTTTTCCAGTTCTTAATTGGTCCCTTTGTTCCAGCAAACCAGTGCAGTTTGTTCTTTAAACAATGTTTTGACTTTAAATTGACACTGACAGTCAGAACCAAACAGAATAACCTGAACACTGAAAAACATTAAGGTTAAGATTTCATTTTAACCAGTAAACAGCTGTGAACCAAATCAGAAATCTGTAATCCTGAAATCCAAAGGTGACAGAATTATAGGACCAAACTTGGCTTTTTCTCAGGTTTAATCACTTAAACTGAGGTGCAAAAAAAATGAATCAATATTTTAATCCACAGACTTTTAGAAACAATGATCTGCCAAATGTTTTGAATATATTTATATTAATCTGAGGTGAAAAAAATGAGATCTTTAAAAGAAAACATGGTTTCTTCAAAGGAGAATCTTCAAAAAGATTCAAGAGCGACTTGATATGTGTCAAGAATCCAGTAGTTTTTGAAAATAAAATTCAGATTATAAATAAAACTGTTTTTTTTTTTTCAGCCCGGTACCAATCGTCCCAAGAACCAGAAGTTGGGGAGTATTGTGATACTGGAGTTCCAGAGAGAACAAATAAAGAAAAATGGGAGAATATTGTTAGTTTTCAAATGGATTTTCTAGAACTCCCTTACCAAAAGTAAGTATTCTCAATTTGTTTTAAGTATACGTTTTTAAAACTAAAATAGTATACTTTTAGTTTACTTTCTAGGTTCTCAAATTCACAAGTAATGTTAAATAGATGTAGAATTATACTACGAGTCTTGGCCTAAATTTGTCACCATCCTTAAACATTTTCTTACAAAGCATTAAAAATGGAGTAGATGTATTCTTGGGATATTTCAAGTATATTAAAAATGTATGTTTATACAAGCAAACCTTTAAAGCTACATTAGATTAACACCAAAGTGTACTTTCATAAACTTAAAGTTTATTGCTAGTAAACTAAAAGTATACCAGATATGGTGCTTTAAGTATACTTTTTAATTAGATAATTTAGTCCCAAGAAGTTTACTTGTTAGTAAATTGCCAGTGTACTTTTTAAGAGTACTTGGGAGAATTTATTTTTCTATACTTTCAAACATATACTTATTTTTGGTAACTTCTGAAATATGTGAAAAGTTTTGTGTTGAAAAAACAAAACCGCCTCTAAGGAGCGCCGGCACTGAGGCTGATTGGTATGGATGGATCGCCAGCTAGAGATTATGATTGCTGATTGGATAGACTTAGTGTATCGAAAACACAAACAACATATTGCTGCTAACTATTAGGAGACAAGTGAAAAGACGTGAAAACACGAAGACGTCAGCACGACGCGGCTGTTGTCCAGCCAGAAGAGCTCAATATCAGATATTTCAAATCAAAATTCTACAACTGACACATCAAAACATTGAAAGAACATAACTCAAAAAAAAAAAAAAAAAACTGTACAAACACAGAAAATCATACAAAATACATGTCATGTACATTAGTCATATAGATAGTTCACATCAAACATTTCATTGCAAGAATATAACTTTACTGTCAATACCACAGAAAATACTATATTTGAGTATAATAGTCTGTCATGCATTCACAATGAGGCAGGTCATTACACTGGGTGCACACATTATGAATCAGAAAGATCAATTTCAAATTTTGGGAAGAATCATCAACAACGAAACATGTCCATCTTGCTACAGACACAGTTGCAGAGCCCAACAGAAACATTTAAGTGATTTATAAAAAGAGATTTTTCTTTTTTTTTTTTTTCTTTACAGTATAAAAATTGGCACAGTATTCTTTAACCAGCGCAGCGGCGTCCTCCTCTCTGGCTGTCCCCCCCCCCACCAGATTCGTCGCCCTACGAGCAGAAAACCCTGAAGAGAGAAGCGGCACAAAAAGACAAAAACAGAGATGTTACACTCATTACTCATCCGGCGAGCTGGAGCTCTGACGGACAAATGTGAAATCCGAGTGACACTCCGCGCAGGAACCGCGGTCCGTCACGCATCTCGTTGGGTCTTAATGAGCCGCGGTGACCACGCAAAGTCCTCGTTTTGCTCTCATGGCGGGAGGGGAGGGGGGGGTTGTGAAGTGCATAATCCTGACAAACAACCAAACCAGAAATGGAACGGAGCCACTCGCTTTCATTCTAATCTCGTTAGCGTAAAGGCCTCTCTCTAGAGGTTTCCATGGTTACGCACTCTTGTTTTCACGTAGGGGCGACAACGCACCGTTACCGAACGACCACGGGTTACAGACGGGAAGTGGACTCTCAAATGTCAGTGAAATGGAGCCGCTTTAAGATGTCAGCCCACACGGTGGAGCGTGGAAGCGACGGCAGAAGAAAAACGTCGGTGGGATGAAGCTAAATAAATAACCAATCATCCCACACAGCTAACGGGGCTGCAGGATGACAGGAGTTAATGATCCTGCTTGTGTGTAAACACAAACACTGCGCTTCGTAAAGCACATGATTGAATTCATAAACAGACAAAAAAATGAAACATAAAAATCAGCTGGATCTCTCAGTTTTAGACCTAATTCAGGATGTGAGAAACTAAAACAAGTTTATGAGCCGAAAACCTAAACCATGAGTGGGAAAACTATGGATTCAGCCTGTTAAACTATTTATTCTGGCACGCCAAACAGGAATATAAATGATCTTGATCACCTTTATTAAGGTTTTATTTTCCCTGTAGTTCAGGTGTCTCCCCATAGAGGGCGCACTACTAAAATTAACCTTTTGGAGGTGCAGGAAGCTGCTGAAAATAACTAATAACTAACCAAAATGTTCTGTTCTAAAGTAATTTTCAATCAAAATAAAGCATGTTTTTGTCCAGATCCCGTGTTAATTCTTTATTTTATTTGGTAAATGACCAAAACACGCCACAAACGCTTGCCTCTGTCAAATTTAAGAACCCTTTGTGGCCCACAAGTAGGAAAGTTTTTCCATCCCTGACCGAAACTACCAGAGGGTCACAAGAATCAGTCTGACTTAAAAATATTTTTCAGCCTTCACTTCTCGGTATGGAAGCCAAAAATGGCCGACCCTACTTATACTTTTTGATCGTTTTCTAATGATAACGTTGCTGTGTACTTGAGATATGCGCAATGACAAAGTTGAATTTTATTCTACTATATCTACAATATCTTTTCTGGTGAAAACCAAAAAATTACTTTTCTCGTTGTAACAAATTTTCTGGTTTTCTCAAGAAAACAAAGTTAGTTTCCAAGATATCTCATCTGATAATGAGATAATATCTCCTTATAATGAGAAAACAAACTGTTTTCTCGAGAAAATGATTTGATTTCTTGTTATAAAGAGAAAACAGTCTGTTTTCAAGATAGTATCTCGTCTGATAACAAATATCTCATTATCAGAAGAAAACAAACTTTGTTTTCTCAAAAAAATGAAATAACTCGTTTTAACGAGAAAACAAAGTCTGTTTCAAAGAGATAAAAAAAAACAAAAAAAATCAATCTTTCATTTTTCAAGAAAATGATCTGTTAACTTGTTATAAGAAAAAAAGTTTCCAAGATATTATCTTGTCAGAAAGTGAGAAAATATCTCGTCTGACGTGAAAACAAACTTTGTTTTCTTAAGAAAACGAGATAACTCAAAACGAGAAAATGGTTTATTTCCAAGATTTTATTCCATCTGATTACAATATAATATCACGAGAAAACAAACTTTGTACTCTCGAGAAAACAAGATAACTTGCTATAAAAAGAAAACAAACCAGTTTCCAAGATATTATCTCGTCTGATAACAAGATAATATCTCGTTATCGCAAGAAAATAAACTTCATTTTTTTCGAGAAAATGATTTAATAACTCGTTAAAACGAGAAAACAAAGTTTCTAAGATATCAAGATATAAGAACAAACTGTTTTCTCGAGAAAGCGAGATATCTCGTTATCACGAGAAAATGATTTCATAACTTGTTATAATGAGAAAACTAAGTTTATTTTCTTGAGAAAACGAGATAATCCACATCAGAGAATGAAGCGTCCCCCTCTCTCCCGCACTGAGACGCAGAGGGTTCACTTTTTTCAAGTCTCTTTATTTTGTGGTTAACAACTAAAAAAGCAGAACACTCCACAAAAGTTATTCTTAAATGTCTTCGTTTCATCTCATGCACCAGCCCTCCTCCCTTTACTTCCCAAAAACCTCGGGTTAATTGACAGAATTCAGGGCCATCGAGAATCTGCGAATGGTGCGTTCACAGGACGTTAGCGAACCCGAACAGCCACTTGGCCCAACTCAGACCTCGACTATATTTTGTCTTTTTTGTTCAATCTGCAACAAAACAAAGCAGTTTTTCAGAAAAAATGTCGACACTATTAAATCAATAAATTGTATATAAGTCAGTTCTGGTGTTCAACATTTCCTCTGATAAACTGCTTTGTTTCCGTTTGACGTCTGAAGTTCAGTGAACGCACCATATAAAAACGCTCGCCAACCCTGGGATCGGCCAATCAACATGTTTGTTTAAAGGTTTTGGGGAAATAAAGGAAGGAACTGGAGCATGAGACGGAATGAAGACGTTTAAAGAGCGTAGATCCACTAATTAATTTTAAAAAATTGATTAAAATAACTTTAGTGGAGTGTTTTCTTCTACTGTTTTTGTTGTTAATCACAAACTTGAAACAGGTCAAGTCTCTCCGTCCAACAAAGGGAAAAAGGAACGCTTCATTCTTGATTATTTCGTTATAACGAGAAAATGAACTTCTTTAGGAGGCCAGGCTGTTTTCGGATTCAGCTCGGCCTGAACGGCTGTCAGAAGGAGAAGTCCGAGTCAAAGCAAGATCAAGAAGCAAAATCGTATTTTTGAGGCAAAGGTCAAAGGACCAGTCCGCCTGTTGGAGCTCATCATTTTAGAGCTCCTCAGAGTCATTTGGGTTCTTTAAAACAGTCCATTTCCTTTGATAGATTGAGATTTAATGATAATTAAATGCAACATTTAATAAACACATATATATATTTATGGACCTCCATAATAATATTTTCCATTAACATTAAATTCCAGTAAGAAAGGAGACCTTTGACTCATTTGGTCACTTTCATGTAGCAAAAAATATTCTTGTTTTCATTTTAAATAGTTTATGTATATGAAAAAGATTTAGTCTACAGGTAATTTTCCTTTAAACATTTAATCCAAGCTGAATCAGCACTTTTTGGGGCAAAAAGAGGAAATCAAACACTCACTCATCGGAGTCTTTTTTGTTCTCCTCAATGTAGGCGATGGACTCGGAGCGAATCCGATTGGTAACTTCGTAGGTGCGCAGAGTGACGCCGAAGATGTCCTCATGGTAACGGTTCTCATCCTGGAGGCAGAAAGAGGAAGAGTTGACAAATAAAACAAACAAAGAAGGATTTTTTTCCTTCTTTGCCGCCTGCTTACCCGCAGCTTGCTGATGTAGAAGCCGGCGTCCTCCAGACTCATGTTCCCCTGCTGCTTGATGATCTGCTGGACGGTCTTGAGAACGTCTCCGGCCATGGTGACGTCGCCGCACACGTAGATGTGCCCCCCTTCCTTCTTAAGGCATTGGTAGACCGTCTCAGACAGGTGCTCGCGGAGAACGTCTTGCACGTATTTCTAACGGGAAACAGAGGGAGTCGTGTCCTGAAGCTCAGGAAGTGACGGAAACGCTGCGGCGGTCCGGTCCGTACCTTTGGTTTACCGGGCTCTCTGGAGTACGCCGCGTACAGCTCCTTGAACACCCCCTTGTTCTTGGCCTGGAGGGTCTCCTCCTTGTAGATGTGGTCCATCTCAGACTGCCGGCAGCCAAACACCAGAATCATGGGACACGACTTCACCCCTGTAAGGTTAAAAATATGACTTACTTTGGTGCATCTCAATCAAAACCTGTATTCTGCATCATCTAAAGTACACGTTAGTTAGTGTCAAATACTGACGTGAGGAAAGTAACCCGACCCACCTTTGTGCTCCAGGTTATACAGTCTCTGCTGCCAGAAGCTTCTGAACGGAGCGATGCCCGTTCCTGGACCCACCAGGATACAAGGGGCCTGGTTGTGTTTGGGAAGTTGGAATGATGGAGCACTAAAACAATAAATGTAAAACATTTTTTATATTTCTTTGCATATTTACCGAGCCGGCGACTCCTAAAATGAAACAGTTCAAGTCGAAAGAGTCAATTTGAGCCATTTTTAACATTAAGACAGACCAACAATCCTTTACAATGATAAAAAATATGACAACAGCTTACTGGGACTCTAATTGTCTACAGCTAATGTCAAGAAAATTAACATCTAAACAATGATTAGAAAATAAAACGTTAAAATATATTAGTTGTTGCCTATTCTGTATTTATAATTCAAAGATTTTGTCATTAAAGAGTTGTGTATGTCACACTAAAGAAGATTTACAAAAAGTTAATACGTTAATCAGACTTGTAGGTGAATGATTTGGCACTAAAAAGCTACCAATTGTTTTTTGGAAAAACTGTACACACTTTATGCAGCTGCTGCCCCCTATAGGTTATGCTTGGAATTGCAATTTCTAATCAAATCTGCACTTTGGATAAAATTAATAAGATGCTTTAAGATTGTTCATTTATTTATTTGTTTCATAAAAAAATGATGATGAAAAATTTTAATTTATAGAAATACTTTTTTTAATACAGAAAAAATGTTTAATTTAAAAGATAATTGCTAATTAAGATGCACATTTTTATTGATGTACAAAGAAAACTGAGAAGAGTTAGTAAGAAATTAGGGGAAAAAAATTTGTTGTCGGTGTTTTTAACATAATATGACTTTTTTTAATGATTGGGGAACATATGATGAAATAAAGCTTTAAATTGTTTTGAATCAGGAGCAGATGAAAAAAAAAAAAAAGTTTGAAAAAGAGCCCCACCCACAACCCAGAGGTGAATTCTAATCAACTCCTGCCACCCTCCCTAAAAAAAAATGACCCAGGATTTCTCTTTATTTTGGCTGGGAAGGCTTTGATAACGGATCTAAAGACGATCCGAGTGAAACTTTAACATGCAGAACAACATTACCTTCGCACAAAACACGGCACCATCTCCCCCTTCTCTATCCTGTTGAGCCACGATGAACACACTCCATGGTGGATAGGACCCCCTCCATCTGAAAAGGATGATTACCAAGCAATCAGTCTACCTCTTTCTGTGCACCGCCTCCCACTCGTTCTGAGTGGGCAAGCCAACAGGGGATGGATGCCTCCAACACGGCTGCTCCTTCTGATTCTCTCCAAAGGGGATTTGGAAACATTAGCCGTCATGTAATCATAGTTTCACAAAGGTTCACAGTAAACTATAACGTAAGATGTAAAACATTTAACTTACCTGATTTATTCATTTGTGACCAAAAACCTCAAATCAATGTTAACAATAGAAAAACTGCAATTAGTAACTTTTTTTTATTTATCCTCACAAAGAATGTAACGATTCTTCGAGAATCGGGAAAAAAAGTTATTTAAGGTCGTCAACATGTACATTGATTCAGTGCCTAAATCTAGCAATATATATCTGATGACGATTTCTTCGTGCACACATGATTGTGTGTGTGTGAGCGTCTGAGTGTTCGGGCGCGCCTGTGAGTGTGCATGTGAACCTGTGAGTGTGCGGGCGCACACCTATACACTCACAAGTGCGCCCGTACACTCAGACGCGTCCCCACACCCAAACAGGTGCGCGCCTGCACACTCACAGGTGCGCTCGTACACTCAGATGCGCCCCCACACACAAACAGGTGCGCGCCTGCACACTCACAGGTGCGCCCGTACACTCAGACGCGTCCCCACACCCAAACAGGTGCGCGCCTACACACTCACAGGTGCGCTCGTACACTCAGATGTGCCCCCACACACAAACAGGTGCGCGCCTGCACACTCACAGGTGCGCCCGTACACTCAGACGCGTCCCCACACCCAAACAGGTGCGCGCCTGCACACTCATAGGTGCGCCCGTACACTCAGATGCGCCCCCACACACAAACAGGTGCGCGCCTGCAGACTCACAGGTGCGCTCGTACACTCAGATGCGTCCCCACACCCAAACAGGTGCGTGCCTGCACACTCACAGGTGCGCCCGTACACTCAGATGCGCCCCCACACCCAAACAGGTGCGCGCCTGCACACTCACAGGTGCGCCCGTACACTCAGATGCGCCCCCACACACAAACAGGTGCGCGCCTGCACACTCACAGGTGCGCCCGTACACTCAGACGGACACGCAAACACACAGGCGCACCCATACACTCAGACACGCCCGCACACACACACCCACAATTTTTCTGTGAGTGCGCAGGCACGCCTTTGAGTGTGTGCGAGTGTCTGTGAGTGCACAGCTGTGAATGTGTGGGCACACCTGCGAGTGTTTGCGCGTGCCTGTGAGTGCGCAGGCACGCCTGTGAGTGCGTATGCGTGCCTCCAAGTGCTTTGTTTTTATTTACTGAATCCTCTCTGTAAGGGGCAAAAAGGAGAAAAAAATAGTAGCCATGTTGGAATTCCCCCTGCTCACTATGAAGTGCGTACGCCATTTGCTAGTGCTGTCCAATACTACTAATTCTAGAATACAGTGCACTAGAAATTTCCCAGAAGTCTCTGCATGCATCGATGCTTACAAATATAGACCACAATGCATTGCTGTCCTGAACAAAAAAATGTGTTTAAATGTAATTTTTGAATAAAACATCCACATTTTCGTCATCAGAACACAGTGGAGTCATAAATAAACGTTGTGAAATGTTTGTATTATTGTATTCGGTGTAAAGAAAAGTAGTGAGAGTCATGTTCAAATTGTTTTTAAAATCCAGGGCACTATATAAATTTTAGAAGTTGGGGATTAGGGTGGAAATATGGACAACCAGTGTCTCATTTAATCTACTAGCGTTAGCACGGAGCTTCCAGCGCTTGAACACACAAAACAACAGCGGTTTTATAACTTTAAAAACGTAAGGCTACAACAAAAAGTCATTGTTACGTTTAAATGTAAAAGTCTGCAGTTCAGAGCTCACGTCGTGAAGAAAATCGCTTCTCAGTGAGACGCGACAAAGAACTTTGTATCCCTTCACTTGGAGGGTTTAGAAAACAATTTTCAGAGACACTTGCCCTTAAATTGCCCCTTCAAATGTAGGGGAGGGAGAAGAATTAACTGTGAATAGCTGCTTGACTGAATCATCCCTGATCCTCGCCCACAAAGACAAAACAGAAGATATGTTTACATGAAAAACAATCTAAAACCTAATGCTAACACATGTTAGCATCAAGCTAACGCACTTTAGGATCGATCTCTACTTTTATGGATCGATTATTGATCTATTAAGCTTAGATAATTTTTATGATATTTAATATCTCCCCAACAGCCTTAAAACTATGAGCCACTCTCATGTTCAACCACCATCATCACCACCTGAATCAGACTAAACGAGAGGAAAGTTGAAGGTGAGAAAAGATTCTCACCTCTGGTGCGATACGACACCACGGCCACGGTGAGGTGGATCTCTCCCGGGTAGGTGTCAGGGGAGGAGCTGATGGAGTAATAGCGCGCCTGGAGGAGGGGCAGCTGGGTGAGCAGCAGGGTGGAGGGCATCTGGATGGACGGGAACTCCTCCAGCACCTCCACCAGCGTCGGGTTGTTGTACCACTTCCACTCTTCGTACTCCTGCAAGCCCTGTGACGTCATGGAGACACATTTCCAGTAACCACGGAGAAGAAAAGTGCAGCAGGGTTTCCTCTTTTAGATCCGTAAACATCTCTGGCTCGCGAGCAGGAGGCGGCCCCCAGCAGCGCCGCTCGCCGCTCCATGCCCAACTGTTTTTGTGTGTCATCGCTGACATTTGGCTGGGATGAATTTACGACGCACTCGAGATAAAAAGGATGAACTTTTGCTTTGCTTTCAAGCCAACAATGAACAACAAAGGAGCCCGCCCAGACGCCGGGCGTCGGCTCCAAAACCTGCTCGAAAATGTGAAAATCAAAGGCGCTGTGCGGCCCGGGTTCACGGACCTCGGTGAACAGATGGATGTGAAGTCGTCTGCCACAAGTTCAGGCAACAAATAAAAACGGTCTTGGAGAGCGCAGACATTACAAGCCGATCTGCGGCACAGTTTGAGCTTCTTTTTCTGAATCAAGAAGACCCCCCCACCACCACCACCATCCAGATTTTCCCTTTTACTGACAGTCATTTTACGGATGAGTCACTACTTTTTTTTCACACATTGACAAAAACGTGGGGTGAATCGTGGGAGGAAGCGGGCGGCGGGGGGGCTCTGGGGTATAAGGCGATCGACAGCTTTAATTGGGCGCCGGCAAACTCCGACCGCACGCACTTCCACTGGTGTAAAGTGCATCCCACCGGCTCCAGGGACGGAAAACCGCCTTCCCATATTTTCATGGCAAAGTGTGAAGTGTTTTAGCTTCATAAAAGCGCGTGCCGTCTCTCTGCGTTTCTGTTGACACCCCTCAGCGTTAAAGGAAGTCTCTAGTACTGCCACAAACAGTTATTTTAATAGTCGACTAATCAGCGATTATTTTTTCCGATTAGTCGACTAGTCGGGTCATGCGCAAACTGGATGTAAAGCACACATATTAACCATCATTGGCGTTAAATTTGAAGTCTTGAAGCTTTATGCTAACTAAACATAAAGATAATAGTTTATTGTCACTATTTGTGGCAGCCCAGCTTAACCATCATTAGCTTTAAACCTAGAAAATGCAAGTGTGAATGTTGTAAGCAAAATTTGGCTGCAAGAAATGCTAATTCTGATAGCTGAGAATGCTAAAATTAATACCTAAATACACTGAAGCTGATAGCTGAAAATGCTGCAGCTCAAAGCGATCTAAAATATTAGTTAAATGCCAAATTAGCCTAAAAAACTGAAAAAAAGCCCAAGTAAGCCAAAGCATCTAGCACGCAGCTGAACTATTAGCTAAACTCCAAGGAAATAGCAACAAAAAAAGCTAAAATAGCTAGCATGTAGCTGAATTATTAGCTAAACTCCAAAAATAGCAACAAAAAAAGCTAAAATAGCTAGCACGCAGCTGAACTATTAGCTAAACTCCAAAAATAGCAACAAAAAAAGCTAAAATAGCTAGCATGTAGCTGAATTATTAGCTAAACTCCAAAAATAGCAACAAAAAAAAGCTAAAATAGCTAGCACGCAGCTGAACTATTAGCTAAACTCCAAAATAGCATAAAAAAACCTTAGTAAATGCCAAAATAGTCCAAAAAGTAAAGTAACGACTAATCGACCATTAAATTAGTCGACTATTTTAATAGTCGATTACTGTATTTTCTGGACTATAATCCGCTTCTTTTGTCCTAAGTTTTGAACCGTGCGGCTTATACAAAGGTGCGGCTATTGAGTTGATTTTCCTTCCACCACTAGGGGCGCTCTAACTGGAGTTAGAATAAAAAATAAGACACAAAAAATTATTTCATTTAAGAGTAGACTACCCTACTTTTTCTTTAGCAGATAAAACACACAAGACAAATTACTAACTCGTAATTATTTTCAAAACCTGGTCCCTTCATCATGGAAACCACCAGAAGTTTGTATGATGCAATGTTTAAGTTGAAGGCCATCGAGCTCGCTTAGCAAGCTTAGCGTCAATGAATCTATGGTGAGACGCTGAAGACGACAGGTATATTAATGTACAAAATCGTTCCATACATGCAGTAAATATCTAATTTTTTTTATCTTTTTTTTTTTATTTGAGCAGATGCAGCTTTTACACAGGTGCGCCCTATAGTCCAGAAAATATGGTAGTCTACTAATCACGGCAGCCCTAAATTACCTTGCTGAGGATCTCAAGTTTCCTTTTCTCCTTCTCGTTGGTCGCCAGAGCCGCAAACTGCTGCAGCAGAACCGGCGTCGGCGGAGTGGTGATGTCCAGGAAGTACTGGAAGGCTTGGTAGATGGTGCAGGGAGGGATGCGGGTCTCGTTCGTCCAGTTACTGATCACACCTGCAGACGGGAAAAAGAGGAGGTGTACATTAACAGGATTAGTGGAAAAAAAAAACAAACGTATTTTTGTCTTTAATCAGCACCGTTGGTTGATCTGGATCATTTACCGCTTTATTTGTTTTTCTTATTAACTGGAAAACAAACTGAGCTGCAGCATCAGAAACAGGTTTGCATTTGGAGCTCAAACCAGTAGATGTGTGTACTTGTATAACACTTAACTACCTTTTTAGAAAGCAGTTACAGTACTATTCAGCCCATAAACACACACATTCTCACACTGATGCAGCCGAACGCCATCCCATAACCACCAGGAGCAACGTGGGCTCCAGTGCTGGCTGGCTGGGTGGGAACCGCACCTACAACCAAGGTTTCTACGGTAACCACTCTCTCCAATCAGGAGTGAGCTTGTTGGAAGTTGACACTAGGCTGTTCAACCTTTTGAACGTTGGACGTGTAGGCCGTGAGGCTCCACCTATGATCGATCGGTTTATTAATTGAATAACTTGATATAAAATCAACATTATGATAAAAAAAGAGGATTATCAGGAACAAAAATGGTTATTCTGACTAATAGAATGACTGTTTATTTTTTGGCTGTCTGAATTCCTACCCTATTTACTAAAAAACTATTCAGCGCCGGACTATAAAGTGTAATCCAGACTCCATGCTCTCCAACAGTTTTTCTAAACGTTGGATATGAGGTCATCAATTTCACATGAAACTGGTGTCCATCAGTTTCATGTGTCCACCAGACATTTTTTTCCCCATTTTAATTTTTATAGAGCCCCTGTGTAATAATACATGTTTTTTAACTTCCTTTTTTTTTTTACTTTGATGTCCCTTTAGGGGCTCCATACGATGCAATAAGCAGGAGAAAAAAATGCTTTGTTTGGTGATTTTTTTTGGGTAGTTTAAGGGTTAAATGTAGAAAATAAAATATGCTAGAACTGCATTTGATTCTAATGTTTCCCTTCATCTTTAGTCATCCAGGAACATTTTTGCGATAAACTGTAATGGGTGGGATTATTTACATTTGCTTCTTCTCACTCCTCTTTAAACAATCAATCATACTAGACTTTAGATAGTAATTGGGTTATTTAATTAATCAAATGTCACAAGTGTTTGGTTTTTGTTTTCATTTTCTAATTATGAAATTTTTATGTTTTCTCCTGTATTTTACACAATCTATGCTCAAAATAAACCAATCAACCAATGAATCAATCATTTGGTGAGTTCCTCTGCTGTTGCTGCTAGAAAGAGCCAAAATTTGTCCAAGAATCTCAAAAACAAACAAAGAAAACCTCGCTGCACAGTCACGGTAAAAATCCCTCGATTCGATTCTGCTGTTGGATTTTAAAGAAATAAAACCACAGAATCTCTGATGAGTTTGCTGGCGATGTCACCCACCCAGAGCGGTGTTCCTCTCCTCCAGGAACTCCACTTTGACAATTTGATTGACAGGTGGAGCATCCTCCAGCTTATCTATGAGAGCCGTTACCAGGTCCTCGTGGTTGCCAGGGAAAATGCCCAGATGGTCGCCAGGCTTGTAGCTCAGCTTGTCGTGGTTGTTTGCGTGGAGCCGCACGAATATGGTGGAGCGACTATGGAAGAGAGCAGAGATTTAGAGCCGCAAAAAAAAAACCCAAACGTCTGTTTCATTCATTCATGAGATGCGTGAAGCAGAGACACGTATAGACGAGTGCGCACTTGGATTTGGGACTTTGCAAGTTTATGGCCTCCATCATCTTTGCGCCGTAGACTTTCTTCTTGTGAATGCTGTACAATCCTGTAAAAAGCAGAACAAAGATCACACTTTCTTCCTCTACATTCGGTGTTTTTTCTGCATCTGATTCAGCTCGTCATCTTTTCACCGAGCTCTGCAGAAAAATCTGATTAGTCGGAGGCAGACGGCCGTGTAAAAACATGAAAGAACGTATAGTAGTTTGTTTTTACCGCTTTAACTCGATGAAACCATTTTGCACTAAAACACGAGCGGCTTAATGAAGTTAATTAGTTCTGCAAACACTATTAGGGCTGCAGCCTTTTACAGCACATCATCATTAACGAGAAACAACAACAAACCCACACTTTTCTGGCAACATAGAATGGAATCTCGTAGATTTGCATCGTAAACCTTTAAAATGGATTCATTTAGATGGAAAATTCTGCCACATTTAGGAAAAAAGTTAAATTTATGAATGCAAGATCAAAGATAGGGAAAAAAGAGAGATGAGTGACACTGTGTCGCGAACGCAAAAATGTTTCTTGAAAGCTAAATTTAGTGTTTTTATTTGAAACGTTTTATTTTTAAAACTGAACATTTTGATATACGAAGGCAGAACGGTTGTTTCGGTTCTGTTTGACCAGGATTCAGTCTGTGTCCGTCGTTTCAAGGCATTTTCAAGGTTTTTTATTTGCCATATAAGCAACAACGTACATTGAAACTTATTGGAATTCGGGTGCAAAGCTCTCAGAGTCACTGTTAGTGTTAAAAAAGTAGGATTTCTGTACAAGTTTAAATAGTAAAGCGATTTACAAAGTATGTACATTAAAAAATAGAATTATGGAAAGTACAAAAGAGTAAAAACGGAGTGATAAAAAGTACAACAAGAGCAATTTAGAGTCTGAAATATTGCAAGTTTAACCAATATTCAAAATTCAATTTACCGTTACGGCCACTGAAGGCAGATTCTGGATGAAGCTCGGCCGTACGCCAAAAATATGTTTAGGTGTCCAACGTCTACATCTACGGTCTGTCGTCTATGTCTACTGAACAAGTTCATTGAACATTCGTTTATGCCTATGTACTAATAATTGATTCCTTCTGGATGTCCTATGAAACGACAGAAGCCATTTACTAATTTAGAGTTTATCTTCTATTTTAGCAACATGCTCAAGCTTTTGACTGATTTAATTTACTGAGGAATTTTAGGCTAATTTGCAAAATTGGCAAATGTAAGGGATTTTTAAGCAATTTTACTACAAAGTTTTCAGAAATTTAGGTCAACTTCAGCGCTATTTCATAGTTCTTTAATTCTTTCAGCAAATGTAGCATTCTGTAAATAGTTTTTGGATTTTCAGTAAATCCCGTCAGCATTTAAAGGAAATTGCATCACCATTTTCAGCAAAAAGCTTCAGCATCTTCAGTGACTACTTTCAGCAAAAAGCATTCACACTAGCATTAAAGCAGCTCTTCTAATTGACTTTTATGGTCTTTCATCCTTTTTCTTCTTTTACTAGTAAACAAAAACATTAGTGTTGAATCTAAATTATTTAAAAATCTATACATGTATAAATGCAATAAGATAATTTCACTCTGACAGTAGATTAAACCTTTTACGTTTTAATCAGTTAGGTCCCTCTGACATGTTTAAACATCTTATTAGTTTTTTATTTAACCAGGGAATTCAAATTTAAATTATTTTTTTTCCAAAGAATCCATAAATTAGTTAATTAGTTAATTAATTAAGTTAGAAGTTTTCTTCAGACCCCTGATGTAGACCAATCAGCAGGCTGGCACAAACTTCACACGAAACCGAAATGCATCAATCCTAAATCAAAGATAGGGCGAGAGCGAGATGAGGCACAATGCATCTAAGAACAAAAAAAAGGGAATTTTACAGTTTCAACACAAACTTTTTGAAATATTTGAATATTTTGGCTGCTCAAGAGGAAAAAAAAAGGTTTAAGTGTCGTCTTTTGGCTGCATCGTTGATCAATTGAATTGATTGATTTGATCAGAGGCTATTGCCTCTTTGATATGAAAATGGCGGAGGACTCGCCTTCGGTAAGAGCTGGCGCCTCCGCCGTGTACGTCATGCGGAACTTGCTCTTCTTCCAGCTGCGGTCGTTGCTGATCAGAGAATCGTTGGCCTTCTCGATGTTCACGTCGTCGCCGACGCAGAAAACGTCGCAGGCGGCCTGGAGGGAAACCATTTCTGTCAGGAAACTTTAACAAACTGTAACTTTTCAACGTTAACGACGACGATTCCAGTCGATTCTGACGGAGAAAAGCGGCTTTTCTCCGAGTAAATCAAAGAACATCAACGCTGGAGTTAAAGGGTTAAACTGTGACAAACCAAAAGCTTTTTGAGAGATGTGCACACATAAAACAAGCCAAAGGGTGCTTAGCGAACCTTAAAAACTTTCTTGGCCCATGTTCTGAACGACTCCTCCTGGCCACACAGCTCGTCTCCCTCTCCCATGCGTAGGATGCGCTCCCCCCCCAGCTCTTCAAACAGCGTGTCCACAGCGTGGGCAAAGGCGCAGAAGTGTGGGTAGGCCCTGGAGCCAAGGCCAAACACCGAAAACCTAAGCAGACACACACAGCAGCAGCGGGGTGTCAAAACGCTTTCAAAGCAGGAGGCCGGAGAGGATCAAAATAAACGAAAACGCACAAAGACGAAGCGTCACATCGCAGGTTAAAAGAAAAATCCACTTTTTTCAAGACAAAACAGCTGACTTGTTCATGAAAACTCATCCGAGTGCATGTGAAACAAATCATTCTTCTGAAGGTAAAATATTTTAAAAATGTGCGATATTAGCGATCAATGTTGCAAAAACTATATGACTTGTAACAAAACAAATATTTTCATTTCACTAAATCAGATTTACTTAAATTCAACAGAACTTAAAATTATACTCCAAATGACCACCGTCTAAGGCAGGGGTCTGCAACCTGTGGCTCTTTTATCCCTCCATAGTGGCTCTCTGGATGAAGAAAAGTTAAATAATAGTAATTTTCAAAAAAATTGGACGCCAACGTTTTTTGCTAAATTGTTTTCTAGTGGAGTTTTTAGGATTATTTAAAGTTATAGCTTCCATTTTGGCAACATGCTAACGGTTTTGACCAATTTATTTTAGTAAGGAATTTTATGCAAATTTTGAGTTTAGCTAGCATTTTTGTAAAATGCTTATGTTTTCAGCTAATTTGTTATCTACAGAATTTTTTTTTGGATAATTTAGAATTTAGCATCTATTTTAGCAACATGCTAACGTTTTTGACTAAGTTAGTTTACTGAGGAATTTTTGATATTTTGGAGTTCAGCTAGTAATTAAGCAACAAGCTAGCTTGCATTTTTGGCCTCTAATTAGTTTTTATGCCAATTTGGAGTTAAGCTAATGTTTCAGCAATATGCTAACATTTCTTTGCAAATTTTTTATGTACTGGGACTTTTAGGCTAATTTTGAGTTCAGTTTTTATTTCAGCAACAATCTTAACTTTTTGGCTGATTTAATTTACAGACAAATGTTTTGCTCCTTTGAAGTTCAGCTAGTAATTAAGCAACGAGCTAGCTTTTTTGCTACTAAAGTTAAAAACAAAAAAAAATTCCTTTTTTAAGAGACACCAGTTTCTTTTGATATATTTTATTACGTTTGTTCGTGCCAAAAATATACATTTTTCATATTTATTTAAAAAAAAAACATGAGGTTATAAATGCAAATCCAAATTTCTTAAAGGCTAAAGAAAGACTAGAAAAGTGCATTACCTCTGATAATGCATGTGTGAATGCATTTTTGCTGAATATGCTAGCTGTAAATAGCATTAATTTGCATTAATTGCATTAATTCGCATGAAATGCATAAATTGTATAGGTTCATAAAGTGCCTAAATTGCATTAATATCTAAAAAAGCTAACATGTTGCTAATATGTTAGCTTAACTCCATATTAGCCCCAAACAACCTAAAAAGTTGCCAAATTAGCCAAAAAAGCTAACACGTTGCTAATATCTTAGCTTAATTCCAAATTAGCCCAAAAAAACTTCAAAAGTTGCCAAAGTAGCCAAAAAAGCTAACACATTGCTAATATGTTAGTTTAACTCCAAATTAGCCTAAAAAACCTCAAAAGTTGCCAAATCAGCCATAAAAGCTAACACATTGCTAACATGCTAGCTTAGCTCCAATTTAGCCCAAAAGAACCTTAAAAGTTGCCAAATTAGCCATAAAAACTAACAAGTTACTAAAATGCATAGTTTTTAAAGGATTTGAAAAATTCTCTTAACTTTTCAATAAGGCTAGTTTGCGTAAAAACCGTAAATTTTGCGAAAACCAAAAATACTAGCCATAATGTCCTCCACGATCTGAACGTTTTGATACCAATATTGCACAAGTGTAAAAAGTGCACAAAGTTTTATAACGATTTGAAAAATGTACATTAATTGTCAATGAGGCTAGTAAACTAGCATAGATTGCGTTAAAATCGTTAAGTGTACGAATTTCAAAAGTACAACAAGCTGAACGTATTGATACCACTGTTGCATAAGTTGTAAAAGTGCATAAAGTTTCTAAAGGATTTGAAAAATTCCCATTTATTTCCAATGAGGCTAGTAATTAGCTCAATTTACGTAAAAAACGTAAATTTTGAGAATACCAAAAATACAGGCATGACTTTACTAAATTTGCGGAACGTTTTGACACCAATATTGCATAAGTTTCAAAAGTGCACAAAGTTTTATAACGATTTGAAAAATTTCCCCATTGACTTAACATGGGCTAAAAATTGCGCGAAATTGCAAAAACCGTAAAATTTGCGAAAACCAAAAATACAAGCAGTAATGTCCTTAATGAGACAAACGTTTTGATACCAAGATTGCATAAATTGCATGAAGTGTGCTTGAGTTTTTACGTGTCAAAAAACGTACGGAAGAAAACGTAAATAGGTGAAAAACAATTGTGTGAATGCATTGATGCATTCACACTATTATGCAGCTGCTTCTAGGTTTTGATCAGTAGAAAACGAACCCAAATGGCACTTTTACTGTTAAAGGTTGCCGACCCCTGATCTAAGGCGAGTAACAAAGAGGTCCATCAAATGCAAATGTCAAGACGTCATAAGATTGTTTTTGCAGGTGTAAGCGTTTAAGGCACATATGTCAAAGTCAAGGCCCGGGGGCCAGATCCGGCCCTCCAGGTAATTCTATCCGGCCCTCGAGATGATTTTATTTCATTATTAATGACCCGATGTTATCTTGTGCTCATTTCTAACTTGTTTAATTGTGACAAAATATATTTTGATGTAGGGTGAATTTTTGAAATTTATTTAAAGGTTTAAATTGATTTATTCTGGAATAATAATCCTGCGTTATTATTCACAATTATGTTGAAACGTTACAGCTTTAAAGTTTGAAACAGCTTTAAAGTTTTAAAAATGGGCATTCTGCTAGCTTTTTGGAATATTTTGGCAATTTTAGAGTTTAGCTAAAATTTCACCTGGTTGCTAACTGTTTTAGCAAATTTAAGTTTTTTTTTATTTTTAGGTTCATTTTGAGTTAAGCTAATATTGTAGCTACATGCTAACTTTTTTTTGGCTAATTTAGTTTTTTTTTTTGGCAGTTTTGGAGATTAGCTAATATTTCACCCACATGCTAGCTGTTTTGGCTAATTTGGGATTTTTTCAGGCTTTTTTGAAGTTAAGCCATTTTTTTCAGCTACATGCAAGCTGTTTTTGCTAACCTTAGTTTTTTTTAATACTCACTTGACATTTAGCTAATATTTTAGCTGGCTATCAGCCTCAGTGTTTTCAGCAGCCAAATTCAGCTTACAGCATTCACACTAGCATTATCGCAAGTACTATATATCTAGTTCATAATCATGTTAAAAAGTTACAGCTTTAAAGTTTTCAAAATGTAATTTTAAAATGTTCAATAACTGTTTATCCCGTTCGGCCTGCGACCGAAGTGTGTTTTGGATTTTGGTCCCCTGTGTGACTGAGTTTGTCCCCCCCCTATTTAATGTAACCATTTATTAAGTCGTCTCTTTTGATACGTGGCTGATATTGCGATGAACGTGTAATGTACTGTGCACAGGCCCGGCCCTGGGCTGCATGGCGCCCAAAAACAAACTTGGCGCCCCCTGCAGGGTCTTAGATTTGGATACACCAGCTGAGGCTCGGACCGAGAAGTTTAATTTAATAGCAAAGGCGGTAACTGACAGCGCCACCAATCAGTTTATAATCAACAAGAAAGTAGGGAGCTTCCAAATGTTAAAAGTGTAGAAAAAAAAAAAACATTAGATCACCGGTTAAAATCGTCTTCTTTGACAAACTGCAGGGGGGGAGAGTGAATTTCCAAGTAAATTCAGATAAATAAAACAAACAAACATCTGCTTTGAGCCCATGTTTGCTCCTCTTCCTTTATTTAAACTGTAAAGTTTTAAAGAAACATCAACAGCGGCAACACCGCATGATCCTCTCCTCCCCCCAACCCAGCTCAGACAGGAAGGGAGGGGCACTGCACTGCAGAGTTATTGATTACATTAAATTTATCACTTTATTTTTTTTTACATTAAATTAATGTGTAACAAACTGTTTAAAAAAAAAAAAAAAAATAATCATTGCGATTTGACACCCCTTCCAACAGATGATACCCTAGGCGGCTGCCTAGGTCTCCTATGCCCAAGGTTGGTCTGATTGTGCCAGCCTAGTGAAATGATTAAGGAACTAAATCAGCTTCAGTAAAGCTTAAGATTCTATAAATTCTTCTTACCATCAATAACATAAAATACAACAGTTTGTCATTTTAGGGCTGCCAAGAGTCCAAAAAGACAGCTTTGAAATGAATGAAGTTCATTGAAACACTTGAAAGAAACACACAAAATCAAAAAGTGGTTTTGAAAATGGATTGATTAGATAATAAAGATTTTTAAGGAAAAACCCCAGAAGATCTCAGAACCGCTTAAAGTGAAGTGATTTTCAAGAATCCAGCTGGTCTGGTGCACAGGTTGGGACTCGAACTGTGAGGTTCTGGATCAGTTCTTGTTCATCTGAACTGAATGTCTTGAAAATGAAAGTTAGGGCTTAACTGTGAACACGTGAGTGAGAATAACAGATTAATTACAGATGGAAAAAAAAGGAGATATAAGAGAGGTGGAATGACTGAATGGGACAAGTGGGATCTGGGTCCTCACTCATTGTTCACCTTAGTTTAATTTAATCCAGTAAAAAAAAAAAGCTTTCAGAGAATGAAACCTGCCACTCAGGAAACAAGTAGACAAACTGTAGGTAAATAAAACCAGAAAAGATGTGTTAAAGTAGAAACCCCCAAAAGTAAAACAATGAACCAATCTTACCGAACTGGGGCAGATCTCACTCTAGAAGAGACGAAACAGACGAGTTATCCAAATGAGGAAACTGAGCTGAACTGAAATACATGTGATGAGAGATTCAAGGAAGTTTCCTGACGGCTTGGACTCAGATATTTGAGACAAACGTAGTGGAAGGTTTGATTCTTCTTTGGAAAGTTTTACCTAAAGTATTGGCTCACCTGCAGTAAAAGAACCATCCCCTTCCTAACCCATAGAGTTCAATATCAGAAGGTCCACCTTCTGCAGATATTAAAGCTTCAACTCTTCTGGAACCACGAGGGCGAGGAGTGCTTGTAGGAATTCTGGACCATTGGTCAGGTCAAAGGAGTTCCAGTCCAGTTCAGACTCCATGTCCTTATGGACCGTCATGTTGGAAGAGGAAGGCCCGCTCCAAACTGAGTTGGGAGTATGGAAGTGTCCAAAATGTGTTGGGATCCTGAAGCATTTAGAGTTCCTTTCACTGGAACCAAAGGGCCAAAAACAAGCCCACACCATCATTCTTCCTCCACCAAACTTCACAGTCGGTCCATCACACTTTTCCATTTTATTTCCAGATGGAAAAACGGGATTTCTCTGGATTTGTTGAACATCCTATGACAGCTGGAATTCACCGAGTCTCCATGTCCGAGTGCTTGCTTTTATTCACCTGTGGCCAGACAGTGACTGGGACACCTGCTTTTGATCATTTGGATGAGTGAGCCAATACTTCTGGTAATATAGCGTATGTCTCTGCTGCAAACAAATGTATCTCCAGAAACAAAAACTGGTTCTTGTTGCTCAATCTTCCACGTTTCCAGGCAGGATGGAGAGTCTTCAGTCAAATCTGACCTGTTTTCATCTAATACGGTGTGCGCGCGTCTACAAAAGGATGTTTCCTGAGTTGATAAGAGGCAAAGCTAATATAAAATAATTAAGTTTAGCTCATTTACTTAACACTAAAAAGCACTTCAGTGCATTTATTTTTGGATTCTGGTGACACAAAGTGAATCATTTCCACTCGGTGTGATAGAATGGAGCAATTCAACAGCATTAAAATTAAAGATCAAAATACCACAAAGAGCACCAACACCACCCTAAAGAACACACGTGACCCAGATCCGGTCTAGAATGGTAGAAACTGAGGTATATTTGAAAGATTTTAATGGACCAGATCTGATCCAAAGATGTATTTGGAATGGACGGTGTGTGTGTAAATATATGTATATATATATTAAATTATACATATACACATATATACATAAGAAGAAGGAAATAATTTAACAGACGTTAAAAGAGCAAGAAATACTGGATTTATGAGAAGAGCCAGTTATCATTGAGAATGAAGAGGAGCAAATCTTCCTCACTGAATTTCACATAAATCTTTTTCAGTGAGGAGAGATGCTTAAGAGGGAACAAAAGTTGCCAAAATAAAGGAATAAGTAAAGAACCAAATGAGGAATAATCAGTAATTAATCTTACCGAACCGGGATGGAGCCCACTCTATAAGAGAGCAAACATGAGGATTATTTCTATGAACTTTAAAAAAAAAAAAAAAACCTCAAAGTTAACTGGAGTTGTGGGAGGAAAGGAGCCTGGAGAAGCTTCTGTCCATGTGAACGAGCAGCATCTTCTCCAGATCTGGAATGAGGAGCATCCATCCGTTTCCCAAACCCCTTTTGTCCTGCAGAGTCACGAGTCTCTGGAGTCTGCCCAGCGATTTTCAGGAGAAAGCGGGGATGGTTTTCCAGCCCACAGACGGGAAAACTGAATGCAGATTCCCTTCTATTGTACGCTTTTGTTAGCCCAAAACGTTAGCTTGCAGATAAAATTATTTTTTTTAATGATAAATTCTTATAACAATGCTAATTTAACAACTCGATGTCAAATAATTATTTAAATTTGGTGCACACAGTTCTTAAGTTACTACGTTTTGCAAAATTTGAAACAATTTTCATTTCCTAAGGGGGATATTTTTCTCAAAATTTCAAAAACGACAACGTTTATGAACTTCAAAAATACAAGCAGTAATGTCCTGAACAAGCTCAACGATTTGATATCAGAATTGCTGAATTTACTGAAAATGTGATTGAGTTTTGCTTAAAAACGTACAGGAAAGCGTGTGAATGATTAGTAAACAATCCCACAATAACAGACTTTAAATATATTCACTTGACTCTAAAATCTGATTTTAACAGCTTTGAACACATTTCTCATTTAATCAATGATCCAGTAAGAATGATATCAATAGACTGTGTGGATAAGGCTGGATAAAAATGTCAAAGCGCACTGATCAGGCGTTGAAGGCCGCACCGCCTCAAAGTCGCTGGTTTATAAACTCCTCTGTTGCCAGGGAGATCTGGCCGGAGCTCATCTTCCAGCTTTCACGCCGCCGTGCGCCTGGCTCAGAATCCAAAAGGTGCCATGAACAGGTGTGGGAAGACTGTGGCAAGATCAGACCGAGATCAAAATGTGGACTTTATCTCACAAATCCTTCTGCAGCTACGAGGCTTTTGAACAAGAAGCTGGGAGATCCAGATTCCCAGAAGGTAAGATGGTTTACAGATGAAGATTCTCACTAACAGTTAGAGAACTTATTGACTCACTATCAGTAAATGAGCACTCAAAGAGCAGACTGACAGAAAGAGAGGACTGCAAAGAACTGCAGGTAAAGGGAAGCTCAAACCCAACTTTATGTCAGACCGACTTTTACTACCGTGACCAACATAAAGAGCTTAATTTTCACTCCACTAAAGGACATCAGATTGTGTCGTCTCAGCGGCTGAAGCAACACAGAACAGACGAGGGACGCGTTTAATTGCTGGTAAAACTACGACTTTCAGGATTTTCTCTGAAACTTTGCAGATCTCTACTTGTGTTCGTGTGTTGCCAAAAGTATTCAAAAAGGACAACAGTCTGTCTGTCTGCAGGGGACAGCATTAGCATGCTAAGCTACATCAAAACAACCACGTACTGGTGGTCAGAGTGCACAACTAAAGGTAAATGAGGTACACTTGTTTAACACTTTTCACATCACCAATCTATATAAACGCACGTAGATGTGCGTTTCTGGTTTCAGCGTTCAAAACTCTTGCGTTCGCGCATCGCTACGTACATTTTTCAGGACGCTTTTCGTCCTCTACGAACAAATAAGTGGAAAGTTAAGTGAAACCAGATCAAACTTTGACCGATTTGGTAGTGATTCAATTCACAGACGTACCATCAGTTTGTTAATTGATCATAATTGTGGCACATGTGGCTATTTTATCTCTCCATGGTGGCCGAATATAAAATGTTCTTTTTATATTTTTGCTTTAGTTCATGCAAAAAGATAGACAATTCATATTTTTATTTTTAAAAAAAAGAAGGTCATGAATGCAAATCCAAATTTCTTACAGACTAAAGTAAAACTTTGCGTCTCGTTTTAGGTTTTGATCGGTAGAAATCGAGCCTACGTGGTTCTTTTACCGTTTCAAGTTGCCCATCTCGGCCCAGAGCTGAGCCTGACTGGGGTTCGTGCGCCGGTATCAGGTAGAAACCGTCCAGTTTGAAAACCATATACTATATACACGTTCAAGAAAGTGTTTTTCATGTTCTCGTCTGCACGTTACTTGCCAAGTACTAGTAGCTTAAGACCGGAGTCTTTGCAAAATAACCCTGTTTGGACAACTGCAGCTCGTCAACTACTCATGTAGTTCACGTGTAATTAAGGTAACTACACTGGTTTACATATTTAACAACAATTACGATTGTAAAGTGTCACACATGAGTGCTAGACTTCTCTTCTCCGTTTCAGAATTTGTTGGATTTACGCGAAACCGTTGAAGAGTTACGCTAATTCACAGAACGTCAACAAACTCTGGAGCTAAAGTTCCAGAGTTGAAGCCAAAAGTGCTTTACAGTTCTGTTGACGCATGCACACACACTGGCGGCGGCTCCGCAGTCACCGCCGTCTCTGCTGAGGCTTAAACCCGATCTTAGGACAAGTTTTCCCAAGTCACTGAAACACCCCAGGAAAGGCGACAAACTGAATGTCACATGGTCAATGACTCCGCCCCTTGCCAATTTCAACGTCCACAAAGTGAACTACTTCGAGCTCTGTTCACGTATTTGTCAAGTCGAGCCAAGAAACAACCTTCATCAAATGACCTTTGACCTTTAGGAGTATTAGGTCAGGTTGAGAGGAGGCTAAAATTAGTCAAATTTGTTTGCAAAATTCCAAAATGACCACAAAACCTCTAAAGAATATAAAAAGCAACAAAGGATTTAACGTGGTTGGATTAGCAGTGCGGTTGTGAAGCTAAAAAAAGCATCTGTTGCTAAGGAGAACTCTTCGGTTCAGTCTGAAGATGAAGATTTACCCTTCTATTTACCCACCACAGATTAGTTATAATTGCTATGAACCTTCGCCCTCATGCTTCAGACCGTTTATGGGCTGCTGACGGTAAGAACAAGGAGGCGGATATGGGTCACGGCAGAAACAAAGGCTTCTCTTTGCTTTAATTAGTTTAAGGGTCAAAAAAGTCAAGTTTGCTTTTTAAAGCCTTCGTCAAACGGAGCAAATGTAAACAGAGTCTTCCTGTTATGACTGCCGAGGGCGATCTGGCTCAGTTTACCTGACGTTAGCGAGAGGTCCAGTACTCTCAAAGTTAATCTTGGTCTCTGGTTCATCGCTGGAGGACTTCCGAGTGTCTGAGTAAGAGGAGACGCTGTTGAAGCGGACCTTGTAGCTCCTGGATACAAAACAAAAGGGTAAAAAAGATCAGATCATGTGGTCTGACGTTCACAAAGACAAACACACAAACCTACTTTCTGTCCTCCGTGTTGGATGTTGGGTGACGCATTTCCATCAAGGCAGCTCCGAATTTCTGCAGGAAAAAGAATGAAAAGAGTTGGAGGAAATAGGAAAACCGTACATACCATAAATATCGAGGTTGCAGACCGCTTGGTGAGCCCGTAACATACGGGAATGCTGCAGGCGACCGGTCGGAGGGTGAACTCGGCCAGTTGCAGACATTTTTCATTTTTTTTTAGCTCGTTGTTGTTGTGTTCATGTAAGAAGGTTGTACTTCCTGCATGCAACAACAGCTGAGGCAATCATACAATCAGATCATATAGTGCAGGTTTTAGGCCCGAACAATAAACCAAAAAGTAATTATAGGGACCCGTCAAATCCATTATTTATTAAATTAATACTATTAAAACTTAATGATCTTATAAACTTTAATATTTTGAAATTTATGTATAAAGTAAAGATGAAAAGCCTTCCTCCTAATTTAATGAAAAGAAAAAGTAAATTGAATCTAAAAGGACATGAAATATTTGTCAAACCAAAACACAGAATTCTGTTAAAAGAACAATGTGTATCAGTATATGGAATTAATATATGGAATAAATTGAGCGTAGAAATTAAAAATGCTACAACAATATCAAGTTTTAAAAACTACATTAAAAACAGTATTATCAATGACTATAAAACTATCTAAAACAAATAACAATTACTCATCCCAGAGGTATTATTTTCCCTTCACACTGGTTTATGTTGTAATTATAAGATTTTGTTTTTTTTTTCTTTTTTCTTTCTTCCTCCCAATTCTTACTTAATGAATCCGCCAAATGCTTGTGTATCTGTATCTTTCTTTTTTTTTATTGATAGATTAATGTATTGATTGTTAAAAGGGGCAGACAAAATAAGTTTTTCTTCTTTCTGTCCCCTTTTCATTTTTTTTTCCTTCATTTTCTGTCATGCTTGAGTTTACAACTCAAGTGTATATAAATGAAATTTAAAAAATAAAAAAAAAAGTACCGTCGTCAGGCCAGTGCGGTATACGTACCACAAAAGGAGGCAAAAGTTGCAATAAGTGGTCTCAGGTTGGGCAAATGTTAAACTTTCTCTTTGTAGTTTGAAGTTACGAATTAAAGCCCTTTATATATTAAATCAATGGTATGGAACTCTTTGGGTTCTTGACCAATCACTGGAGCTCTCTAATGCCAGATGCTCGTATTCTACATGATGTGGGAGCATTTAAAAAAAAAAAAAAAAAAAAAAAAAAAGGTTCCCGATACAAGATTTGTAATGGATAAAACCATATATTAGTCCATTTATCGCAGTTTTTCTCATGTTGGGAACTTATGAATCACGTAGAAAAGAGGTCAAACTCAATCGCACAAGGGGTCAAAATCTAAAACACACATTATAAACATTTATTGAATACTCAAACTATAACTTCTTAACATAATTATGAAATAGATGTATAGCATTAAATGCGATAATGCTAGTGTGAATGCTGTAAGCTGAATTTGGTTGCTGAAGATGCTTAAGTTGATAGCTAAAAACACTGAAGTTGATAGCCAGCTGAAATATTAGCTAAATGCCAAATTAGCTCAAAAGACGTTAAAAAAAAAACCTAGATTAAAAAAACCCCAACAATATTAGCGTTTCTGACAACTGATTTTCCATGCTCAGCTTATATCCAGTCTGTTCTTTATCAGTTAAGGGGACGGGAGGTGTGAACGGAATTTGTGGGGAGGGCATTATTTAATTTTTTTTGTTTTCAATTTTCTTGTGATTGTTTTTTATTTCCATTTGTTTTACTTTATTGTACAGCACTTTGTGTTTTCTTTCATATGAAAAGTGCTCTATAAATAAGCATTGATCGATTAGCCAAAACAGCTAGCATGTGGCTAAAAAAATTGCTTGAAAAACTGAAAAGAGCCAAAAATAGCCAAAAAAGCTACCATGTTGCGGAAATATTAACTAAACTCCAAAATAGTCCAAAAATCTAGTAGATTGTTAATTTTTAAAGCTAACATTTTAGCATAATTATGAATAAAAAGGCAGGAATATAATTACAGAATAAATCAACTTAAACATTAAATAACTTTCAATATTTTACTCCCCATAAATATATATTTTGTTAAAACTATACAAGTTTTAAAATAAGCCTAAGATAACATTGGGCTTTAATAAAATAAAATGATCTGGAGGGCCGGATAGAATTACCTGGAGGGCCGGATCCGGCCCCGGGGCCTCGACTTTGACACGTGAAGTAGAGCATTTGTGAAGAGTCAGTGAGAGGACGGTACTGACTAGAGCAGGGGCCTGCAACCTTCAACTATACAAGTCCAACTCTTTAAAAAATATATGACACTTCTTATAATACTTTAATAATACATATTAGGTCCGTTTATATACAGACGATATTCTGCTCACGATGCAATATGTATCACGATATATCCCAAGACTGTACCTGAACAATTTGTAAAGAGTATGAGTTTATAAAGAAAGCTCTACCTGAATATTTATCCTTAACCAAATGTTAGGATGTGACGACTCGGTAGGGAGAATGTGTTGACAAGTCCTTAAGTTGCACGTACTCCTCTCTACGACCCTCAATGACCTCACCAAATGTGATTACGACTGTGTCCGTGTGGATTCTGAAGCGTATAAATACCTCTCCGTTCTCAGGCGGATCACCGTTGCCAAACGTGCTGGTCACCGCTAAAACCAGCGTCTCGTGCTCCAGGTCCACCACGTCGTATTCATCCATGGACATGACCTGGGGGCAGACAGCGGGGAAACTTAGCTGCTCGCTCGTCTCACTCCGGTCTCCGCCTCGCACACTTCAAACCACAGACGACTGGAGCGTGTAACACTGCGGTCAAACACGCGGCCGTTGGCAGAGGAGTAAGTTGTAATAACCCCTCTGTCCTGGCCTCTAACGAGATGATAATACGCTGCTGCCACACGTCAAGCAGCCGTGATGCACAGCCCTCTGCGGGCTGCTCGTCTGCCACGGGCCGCACACTTTCACACAGACACACAAGCAAACAGAGGAAACGAGCTTTAGCCCCACGACCGCGGGCGCGTAGATCTGCCCTTGCATGTGAGATGGTCCTCTTGGTGACGGATCACACTTGAAAACAAGAGCGAGAAGAAACCTGGAGGACAGTCACAGAGTGTGGGATTGAGTTTTTGTAAACAGATTTGCGCAGCCAGGGGTCCTTCAGGATGTCGTCTTAAACCACTCGAACTCGGCTGGCATCTGCGTCCCTTCATAGAGTGGCGGTAAGAGTCGAGAGGAGGTGTGAAAATCTTCTTCCAATTAGGTTTTTGGTCGAAACTGCACAAAAACCTCCTGCTCCGATTTGGAAAGCGATGATGCAACATGTGAGCGGAGCTTACCTTGGCGTCAAAAGCATGTTTGAAGATCTCGCAGAGAGTTTTGGCGTAGTCCTGGGATTTGCCCGTCTCTGTGGCGAACAGGATGGTGGCTTTGACCCTCTTGGCCATGGCTTGACCCATCAGCTTTGCTGAGAACTTCACAGCCCTAGGATAAAGAGCAAGCGTTGGGTAAAGGACGCCATCGTTCTGACTGCGCTCACTCATGCTGATAAATGTGTTAACGTCTTTTGTGATCGAGCTCCTCCTGCAAGCTGCCACAGATGAATGACAATTCTGATTACCTAGCCTGTCGTATCCTCGGGGCAATTATAACAACAGCAGATTGCACGCACACAAAAACACTGATTACTCCCAGAGGGGTTGATTGGATGAATTTCACTGCTCAGTACACCATCTTCACTCCCGTGTGTCAAACTTTTCCATAAAAAAATACTAATTTTCCACATTCTCCGATACGTCTTTGACTTCAGAAAACGTACTTGGCAAGTTTTTTGAATCCGATGGCTCTTTTCTTTGTTGGCGTGCCGTTGACTCCTTTCCACACGTGAGTGTTCCACGGATCAGCCTTGTGCATGGAACGAAAACCCGTCAGGTGGTGTTTTAAATAAGAGGAACTCATTGATAAAATCTGTTATTTTTACCACGTTTTATTAACTTCTATGACAGGATGAAACCTCCACTCGTCTCACCTGATACTCAAAGGAAGGAGTGAGGCGGTAGTTGAGCATTTCTTGGTGAAAAACGGGTGTGATACTCCCCGACATGGGGGGCACTATCCACACCCAGTCTCCGGGACAGCCCCCCCTCACCCGATACTCGTTCTCCATGTGCTTCATGAAGGACTCCGTCGCCGAGTGATGGTCAACGATGGTCACTTTGCAGGTCTGAAACGCCCAAACGAGACATTAGAACAGGGGTCTCAAACTGGCGGCTCCTAAACTAAACTAAAAATTTCCCAAATTAGCAAAAATAACTAGCATCTAGCACAAATATTAGCTAACTCCAAATTAGCCTAAAAAAAATACAAGTTAGAAAAAACAGCTAGCATGCAGCAGAAATATTACCTAAACCAAAAAATTCCCAAATAACTGCAAAAATTCCCAAGTTAGCAAAATAGATAGCATGTATCAGAAATATTAGCCAACTCCAAATTAGCCTAAAAACAAATACAAGTTAGCCAAAACAGCTAGCAAGTTGCTGAAATATTACCTAAAACAAAAACTTCCCAAAAAACTGAAAAATTCCCAAGTTAGCAAAAATAGCTAGCATGTATTAGAAATATTAGCCAACTCCAAATTAGCCTAAAAAAATACAAGTAAGCCAAAATAGCTGGCATGCAGCAGAAATACTACTAAACTAAAAATTTCACAAACAACAAAAAAATTCCCAAGTTAGCAAAAATAGCTAGCATGTTGCAGAAATATTAGCCAACTCCAAATTAGCCTAAAAAATACAACTTAGCCAAAATAGCTAGCATGCAGCAGAAATACTACTAAACTAAAAATTTCACAAATAACTAAAAAAATTCCCAAGTTAGCAAAAATAGCTAGCATGTTGCAGAAATATTAGCCAACTCCAAATTAGCCTAAAAAAATACAACTTAGCCAAAATAGCTAGCATGCAGCAGAAATACTACTAAACTAAAAATTTCACAAATAACAAAAAAATTCCCAAGTTAGCAAAAATAGCTAGCATGTTGCAGAAATATTAGCCAACTCCAAATTAGCCTAAAAAATACAACTTAGCCAAAATAGCTAGCATGCAGCAGAAATACTACTAAACTAAAAATTTCACAAATAACTAAAAAAATTCCCAAGTTAGCAAAAATAGCTAGCATGTTGCAGAAATATTAGCCAACTCCAAATTAGCCTAAAAAAAAGCAAGTTAGCCAAAACAGCTAGCATGCAGCAGAAATATTACCTAAACCAAATATTTCCCAAATAACTGAAAAATTCCCAAGTTAGCAAAAATAGCTAGCATGTAGCAGAAATATTAGCCAACTCCAAATTAGCCTAAAAAAAAAAAAAAACCCAAGTTAGCCAAAACAGCTAGCATGCAGCTGAAATATTAGCCAACTCCAAATTAGCCTAAAAAAATTTAAGTGCCAAAATTGTCCAAAAAGCTAACAGAATGTTGTCATAACTTTCAACTTTACTATACTCCATATAATATGAAGTAATTACTAATCGAATATTAAATTAATTGTTGACTATTTAAATTGTATGAAAGGAAGCTGTTTGAAATTCCATGTGGGTCGCAGTTGGCCCACGGGCCAGACTTTGGACATGCTTGCTTTAAGAAAAGAATTGTCAGAAAAGAGGGAATAAAAGTAATCGCCACATGAATGAAAAATGACTCATTTATTTTCAGCACTAGAGTCTTATAAGAAATTATGAACTATTAAGTTTTTTAAACCTAGAACAGTTTTGCTGGACTTTGTTTATAAGATCATACTTGCAAAAAAAAAGAGTTTTCCTTTGCAAACCCCTACAAATGCTTTTGCCTGAAGGTTTTTTTTTAAGTTTGTTTGCCTGTCAACAAATGCCTTGCCCAATGACATTGTTGTCTAAATTGACCTTTGAACCTCAGATCAGTCAACATGTCAAAGAAGAAAACTAAAAGGTATTAGGAAGAAGGCAACCACAAAGGTTTCTGGGAAAAAGCGCTCCATTATAGGTAAAGTGTCCTTTTTTATTTATCAGTGTCTACTCTTTGTTTATTGGTGTCTGCTAGTTATCTGCTTTTTGTTCTGCTTTTATTAAAACACAAAGAGACGAAACCTACTTGAAAAGCACTTTCAAGTCTAAATTAGCTCCACAAAGACAAACATTATAAAGTAATGATGCGTTCATCAAAGGGAACTCAAACGGATCAAACATTCTCTATGAAACACCAAACATATTTATATGTTTTCTAATAAAAATCCCTCTGCTTTTTAAAAACAGAGGTAAACACATTTCTGTGGAGAAGTGATATCAATTTTGCCATAAATCAAAAATTCTGATGAATCCGTGCTGATGTTTCCTGGCAGTGAAAGGCTTTCAGGAAGCGCTCGAGGGACGGCGTCGCCGCTTTTCTCCCTCTTTTCCTTGCATCAATTCAACACTTGTTCTGAAATAATGTATTTTTAATTAAGCAACGCTCCGGGATCGCATGCAGCTGCAAATCACATTCACGTCAACAGAAAACATCAGCATCCCTGAGCTTCTTGATATCAGATTTTGTGCTGTGAGGAAATAAAACAGCAGAAGTTCTATATGTTTAGCAGCTAAATGGAGCCTACCTGGAAGCTGTGGAGAACAGCAATGTTGATCTCCACCAGTGCTTTGTCTTTCCAAAGCGATGACGTTTTCCGCGTGTCCAACGCCATCTTTATAGCCACTTCCTACAAGGTAGAAAAGAAAGACAGACACATTATGACATTGGATCCATGAACGTCTTTGTTTTCCTGGTCTGAGCTGTACGACTGAATAGTTCCAATATTGAGCGCCATTTTTGTTGCATGTTAGCTTAGGGCTGTGAGCGTGAAATCGTGTGAACCAGTGGTGTGAAACATCCAGCCCAGTCATGAAGAGACGAAAATACAAGGATGTCAGGAGAAAAAAAAAAGCAAGTTTCAAGTCCATTCCTGTGATGAGTTAAGGTTGTTTAAAGAAATGGCCGCAATAATGAATTCCACCACTAGGGGGAGCAAAGGAAAAGAAATTCTGGCAGAACAAGAGATCAAGAAATAGTATTTCTTTGCCACATCTGGGTAAGATGCAGTTTGGTTTCCTGTCAGCCTCACTGCTGTTAAAAAAAAAAAAAAAAAAAAAAGTTGCTATAAAAATTATTGTGTGTCACCACAATTACCAAAATGTTGTTGTCAAAAAGATAATAACTAATAAATAGTAAAAGGTTAGGCTACTAGGGCCTGGTTGAGGTCCGGTACCAAGTATAGTACAGGTTCAGCTCTGGTACTGGTTTGAATCTACTACTGTGTCCGGGCCCGTTTTAGATTCAGTATGGTGTCTGGTACTGGTCCAGGTCCAGTACATCCGGTACTGGTTTGTGTCCGGTAACACATCTGGGCCCATTTTGGGTCCAGTACCGTGTTTGGTACCGATTAAGGTCCAGTACTGTGTCCTGTACTGGTTCGGAACCATGTCTGAAACTGGTTTGCATCCGGTAACGTATCTGGTAAAGGTATACGTCCAGTACCGCGTTAAGGCCCATTTTGGGTCCAGTACCGGGTGTGGAACCAGTTCAGGTCCAGTACTGTGTCTGGTACTGGTTTGGTACCATGTCTGGTAATGCTTTGCATCCGGTAACGCGTCTGGTAGAGATTTGCGTCCAGTGCTGTGTTCAGGCCCATTTCGGGTCAAGTAACATGTCTGGTACCAGTTCATGTCCAGTCCTGTGTCTGGTGCTGGTTTGGTACCACGTCTGGAACCAGTTTGGATCCAGTACCGCGTCTGGTACAGAGTCTGATACTGGTTTGCATCCGGTAACATATCTGGTAAAGGTTTAGGAGAACAGGCGTTCGGATCCTACCCTCTTAACAGAGGGCGGGACCAGTGCACGCTCCATACAGTCCCCCCAGAAGGTCCAGTACCGCGTTAAGGCCCATTTCAGGTCCAATACTGGGTCTGGATCCAGTTGAAGTACCGTCCTGTGTCTGATGCTGATTTTGCACCATGTCTGAAACCAGTTTGGGTCCAGTACCGGGTTGAGGCCCATTTTGGGTCCAATAACACGTCTGGTACCGGTTCATGTCCAGTCCTGTGTCTGGTGCCTGTTTTGTTTTCACGTCTGGAACCGGTTTGGGTCCGGCACCGCGTCTGGTACAGCATCTGGCGCTGGGTCAGGGTACTGGTACCGCATCCCAAGGGTTGCGGACACTTGATTTTACGAACAGCCAGAGCATCAAACAAACGGCGACTTGTCGACACCCAAAACATCAAAAAGTGACGCCGTGCGTTCTTTAACCGAACGCCAATATGTAACAATTTGGGAGTGAGAATGTCTTGCTACAGAATCTGTCCTTGAACATGGAGCATGTAAACAAAGAGCTCTCGGTTTTGGGTGATGGTAAAGGGGCCGGAGTTCTCAGCCTTATAAGGTGCTTTCGCTCTTAGAATGACTAGTTTGGGACTGGACCACAGCTGGTAGAAGCTGACATCTAGGTGTTCGGAGCCTTCTGGCTCCACAACCGACCTCCAGGATGTTGTAGCGGGAGGTGTCGCAGAAGTCCCTGACTCCGATCTCCGTGCCCATGTACCAGCCGCTGAAGGGACAGGCGGTGAACTCCAGACCTCCGACCTCCAGCAGCATGTTGGAAACTGCCGGCAGGCTGTACCACTTGAGCCCCAGGTCCTTGAACCACTCGTACCTGCATAAAGCCAAAGAAAGACGGATTTCGTCCCGTAGTTTGGCTGGATTTACAGGCTATTATCAGAAATTATGTTTGTGTTCATAATTTTCTCAGAGGAACAAAAAAAAAAGGGGAAGTCCGTCCAGAATAAACATTACAACAAAAACACTTTTATCGGCTTTTTGTTGACGGACACGTTGAGCTGGAACCGGCCCAATCTTCAGAGGGATTATTAACACCGCTTTCAGCGCATTGTTTGCAGAGCTGCTCTAATCTTGTGTAATGATGAGACACTGTTGGCGTCCGCAGCGTGTGCCAAGCTACTGCCAGAGCTGAGGCCAGCGGATGCAGGGGGCCCAGCAAGAGATGCCAATTTTGGGGAGCACTGGCGCAGAGATCTGTGTACCGAGGGATTGTGAAATGCTCTCTGGAGCGTGTGGCGATGCCGTGATGGCTTTATGTGCATCTGCTAGTGCAGCAGTAAAACCCACTTCGTGGGGTGATTATGGATGCTGCGGTGCTAAAGCAGATTAATGCTAAGGGTATCAAAGGCTTTGTTAATTTTTTTTCTCTCCCGGCTACCGAAGTGAAATATTTGAAGCAAACACAAAAGGAGGATGCTTGAAATCTCCCTAACAAGTCAACCAATGGCTAGCAATCGTCACAGTTGGGTTGCGGTGGATAAATCAATCAGACGTCTTGGCACAAACACCCCATTGTTTAACAAATGGTGTTAAAGCTGTGCAGGTGGGTGGATGTCTTCATGTGAAGCCTCTTTAACTCTCTTGTCTGAGCCGGCGCTCACTTGGGGTGCGTGATGGGCACTTCCAGAACGAGGTCCTCGGGGATCTCGAACAGCTCGGGGTCGTTCCCGTTGGCTTGCAGCAGAAGTGGCAGGACGTCGAAGCGCCCCTTTGGCGCTTTCCATCCCAGCTGAATGCAGATCTGGACACCACAAACAAACCGGCGGTGAGTCAAAGTAGTGTGAACCACGGAGTGAGGAATCGGAGCGCGCACCTCTGTGAACTCCACGTTGGCGGGGTCTCCCAGGATCTGCCCGTCCGGCTGTTTGTAACCTGCGTAGCGAATCAGCTGACTGTTCCAAACCCGGAAGTCATGTTTGGGATCCGTCCTCTGAGGGAAGATGGTGATGGCTGACCTGCAAAAGCAAACAAATGACACACAGGTTGGAACAATTCTCTAAGAATTGATCGTCAATAACTATCAGTTTATAAGATAAAACCATATTCAGGCAGAGCTCCACTATTTTTATTGTGATCTCAACCCTAAACCTGTTTGAAAATAACTATTTTTTTTAAATAAAAAATGTTTCCAGTAGTGTTTTAATTATGATTATGACGTTTTTAAGCAAAATCCCACAACCTAAATGTCTTGAAAAGCCATTTTTCATTTTGATCTGAAGCCTCCTTTCTAGAATCTGAGGGGGCGTGGCTTCTGGAGCTGAGCTGAGCAGCTCCGCCCCTGATTATGATAGCTCTGTCACCACAAATCCACTGACGGCTGATTTGACCACAGAAATGTGAACGGCGGCTCATTTGACTGAAGATACCATCTTCTCTTCTCCAGAACCTGAACTAGACACGCTAGCCGGACCAGATGAGGGTTTAGTGCAGCAGAAAGAAGATCATTCAGGAAAAACAGAGTCTGTCCAAGACAGTTTGACAGATTTAAAAGGAGATGTAAAATTAGTTCTTATTACATTTGTTCTCTTTCAGAAGAAAAACGCCACAAATACATGTTATAAACTCAATAAACAGGATTTTCATTGGAGGGGAATTGAAAGCTCAGAGCAGATGTTTATCTGCTAAGCTGGTCGTACGTGTCGAAGGCGGGTGTGGTAGTGAAGCTGAGCAGCTGCTGTGGATCTGAGTTAGTCACCGCTGACCCTGATCTGATCAAACTCTGAAATAAAACATTTAGCTTCATTCTAGACAGCGTTCAGGAGGAGTTTAAGCTGAAAGGTGATCATTTAATGTGAATATTCATGTGGAAACTTTCAGATAAGGAATGGATGAGACATGAATTATAGAATTATTACACCAGATAAGTACTCGGTTCTTCATAAACTCAGTTCCTGTAAGTTTGGAGATATTAAGGCACAGTTGCTATTTATAACTTAAATTGTAGATTTTAAACACTTTAATCATTTAAAAAATATATTTAATTTAAAAAAGAAACTATTAGTAAATATTATAAACATTGCTGTAAACTTAATTTTTATTAGGGCTGTGAATCAATTAAAAAAAATTAAAATAGCAAACCTGGGGAAAAGTTAATCGCAAATATTTCTTTTAATTTGCAAAATTTGCCGGCCACTCATTTCCGAATAATCACAAAATAAAATTTATATGATATGACAATGTCTGATCATGGATCAAATAGTCTGTTTTTTGTGAAACGGCGATCTAGACCAAAAATATAACAAGAATAAAGTACTAAACACAGGACTTAATTTTTATTTTATTTTTTTTGGTAATTAACCATGGTTTAAGTGGAAAAGCAACCCAATGAGGTGTTTAATGCACGTTGTGGATAACTACACCGCTTAAGGAAAAAGAAAAACTGCTTTGATTAAATTGGGTTAAGATATATTAACGTGTTAATCACTAGCGTTAATCACTCGCAGCCCTAATTTTTCTTTTAAAAAGCTCAAATACGTTGTAAAACTACCATCTAAGAACAGAATAATGAAAACTGCTGGGATTTGACAAATCACGCCATAGCAAAAATTCTAATTGGCTGATGAACTTGATGTCAAAACCATCTAAATTCTGCAACGAAGACAAAAAAGTGTCTTTTATTCTGCTACTTGTAGCTCCGGAGCCACTTGTGGTTCTTATGTCTCCATCGTGACTCATTGGCTAAAGAAAAATAAAATTGTATTCTTTTTTATGAGTATTATCTTCAGCTTCCGGAGCTGCACTGTAACGATCCGGTTTGGCACATGGCGTCTTTTATTTTGAAAGGAAATTTGATAGTAAAAAAGCGAAAAACTGGATCAATTAACAAAAGCTTTGTAATTTGATCCATTTAAAATGATTGGTTTTATCAAAATAAAAATTTAAGATGATGTGATCTGATAAAAACTAATTTTAAATGCAACAGATCAAATAATTTTGGTTAATTGATCCATTGTTTCACTCTTTTCAGTGTAAGAGCCTCTGTTAAATGTAAAAAATAATTTCACATTTTGATAAAATGCTACTTTCTCTTTATATTTGTCATTTTATTTTTATTCCTTACAAACATAACTCATTTATTATTAAAAGAAACATTGTAATGAATGCAAAACAGAATCAAAAACAATCCTTCCAGGTTTGATCAGTAGAAAACCATCCAAAATGGCTCTTTTTGGTTAAAGGTTTCAGACTCCTGGTCTAGAGGTCCTGATGGGTTACAGTTGTCCGAGTTCTCGAGGCAAAGGAGAGACCATCTGTTCTGATGGCTAAAGCTCATGTAAAATTAGGTCGCACAAAAAACCCTAAACTACACACAGAAAAATCCACAGCTGAGGGACAAATGGATGTTTTTCCATGGAGCCTCAGACTCAAAAGAAGAATTCCACCGTTTCTTCAAACTGAAATTTAATTTAGTTTTACACTTTTTTTTAATGAACATTTTCAGAATGTTTTAATTTTTTTGGCCGTTTGTGGCGCTCGATTAAGCAAATCACCTCAACTATCAAAGCTCTGATAGCATCTCGTCTGCTCAGCAGAGACCAGTGGAGTCATATTGGGGGACCCGCCCCTCATGTAAATTCAGTTGACTGTCCTTCTTACTTCATTCTGGATGTTTATACACAACTGTACCCCAATTCCCAAAAAGTTCTGGAAAAAATGGACTTGGAGTTGACAAGAAAGATCCCTTCACGACGAGTTTAGGACTGCGGGCAATCGTCCGTGAGCTGGACGGACATGATTGAGTCGGAGCTTCCTGAGAGGACTTTGTCGTGGGGAGGCCGGTGAGGACTTACAGACTCTCTGGGATGAGATCTGTGTGGTAAATGAGCGTCTCCTATGCTCTCCTGGGGAAGCAGTTAAAGGTTGTGTTATTAGACCGCCAATTTCCGGTGACAGAACCGTGATCCTGAATTCCTCCAGTCTAGGCGACGCTCTAAAGGCTGACATCATCACCGCGGTTTCTTAAGGTCGTGTCGCACAGCCGCTGCATACATTCGTGTAAATTTGGTCTTTCGTGATACATAAAATTCATTTGTCGAGGTGCGCACACATCAAGAGTTTCAGTCAATGGATCTTCAAATAATTTATGCTTTAAGCTTTTCAAAGTTTTAGGTCAGTTGAGAATTTTGTAGTTTATGCATATTTGACGGTTCATACGCAATTGTTGCGTAAATCTTATGCATTGTGTGTTCACAAATTTCTGGCTTTCCACAACCATTTCACGTATGGAACCTAATTCAGGCGTGTTCATTCAATCAAAATGTGGAATTACTTGAGTCAGGTGACCAGCAACATGCTGGGTAAACTGGAAAACGGGTAGGGTTGAGGCTCTTGAGGACTGCCACACCTGACCTAGTCTATTACCTAACTGGGCATGTTGGATATGACGGTAAACCGGGCTTTTGCAGGTTTAAGAAAGGCATAAAGTTTCCTGTGTCCAGAACTTTGGTCCAATAATCTGTCACTGGATGCTGTTTCAGACCCTTTATGAGTTAACTGAGGGAGAGGACAGGGAATGCTCCATGTAGAAAGTCCTGCTTTTGGCTCATACCACAGGTGAGTGACCGGCCAACACATTCTCACTTCCAAATAGTCTTTTTCACAATTTGGGTTTCCCCAACTGTTCCCATTAAATTAGGGATCTCCAGCCTCCAGGCTGCAAACCAGTACTGACAGGGGAAACCACAGACAGGGAAAAAAAAAAGCATATACTAAGCAGGGGGTCCCCAACCCAAGGGACATAGACCAGTATGGGTACTCGGAACAGACTGGCGCCCTAATAGATAGACTGATAGATAAACCCCGATAGCCTCGGATAGTTGTTGACTCGGTCAGGATGGGGCGACAGTTACCTCAGGTTTCTAAGGGGGTGGGCCCTAAACCTAACCATCTCCCCCCGGGAGAAAGCTCACAGTAATCCACATTGGATTGTCCTGTTTAAAATTAATTTATTTAACTTCTGGGGATCTGCCCCTGGGGAGGCTGTATGGAGCGTGCATTTTCCCCGCCATCTTATGGAGGGTATGGTCCGAACACTTGTCCTCCTAACCCTAACCCGATACTGGTTCCGCGTCCTTTACCGCGCTCTAAGGGTTGGGGACCTGACAGCCAGCACGCCAAAAAACAATGAGTTGGGGACGTCCAAAATGACAAAAAAGTGACGCAGAAGTGGCAGAGATGACAAGTTGGGAGTGAGAATGTGTAGAACCAATAAGTAGAAACATCTTTGGTCTGAGGTAGCTTTATTCTGCTGTACACCCCCACTCTAATCTTTCCAATTATTGTAAAAATGTTCTCAGTGGTTTTTTAATACTGATTCTGCCTTTTTTTCTGGACAAAATAAAGGACATAGTTTCTGCAGAGTGGCAGGAGCTCATTAGAAATTCCTCTCCGAGTTGTGAGGGACTTTCCCATTGCTGAGAGCTCTCTGTTTACACACCATCTTACAGCCCCTCACACCTCCAACCTAACAACTAATATCGAAGCTACCTCATTTGTTACAAGACAAAACCAACCATGAATCCAGTCATAAAAGAAGCAGATGCATTGAAATGAACGCAGCAGGTAGCTTGTGGCACGACGTTCTCCAAAATGCAATTTTAAGTTAATTTTTATCAATATACATCTTCCCTCATCAAAGGAGAACATGTCAAATAAGAAATTTGATCAGGTGTGACGCGGTCAAGTCATAAACTTCTTCACTGAACTGAAGGCACATCTGGCCTCATCGTCAGCCTTGTTCTTTCCAACACACGTGTGTTATTATGGACCAGATGTCGCCCCTGACACCTCTGTCCTGGAGGCAGAAGTGACGAAGGCTTCCTTAATTATCTGATGCAGCATCTTTCATTATGGAAATAGATAAGAAATGGACTGCATCCTCTGAGGCACATCTCTACATGAGTTAATCAAGGATCCCGGATCGTACGTGGCTACTTAATGCATGAAGTGGTATTTCACCAGTTCCTATTACCCTTCGTAGTCATGAACATCAAGAATGATTGTAAGATTGAGGTACAGGGTAGATAACCAGATGAGTATGAAGGGGAGGGCACGGAGTGTGATGCTTAAACAAGTCGACCACCTCAGAGAAACACCTCACTGTGATGTCAAGAAGCTTGTTCTCATCTCTTGAATACACTTTCAAAGCAATAAAACTTGTTTTTTTTTTCTAAATTACCCTTAATTGATCAATTTATTTTAAAAACAAATCTTTGCATCATTAGTTTAAGCCAAAGCATCCCAGCATCTATCCGTCTCTTCCCGCCTTCAGGTGGTCAGGCTTAATTCTGTAATGAGTCGAAAATGTATCCGGTAGCCAGGAAGTAAATTTGAGACGT